>JAGDYQ010000004.1:11250241-11270241 GCA_021962125.1 Bulinus truncatus | reverse complement strand
CATCGAAAGAAATAGATCGGTCATATTATACATAACGTTATTATTAATACTTTTAGTGAAACATAGTTACAGTGACGAGCCAGAAACTTAACCTTTTTCGAGGGGGACGGGGGGGGCAAATGCCCAGGGGCCCGGCGAGTTATAGGGACTCGAACTGAGCTGGCTAATTAACTTTTGAAAATATTATGATCAGCACGGAGGGGGCCGTGACGGCCCTGCCCAGGGGCCCGAAATTATAATTATCTATAGGATCGTGTAAACTTCAAATATGAATGTTTTTGTTGCGCCATTCTTTCATCTTCACCTTAGCTGATGGTCACCACAGGGAGACACAGGTAGATGGTGACTTGACACGCCGGGCGTTGAACCCGTAGCCGGGAGCAGGTGGATTGGCTCATTACCAATGCACCAACCAGCTCCTACAAGTGTTGAAGCCATTCTATCCACTGAAAAGCCCCAATCAAAATGACATGTACTGGCAATGACTATAGACAGGTTCAGTGTGGATTGAGATACAAAATTACAGTTCAGGATCTCCTATCAATCAATATATCTAATCACATGCTTCTATTATTATGTATCAATGTATCTGATACGATCTCATATTTAAATCACTATTCTGTTTTCTCGTATTATAAATTATTATACAAATATAGATGTGCAGTTGGTATGTTAAAACTATAAGGTAGTATGTGCAGTTGGTATATTAATACAATAAGGTAGTATGTGCAGGTGGTATGTTAATACTATAAGGTAGTATGTGCAGTTGGTATGTTAATACTATAAGATAGTATGTGCAGTTGGTATGCAATACTATAAGGTAGTATGTGCAGTTGGTATATTAATACTATAAGGTAATATGTGCAGTTGGTATGTTAACACTATAAGATAATATGTGCAGTTGGTATGTTAATACTATTAGGAAGTATATTCTGGTTTATTAAACGTATAAGATTAAGATTGGTTATTCAATGTGAATTTATTAAATTATGACATTTGGATACCTGATGAGAATCATCAGTCTTGGATGAACAGCTGTGGAGCCATAGTCTAAGACCAGTGGGACGAATGGCCGAGTGGTGTAGTTACTGGACTGTCGACCTGAGAGTCCTGGGTTCGATTCTTGATGAGAACCATGGGAATTTGTTTCAGGTGATATTGGTTTCGTCCCCAGAAGTCCACCCAGCTGTAAGTTGGGGAAGTAAAGGCGGCTGGGCGTTGTGCTAACCACACATTCCTTTCATATGCCGAGGTTATAGAAACAGACGAATTCTACACTTCATCTGCCCCAATGGCCCCTTTGAGGGCTAAGGGAACTTTACTTTAACTATGACCAATCTGTTAGCTAGACTAGTTGTGTTAGAACTGGTTATTGTTTATAGCATACCAACGGATAGACAAAGTACTTAGAAATCAACAAGTACATCTTTCATATTTAGTATAGATAGAGAGTAGCAATCAGTTTACATTGGAAGTATATGTTTACATCAAGGATTAAGTAACCTAATTATATTTTGTATTGATGCAAGAAACTTTTGTGTTGAGTGCACAAGTTCACTTGTTGAGTGCACAATTTCATGTGTTGAGTACACATATTTTTCTGTTGATCAATTTGGTAGATGGAATATTGAATCCTGATAACGGAAACATGGTTGATTTTTTTTCCCGATTTTGTTTCTCTTATCGAGATAAACGGTGGATTCATACCTCCACGATATGTTGTTGATTTATACAAAATGAATTATTCTGATTAAAACGATGTCAATGGTTTTGATGGAGCACAAAACATTTTCACTGCACCCCCCTCCCTCTTACAATTAGTTAATTGTGCGTTAACAGGAGATTAATAGGGAAAAGTAAAAATACATATTGTTTACATCTCTAAGATATAAAGAAAAATAAACCAAATTATCATTGGACTCGTATTAAAAAATTCATTCTTACTAAACAGTGCGTTGTTTGTTAGTGCGTGTAATTAAAAATGAAGCAAAAAGAGAAAATCGTTGGTTTTATAAACTTTAATGTAAGCGACGAAAGTACAACTAAATAATCTCATGATTACATGATTACAGCTGTTGACATACTGTTGGTTTGACAATGATTTGATTTTTTAATTTAATGAGATAAACATAAAATTCATCCATCGCTTTCCAGTAAGAGCAGTATTCTGCCGATTAAGTCATGGGAGTTTTCAATGTTTGTCTCTTATGAATTCTCTCATGTATAGATTTTATCAAATTACTTTAGAAATGACGTAAGAATGGAATCAGTAACTTGTAATACGAGATCTTACCGATTCCGTCTGTCAAATCAGACATTTTTAAAATTTCAAACTACATTTAATAATTTAATAATGTTGTCTATTCTATATTTCATAAAGTAAACAATGCAATAAATAACAAACACTACCTTTGTTGTCCTTTAAATAATCTATCACGTGATTATATTGTTTTTCTAGAGACTTGAGAAATATATCAAAAACAGGTCCTGGCCCAGAATGTAGGAGTGTAGTGAGTAGGTAATCATTCCTGGCTGACTTTGTTGGATGTTTACTTAATGCTTCCTTATCATCCAGTGTTATCACTTTATTTTCAAATAGAAAATCTGTCAGATCATTAGCCTCTAGCTGTTCCTTTAGATATCCATAGTTAGTGCGAATAATGTCTTCATCCCAAGCCTTCAGTTTACCTCTTTCCATTTCGATCGAAACCAGTTCGGAAATCGGTAGTAATATCCATCTATTTTTAGACACTTTTTTTTACATTATAAACATTGTGGAAATTCAGTGCGCTCTATAAATAGACTGTTTCCAGAAAGGAACTTACCTAGCGGATATCAATAGATTATAAGTTTTAAAGAGGTGCTGATCACAATTATCAAACTATGTTCAGATGCACATAGGAAATGCCCTGCCAGTCCCGAAGCGTGAATATTTTACAGCAGGGGCCAAGCCAATAGCGGGGGGGGGGGGGGAGGAAATAAATGTTACTAAGTAGAGCAAACAAGCTGAGGGGGGCCAGGCGAAATTCAGGGGGGCCCAACCCCCCAGGCCCCACCACCCCACACACTACTAGCCTGGGCTCTGCTAATGGTATATACATCATTTATGTCGATTTTTGTTTCATAGTTTAATAAAGAAATGCATGATTGATACTTTTTCATATCACTTTAAAAAGACAATATACGCGCGTGTCACATAATTTAGTTTAGAAGTGCACTGGATATAAATAAACATTCAGATGCCGGTGAACATTTAAAAGTTAGAGCGCATGACTCTCGGGTCGACAGTCGAGTATCTACACCACCCGGCCACCCGTATCCGTCCCACCTAAAGTTAAGTTAACTACTATGAATATTGGTTTTGAAAAGGTGCAATTGATGGAAATATATGCGGTATTATTACAGATATGCCTGTAACCGTAGCGTCTTACTCACGGTGGATAAACTTACTATCTTCATGGTTTTTAAAGTCCTTTAAATAGTATATATATATATATATACATACATTTACAAATGTAGTGATTAGGTCATTTTAGTAGACAGCTTTCCTTTAATGCTCGCTGGTGTATTGGTTAGGTATTTGATAGCATCTGGCCACAGATGACTTCCTTCAATCAAAAACTTTATGGGAGCGAGACGGACCTGGATGCCACCGTGCAATTCATCATAACTATAGGCCTGGTCGTCTGAAATCCTCCATAATCATATATCGAGAACAAAGAAGAAGAAGAAGATAGCATCAAGTTTATATGTTACACAAGTTTATATGTTACACAAGTTTATATGTTACACAAGTTTATATGTTACACAAGTTTATATGTTACACAAGTTTATATGTTACACAAGTTTATATGTTACACAAGTCTATATGTTACACAAGTTTATATGTTGCACAAGTTTATATGTTACATAAATGCTCAAATACAAGCATATAAACATAAAGCACATTTCATAATTTCTCCTATACTGTTTTAATCTAGCGAGTATTCAGTTTCAGTGAGTTTCTCTTTAAACTTCAGTATTTACTTCTTTATTTATTTTCAGATTAATACTTACCTATACATACTCATCCATTTCATTTTACATCTATGTATTCAGATGCAAACTATTCTGAATAAAACAATATTACAATATTTTCAGAAGTATAACAAGATTATCCAATGAATGAACATATCCAAAATGATTCTGTCTAGTCAAGTATGTCTTATTTATAAAAAAAGTAACTGAGCAAACATTGTTCGAGGTCTAGTTAAAGTATATTTTAAAAAGGGGATTCATATAACCTTAGTCTTAAAACTATTATTTTCATAGACACTCACTTTGATAACAATACATCTCAATTACGCAGAGATTCAATTCAGTGATAAATGAGAAAGTTTTATAATGTACGTTTATTTTTAGCATAAAGTGATTGATTTTAAAAAAATGTGAGACATAGCTTGTAGAGAATTTAAAAAAAAGATCAATGTTTGTTATCAGATTACGAAAAACGAAATCTTTTTAGTTCGACTATTCAACATCAATAACACAGCTTTTCAGAATTTGTTTTTCATCCCTAGAAAGTAGGCTATAAAACTATGTTTCCTGGGAAAACGTTTTTTTTTTTAAAAATAGGTTATAACGTATATGTGACATGCTGGTGATTTCAATGTTGACTTTAATATCTATCTATCTATCTATCTATCTATCTATCTATCTATCTATCTATCTATCTATCTATCTATCTATCTATCTATCTATCTATCTATCTATCTATCTATCTATCTATCTATCTATCTATCTATCTATCTATCCATCTATCTATCTATCTATCTATCTATCTATCTATCTATCTATCTATCTAATCTATCTATCTATCTATCTATCTATCTAATGTGTATGTATGTCTAATAGATTGTGTTGATTCACAGTCAAATATTCTTCACATCTGCTGACATAATAGTCACGTACGCCTTATTCATTCATCTATGCTATCTCGGACCCGGGGGGAGGGAGGTGGTGAGGGAGAGAGGTCAAGCTAAGTCAACATTCCTCTTAAACTTCCAAGGCTATGACATACATTCTCCACTGTGCACAAGCTGTTGATGTTGAGAAACGTATCTTATTTTTTCCTGAAAAAAAATTCTATTCTTTTAAATAGAGTTTGGCAGACGTGTTTAACAGGGAACAAACATAAAGATACATTTCTGTTTACAGTTTAGAATGTGTCTCCACTTTGAACTGAAATTGAGCACGATGATGGTTTTCTTCAAATTTGACGTTTTAATTGATTAAAGCTTATTACAAAAGGTATTTATTTTTAAAATTACTTAATGTTGCAAATGAATTTGAATGAAATTAAAAGATTACCCCTATAAAAGCAAGGTTTAGTAAAATGACTTAGACATAATAGAAAAATGTTTTTTTTGTATTTACTGATACTTTTACATAATATAATTACACATTATTCTGTTTTAAGTTTAAATTTTACACATTTGGCTTAAATATTTTTAAAGTCATGAAAAAAAAAATTGAATTCAAATTAATGTGTTTAAATTTTCTTAGTTAAAATAAATCATATAAATAAAAGAACGTTTAATAACATCAGTGATAGAATTAAGAATTTGAATTTGAAAAAGTGCTATTTATACATAGTATAAATGATAGGACGTGTATAATTATGAAACAGTTATGGAACGATATACAGTAAATATATTTCGAGTGGAAAAAATCATTGCAAATTAAATAACTATTGAAAGTTCGCTTCATATAAAGTACCTAGAGACGGACTACGCTCGATTGGAGCCCATGATACCTGAAGAAAATGTTGAAGTCCTAAATATGAGAGACATTATAAAAGAGTATTCGTTCAGTAAAGAAATTGGCTTTTCTGAAGCCTGTATTCTTTCAGTGACCTAGGCTTGCCATCTGTGTTAAATCTACCTCTGGATATATATCATGTGCATCAATTAGGCTCTATATTTAGTTAAAATCCATTTGGGAGTTTGCCAAAAAATGTCGGCTATATTTTGAAATACCGACATCGCTATTATAAAGATGGTTTGCTGCTGTGCTGTCGGGTGGAATAAAATAAAAAAAAATAAAAATTTCATAAAGAAAAGAGAACAGCTAATTTTTGTTTGTTTGTGTAAAACAATTTTAATTAACCAACTTTCTTCTGCAGATATTTGGTCACTATGGCGGAAAGTAATGATATTGGTGATGTTTCAACCTTGTGAGTTATTTTACATCCTGGACATATTTTACAGTTATTTGCTAGAAACTTAATCTTAAAGCTTAGGAATTAATCTTATAAAAATCTCTATAGCCAGCAAATTGATCCAATTGTACACAATGAACATGAATACATTTCAATTGTAAACAAAGAGAACAATTTATTTATCAAAAAATGCACAGTCAAAAGTAAAATTATTTCCTATCTACTTAATAAAACGCATTGCACTTTTGAACATTTAAAGTATCCAAAGCATACGTGCAAAAGTAAATTAAGATTATTTTTTAAAAAAATGTGATTATATTTTTTATGTGCTGCACTAAGCAAAATATTGTAGACGAAAACAAATATAGATAAATAGAGAGATGAACACTGAGATGGAGAAATGTGTTCAAATTTATTATAAACTTGATGATGTTATGTAAGATGTAATTTTTTTCACCCCTTTTTTAAATTCTATAGTTCTTTTCCTCCTGGTCTAAACCCTGAAAGTCTGGGTGTATCGGAAGACTCTTTGAAACACATACAAAAGACGGTGAATTTGAGTTTTTCCATTGAGTATTTTATCAACTTATTTTAAAACAATAAACATTCAAGATTTATATGTTGATATGTTAATTATAAGTTATATATTCTTTAGACCTGATTTATAATTATTTGAATTAGTTTTCAGAACTTAAATTAATGAGAAGACAAGAGACTCAAGGAGCAGATTGTGAAGTTGATGTTGATTCAAAAAGCGACACGTCTAGTCAGCCTAAAACTAATGGTAATATTTTATTACTGTAAAAATTAGTTCAATTGGAAGATTCATCAATTAGAAGAGTCCAATACGTACTGGTTAAAAAACCTTTAAAAACATATGACTTTTGTACACATTAGCTAGAAAAAAAGAGAAAAATAAATGTTGATATAAATCAAATGCCTAGAACATTTATCAAATTTTTGTTTATTTTACTACAGATAGTCTAAAATCGATCAGTTTGGTCAATATAGATCATCTATTCAAATGAACAAAAAAAACCCAGCTTTCTTGAAATACTCTTTGTATATGTCTCATGATTTCTACAGTTTGTAAATAGATATTTGAAATTGTGCTTTTTTTTTCCAATTGTAATTTGGGGGACACAATACATTATAAGTGCTGTTTTTTGACTGATTACTTCCCTTGAAATGTGTTAAAATTTATATATAAAAAATAAAAAAAATTATAAATTGTTTTAATTCTATTTCTATTAAAACAGATGCAACATTTAAAGGAAAACCAAAATTTCAAAATGACAAAAAACCACTTAGTTCCTTACTTAAAAAAGAAATTTCAGTCAAATCTAAAGTAAGTAACTTCAACCAACGATTTTCATAAGTTCTTCGCTTTTTTCTGTTCTGAGATTGTTTCCAACAAATGAAATGTTTCAACCAGGGCCGGCATTAGGACAATTAGACTGATTGCTTCAAATCGGGTACCGCGCCTGGCAGGGGCCCCACAATTCGTAAGGCCGGCCCTGGTTTCAGCATATAATTTTTGATCGGTTGTACTGTGTTATGGAATGGATTTATAATAACATATACACGCACACAGTTTTTTTTAATAAATGGTTAGTAAAAATTGACCAATATTTTCCAGGGAATATGATTTTCCTAGTTTAAAGCTAGCGTCTCTTGCACCGTTGGTTTTGTGTATTAATAATACGTGCGACGTAGCAAGGGACCTCGAGGTAACTCAAGTTCAAAAAGTGGTGCACATATTATATGACTAGCTGTACCCTGCTACACTTTCACATATTATATGACTAGCTGTACCATGCTACACTTTCACATATTATATGACTAGCTGTACCCTGCTACACTTTCACATAGAGATATACCACAGGTCGATGGAGGCGTGGCCATAATTCAACCAAAACCACTTATTAATAGCAAAGTGCCAGCCAGCCCCGTAGCGTGAAAATTCTACAGCAGGGGTAAGGCCAATAGCAGGGGGGGGGGGCAGGAAATAAATGCTACTAAGTAGAGCAAACAAGTAGAGGGGGCTGGACCAAACGCAGGGGGCCCGGCTCCCTGGCCCCCTCGCACGCTACGGGCCTGGTGCCAACACTGCAATGAAAATTATAGGAAGTCGCATGTCGACTGATTAGGCTCTGCGTGCCGACTGTGTTACGGGTGCTATAGGCTTGCTATACGGCCACAGGTCAAATTTGAGGTTTTCATGAATATGTTAATGTAATTAAATGGGTCTATTTATCTTATATTATGAGAATTAAAAAGCAAACAAATATTTTATTTTTCAAATCGTGAGGCAGGTTAGAAGTGATCATTAATATGTCAAACAGGAAACAATATTTTTTATTCTCAGTTTCGATCTAAAGCAGATGGAAGGATTTTAAGGAAAATATTTATTTATATTTGTGAACTTATCCTAAGATAGAGGGCACCCCCTTATAATCTATTAAGAACTATTCTTATTAAGAAAAAATAATTTATACTCATTGTTACCTTCTTTTTACTTTTTTTTTTTAGAAAAGACAGAGGACATATTTGAATCTTTTGCTGATTGGCAAAACTGGTAACGGAAAAAGTGCAACCGGAAATTCAATTTTAGGGCGTAAGGTTTTCAAGAGTGAAGGCTGTTGTACGTCATTAACCAGTGAGGTAGACTATGAAGTGGTTGAATATAAAGAACACGTCATTAAAGTGTTCGACGGGCCAGGTATTGGAGATACTCATTACATTGACGACATAGAAAAGGCGACAGAGCTAGTTATGAAAAAGATGGAAGATGCAGTTCTACTAAACCCAGATGGTTACCACGCATTTCTTCTTGTCATTAAATATGGTAACCGCTTGACTGCAGAAGACAAAGAGTGTATTAGGATACTGAAAGCGATATTTGGCCCAGACTTTGTTAAGAATTATTGTATTTTGGTGTGTACCTGTGGAGACTGTTTTGCAAAAGAACACAAATCTGGAGAAACTTTTGAGAAA
Organism: Bulinus truncatus; assembly: GCA_021962125.1. Classification (NCBI taxonomy): domain Eukaryota; kingdom Metazoa; phylum Mollusca; class Gastropoda; family Planorbidae; genus Bulinus; species Bulinus truncatus. Next base: position 11,261,045 of record JAGDYQ010000004.1, on the reverse strand, counting down.
TGGTGCATGGAACAAGAAGGTATTTTTAAAGAGCTTCTAATTGAGTGTGACAACCGTGCTATGCTGTTTGATAATATTTCCAGTGAGAAGAGTGTACGTAAATCTCAAATGAAAAAGTTGATATTTCTTGTGGATCAAATTCAGCATGGGAGTAGAAAATATACTGCTGAAAATTTCCAATATGCATCTAGAAACAGGCAAATGCTAGTTGCTGAAATAAAAGAACCTAAGATCCGAGATAAAGCAATGCAAACTATAAGCATTATTGTTCAGAAATTTAACAGCATTAGCGACTTAGAGTTAGCAGATCAAATGGAACAACTTAGCCAGCTTCGTGATGAAGCCAACGATATTTATGGATTTCTAGTTGATCAGGCTAAAGACACAGATCGGTTAAAGGATTTATTATCTAACATTGAACACATTTGTAAAATGATTGAAATAAAAATAACGGAAACGAAACAAAGAGAAGAGATAGCTTTGAAGGAGAATGAAATTAAAGAGAGGTTTTGCGCAGAAATAAACAAGCGCGATGAAGAAATCAAAGCTCGTGTGCTTGAGGATGAAAAGCGTAAAGCAGAACTGATGGAAATTGAAGAAAAGTTAAGAGTTAAGAAAATACAGTTTGAAAGTGAATTTGAAAGACGCGAGATGGAGCTAAAGGCTGAATTGGAGGAGGAAAGGCGCCGTGCACAGGAACAGATACAGTTAAAAGAATTGGAATTTCAGGAGCTACTTTCAAGTCAAAGAAAAGATGAGGAGTCGTTGAAACAAACAAAGCAAGCGAGAGAAGAGTTAGATACTGAATTAGCAGCTATCTATCAAGGTCTAGCAGATAAAGAAAACGAATTAATGGAAACTATAGAAAAAGAAAGATTAGATGCAGCGAAACTAATAAATGAAGAGCAGCTGCAGCATGACGTAAAACTGAAACAGCTACAGGACGAGATGGAGAGTCTAAAAGAACAGCACGAAGAAGAGAAGGAGAAAATAGCGTTTTTTTTTGCAATTACCGTTCATGAATTAATGAAAGAGGTTAAAATGATTGTCTGTAAACAAAAAGTGAACAGTGAGCAGCAATTAAAGGAGATAAATGAAAAGTATGACGCGTTGAAAAAAGAACACAACGAGGCACTGAGGCAGGCAGGCAAGAAACCGAAGTTTACCGAAGAAGATAAAAAATCAGGAAAAGGTTGCAAGCAGCAGTGATCGTATTGATGGCCTGATTATCAAGTTGAATTTATAATTATCAAAGATATGTACTACAATGTTATATCTCATGTTTCATACAAAAAAAAAGATGTATTACAATTATTTAGATTGACGAACCCATCATTTCCGATTTCGGTGTCAAATATTTATGTTTTTTTATATACGTATTTGCGCTTTATGAATTTAGAAGTAAACGTATTAATATAACTATAAAGTTATTTTTAAAGGTTGGCTCTATGATGCAATTGAATGGTCAAGTAATAAATTTAATTAGAGTATGTTACTATAAGTAGCTATTTCATTATTCCTTTATCTTAAATAGTAATCATTTAAATACATATTACTCTAAATAAGTCTTTCTATCCGAATGTAGATCGAATGGAAGAATACTGTTTCATAAATGGAGGTTTGCTTGCGTCTTATTTCGATACATGTTTTTAAAACAAAAATACATTTTAAAATGGTTTCTATGATTTTAAATAATAGTCCGAAATAATAAAAAGCGAAAAATTATTATCACTCAAATTATTGTTGCCTTTTTTTCCCTATTTGCAACAGATAGCATTTTAAAATCGTCAAACATCGTTGAATATCTCGTTCATCGTAACCAATTTTGTTCATAAAATTCTTGTTTAAAAGTCTATGTAAAGTCTAAAACGTCCGTTTGTCAACTAAAATCGATATCACTTGTTCCTGGCTCTCCATATTTTGTTCTTTCTGTCTGATTTTTAAAATCTATAAAGGGAAGTGTATATGTTTATTTATTGATTTGTTAACAAAAACATTTTCTCTTTAGTAGGCCTACGTTAAAAAATGAGACCCTATCTATGCCTAAAAAACAGTAAAAGAACACTTCGCCATGACTTTTTTTTGCCTACTTTGTTGTAAGCTGTTACTTGATGTCAACTAGATCAATCAATCAATTAAATGATAAATCAATCAGTTAGACAATCGATCATTTAAACTACTTATGTGTTTGTCTATAAATCTGTAGTCTTTCTGTAATATTCCTCCCCCCTCTCTCTCTTTCTCTCTCTCTCTCTCTCTCTCTCTCTCTCTCTATCTATCTATCTATCTATCTATCTATCTATCTATCTATCTATCTATCTATCTATCTATCTATCTATCTATCTATCTGTCTGTCTGTCTGTCTGTCTGTCTGTCTGTCTGTCTGTCTATCTATCTATCTATCTGTCTGTCTGTCTGTCTGTATGTCTATCTATCTATCTATCTATCTATCTATCTATCTATCTATCTGTCTGTCTGTCTGTCTGTCTGTCTGTCTATCTATCTATCTATCTATCTATCTATCTATCTATCTATCTATCTATCTATCTATCTATCTATCTATCTATCTACATAGCAATAAGAATTAATTATATTTCATTGTTTCCTATAATTTATTTACATACATATACTATACAAATATACATTACGAAATACCCAATGGATTATCGTTTTGTTTTCTAAAATAATTTACAAGACCATGCTCTGTTATCGTAAACCATCTTTTTTTCAGTCTCTCATTGGATTAAAATGTCACGTGATATTAAGGATTCTCTTTACTGGCACTCGTTTGGTTAAAAATTGAACCAATTTGGTTAATTTTTTCTTTTGAATCTCTGATAAAAAATATATCTATTAATTCGAATGTAAACTAAACTGTTTGCTTGTTAGATTAACTTGTATTGAAACACTTCCATTCAGCAGACGTCATGTCCCTGTAAACCACCAATGGGACGGTTTTTATGGTGTCTTTCTTTTCTCCACACCTTAATGGAATGGCGGGGAATTTCACCATGACAAAAAATATCTAATCGGTCCACTCCGGAGGTCGAACCAGGCCACCTTCAGATTGATAGTCGAGGGCTTTACCAGACGACCATGCACTTAACACCAGGAATATAATTTCTTAGTAGATTCGAATGCTTTCCTATTCACGCTTTATTACGTCCTCTATCCAGGGACGGACTTGGGTCTTTTGAGGCCCTGGGCTCAGAATAAAATATTGGGCCCTTTATATAAAGACACATCAATGGTTTCAAATCGGGCTATGAATGTAATAAAGTTTGACGGAAGTCTACCATAGGTTGAACTAATTCGGCTTAAAAGCTCTGATAAAGATATGAATAATTTAAGTTTGTTAAGTCCCTGTAAGCGTAAGTGGGTGCAAGGGTCACATAGTAAGGTCACATAAGAAGGTCACAAAGGAAGTTGACTATTTTTAAATTTAAAAAAAAAACAACATGAGACATTTAAAATGAAATAAAAAAGATAAAACTTTGACTTGTAAAATTTGAAATACACACTTATAGAATAAAGTTGACCCATGTGGATAGGGCAAGGGAATTCTCCTTGTTAAACTGGCTAGTTTACAAAAAAAAAAACAAGTCACCTGGTAGTACATGTAGTAGACCAGTCAATGGGACTGTTTACTAAGCTAGGGGATTCCCCTGATAGATACCACTGGCCAATGCTCTGTTTACATATTACACTAGCGGACGCAGGTCACTAAGTTCTATATGTCATAATTTACGCAGGGTACATTATACAGAGTAGAAACACAACATTCAGTTGATGAATGAGGCGTGAATGCAAGACCAGTTTGAGTTTTGAGATAGAAAGCCATATATTATTACGATATTTCCATAGTGACATGGGGAACACAGTATTTTCACAAAAGATAATATTAGTGTATCCCTCCATCTGAAAAAGGTGTGCCTTATTGGAAGGGTAGGGAGGAAGAGTACCCCTGCATTGTCAAAATTATTGACTCACACACATACATATCTTCGCAAAGTCATGTATCTTCGAATACTTTTAATGTAGCTTTACTTACATGCACTTTAAGCATATTGATTATAATTAGTTTCGTTTAGTTTATTAACGTATACACACATTTTTCACACAAATACAATCCTCAGAGGCGGAGTTGGTTTGTTTAGGGCTCCCATATATATTTAGAAAATGTATTAAAAATAATGATGCAAGTGTAAAGTTCGTACAATAGCCGTTGCTAACTATCGCAGCGCACTGTGGGAAAACACTAACAGTGATCTTATTGGCACCCCTTCCTAGTTCGGCGCCCTGTACTGCCATTCAACCCTACATTACTGATACTATGTCGGTAGAGTTATGCGCCCCCTAACCAGAACCGGTCAGGGCAAACGCCCGATAGCACGACCACACCCCCACGTTAAATCCGCCCCCAGTGCCGAACCAAAGGATTTTGTGACCCGGAGAGGCTTGGCCTCTTTGGAGGGCCCCTCCATTTTGATAATCGACATCATGACATGAGATAATGTACTTAATATTTAATGTAAAAAATGTTTTGGGCCCTCTTTAACGCTAGGGCTAGGGGAGGGGACTGTCGAAATTGGACCACCCTCCCTAGCTACTCCTATTTTCGCCCCTGACGACTCTGTGCTGTGTTGCTGACCTGTATGGCTCGTAGTGAGTTGGTGAATATGTAGAAAAGTATTTTCGGCATTTTGGTGTATAAGTCCCAGACATTGTTTAGTTTAGGCACAGCCATGACGAAATGTTTGTCTAATGTTATGCCAGGTTCTGTACAATCAGAAAAAAAAAAGAAAATCAAGACTTGTTTTTTTATTATCTAAACAATAGTTATCACATAATATAAATTAAACATCTTATGAGAATTTTTTTGATCAAAATTAAAAGTTGGATTTATGTGTACAATGTTATATCATTTACTTTATTATTCATTGCATTGATTTACAATGTTATATTATTATAAGGACTCGATAAATAACGAATTTCAAGTATTTTAAATTTGATGTTAACAGTATTTAATCCATCTATTTGCTTCTGAAATATACAGTTAGATTACATGAAATACATTTTAGTTTTTACTAATTTTACTGTTTTTCAATGATGTTTGCAATTTATTCTGGCATTAATATCCCAACTGAAATAAAACAAATAAATAATATCTTTGGCTATAAATTTTAAATTTTTATTTTTACAAATGATAATAATTATTTACAAATTGCATAATATATATTTGCAGTACGTCATGCTTTATTTCACGTTTTTTACCGTTAGAAATGTTGAAGTTGGCCGTAGCAGTATGTGGGGGAATCTAGGGCGAATAGTACTCGGGGGGGGGGCAAATTTACTCTTGACTAAAGGGTTAGTTTTGTTACATTTAGATGACGAAAGAATGTTTCTTCTCATATTTGCACCTCATGCTTGTAGCAAAGTTCCTCACTGCTCCAATGAAATAAAAAATGCTTTAAATTCTTGACATGTCCTGATACAGGGCCAAGTTTGGGTGCCTTTCGCGACCCTACAGCAAGAGAATCTGTAGCAGTTGCCCGAACAGATATCCCTAAGGCCGCTCATTCTTAAACATTTATTTCCTCCCCTCCCCCTCCCCCCACTGATTCACCAAAATGTGTCTACAATTTAAACCCTTTTTGATTCAGGCCAATTTTTAAGGGTCTGCTATATTCTTATGCTGATGAGTCCTCAAGTGACCTTAGTTGACGTTTGACTTTGGAATTTTTAATCCTATACTTTTATAAAAAGAATAAAACCAATAGATATTATGTCACGGGGTGTTTAGGTTAGTAAACTTAATCCTGTATATTTGTTCTGAGATCTATTAATGGACTGTGACTAGCATACGTCAATTAGTCTTCTATTAAGTTTGATCAAACGTCTGTCTGCTATCTACATCATTTTTGTGAAGTACATAACAAAACAGATTGATTATTTAGCCTTAAATATCCTAATGCTTTTCCAGTAATATATTTTATCAATTATTCCAACGTCTGTTCTAAAACAAAAAAGGTTATATAATAGTTATTGCTTAGAACAGAAAATTTACTTAACATGACTTCACATAAAGGAATTAAGATCATGAACAGAGATACAATGAAAGGAACAGTTTATTTTTTGTTAGGGCTAGGTTTTGGTTTCCCCAATTTTAATATAGATAAGAACATCAATGAACATTGTCTATATTACTCATCATACAATATAAAGACATAACTTGACTCACAATGTGTATTATTGTGAAACAGTATCAATGTTATCATAGAGAAATTTAAAATCACAACCACAAAGAAAATTCAAATTCAAATTTTAAGAGTAAACTGTAGGTGATTTTTTTTTAGTAAAATATAATTTTGACTTAAAATATATATTTTTTTCCCCACGCCAACATTTGAACATTTAGTTAACCTAAAACTTCTATTAGTTATTTAGTATGAAGTGTAATTTAATAGGTGGTGTGGATGTAATCTTAATCTGCGAGATGAAGACAGACATGCAACAAGAAAAATTCAAGGGACCAGGCAAACACTTACGATTTGCCCCCCCCCCCCCTCTAAACCCTTCCCCTAATGCCTAATAAATAGCAGCATAAAAAAAAAAACACCACTACCAGTACCATACACATTGAAAGCGACAGGCGGTGCTGGGGGCTCGAACCCCTTGACAAGTGCTCGGGTTGTCGCCGACTTTCGTCGGTCCGTTTTGTGGTCACGGGTTGGAACCATTTAACTATGTGATTGTGTGTTGTAGAAGTGGTGAGGGTGATTCCCATCAGAGCCGTAACTGCCGTTAGAGGTCTATGGGGGTGGGGGAGGTCTGAAAATCCCACCCTTTTGATTATCGTGGTAATATTCGGTGTTTTCAAATTCCCTTTTTCAACGGGGCTGGTAAGCTCAGATGAAGTATTGAATTTCTTTGTTGCGTAACAAGGGCATTTTTTTGTAGATTGTGTAAATAGGTCAATACACAGTCGCCTTTACTTATCCACCTTATGTTAGGTGGACGACTCCAGGTAGGTGGACTTGAGTCCTTCACCAGGAGCTGATAAATACCATTCCCAGGGGGTTCTCACACAGGACCTAAAAAAACCGATACACTAATGTAAAGATTTACCACCCGACCGCTCGACCGACGACCTGAGGATCCCTGTTTTGATCTCGGTGAGGACCAATGAATATTTCAGGTCATGGCTAAAATCCTTGCTTTATCTCCCGTCGTGCCTCCATGGCCACTGCACTATCGGCCATGGTGGGGGATGAAAGAAGGCCACCGTAAAAAGGTCCCATTCTTGTTATCCGTATCTTAAAAGAAATTGTAAGCAGTGAATTTTTTTTTCCTTTAAAATTATTTAATTTATAGGTTTTTGAAGTTGCATAATCTGGTCTACATAAGTGACGTTTACTGTACAAGATTAAAAATTAACAAAAGTTAACTCCAAGCAGTAATGTTCCACCATTTCTATAGTTTCTGTATTGAGAACAAAATACGTCTGTATAAGAAAACTTAATCCTGTGTATTGTCCTGAGATCTATTAATGGATTGTGACTAACATACGTCATTTAGTCTTCTATTAAGTTTGCTCAAATATCTGTCTGCTATTTTACATCATTTATTTGAAGTAGATAATAAAACTGTTTAAAATTGTTTGTTTAGCCTTAAATATTTTAATGCTTTTCCAGTAATATATTTTATCAACAATTCGAACGTCTGTTCTAAAAAAAATAATTAGCCTATATAATAGTTAGTCAGTATTACAAAAAATATTATCATGTGAATTCCAAAGCAAAAACAGGCCTTAAAACCTTTAGTTGTATTAATTGTTTCCACATGATCTATTATCATTTCGATTTGATTACAATTTTTTTTTAATATTATTATCTTAATTATGTTCACAAAAGAAACGTAAACAACATGTAGCATAAAAAAACATTATCTGACCCAATTAGCCCTCAGGGGCTTAAGGGAAGTTTAATTTTTTTTTTAAATATTGGATCTTTTGGACAAGGAATAGTCCCTTAACCCCCAGCTTCCCTTCCCTCCTACTCACAAATAACGCCCATAGAAATGAGCCCCCCCCCCCACCACTTTTAAAGATGAATATATCCCATAAAAACATTAGTTTAAGGATGTTATCATATTTTAGACACACGCAAACAATTGTCAGCTTCAACCTAATTAACGCCCTTTGAAGGATTGACAGGTGCTTCAAATGAAAAGTTTTTGATTGGCCAGAACGTTTCCTAAGACCTATCTTACTTATGATGGTACATATGAACAAAATTAACCAACATTATTTTTGCATTTTAATTCAATTAGCACTAGGTAAACCAAACACAGTGAACCTGTTTCTTTTATATTATCAAAACAGACTCAGAAGATATTATATAATCAATTCCATCAACTGCTATTTTTTTGGGGGGTAATTGATATTTAACATACGCACACACTAATTCCATACAATTAATTTTTGTTAACACTTAACATAAGACAATTTTACAACAGAGGCTTATTTTTTTGTCCATCTTTCCCGAAACCCGCAAAGAATATGGTGGTCCTTGAAAATTGTTTTACACGAAGAGCACATTAACCATTATTTTACTTCTAAACATTTTAACTTACAAAAGTTAAGATAAACAAGTCAAGATACACCTGATACAAGTTGTATTTGTAAAGCACAAGGTAATAGAAGTAACCAACCAGACCCTAATAATCCCAATGCGCTGTGCAAATGTAAACGGATGTAACGGTTGCGCATCCAGGTCTAGCATAATAAATACACGTTTATAATCGTGTTTTATGAAATAGTTGTTTAGTAGCCTATACTAATATTCAGGAACAACTTTTTTTCTTTTTGTTCAGGCAATAATAATGTTTTCCGATCTTTTCTTGAGTTGTTCAGCGTTCTAAAATCGCGATAGCAATTTTTATGAATAGTCTACAATTAAAAAGTGAGTAAAGTTTCACTTAGACCTAGTGGGCCATCGGGGTAGATGAAGCGCAGACTGCATCTGTTTCTATAACCTCGGCATATTGCATCAGAACATGGTGGGATGACTTTTAAATAAATTTTACCTGGAAAATTTCTCATTGGTTTCTCCTAGGCTCGAACCCATGACTCTCAGGTTGACATTTGAGTATCTACGCCTTTCGGCCATCCGTCCCACATGTCTACAACAGTCGGTTAAATATTATTGTCTTCTTGTTCTTCAAATGTGTATATTTTAATTTAAAACCCTTTGTGGAAGTGTTTTATTCTTTATTTACAGAGTATAGCTTAACAGATTCTGAAAATTCTCAAGGTAAAACGTATACAATTATTTAACTTATGAATTGAGAGCTAACCAATGTTTACTCAGATTAGATATTATGTGTTAATATGAAACCTTTATTTGAACGCTGTTTTTGTTTTCAAACAGTAACAAACAGTAACTGTCTTCCGAAATATTTTTCTTTGCACACACTTAAATACATAATCGTCTAACCCGTGTGCCTCCCTCAGGTAGTTTTCATACTGTGCGGTGTATGCGTTATATTTCATACATTTCTTTGTTATCTCTGTTCATGTCGCATTCTGTTCATGGCAATAAAGGCCACGTGTTCTTTTCTATTGCAGTATTTCGTATATTTCCTTGTTATCCCTTCTGTCGGATTTCGTTCAGCCAGCTTCATCAGGCTTTCCCACCCCTTCATTTTCACATGCTAATATGAGATTAAAAATTTGCTGTTTTTTTTTTTTGTAACAGGAAATGGCTCCGATGGAGGAAAAACAATTACAGGTGAATATTTATTTGTGTACATTTGATGTAAAGTGTAACATCTCTAACTAGAATTATGGTTAACTACTAGGGCGGTCATTAAGTCCACAAGTGCTCTCCCTCCATTACTAATTGTGCAATGGCTAAAGAGGCAAAAACATCTTAAATACTTGCTTTGTACAAACGGCATATCTATTAGAGAGATTATAATGCATTGCGTGCTGTCATTCAAAGCCACAGGAAAGGGGACGCAATAAACATCTTTTGTCATTTATTTTGCCGCTGTCAAGTTGATCTCCCTTTGTGCAAGGAGAAGGGGATCGCCCCAGCTGGAATGTGAATTAAATATAAACGTCAAAAACTATAATAGCTCACTCTGAAATGAGTGATGGTCGGATTAGCCTCGTGGGCCATAGTTTTGCCCCTGGCTGCTCTAGCCCTAGCCTCCACTGATTTCCTAATACCAGATACCCATTTAAGGGGATGGATGAACTCCCAAGACCCTAAAAAAAAAATTCCTGGGTAACCTGACGAATATCTACACCACTCGGCCATCCGTCCCACATGTCTACAACAGTCGGTTAAATATTTAAAATATTAAAAAAAAAAATAGATTTGAAAGATTTTTTTTTCAAATTTATTCTTGTTCAATGCCATAAAGTACATTATAAAAGCCATCGAGCGCGTTAATAGTGTCACTGTCAAATGTTGTTTTTTATCTACAGGGTCTTCTGATTGTGACGGTAATTATAAAATTTGAAAATTACATACTTACACATCTTAATGGTTTTAACTTCCAAAAACGATTAATTTTTATTTAACTTTCGCGTTTATAATACGATGGTTACTATTCTTCATAACAATATTTTTTTTCTATTATTTTTTTTTTTTTGAGTCTCGGATTATTTTAATTTTTTTATTTTTACAGATGAACTGGACTTTTAATGAATACGTTATTCTCTCTCCAATTTTCTAACATTGGCTGTATTATTTTTGTTATATATATATATATATCGCGCAGTTTGACGCTCGTT
>JAGDYQ010000004.1:11230276-11249741 GCA_021962125.1 Bulinus truncatus | reverse complement strand
GCATGCGACTCTTTCGATGTCAAATTGCGGTCTTCCACTTCAATGCGCAATAATTATAATGATATTATTTTTTCATTCCTAATCAAATACCATAATATTGAAAATTATGTGAGTGGCACTGAGAAAATTGTAAAGTATAACTTTTCGCTCTTCCATGTCAAAAAGGTTGCCGACCCCTGGGCTATGCTTATATTGAGCCATACAGGTCAGCAACACAGCACACAGAGTCGTCAGGGGCGGAAAGAGTAGTAGCTGGAGGGGGTCCAAATTCGAAAGTCCCCCCTAGCCCCTAGCGTTAAAGAGGGCCCCAAAGCATTTTTTTCACATTAAATATTAATTACAATATCTCATGTCATGATGTCGAATATCAAATCCATGAGGGCCCAACAAAGAGGCCAAGCCTCTCCGGTTCACCAATCCAAATCGGCAATGGGGGCGGAATTAACGTGGGGTTGTGGTCGTGCTATCGAGCGTTTGCCCTGACCGCTTTTGGTAAGGGGGCGCCTAACTCTACCGACTCAGTAACAATAATGTAGGAAGTTTGCTGCGGGTTGAATGGCAGCACAGGGCGCTGAAATAGGAAGGGGTTTTAAAAAAGAACGCTATTAATGTTGTTTTTTTCCACAGTGCGCTGCAATAGTTAGCAACGGCTATTGTACGAACTTCAAACTTGCATCATTATTTTTAATACATTTTCTAAATATATATGGGGGTCCCTAACAAGACCCAACTCCCGCCTCTGAGAATTGTATTTGTGTGAAAAATGTATGTATACGTTAATAAACTAAACGAAACTAAGTATAATCAATATGCTTAAAGTGAATATAAGTCAAGCTACATTAAAAGTATTCGAAGATACATGACTTTGCGAAGATACTTGTGTGTGTGAGTCAATAATTTTGACAATGCAGGGGTACTCTTCCTCCCTACCCTTCCAATAAGGCATACCTTCTTCAAATGGAGGGATACACTAATATTATCTTTGGTGGAGAGAGTGTGTTCCCCATGTCATTATGGAAATATTGTAATACTATATGGCTTTCTATCTCAAAACTCAAACTGATATTACATTCACGACTCATTCATCAAGTGAACGCTGTGTTTCTACTCTGTATAATGTACCCTGCGTAAATTATGACATATAGAACTTAGTGACCTGCGTCCGCTAGTGAAATATGTAAACAGAGCATTGGCCAGTGGTCTCTATCAGGGAAATTACCTAGCTTAGTAAACATGATGTGTTATGTGGCTATTACTATTTGTACACAAACAAAAACAAAACCTTAGGTAAGTCGTCTCAGTCAGGGGAATCCCCTACCTTAGTAAACAGTCCCATTGACTGGTCTACTGCATGAACTACCAGGTGACTTGTTTTTTTGTAAACTAGGCTTAGTCAAGCCAGTTCAACCAGGAGAATTCCCTTGCCCTATCCACATGTGTCGACTTTATTTTATAAGTGAGCATTTCGAATTTTACAAGTTAAAGATTTAGCTTTTTTATTTCATTTTAAACGCCCCATGTTGTTTTTTTTTTAATTTAAAAATAATCAACTTCCTTTGTGACCTTCTTTTGTGACCTTCCTATGTGACCCTTGCAGCCACTTACGCTTACAGGGACTTAACAAACTGAAATTATTCATATCTTTATCAGAGCTTTTAAGCCGAAATAGTTCGGCCTATGGTAGACTTCCGGCAAACTTTATTACATTCCTATATAATAGCCCGATTTGAAACCCATTGATGTGTCTTTATATAAAGGGCCCAATATTTTATTCTGAGCCCAGGGCCTTAAAAGACCCAAGTCCGCTACTGGATAGAGGACGTAATAAAGCGTGGTTAGGAAATCATTCGAGTCTACTAGTAAATTATATTCCTAGAGTTAAATGCATGGTCGTGTGGTGCTCGACTGTCAATCTGAAGGTGGCCTGGTTCGACCTCCGGAGTGTACAGATTGATATTTTTTGTCATGGTGAAATTTCCCGCCATTCCATTAAGGTGTGGAGAAAGGAAAGACACCATAAAAACCGTCCCATTGGTGGTTTACAGGAGGAACATCACTTCTGCCTTGCTAAATGGAAGTGTTTCAATACAAGTTAATTTAACAAACAATCAGTTTAGTTTACATTCGAATTAACTGATGCATTTTTTTTATCAAAGATTCAAAAGAAATAATTAACCAAATTTGTTCAATCTTTAACCAAACGAGTGCCAGTAAACAGAATTCTTAATATCACGTGACATTTTAATCCAATGAGAGACTGAAAAAAAGATAGTTTACGATAACAGAGCATGGTCTTGTAAATTATTTTAGAAAACAAAACGATAATCTATTTGGGATTTTGCTATATAAATATATATATATATGTATAGAATAAGTATGTAAATAAATTATAAGAAACAATGAAATATAATTAATTCTTAGTGCTATGTAGATAGATAGATAGATAGATAGATAGACAGACAGACAGACAGATAGATAGATAGATAGATAGATAGATAGATAGATAGATAGATAGATAGATAGATAGATAGATAGATAGATAGATAGATAGATAGATAGATAGATAGATAGATAGATAGATAGATAGATAGATAGATAGATAGATAGATAGATAGATAGATAGATAGATAGATAGATAGATAGATAGATAGATAGATAGATAGATAGAGAGTGGGGGGAAGGAATATTACAGAAAGACAACAGATACATGGACAAACTGATTGATTTATCAATTAATTGATAATCAATTAATTGATTGATTGATTTAGTTGACATCAATTAACAACAAAGTGGTCAAAAAAGTCAAGGCGAAGTGTTCTTTTACTGTTTATTAGGCATAGATATGGTCTCATTTTTTAACGTAGGCCTACTAAAGAGAAAATATTTTTTTGTTAACAAATCAATAAATAAACATATACACTTCCCTTTATTGATTTTAAAAATCAGACAGAAAGAACAAAATATAGAGAGCCAAGAATAAGATATCGATTTTAGGTGACAAACGGACATTTTAGGCTTTACATAGACTTTTAAACAAGAATTTTATGAACAAAATTTGTTATGATGAACGAGAGATTCAACGATGTTTGGCGATTTTAAAATGATATCTGTTGCAAATAGGGAAAAAAAGGCAACAATAATTTGAATGATAATAATTTTTCGCTTTTTATTATTTCGGACTATTATTTAAAATCATAGAAACCATTTAAAAATGTAACTTTGTTTTAAAAACATGTAACGAATTGAGACGCAGGCAAACCTCTATTTATGAAACAGTATTCTTCCATTCGATCTACATTCGGATAGAAAGACTTATATAGAGTAATATGTATTTAAATGATCAATATTTAAAATAAAGTAATAATGAAATAGCTACATATAGTAACATCCCCTAATTAAATAAATTACTTGACCATTCAGGTGGGACGGGTGGCCGAGTGGTGTAGATACTCGACTGTCGACCTGAGAGTCCTGGGTTCGATCCTCGGTGAAAACCCTGTGGAATTTTTCCAGGTGAAATGTATTTCAAAGTCGTCCCACAAGTCCACTCAGCTTTAAATGGGTACCTGACTTTAAGTCGGGGAAGTAAAGGCGGCCGGGCGTTGTGCTAACCACACAACCCCTTCATATGCCGAGGTTATAGAAACAGATGAATTCTACACTTCATCTGCCCCGATGGCCCGTTATGGTTAAGGGAACTTTACTACTACTACTACTTGACCATTCAAATGTATCATAGAGCCAACCTTTAAAAATAACTCTTTATTCATATTAATACGTTTACTTCTAAATTCATAAAGCGCAAATACGTATATAAAAAAACATAAATATTTGACACCGAAATCATAAATGATGGGTCCGTCAATCTCAATAATTGTAATACATCTTTTTTTGTATGATACATGAGATATAACATTGTAGTACCTATCTTTGATAATTATAAAATCAACTTGATAATCTGGCCATCAATACGATCACTGCTGATTGCAACCTTTTCCTGATTTTTTATCTTCTTCGGTAAACTTCGGTTTCTTGCCTGCCTGCCTCAGTGCTTCGTTGTGTTCTTTTTTCAACGCGTCATACTTTTCATTTATCTCCTTTAATTGCTGCTCACTGTTCACTTTTTGTTTACAGACAATCATTTTAACCTCTTTCATCAATTCATGAACGGTAATTGCAAAAAAAAACGCGATTTTCTCCTTTTCTTCTTCGTGCTGTTCTTTTAGACTCTCCATCTCGTCCTGTAGCTGTTTCAGTTTTACGTCATGCTGCAGCTGCTCTTCATTTATTAGTTTCGCTGCATCTAATCTTTCTTTTTCTATAGTTTCCATTAATTCGTTTTCTTTATCTGCTAGACCTTGATAGATAGCTGCTAATTCAGTGTCTAACTCTTCTCTCGCTTGCTTTGTTTGTTTCAACGACTCCTCATCTTTTCTTTGACTTGAAAGTAGCTCCTGAAATTCCAATTCTTTTAACTGTATCTGTTCCTGTGCACGGTGCCTTTCCTCCTCCAATTCAGCCTTTAGCTCCATCTCGCGTCTTTCAAATTCACTTTCAAACTGTATTTTCTTAAGTCTTAAATTTTCTTCAATTTCGATCAGTTCTGCTTTACGCTTTTCATCCTCAAGTACACGAGCTTTGAATTCTTCTTCGCGCTTTTTTATTTCTTCGCAAAACCTCTCTTTAATTTCATTCTCCTTTAAAGCTATCTCTTCTTTTTGTTTTGTTTCCGTTATTTTTATTTCGATCATTTTACAAATGTGTTCAGTGTTAGATAGTAAATCCTTTAACCGATCTGTGTCTTCAGCCTGATCAACTAGAAATCCATAAATATCGTTGGCTTCATCACGAAGCTGGCTAAGTTGTTCCATTTGATCTGCTAACTCTAAGTCGCAAATGCTGTTAAGTTTCTGAACAATAATGCTTATAGTTTGCATTGCTTTCTCTCGGATCTTAGGTTCTTTTATTTCAGCAACCAGCATTTGCCTGTTTCTAGATGCATTCTGGAAATTTTCAGCAGTATATTTTCTACTCCCATGCTGAATTTGATCCACGAGAAATATCAACTTTTTCATTTGAGATTTACGTACACTTTTCTCACAGGAAATATTATCAAACAGCATAGCACGGTTGTCACACTCAATTAGAAGCTCTTTAAAAATACCTTCTTGTTCCATGCACCATTGCTCAAAGGTTTCTCCAGATTTGTGTTGTTTTGCAAAACAATCTCCATAGGTGCACACCAAAATGCAATAATTCTTTACAAAATCTGGGCCAAATATCGCTTTCATTATCCTAATACACTCCTTATCTTCTGCGGTCAAGCGGTTTCCATATTTAATGACAAGAAGAAACGCGTGGTAACCATCTGGGTTTAGTAGAACTGCATCTTCCATCTTTTTCATAACTAGCTCTGTCGCCTTTTCTATGTCGTCAATGTGATGAGTGTCTCCAATACCTGGGCCATCGAACACTTTAATGACGTGTTCTTTATATTCAACCACTTCATAGTCTACCTCACTAGTTAATGACGTACAACAGCCTTCACTTTTGAAAACCTTACGCCCTAAAATTGAATTTCCGGTTGCACTTTTTCCGTTACCAGTTTTACCAATCAGCAGAAGATTCAAATATGTCCTTTCTCTTTTCTAAAAAAAAAAAATAAAAATAAGGTAACAATGAGTATAAATTATTTTTTCCTTAAAAAGAATAGTTTCTTAATAGATTATAAGGGGTGCCCTCTATCTTAGGATAAGTTCACAAAACTAAATAAATATTTTCCTTCAAATCTTTCTGTCTGCTTTAGATCGAAAGTAAGAATAAAAAATACTGTTTCCTGTTTGAAATATTAATACTCATCTCTAGCCTGCCTCACGATTTGAAAAAAAAATGTTTGTCTGTGTTTTTAATTCTCATAACATAAGATCAATAGACCCGTTTAATTACATCAACATATTCATGATAACCTCAAAATTTACCTATAGCCGTGGTAGCGAACCTATGGCACGCGTGACACAGTTGGCACGCAGAACCTCATCAGTAGGCACGCAGAGCCTAATCAGTCGGCACGCGACTTCCTATAATTTTCATTGGAGTGTTGGCACTTTTCTATAAATAAGTGGTTTTTTGGTTAAATTTTGGGCACGCCCCCATTGGCCTGTGGTATATCTCTATGTGAAAGTGTAGCAGGGTACAGCTAGTCATATAATATGTGCACCACTCTTTGAACTTGAGTTAGCTCGAGGTCCCTTGCAACGTCACACTTATTAATCCACAAAACCAACGGTGCAAGAAAACTGTTACACACCAATAGACAGTAAATTTAAACTAGGAAAATCATATTCCCGGGAAAATATTAACAAAAAAAAGTGTGTGCGTGCCTTACGTATTGCTGGGCCCCTGCCATGCACGGGACCCTATTTGAAGCAATCAGTCTATTTGGCCTAATGCCGTCCATGGCTGAAACATTTCATTTGTTGGAAACAATCTCAGAACAGAAAAAAGCGAAGAACTTATGAAAGTCGTTGGTTGAAGTTACTTACTTTAGATTTGACAGAAGTTTCTTTTTTAAGTAAGGAACTGAGTGGTTTTTTGTCTTTTTGAAATTTTGCTTTTCCTTTAAATGTTGCATCTGTTTTAAATAGAAATAGAATTAATTTTTTTTTTTTAATTTTGTATTATTTTTTGTATTTAAAGTTTTTACAGATTTCAAGGGAAGTAGTCAATCCAAAAAAAAAACAGCACAAAGAATGTATTGTGTCCCCTACAATTGGAAAAAAAAAACAATTTCAAATCTCTAATTACAAACTATAGAAAACAAATGAGACAAATGTGCAAAGTGTGTTTCAAGAAAGCTTTGGGGGGGGGGGGGGGGGAGGGGCGAGGGGTTCATTTGTAAAAAGGATCTATATTTACCAAACTGATTGATATTTTAGACTATTTGTAGTAAAATAAACAAAAGTGATTGTATTATTTGATAAATGTTCTAGGCTTTTGATTTATATCAACATTTTGTTTTGGTTAATTTGTACAAGAGTCAGAGACTTAGCGAGAGGTGGGCAAGGGGGGGGGGAGTCACCATGCCCCGAGCGCTACTCATAAAGAGGCGCCAAATAGTATATTTTACATATAATATTAATATTTTTAACCATTACGTATTTGGCTATGCCAATTGACGAATTTCTCCAATTTAACTAATGTATACAGTAATAAAATATTACCATTAGTTTTAGGTTGACTAGACGTGTCGCTCTTAGAATCAACATCAACTTTACAATCTGCTCCTTGAGTCTGTTGTCTACTCATTAATTTAAATTCTGAAAACTTATTCAAATAATTATAAATCAGGTCTAAAGAATATACAATTTATAATTAACATATAATCAACATATAAATGTTTATTGTTTAAAAATAACAAATTTAAACGTAAGTTGATAAAATACTCAGTATAACTTCCAAAATTTACCGTCTTTGTTATGTTTTTCAAAGATTCTTCCGATACACCGAGACTTGCTGGGTTAAGACCCGGAACGAAAGAACTGTGCGATTTAAATAAACAAAAGTAAAAAAAAAATGACATGTTACATAACATTATCAAGTTTATAATAAATTTGAACACATTTCTCGGTCTCTATGTTCATCTCTCTATTTATCTTTATTTGTTTCTGTCCACAATCTGTATTTAGTTTAACACATAAAAAATATAATTACATTTTTTTAAATGATCTTAATTTACTTTTGCACGTATGCTTTGGATATTTTAAAAGTTGAAATTTTTAAAATAATATTACTTTTGACTGTACCTGTATTGATAAATAAATTGTTCCTTTGTTTACATTAGAAATGCATTCATGTTCAATGTAAACACAATTATATTATAGATCAATTTGCTGGCTATATACATTTTTTAACATTAATACCAACGCTTTAAATATACTTTCCCGAAAATAACTAGTAGTTTCTATCTTTGCTAAATATTTCCATGATATAAAAAAAGTATTATCCAATAACTTACAAGGTTGAAACATCATCAATTTCATTACTTTCCGCCATGACAA
This sequence comes from Bulinus truncatus, assembly GCA_021962125.1. Lineage (NCBI taxonomy): Eukaryota > Metazoa > Mollusca > Gastropoda > Planorbidae > Bulinus > Bulinus truncatus. The sequence continues at coordinate 11,241,684 of JAGDYQ010000004.1, read as the reverse complement.
TCAAATATCTGCAGAAGTAAGGTGTTTAATTAGAATCGTTTGACACAAACAAACAAAAATGAGCAGTTCTCTTTTCTAATGAAATTTTTATTTTTTTTCTACCCAACATCACAGCAGCAAACCATCTTTATGATCGTTGGTAATTCCAATATGGCCGAAATTTTCTGGCAAACTCCCAAACGGATTTTGACTAGCTCTGCAGTTAAATATAGAGCCGAATTGGTGCGCATGATGTATATCCAGAGGTAGATCCAGCATAGAGGGCGAGCCTAGGTCACTGAATGAATACAGGCTTTAAAAAAAAACAAAATGTTTTACATAACGAATACTCTTTTTTAATGTCTCTCATATTTAGGGCTTCAGCATTTTCTTCTGCTACCAGGGATCCAATCGAGCTTAGTCCTTCTCTGGGTACTTTATAAGAAGCGAACTTTTAAATTGTATTATTAAATTTGCATTGATTTTTCCCCTCTAAATATATTTACTGTATATCGTTTCATAATTGTTTCATAATTATACTTTGTCACTTACTATTCTTTATACTATTTATAAATAGCACATTATTTTTTAATTCACTATGTTTACTTTTATCACTGATGTTATTAAAATTTCTTTTATTTGTTGATTATATTTAAAAAAAATTATTTTAACTAAGAGAATTTAAACACATAAATTTGAAATCGAATTTCTTTTTTTTTCATGACTTTAAAAATATTTAAGCAAAAATGTTTAAAATTTAAACTTAAAACAAAATAATTATAAATGTATAAGTAAATTCAGAAAACATTAAAGTATTTATTATTTTATTATGAAGACATGATTTTTTTTTTCTTTTATGTCTAAGTCATTTTACTAAACCTTGCCTGACAGTGGTAATTTTTTTTTTTTTTACTTTCACTCAAATTCATTTGCCACATTAAGTAATTTTAAAAATAAATACCTTTTGTAATATTTGAAGGAAAAAAATAATCCTGCTAAATGTCAGTTCATGGGTTAGAGACTAGTTCAGTACTATTCCAAACTGTAAACAGAAATGTATCTGTATGTTTTGTTCCCTGTAAAACACGTCTGCCAAACTCTATTTAAAAGAAAAATTTTTTCAGGAAAAAAGATACGTTTTTCAATAACAACAGCTTGTGCACAGTGGAGAATGTATGTCATAACCTTGGGAGATAAGTGGATGAAGATGAATGTTTACTTAGCTTGAACTCCCCCCCCCCCGGGCCCGAGATTTCATGGCTAAATGAATGGGGCGTAGTGACTATTATTATGTTAAGCTGATGTGAAGAATATGTGTCTGTGAATCAACTCAATCTATTAGATAGCCATACATACAAAAAGATAGATAGATAGATAGATAGATAGATAGATAGATAGACAGACAGACAGACAGACAGACAGACAGACAGATAGATAGATAGATAGATAGATAGATAGATAGATAGACAGACAGACAGACAGACAGACAGACAGACAGACAGACAGACAGACATGCAATCAGACAGACAGACAGACAGACAGACAGATATATATATATATATATAGATAGATAGATAGATAGATAGATAGATAGATAGATAGATAGATAGATAGATAGATAGATAGATAGATAGATAGATAGATAGATAGATAGATAGATAGATAGATAGATAGATAGATAGATAGATAGATAGATAGATAGATAGATAGATAGATAGATAGATAGATAGATAGATATTAATGTCAACATTGAAATCACCAGCATGTCACCTATACGTTATAAGCTATTTTAAAAAAATCCGTTTTCCCAGGAAACATAGTTTTATAGCCTACTTTCTAGGGATGAAAAACAAATTCTGAAAAGCTGTGTTATTAATGTTGAATAGTCGAACTAAAAAGATTTCATTTTTCGTAATCTGATAACAAACATTGATCTTTTCTTTTAATTCTCTACAAGCTATGTCTCACATTTTTTTTAAAAATCAATCACTTTATGCTAAAAATAAATGTACATTAATAAACTTTCTCATTTATCACTGAATTGAATATCTGCGTAATTTAGATTTATTGTTATCAAAGTGAGTGTCTATGAAAATAATAGTTTTAAGAATAAGGTTATATGAATCCCTTTTTAAAATATACTTTAAGTATACCTCTAATAATGTTTGCTCCGTTACTTTTTTTTTTATAAATAAGACATACTTGACTAGACAGAATCATTTTGGATATGTTCATTTATTGGATAATCTTGTTATACTTCTGAAAATATTATAATATTGTTTTATTCAGAATAGTTTGCATCTGAATACATAGATGTAAAATGAAATAGATGAGTATGTATATGTAAGTATTAATCTGAAAATAAATAAAGAAGTAAATAATAAATTTTAAAGAAAAACCCGCTGAGACTGAAAACTCGCTAGATTAAAACAGTATAGGAGAAATGTTGAAATGTGCTCCTAATTTATTTATGTTTAAATGCGTATGTTTGTGCATTTGTGTAACATATAAACTTGTGTAACATATAAACTTGTGTAACATATAAACTTGTGTAACATATAAACTTGTGTAACATATAAACTTGATGCTATCAAATACCTAACCAATACACCAGTGAGCATTAAAGGAAAGCTGTCTATTAAAATGACCTAATCACTACATTTGTAAATGTATATACATATATATACTATTTATAGGACTAACCATGAAGATAGTAAATTTATCCACCGTGAGTGTGACGCTACAGTTACAGGCCTATCTGTAATAATACCGCATATATTTCCATCAATTGTATGTTTTCAAAACCAATATTCATATAGTTAACTTTAGGTGGGACGGATACGGATGGCCGAGTGGTGTAGATACTCGACTGTCGACCCGAGAGTCATGCGCTCTAACTTTTAAATGTTCACCTGCATCTGAAGGTTTATTTATATCCAGTGCACTTCTAAAATAAATTATGTGACACGCGCGTATGTTGTCTTTTAAAAAGTGATATGAAAAAGTATCAATCATGCATTTCTTTATTAAACTATGAAACAAAAAATCGACATAAATGATGTATATAACATTAGCAGAGCCCAGGCTAGTGGTGTGTGGGGTGGTGGGGCCTGGGGGGTTGGACCCCCCTGAATTTCGCCTGGCCCCCCTCAGCTTGTTTGCTCTACTTAGTAACATTTATTTCCTGCCCCCCCCCCCCCCCGCTATTGGCTTGGCCCCGGCTGTAAAATATTCACGCTTCGGGACTGGCAGAGCATTTCCTATGTGCATCTGAACATAGTTTTATAATTGTGATCAGCAGCTCTTTAAAACTTATAATATATTGATATCCGCTAGGTAAGTTCCTTTCTGGAAACAGTCTATTTATAGAGCGCACTGAATTTCCACAATGTTTATAAGGTAAAAAAAGTGTCTAAAAATAGATGGATATTACTACCGATTTCCGAACTGGTTTCGACCGAAATGGAAAGAGGTAAACTGAAGGCTTGGGATGAAGACATTATTCGCACTAACTATGGATATCTAAAGGAACAGCTTGAGGCTAATGATCTGACAGATTTTCTATTTGAAAATAAAGTGATAACACTGGACGATAAGGAAGCGTTAAGTAAACTTCTAACAAAGTCAAACAGGAATGAATACCTACTTAGAACTCTGCTGCATTCTGGGCCAGGACCTGCTTTTGATTTATTTCTCAACTCTCTAGAAAAACAATACACTCACGTGATAGATTATTTACAGGACAACAAAGGTAGTGTTTGTTATTTATTGCATTGTTTACTTTACGAAAAATAGAATAAACAACATTAGTGAATGTAGTTGGAAATTTTAAAAATGTCTGATTTGACAGACGGAATCGGAAAGATCTCGTATTACAAGTTACTGATTCCATTCTTACGTCATTTCTAAAGTAATTTGATAAAATCTATACATGAGAGAATTCATAAGAGACAAACATTGAAAACTCCCATGACTTAATCGGCAGAATACTGCTCTTACTGGAAAGCGATTAATTAAAAAATCAAATCATTGTCAAATCAACAGTATGTCAACAGCTGTAATCATGTAATCATGAGATTATTTAGTTGCACTTTTGTCGCTTACATTAAAGTTTATTAAACCAACGATTTTCTCTTTTTGCTTCATTTTCAATTACACGCATTAACAAACAACGCACTGCTAAGTAAGAATGAATTTTTTTTAATACGTGTCCAATGATAATTTTGTTTATTTTTTCTTTATATCCTAGAGATGTAAACAATATGTATTTTTATTTTTCCCTATTAAACTCCTGTTAATATCTACGCACAATTAACTAATTGTAAGAGGGAGGGGGAGTGCAGTGAAAATGTTTTGTGCTCCATCAAAACCATTGACATCTTTTTAATTAGAATAATTCATTTTGTATAAATCAACAACATATCGTGGAGGTTATGAATCCACCGTTTACCTCGAGAAAGAGAAACAAAATTGGGAAAAAAAATCAACCATGTTTCCGTTATCAGGTTTCAATATTCCATCTACCATATTGATCAACAGAAAAATGTGTGTACTCAACACATGAAATTGTGCACTCAACATTCAGAACTTGTGTACACAACAGAAGAATGTGTGCACTTAACTCATGAACACATGTAAACTGATTGCCTACTCTCTATCTATACTAAATATGAAAGATGTACTTGTTGATTTCTAAGTACTTTGTCTATTCGTTGGAATGCTATAAATAATAACCAGTTCTAACACAACTAGTCTAGCTAACAGATTGGTCATAGTTAAAGTTCCCTCAAAGGGGCCATTGGGCAGATGAAGTGTAGTATAACCTCGGCATATGAAAGGAATGTGTGGTTAGCACAACGCCCAGCCGCCTTTACTTTCCCCAACTTAAAGTCAGGTACCCATTTAAAGCTGGGTGGACTTGTGGGACGACTTTGAAACCAATATCACCTGAAAAAAATTCCCATGGTTCTCATCAAGAATCGAACCCAGGACTCTCAGGTCGACAGTCGAGTAACTACACCACTCGGCCATCCGTCCCACTGGTCTTAGACTATGGCTCCACAGCTATTCTCATCAGGTATCCAAATGTCATAATTTAATAAATTCACATTGAATAACCAATCTTAATCTTATACGTTTAATAAAACAGAATATACTACCTTATAGTGTTAACATACCAACTGCACAATCTACCTTATAGTATTAACATGCCAACTGCACATACTATCTTATAGTATTAACATACCAAGTGCACATACTACCTTATAGTGTTAACATACCAACTGCACAATCTACCTTATAGTATTAACATGCCAACTGCACATACTATCTTATAGTATTAACATACCAAGTGCACATACTACCTTATAGTGTTAACATACCAACTGCACAATCTACCTTATAGTATTAACATGCCAACTGCACATACTATCTTATAGTATTAACATACCAAGTGCACATACTACCTTATAGTATTAACATACCAAGTGCACATACTACCTTATAGTATTAACATAGCAAGTGCACATACTACCTTATAGTATTAACATACCAAGTGCACATAATACCTTATAGTATTAACATACCAAGTGCACATACTATCTTATAGTATTAACATACCAAGTGCACATACTACCTTATAGTATTAACATACCAAGTGCACATACTACCTTATAGTATTAACATAGCAAGTGCACATACTACCTTATAGTATTAACATACCAAGTGCACATAATACCTTATAGTATTAACATACCAAGTGCACAATCTATATGTGTATAATAATTTATAATACGGGAAAACAGAATAATGATTTAAATATGAGATCATATCAGATATATTGATACATAATAATAGAAGCATATGATTAGATATATTGATTGATAGGAGATCCTGAACTGTAATTGTGTATCTCAATCCACACTGAACCTGTCTTTAGTCATTGCCAGTACATGTCATTTTGATTAGGGGTGTACAGTGGATAGAATGGGCTTCAACACTTGTAGGAGCTGGTTGGTACATTGGTACTGAACCAAACCCACCTTCTCCCGCTACGGGTTCAACGCCCGGCGTGTCAAGTCACCATCTACCTGTGTCTGCCTGTGGTGACCATCAGCTAAGGTGAAGATGAAAGAATGGCGCAACAAAAACATTCATATTTGAAGTTTACACGATCCTATAGATAATTATAATTTCGGGCCCCTGGGCAGGGCTGTCACGGCCCCCCCATGCTGATCATAATATTTTCAAAAGTTGATTGTTGTGGGAAAATATTGAATTATAATTACTAAAAGAGTTAGGTCTTTGTTAAATTTGAATTTGATTGTTTAAAAAAAAATCTTGTAATTAGATGAAGCCAGGTTTGATAAATGTGAAAACGCTGATGAAACTGAGCCATTCAGAAAAGAATCTGAGAAATTGTGTCTGAAAATAAAGGAAAAGAATGAAGAGAGAAAACGATTGAAAGAGGAATATGGTAAGTTGATTTTATCTAACACCGTAAACTTTTAGTTCCAATACCGACACTGGTGCTCTTTCAATGGGTGTTGATATAGAGTTGATATAAAGTTGATATAGAGTTGATATAAAGTTGAAATAGAGTTGATGTAAAGTTATTATATAGTTGATACAGATTTGATATAAAGTTGATATAGATTTGATACAAAGTTGATATAGAGTAGATATAAAGTTAATATAAACTTGATATAGTGATGATATAAAGTTGGTAAAGAGTTTATATAAAGTGGACATAAAGTTGATATAGAATTGATATAAAGTTGATATAAAGTGTATCGAAATTAAAGCGAAGAAAAGTTGCGAAATAACAAATAAATATTGAATGTGGTAAGGTGGATGTAGTTCAATCAGTACACTCCCTTTTGCGTACATGTGGTCACACTGGGAGAAATTAATGCTCTCATCACAAAAAGTTAATATCAAACTTAACAAGAGTAAAGTCAAAAATGTTTAGATAAAGAGATTGATGGACAACTGTGGTAATTGCCTGTATACGACCGGTAATCAGGCCCGTAGCCAGAGGGGGGCTAGGGGGGGGGGCTTATCCCCCCCCCCCCCCACCCCCGTGCATGACCTGAGCCCCCCCCCGTGCATGATTTGAGTTTTTTGACGAAATTTTAATAATAACGGCTATAAAACATCAATCTTTTTGTTTAATAAATCAATAATAATAAAAACTTTAAAGTTTATATTTTGGCAATCATTCAGGCTAATTATATATACATGTACTTACATATATAGCTTATCTAATTTTTGGGCATAAAAGATTGAATCTTATTGAAGTTCAATTCTGGGTATTTTGGGCAGCATTGGGATTTGGTGCTTCAACAGCCGTGTGTGAGAGCAGTTTCTCAACCCTCACATGAATGCTCACCCCATATCGCAGATCAATGTTACAAAAGCGTCTAAGCAATCTTTTCCTGCTTGCATTTGAAAAAGATTTAACAGACAATCTGAATGCTGAAGCATTTATAGGTAAATTCAGTGCTAAACCCAGGCCCGTAGCCAGGTCAAAGTAATATCCAGCAAGGAGGCACCTTTACTTTTTCTTTATTTTTTCCTCTTTTTCTTCTTTTTTAAGTGGGGGGGGAGGCACTCCACACCTAGCGGGGGGCACGCCCCCCCAGTGCCCCCCTTGGCTACGGGGCTGGCTAAACCACGAAGTTTGCAAATTTGAAACGTATAATAATATAGCTTCGCAACTAGTGCAGAATATATACTTTGTCGTTTTTCCCGGGTTGTACGTTAAAAAAAAACAGTATAATAATATAAATCAGGTATCTATTATGTAACAATTGTGAAGCAGAACTATTGGTCAATATATTTATAACAGGAATCAGAAATTGCTCAGCCTCAATAAATTTTTATCATTAAAACTCTTTACTATTTAAATTATTTTTAACAAAACTGCAACATGCCATGCATTATTGAAACGTAGTTAAAATTATATATTTCTAATTAATAGCTAAACAATTGGTACTAAAATGCACATTTCCAGATATGAAACTGCAAAAAATTTCTTGAGATCCCCTCCACAAACCCCTCCTCTCCGTTCGCAAGCTTTCGGCGCTTCGCGCCTCCATATTTGCCTCCACCCCCACCACCGTTATCGCAAGTTTAGGTAATACATCATTAAATTATCGAAATATTTTTTGTTCCAAGACCAATTTTCAACAATGAAAACAGTTTTGCCCCCTCCCCCGTCAAAGTTGTCTAGATCCGCCCCGATCATTTCTTCGGCACCCCCCCCCCCGAAAAAATTCCCCCCCCCCCGAAAATGTCTTCGGCCCCCCCCAATCCAATATTCCTGGCTACGGGCCTGCCGGTAATAGTTATGTATTAAAAAAGTGGCTGGGTGACAGAGCGCGGGACTCTTGACGTGGAAGTGTCAGATTCAATCCAGACTGATACACGGGGAAATTCTCAGCTCCTCCCAGTTAAAATGGGTACCCGATATTAGTTTGGGACTTTAATTGGAATTGGGCATTGTGCCAGTGACCTATTTAAGTCTACCGATTGACTCCATAGCCAATAAGCAATCACTACCATGTTTTTAAAATTATGTATTCTCATATTAGAAGTGTATACCATCCATACTCATGCACGTTCTTAATATTGATAGTCGGACGGGTGAATGAATAGGCGATTTGATGATGGTAGGGTGAAGGAGATAGATAGATAGATAGATAGATAGATAGATAGATAGATAGATAGATAGATAGATAGATAGATAGATAGATAGATAGATAGATAGATAGATAGATAGATAGATAGATAGATAGATAGATAGATAGATAGATAGATAGATAGATAGATAGATAGATAGATAGATAGATAGATAGATAGATAGATAGATAGATAGATAGATAGAGAGAGAGAGAGAGAGAGAGAGAACGTTGAAGATATATAATAAGAAAAGAAAAAATAGATAAAATACCTTCTTCAAAAGATAATCCAAAGATAATTGAGCAGTCAAACTAGAAATGGTACTTACAAACTAGCATCTTATTTTAGTTGCAAGGATAGAATTATATGATGATTGAATTCATTTTCATCTCACATAAAGATTTCATCATAGAAGATTTAAAAAGAAAACTCAAAGAAGAAACAAACGAACGAGGTATGTTGCTTCTGAAATTATTCTTTATTGAAATTAATCAATATGAGTTATTTTGATAAATAAAATTTGATGATAATTACAGAGTCGGATATAAAGCTAAATTTACCGATTTCACCAATATTGCTATGTATCATAATAATTTTAACACCTATCGATGTTAAGTTTATATTGTATAATGACGTCATTAAACCATAGCAAAGAATTGTTAAATTGATAGCCTGTAGTCCGGTCAGCTAGCGAACTGGTCAAGCAAACTAAGCTAAGAAGTAAACTATTTGATTTTGAAAATATTCTTAATAAAGGTTTTTTGTTGCTGTTGTTGTTATTGATGATGTTTTTAAAAAACAAACTTATCGTCAGAGCTCCCGTCATTTAAACTAATTAAATTATTGCTTTTGGTTAAGTGTTTCTTTTTAATGGCACTAATGACGTCATTTCTTGCTGTTTCATCATCCTTATGTATTAGAAATAATTCTTGCTGCTGACTTAGCTGTTTCATTGATCCAAGGCCGGATTTGGATTTGATAAGGCCCTAAGCTGTTTGAGATATGGGGGGGGGGGCTTTAAAAGTCAATAATATGTGTCAGTGCCAAATATTTCAGTATATATGACAATGGCTCACTCAGACAAAATTTGGGAGCTCCCCAGGAAAAGAGGGGGGTTGTGAAGGAGATAAATATATATAGAGAGAGAGAGGGGTGGAAAGAGAGCGACAGAGGAAGAGAGAGATATAGGGAGGAGAGATAGGGAGAGAGAGAGAGAGGGAGAAAGTAGGAAAGAGGGACAGAGGGAGAGGGGGAAAGAGGGAGAGAGGGGGAGAGAAAGATAGAGAGGAAGAGAGAAAAAGAAGGAGAGAGGGGAGAGAGGGGTAGAGAGAGGGAGAGAGAGGAGGGAGAGTAGGAGAGAGAGGGAGAAAGAGGGAGAGAGGGAGGAGAGATTGTGGAATATATACTATGAATAAAAATATAAACAGAAAAAAATACACATTTTAAAAGACAATCCAATAAAAAGATGATCTATTAATTATTACACTGGAAATAATCATTACAAACATATGTTACATGTTACTTAAGTTATTATTCAACAATGAATTCCTTTTCATCAGAAAAAACAGATGCCATCAATGAGGATTTAAAGAGAAAACTCAAAGAGGTAGAAATTGAACGAGGTATGTTGCTCTAGAATTGTTCTTTATCGAAATCGATATTATATCAACATGTTATATATACAAATTTTAAAATGAGAACTATTTAGAGAGAGCAATATAGATAGGTTTACTTATTTAGCAAATACTTCCATTTGTAATAATGATTTTCACACATATTAATGTTAGTTTAATATGTTATCTTAATTCATACTGTCATTAGATCATAGCTAAAAAATATGGTATGGCCTAAGCTAGTTTTCAGGTCAGATAGCCAACTGGTCCAACAATCTTGTCTAATGATGACAGCTTTCTGATTTATTTTTTAACAAAATCGGTTGTTATTTTTTGTTTCTTTTTAATTTTCAACATTACTACGCGGCCTGTGGGTTATACTGTACGGTCGTCGCAGGTCATATGCAGTCCACGGGACCGCAGGCTTAGCAACCCCCGGCAATAACTGAATAAAACTATTGCTGTCTATTCTTCATTTAGATAATGCGCTATCAGAGTTAATGGCGAAATGCGATGACAATAAACAACTCCAATCACGTCTTGGTAAGCAGTGTTTGTTTACATTTAAAATTTGTCTGAAAAGTTTATCTCATATCTAGAAATCATAATAAATTGTTTATGAATTACTTTGTGCGGTAGTATTTTGCGTCGTTGTACTTTGTGCTGTAATACTTTGTGCCGTTGTACTTTGTGCTATAGTACTTGGTGTCGTTGTACTTTGTGTTGTAGTACTTTGTGTTATAGTACTTTGTGTCGTTGTACTTTGTGCTGTAGTACTTTGTGTCGTTTTACTTTGTGTTGTAGTACTCTCTGCTATAGTACTTTGTGTCGTTGTACTTTGTGCTATAGTACTTTGTGTCGTTTTACTTTGTGTTGTAGTACTCACTACTATAGTACTTTGTGTCGTTGTACTTTGTGCTATAGTACTTTGTGTCGTTGTACTTTGTGCTGTACTACTTCGTTTCTTTTTTCCTTTAGATGAAATTGAGTCACAATTACCGACACATTATGAATTACATGAACATGCGACAAAACCTGAAGGTCAAGGTAAAATATGAAAAACATTTCAAAACTTTTGCCAACTGTAACACGTGCATGGGCCTGTAAAAAAAACTTTATTTGCAATGATCAAAG
>JAGDYQ010000004.1:11160276-11225276 GCA_021962125.1 Bulinus truncatus | reverse complement strand
GCGACTACCCCTAAAAATTAAAAAAATCATATCTCAGAAAGTTTTTGACCAAATGGCCTGAAATTTTCAGGAATCACTCAACTTTGAATGTACCACAAGCCCTGAAAATTTCAGGAAGATCTGAGCGGGTCGGGTGAACAATTGTCAAAAAACTGGTTGAGTTGACATGGAATGACCCTAGGGTTAGGAATAGGGTTAGAATTATGATTAGGGTTAGGGTTATGGATAGGGTTAGGGATAGGGTTAGGGTGTTGAGCAATATCTATTGCTGGTACATGGAAAAAAATTCGGAGTCCCGCTTGATGGTACCGTAGCCACTGCGATGTTGTTTTTATAAATGAGCACACATACAGCACACACAGATATACAAACATACAGCACACACAGACATACAAACATACAGCAAACACAGACATACAAACATACAGCACACACATACATACAAACATAAAACACACACAGACATACAAACATACAGCACACACAGAATACAAACATACAGCACACACAGACATACAAACATACAGCACACACATACATACAGACAGCACACACAGACATACAAACATACAGCACACACAGAATACAAACATACAGCACACACAGACATACAAACATACAGCACACACAGACATACAAACATACAGCACACACAGACATACAAACATACAGCACAGACAGACATACAAACATACAGCACACACAGACATACAAACATACAGCACACACAGACATACAAACATACAACACACACAGAATACAAACATACAGCACACACAGACATACAAACATACAGCACACACAGACATACAAACATACAGCACACACAGACATACAAACATACAGCACACACAGACATACAAACATACAGCACACACAGAATACAAACATACAGCACACACAGACATACAAACATACAGCACACACAGACATACAAACATACAGCACACACAGACATACAAACATACAGCACACACAGCACACTCACAGTACACACACACATATATACACGCATACATATATACATAAAACATGCATACATACACACATATATTCTTACAAACAAATATACATACATCGGTTCACAGAACTACATAGAGGAAATACGAGTATATATGTTAGTTCTTTTATGAACATTCAGTCATGGTAATAATTTTTGTATAATTTTTCTATTTAGAATTCTACTTTACTTTTCTACAAACCAAAAAAAAAGAGGCTTGAAAGTTCAAACTTTTTCTTTTAAATATGAATTAGACTTAAATTTGTGACTTCTTGTTTGGAAGTACTAGACTTTATATACAGATTTAGCCTAAAACCTAACAATAGTCCCAGGGAAAAAAAAAAAGACTCAAGCAAGATACCTTCAAAACTTTTTCCTCACGTGTAATACATACCTATATTACTGTTCTAATATTATATTACTTGCTCAATTATTGTATCAATAAAACGAATTACTATTGGAATTTTTCGTTGTATTTTTTGTTGTCTTATTGTTTTTTTTTTTACAAAACAATGCAAGTTTGTTTAATTAAACTACCAAAGATTACTTTTGATGTTAAGAAAAATAAAAGTAGGACTCATAATATACGATAATGAGCATGCACAAAGAAAGGCAGATAGGAACAGGGATTTCTTTTGTGTGCCGGTACGCACCGGTACGGCGTACCGGCACCTTTTTAAATGTGGGGGAAAAAATGATTACTTTTTCTTGTATTTTAACGTTTATTATTAATTTATCATATTATAAATTTGTTAAAATTGTATTATTTTTTTAATATCGCGTGCACTAAGATTTAAAATATAAAATGTGAAAAACTGCGAGAAGGTAGTTAAAAGTTAGTCAATCCATCACTGAGTACCGCACCTAATTTTTTTTACAAAAAAAGAGCACTGGATAGGAAAATTTATATTAAAAGAAAAGGAGTTGAAATAGAGGAACATACACAGAAAGGCAGATAGAGAGACTAAAATAGATTGGCAGACACATACAAAATTGTATTTATAAATACATACTTATATAGGTATCGATAAAAAAAGATAGGCACACAGATAAACATTTGACATGCATATATACATACAGAAAAAATAACAGACATTTTTTACGTCTTAAATTTTTCTATTTATTATATTAATTTTTTTTAATTAATGTTAGATTTAAAATTACACAGATTCATTTTTAAAATAAAAGAAATACCAGTGAGTAATTCAGTTGACATTCGGAATTTCACAAATAAATGGGAGATTGGCAGTACACCTCACATCCGCCATCAGATAGTTCCACTGCTTCGTGAGCTGCCCACAGTTTTCTTCAGCTCCACCGTTCGGCTCTTTCTCTGAATACTTGGTGAAAGCCGGCTTTTTGCTGTAACTATAAACCCACTTCCGTTCAACATCTAAGTCGTCCATGCCGATATGGACACCCAGCAGTTCGTGTTTCTCTGCAAGTTTCTTCATTTCGTCGTATTCCTCCTCGTCGTTAATCTCCAGCAGGTAGCCTCGATATACGCTGCACAGATACTTCGCGAAGAATGACGATACGGAGTAGGTAGACAGTAGGTATCTGTTTCGCCCAAAGTTCACGACCTCACGGAAGTTTTTGTTGATCATCAACTCAGCTAAGTGAATCTGTGCGGAAAGGCTGCTCGGATGCTGTTCATTGACTTGTTTCAATTTAATCTCCATGTTCCAAAGAAGTTCACTGTGTGTAGCCACTGTTTTTTGCAATATGTTGTTTTTGTATTGTTGAGCTACTACCATAAAGTGTTCTTTAAAAAAAAGGGAAAAATTTTAACTTCTAGCCATTTGTTATTAATTAATATATTATTATTAAAAAGGATTTAATCCATTTTCAGCAAATAAATTAAATATCAAAATAATAGCTCAATAGATGGTAGGTAATCAGTAGTTAATATAATCAGGCCAGTAGCATGCGATGGGGCCAAGGAAGGCCGGGCCCCCCAGCGTTTTATTTCCTGCCCCCCTGCTATTGGCCTAGCCCCTGCTGTAGAATGCCTGGCCCCTAATGTAGAATTTTCACGCTACGGGGCTGAATATAATCCACTACATAATGAAAAATACGTTAAAATTCAGCACAAATAGTTCTAGAATAATACAAAATATGCATTCAAAAAAAATATAATCATAAATATAATGCAATTTTATTGAAAACAAATTAAACATTTGTTTAAAAATTGAAGAATACTAAAAAAAAAAGCAATTAAGCCTGTTCCATTCTGGACACAGGACGTGTTAGCGCATTTTCATGTTATGTATCAGTACGTTTGTTAGCTTTCAGTAAATATTTGTAAATTTTGGAAATGTTTATAAATTCAATTGTGTAATCTGTAAAAAAAATATTATAAAGACGTTTCTTTATATTTGAAAAAAAATTATTTTCTCTTAAATCTAACTACAGGTGGTTTGTGGTTACTGAAATAGGACTCATAATTGAAAACATTCGAAATTGTAGTCATTTAATCGTCCGAAAACTCCGTCAATTGTTGCATAGCTCTAATACTTTCGATTAAATTCAGAACACAAACTTACTATTTCATTTGATGAGTTACTTAATAAATCTTGGTGAAACTACGTGCTGCAGTATTTCGCACCAAATGAATGGGTTATTGAACGTACAAGGTGTAGAATGGGGCTATATATATATAATATATAAGCCCCTTAGGAGCCCTGAAGCCCGGCCCTCAGAGGTCCTATCGCGAAATGAACTTTTGATGTACACATGGCAGGCCAAGACCTACAAAATGATATATACATCATGGGTCTAGGACTTATGGTTGTTGAGATCTAGGGTGATGACAGACAGACAGACAGACAGACAGACAAACCGGGACAATAGAGCATTTTTTTTCGTTTTTTCGAAAATGCTCTAAAAAGAACATTTTTGTTTCGTAATCATAATGTCATAAGATTAATGCATTTATTATCTAAATATGAGATAACTCAATGATAAAATTATGTAGATTGCTTAATTATTAACTCATTTTTAAAACCTGTTTTGAAGTTCAAAATTAGAGAAAACCACAGCAGCCACGAGTGATTCATCTCTTAATTCATTCAGTCGCTCCTCGCACAACAAGAAATATTTGGGGACTGGTTCATTTTTAAATTAGAGGAGGAAACATTATTATAATCGCTCACGTTATAAGTACGGGCTTGGTAAGTCCACTGGACGAGTCCATCGCTATACTTTAGTGCAAACATTATCAGCAATACAAGGGAGATAAAACACTGGTAATTAAATCAATAAAAAATAATTGGCGTTTGGTGACTAAGGAACATTTAATCAATGTAGGCCTCAATAAAATCACAAGAAGCTCAGAATCGTCTGCTATTAAAACTGATTTAATTGATTGGTTCATTTTGTTTTTTAAGTATTTAATGTTTTGTTTTGTTTGTTTTTTAAGTATTTTATGTTTTGTTTTGTTTGTTTTTTAAGTATTTCATGTTTTGTTTTGTTTGCTTTTTATGTATTTCATGTTTTGTTTTGTTTGCTTTTTAAGTATTTCATGTTTTGTTTTGTTTGCTTTTTAAGTATTTCATGTTTTGTTTTGTTTGTTTTTTTTAAGTATTTCATGTTTTGTTTTGTTTGCTTTTTGATCAGAAGTACGCTCAGTGCTCGTCAGTTCGATTTATATTGTGATTGTTCTAAAATGGTTTTTGTTGATTTCCCTGATAGGAGTCATTCATCTCTAGATCTTGAAACGATTTTAATAACTGCAAGAATCGATCTTAGGCCTTTGTGGGCCCTGGGTCATTGTAGGTAAACGGGGGAGAGTGGGGAGGGGGTTTATACCATTTCAGTTAGGTGCGAACCCTTTGTGAGTCATAGTACTTGTCTATGCCCTAAATGATACCAGATTTGATTGGAATAAATTTTAAGGTGGTCTGTGTGGTAGTGGGGGCCTAACACAGTCTGGTTTGAACGGCTAGTCCAATTGTATCCTAGGCTGTACAGCACATGCAGGGGCCACTAGGGAAAAGGTGAACTATCTTCAAGAAAGCTATCGACGGGATCGATTTACAAACACATAGACAGACATGCAATCAGACAGACATACATTATGATTTTCAGAAAGACAGATGGATACATATTCAGACATAGAGACAGACATTCTGGCATCTAGACAGAGAGACATTCAGACGGACAGACAGTCGAATTAGATAGATAGATAGATAGATAGATAGATAGATAGATAGATAGATAGATAGATGATAGATAGATAGATAGATAGACAGACAGACAGACAGACAGACAGATAGATAGATAGATAGATAGACAGACAGACAGACAGACAGACAGACAGACAGACAGACAGACAGACAGACAGATAGATAGATAGATAGATAGATAGATAGATAGATAGATAGATAGATAGATAGATAGATAGATAGATAGATAGATAGATAGATAGATAGATAGATAGATAGATAGATAGATAGATAGATAGATAGATAGATAGATAGATAGATAGATAGATAGATAGATAGAAAGATTTGTTATCATATATAATCTTCCACACACGCACAAGCTGACTAAAGGTAAGCTCATCAATAAGACATCAAAATAGCCAGCAGCTAACCTCCAGTAAATTTTATTTTACGATACTGATGTTTATGTACACACCAGGTGTACAGTTAGAGACGGCATATTGTACCACTAGTGAAAAAAAAATTCAAATGGTTTGACAGCCAGGAGAGTTGACTAACAAACAGAACCAATCAGAGTGAATACAGTAACGATGATGTTACTTTAGTTATATTTTGACCCCCCCACCCCCACCCCATGCTGGTCGATCATTTACATTTCTTTCTAATAAGTGGTTGGCAGGTACTTCATCATACAGTGGTGGTGGTCTATAATGTACAGTGATGGTGGTGGTCTATAATGTAGAGTAGTGGTGGTCTATAATGTACAGTGGTGGTCGTGGTCTATAATGGGTAAGTGACCAGCCATGCCCTATGCACCGATGTGGGCCCAAATTCACAGTTTCTCTTATCACCTAATGCGAACAAATATTGCTCAAGGCTGTTTATAGTTTTAGGCGTCCTACATGACACTTGCCCTGGGGCCCCTCATACAAATAAAACAGCATCACATTTGGGGCCCATAATATAGCTCGTATAGGTGTTATTCACTTATTACGTTACGTGAAGCGTTTTTTTTTTTGTATTCTTGTCAGTGTGAGTCACACCTTTCCCCGAGAGGCGTTGCATAACAAGTGAACGACCCCTTATTGATATTAATTAAATGAAAGTTGACTTTTTTTTTTAATTAAAAGCTAAACGCATAAAACTATTTAAACACAATTAATGAAACTCTTTATCCTGTTTTTTATTTCTCCATTATCTTTAATTAAATATTTTCTCCAAAGTATTTTATCTGTTTATACAAATATAGAGAGAAATATAAATACCTAGAAAAAAAAATAATTTTCGACTTTTTTTAACCAACTACAATTTAGAAATTTCAAAAAATTAACAGAACATGAAAGTTTTAAAAGAAACTGAATAAGAACAAAAAACTGTCTAACAATTAATATCACATACTCCCAAATTAGACAGTTCAATATTAATAAGTAATGTCAAATTGTCTTAACATTAACTCCTGTCTATTTAAAACATCAGACAAAAATCAGTCTTACACTGCAATGTTAAATGTAAAAATCTTTATAAAGTTTCACTTCAATCAATGAAAAAATAAATGGATTTCATAAATAGAGATGTGAGTATTTTCTACAAAATGTCACTTGTACAAGACTAGAAATCAGTGGCGCAACCAGGGGAAGGGCTTGAGCCCTCCCCCCAACCCCATGCCAAATCATCAATACGTTATAAAGTTACAAAAAAGACTGTCAAACTGTCTTTTTTCTCCATGTGAGCCCCTCTCCCTCTCCCTCCCCCCCCCCCAGCATTTTTTGCAGGTTGTGCCACTGCTAGAAATGATCAAAACAGATCTTTTTAAAACTGTGTCTATTTATAGCAGAAAAACAGCAGCTCGACACGTGGAAGGAAATTATGGACACTTTCTTTATTCAATCGATGGATTTGCAGAATCAAAATATTTCTGTGGGGAAAACAAAATCTCTTGATGACTAAACAGTTATCTTCATCCTAATTTAAATTTATTATGTAGTTTAAGTAGTTTAGTCTGTTTTAATAATATTTAAAAGTAAAGTTCCCTTAACCCAAATTAGACCGTCTGGGCAGATGAAGTGTAGAATTCATCTGTTTCTATAACCTCGCCATATTTAGAGTTTATGTGGTTAGCACAATGCCTAGCCAGGCCCGTAGCGTGCGGGGGGCCAGGGCTTATTTGCTCTACTTATTAAAATTTATTACATGGCACCCCCCCCCCCCCGCTATTGCCTGGTCCCTGCTATAGAATGCTTGGCCCCTGCTGTAGAATTTTCACGCTACGGGGCTGCGCCCAGCCGTCATTACGTCTCCAATTTAAGTCCCATTTAAAGCTGGGTGAATTTCTACCTGGAAATTCGAGTATCTACACAACCAGTATTATGTCTTCAGGTATTATTAGAAGATCTGTTTGGTGGTTTTGTCTAATAAAATTAACAGAATACATATCGTCCACTACAATTCACTTTTCCGAAAGCCCGCCATATTGTGTTATGGTGCTATTTTGTGTCAATATTTAGGTGCTACACTGAAATAGAAAAATACGCGAATGGCGACATTTTTTAAAGTCATTTTACAGAGCCTTCAAAATAGCGATGCTCTTTCTGTATGATATATAAAATGTGTGCGCCAGACAAATGATGTGCATTTATATTTTTTGAAATAAATAGCTAGTATAGATAGAAGAAATATTGGTTCGAAAGGAGTTTTTTATAGCTAGTGTTATCTAGGAGCATTCGGCCAGCTAGGGGCACACACACACACACACACACAGGAGGTACTCCGTCAGTATAGAGATGATATACATTTTGTTCCAGTCAGTGATTGTTGTAAGGGGGCCCCTGCACGGTAACTGGCTCAGCTAGGGCCATCTTGAAGCACTGGCCCCCGTCAGGGGGGGGGGGAGTTTCGATCTCACACAGGTGCTCCGCAACTACAGAGAGCCATAGCCAATCGATGATTATACATTTCATTCTTTCAGTGGCAGTCGTAAAGGGGTAGGGGGCGGGGCATTATGGCTTTGGTCTAGCGCCCGAAAATAATAAATCTCAATCAAAACTAGACATTGTGGTTAGTTGGGGCCCACATGAAAACTACTCATGTAAGGGACGCAACTTACAAAGAAAAGCTGATTTAAATTGGTCCGTCTCTTTGAGGCTTTTATTTTCATCTTCCAGTTCCCAGAATTTTGAGCTGACGGCATCTAAAACAAAAAAGAAATGTGCAAATAGACAGAATTATCAAGAAACTTAAAATTCTAGAAATTATAATCAAAGGTACTAGATTTCCCCCAAAAAACACGGCTAAGGGCCCAAATATTTCACCTTGCATTCTTGGAATTCAAACATCTCGTTAGAAATCATTTTCCCCACTTGTTAAATTTTGCTTTACATTTAGGTCAACCGAGGTTATGTTATCGTATTAGCCCAGAACAGAGGAGGAGTTTATTATTAGCTTTTCTTTACAGGCGACCCCACTGACGACTTCTCTACCGACCCCGCTGGCGACAGTGCTCGATTTAAGAAAAAAAAACCAGTGCCGCGGATGAAAAAACATTTCTGCAGAGCCGGGTATAAATGTCTATGTTTTTCATCCCCGGCAGGGATATATTAGCTGAAGCAGAGCCGGGGATGACAGTCCTCAGTGCCGGGGGCATCCCCGGCATCCCCGGCGGTAAAACGAGCCCTGCTTTTGACCCCACTGGGGACTCTTCTTTCAACCCCACTGACGAATTCTCTAGCGACCCCACTGACGACTTCTCTACCGACCCCACAGACGACTTCTCTATTGACTCCACAGACGACTTCTCTAGCGACCCCACTTGCGACCTACTGTCGACACCACTGACGACTTCTCTGGCAACCCCACTGAAGACTTCTCTCTAGCGACCCCTTATATCCACCCCCACCCCTGGCGACCCCACAGGCGAACGGGGAGACTTTTCTACTGCATTATTTCTGAAGGTCTCAACATGACTAAACTTTAGGGAGCTAATGATGTTCTTGAAATAGATGTTTAGCTATTTAGCTTAAAAGATTAAGTTGATGATTTCGTGTTCCTAATCGTAATAACAAATGTGAAATAAGTGAACAAGATCTCTATTTTTAGCTTCTTACAAATTGTGATCTCATTAGGCGTGATGTTATTTCACTAGGTACTTGTCTAAAAGCAATGTTGACATCGCAATGCAAATTTACCGTAAATGTTTTAAAAATTCATTAATTTAAAAAATATTATGTCTTAATTTATTTTTTTTTAATATCACCTATTAAGAATATTTTTTTAAGAGCGTTACAGTAATTATTGCAAATTAAATGAGTATAATACTAACCTAGTAATATTTCCATGGAAGTAAACTTCTGTTCATAGCTCTCTAGCTTTGCATTCGTAACACCTGCATAGAAAAAAATTCTCAGTAAATGTATTTTAATAATATATTCAGTTAGCTTACATTTCAGCCCACTTGCTAACATAACAAACTAAAATACTCATCTTGAAAAAATGGTGAACTAAAGTCCTTCAAACAATAGTTCAATAGAGTACTGTATCTACATACCAAATTGCTGTTTTATAGAATTGTAGTTCAGTTTATATTCTTGAAATGTTCTGAGAGTTGTTTCTGGCGATAAAATGAATTTCTTCCTTTAAAAAAAAACCTCTCACGGTGATCAGACACGTAAAAATGTCAATTAGATAATTTGGTTGTGAAAATGTTCGGTAATAAATCATAATATGTCACGCCTATTGCAAAAACACGACAGAGGCGTTTCAACTTTGATGGGTGTGAGGACAACTTTGTATGAAAGGACTATGGTGTGTTGTGTGTGATAGGACTATGGTGTGCTGTGTGTGATAGGACTATGGTGTGCTGTGTGTGATTGGACTATGTTGTGTTGTGTGTGATTGGACTATGGTGTTTTGTGTGTGATAGGACTATGTTGTGTTGTGTGTGATTGGACTATGGTGTGTTGTGTGTGATAGGACTATGGTGTGTTGTGTATGATAGGACTATGTTGTATTGTGTGTGATAGTACTCTGTTGTATTGTGTGTGATAGTACTCTGTTGTGTTGTGTGTGATATTACTATGGTGTGTTGTGTGTGATATTACTATGGTGTGTTGTGTGTGATAGGACTATGTTGTGTTGTGTGTGATAGTACTCCGTTGTGTTGTGTGTCAGGGCAACATTGTATGAAAGGACTATGGTGTGTGATAGGACTATGGTGTGTGATAGGACTATGGTGTGTGATAGGACTATGTTGTGTGAAAGGACTATGGGGTGTGATAGGACAATGGTGTGTGATAGGACTATGGTATGTTATGTGTGATAGAACTATGGTGTGTGATAAGACCATGGTGTGTTGTGTGTGATAGGACTCGGTGCACAAATTACACAGTGTTGTTTTGATGAACCAATAAAAGGTAATTTAGAAAAAATGTTGGGTCTGTGTGTGTGCATGTGTGCGTGTTTGTAGTTGCCTGTGAGTCTGTGTTTATTCCTGTAATAAGACTCATCGGTTTTTGTTTGTAACCTTGTATGTAATTGTTAATACACAAATATGTTGAATGAATGATATGAGGAAAGAGACAAATACTAAGACATCATTAGATAACAGACATGCGCAGTAGTTGTTTAAACAGATCTATATTAAGATAACTATAGGCCAATTGTGAACTCAAAAAAATTAATGAGTAAAATAAATGAACTAACGTTCAATTAATACAAACCACATAAAAGTTCCATTGTATTAAATTTATTTTCGTAATTCTGTAATTTCATGGTTGTTTCCTCTGTAAAGATTGAAATGATAATTACTCAGAATATATATCTAAATAGATAATTAAATGAGAGAGAGAGAGTGTGTGTGTGTGTGTGTGTATGTGTGTGTATATATATGAGTGTGTGTGTGTGTGTGTTTGTGTGTGTGTGTGTGAATCAACGGGACATTTTTTATGGTGCCCATCTTTCATCCCCACCATGGCCGATAGTGCAATGGCCATGGGGCCACCACGGGAGATATAGAGGGAACTTTCACCATGACGTGAATTATCCCTATTGATCCTCACTGTATATCGAGCCAGGGACTCTCAGGTTGACAGTCGAGCACTTCACCTCACGACCATCCAATTTCCCTTCCCCCCCCCCCATCCAATCAAATTAGTAGAACTCTACCAAACTATATATCAGAGAGTAATAAAAACAAAGAGCTAGTAAGAAATCACCTTCAGACTGGAGTCAGGGCACAATGCTTTTTAGCGCACCCCCTCCCCCATTCGAAAACCAATATAATATTATGAGTAAAATATACCTTTTGGCGCCCCTTTGAGAGTAGCGCCCGGGGCATAATGCCCCAACAGCCCACCCATCGCTACGCTTCTGCGTGGGTGGTTCAAAAGTTATCAAGTTTTAAAATACTTATATATATATATATATATATATATATATATATATATCGCGGATCAGTATAAGCCTACTCAGTGCCGGTCTTAGACACTTTTAGAGATAGTTGGGGGCCGTAGGAAGAAGTACGTGTCGGTGCCCCAAGGGCATCATGTTTTGCTGCAGTGGGGAGGGGGCTGGGGCCTGTGGGTCCTATACTATCGCCTCATTTGACTATCATTAGAATCAGAAGCGTACCTAGGGTGGGAGAGAGGGGTCCAAATCGAAATTACCCCTGGCCCCAGCTTGAGGAGGGCCCCAAAAAATGTTTACATAGAATATTTAGTACATTATCTCATGTCATGATGTCTAATGTCAAAATGCAGGGGCCCCCAAAGGGGGCCAAGCCGGCCCCCAAATCTCGAGGTTCGGCACTGATTAGAATTATTCTGAGCACTTACCATAGTGGTCTCTCAAAACATCAAAAATGTGCTTGTAGTCTTTTAATCTTTGATCCGCTTTACCTCTTCGGGATATACAAAACATGTACCGGTACTGAATGGATGTAAGCAACGATTGTCGATTTTTAAAAAATATAAGACATACTCTCCAGAGCTTAATACAGACAGACAGGAAGTCAGGTATGCAGATATACAGAGAACAAATATTATAGGCAGACAAACAGGCTGGATGGATGGATGGATGGATGGATGGATGGATGGATGGATGGATGGATGGATAGATGGATGGACGGATTTATGGATGAATGGACGGATGGATGGATGGATGGCTGGACGGACGGATGGATAGACAGACGGATGGATGGATGAACGGATTTATGGATGGGTGGGCGAATGGATGGGTTGACGGATGGATGAAAGGATTTATGGATGGATGGATGGACGGATTTATGGATGGGTGGACAGATGGATGGATAGATGGACGGAATTTATGGATGTATGGACGGACGGATGAATGGGTGGATATGTGGATGTGTGGATTAATGGATGGATGGATATGTGGATGGATGTATGGATAGATAGCTAGATGAATGGGTGGATGAATGGATGGATGGATAGGTGGATGGATAGGTGGATGAATGGGTGGATACATGACTGGGTGGATATTAAAAAATATGATAGCATACCAAGTTTATCCTTCAGTTGTTTAATTTCTTCATTTTGTTTTTCCACAATATCATCCTCGGCAGCTTAGCAATAGAAAATATATAAAATTATAGTGTCACTCATTAAGGATTGTAATAGGTATTGTTCAGTGGCGTATTGAGGGGGGGGGGAATGGAGGCATCGTCACAAATGGTATATTTTACATATTATATAATATGGTTTCAAATGGTGGGGGGCGCTTAAAAGGTTTTGTGCCCCGTGCGCGAGCTAAGCTCGCAACGCCACTGGTATTGTTTCTCTGCACTGTTTTGTACTTTGTGTTTGCTGTTTTCACCGGGCGTCACAAACCCAGGCTGCAACACAGTGCGTTTGTGTGTCTGTGTGTGTGTAGTGCGAATTTGTTTGTGTGTTTCTCTATCTATCTCTAGATGACAATATGTATGTTTTTTAGTACATAAAATGCATCCACCTCAAGGTGATATCTTTAAGGTGGCAAAAGCGCTCAAATAAAGAAAATATGCACAAAATCCACATACACACTCAGACACACTATTAAAAAAATATTTAAAAAACTCGCTGAAATTAAAAGGTTCCGACTTGTGGTCAAAATTCTTTTCAAAAATTGTGTTGATTTTAAATCGTTTAAGTTTTAGCACGTTTGAATTCAGAGGAATCGCTTTATTAAAAAGAAGGTAAGTTAGTTCTTTCTAACACAAGTGGAAAGGATTTTCCCGTTGTGATGTGTTCAGTTTCAGTTCCATACTAAGTTATCAAAATATAAAAGTAAAAATATTTTTATACTGTTCGTTGCAAAGTCAAAAAAAAAAAAATAATGAAATTTACCTTTTCGTTGTATGTGTCTTAACACATGGCCGTACTTTTCATTTAATGATTGAAGGAAATAATCGAATGCCGGCCCGGGCCCGGCATTCAGCAACATTTGTAACAAATGCTCCATTCTCTCTGACCTATTGGCCCCTCTACTTATGGTTTCTTTATCATCCCTCGTTATCACATTTTTCTCATACAAATAATCCACAAGGTCAGACGCATCCAATTGTTTCTTCAGGTACGTGTAATTATGTTGGATACAAATTTCATCTTCGGATTTAAGATTTCCTTTCGACATGGCGGTAAAAAAAATCTGGCCGTCTTCCAATTAAAATCAAAACATTGTCCAGTTTGGGAAATTGTAGGCCTATTACAAAAAAAAAAACCAAACTACTTTTATTTTTTATTCATAAAAATATGTTTAATACATTGACTGAAAATATGATCGTTTTATTATATTTTTATTTTTAATCCAAAAGCAAAAGCCACTGAGCTAGTGTCAAAAAAGTAGTAAATATAACTTAAAATGTTAAATAAACGGAAGTAAATATGAATGATGAATAAATATCGAACTATACATTTCTATTTATAGCTTTCCAGATAATGGAAATCCCCAATTCTTTATAAGAAAAATAGAAAAGATTTTGGTGTAACTTTGTACTTAATCGCCCTAAAAAATGAATACATTTAGTGAGGGGGTGAGGCAGGCCCGTAAGTGTGCGGGGGGCCGGACCCCCCCCCCGCGTTTTGTCTGGCCCCATCTGCGTGTTTGCTCTACTTAGTAACATTTATTTCCTGCCCCCCCTTTGCTATTAGCCTGGCCCCTGCTGTAGAATGCTTGGCCCCTGCTGTAGAATGCCTGGCCCCTGCTGTAGAATGCCTGGCCCCTGCTGTAGAATGCATGGCCCCTGCTGTAGAATGCCTGGCCCCTGCTGTAGAATGCATGGCCCCTGCTGTAGAATGCCTGGCCCCTGCTGTAGAATGCCTGGCCCCTGCTGTACAATGCATGGCCCCTGCTGTAGAATGCCTGGCCCCTGCTGTAGAATGCATGGCCCCTGCTGTACAATGCCTGGCCCCTGCTGTAGAATGTCTGGCCCCTGCTGTAGAATGCCTGGCCCCTGCTGTAGAATGCCTGGCCCCTGCTGAGAATGCCTGGCCTCTGATGTAGAATGCATGGCCCCTGCTGTAGAATGCATGGCCCCTGCTGTAGAATGCATGGTCCCTGCTGAGAATGCCAGGCCTCTGCTGAGAATGCCTGGCCCCTGCTGTAGAATGCCTGGCCCCTGCTGTAGAATGCATGGCCCCTGCTGTAGAATGCATGGTCCCTGCTGAGAATGCCAGGCCTCTGCTGAGAATGCCTGGCCCCTGCTGTAGAATGCCTGGCCCCTGCTGTAGAATGCATGGCCCCTGCTGTAGAATGCCTGGCCCCTGCTGTAGAATGCCAGGCCCCTGCTGAGAATGCCTGGCCCCTGATGTAGAATGCATGGCCCCTGCTGTAGAATGCATGGCCCCTGCTGTAGAATGCCAGGCCCCTGCTGAGAATGCCTGGCCCCTGATGTAGAATTTTCACGTTACGGGGAATTGGGTAAGGACTAAGCAAAGATACATTTAAGGCGTACCCCTTTTCATTTTTCGAGCCCTCGATTATTATTTTAACCTCTGATAAATGGCTGCTTTCTGTCTCTCCACCTCCCCCAAACTACCAACATCAACTGTTTAGTCAAATTATACCTAGACACCTGGCTAGTAATCAGGTCCCCCACCCTTCCTGACGGCGCAGACGGCAGAGGCGTAACTAGGGAGGGGGTGGGGTCCGAATTCGAAAGTCCCCCTCCCCGAGCCCCAGTTTGAGGGTGGCCCCAATTTTGTTGTTTTTTTTTTTTTGTTTTTTTTTTACATTTAAATATTAAGTATATTATCTCACGTAATGGTGTCAAATGTCAAAATGCAAGGGCCTACAAAGAGAACAAGCTCCCCCCCCCCCCCGGGGATCCACAAATCCCTAAGGTTCAGCACTGTTATGGCGGGTCTTGCATTCAGAAGTGTAGGCCTGTCTGAACGTAAAACTCTATGGTCCCCCCCCCCGCGCCAAATATGGCCCCGAGCATGATAAATGCTTACAAACAGTCAAATACATTTCAACCCGGGCGAAACACCTAGCTAAATATAAATTTAAAAAAAAAAGGTTAGTTCTGTCCATTATCCACCTTTGCAGATTAACACCAATGGAGAGGGGAAGAATAAAACAGTTCTTACAAAATAAAAACCATTCGACTAGCAAAGAATTTGACTGTCAGATATATGAATCAGGGGGAATCACCCAGCTCAATTTGTTTTGTTTTTTTCAAAGTACGAGTTATGTTAACTTGTTCATTGAACCATCCAAGAGAAAAGAAAAGTACCACAAATGTGTAAACAAAGAATGTACAGTGGTTTCAACAGCTACTTCAGAGGCGGATCTAGATAACTTTGACGGGGGGGGGGAGGGGGCAAAACTGTTTTCATTGATGAAAATTGGTCTTAGAACAAAAAATATTAGGATAATTTAATGATGTCTTACCTAAACTTGCGCACCCCCCCCCCTAAATCCGCCCCTTCTAGTACAAATGGGGGCAATCGTTTGTTTTTTTTTACTCGCGGGCCACAAAGGGTCCGTAAGTTAGTCCGGCGGGCCCGACCATGGGCCGATCGATTGACATAGTTACGCTGATATAAATTAGATGTCAACGTCATAACATAAAAAGTCTAGTGATGTGGTCCACTCTGAAACTAATGGCGGGCCACGGACCGGAATAAACAGAAGGGCGGGTCGGGTTAGGCTCATGGTTGTGGTCCGTAAGTTTGTCCAAGGTTTTTTTTTCTAAGACGACGGTGAATTAATGTGGATCCTTAGCCACATGCCACTCCTCAGTGAGTTTAGTGCGACTTTTTAATGATTTTATTATTCGTTGTTGTTTTTTTTTACCAAATCTTATTAAAATGACATTAATTACACTAAGTACGTCTCTTTAACATGGAATGAAGCACCCATTAACCATACCGAGGGGAAAAAAAATCATCAGATGTTAAAGAAGAGACAACCTTGTCAAGAATGGGACGATCGTTATTTCGTGAATTACTTTCTTCGCCGGTTTTTTTTTTCCTTATTTACGAGAAAAAGGGTTGCCATGAATTTTCAGAGCTAAGTTGGCATTCTCAAACGAACTTTTAATTAGCTTTTACGAATCATAAATGTAAAGTGCAATTTACTTTTTTTATATACATTTTTTTTGTTTAAACATGGCTCTCCATATTAAACGCATTTATAAATAGAGATGATGATATCTACCTGTATCATTTCCCGCCTTTTAAGGGCTGCCAACTTTAATATTTTATTTCTAGGTCAGGACATTTTATTTTTTAGCGATTTAGATATGTAGACAAATGCTATCAAGATAGTAAATCTTGATGTTTTGTACTAATTAAGACATCATTTATTTTGGGTTTAAACTTTATTTGTGTGTACATTTGTTTGTATTTCTAGATATTCCTGATCTATTTCTGGTTAATTCTTCGTGAAATAAAGTTGTCAGCCAGCCCATTGATTGATTGTGTGTGACCTGTGACTTATGCCTTGATTTTTGACAACCATGCCATTGGTCTTCATTATCTTTGCGGTCGGAAACTATTAATTCTTCAGCCTCAGAAATTGTTTAATTTTTTCACAGAGCGTTTAAGTACATGTAGAAAAAAAAATAATAATTGATTCTCGAGGTAAGTTTACACAATCTATACCGCTCGGTAAATTAAGAATTTAAGCATTGTGACTCATTTAAGACATTTAAATTTGTCATAAAAATCGTACCCAAGACAATAGTTATAAATTGAAATGTCATAGTACTCTTTAATAACTTTATACTTAATATTAAATATATTTTTAGGCGGATCGTGGTGTACAAGTTGAAATACTGCTATTAAAAGTACATTTCATAACTGGTAGGCCTATCTATTTATTTTTACGCAGTGGCTACGGTTACAGCCAAAACCATTTTATTAGGGTATAAGGAACATGGCATATATAATTTTTTTTTCAGGGTTAGGGTTAGGGTGTAAAAAGTTCCCTTAACCCTAACGGGTCATCGGGGCAGATGAAGTGTAGAATTCATCTGTTTCTATAACCTCGGCATATGAAGAGGTTGTGTGGTTAGCACAACGCCCAGCCGCCTTTACTCCCCCAACTTAAAGTCAGGTACCCATTTAAGGCTGGCTGGACTTGGGGGACTATCACCAGGACCTGAAAAATCACTGAGATTCGAACCCGGGACCCTCCGGTCGACAGTCGAGCTCTCTACACCTCACTACCACCCGTCCCCTTGGGTTAGGGTGTGGAGCAATATTATCTATGGCTGGTACCCGAAGTAAAAAAAAATACGGGTTCGGTCGGACCGAACCGTAGCCATTGCCTTATTTTTATTATTTCTTCCAACTCTAATCATTTTAGTCTACTAAGTGACTGAGTAAGTCTAGACTAAATAGATTTTTAAATTGAGCTCTCAGCTATCTCATTATTTCATTTTTTTAACCCTTTGGGCACTATAGTCACCGCACGTTGCCGATTTCGCGTTGTTCCGTTGCCGATAGTGCTATATGTTTTTAATTGCTTATTTTAAGCTTTTGAATCTCTGAACTAAGAGAGCGATAGTTTTTCTATTTTTAGAGCTATTTATGGCGTCTTCACTCAGCATGTTGAGTTTTTCAGATTTTTTTGAAAAATGTGTATTTTTGTTGTTATGGTTTGTAGATAATAGACATTTCGCGCATGTTTAGGGATGCAATAGGTTATAATTATTATGGAGATATTAATGTTTTAAATGAAGCTGAAGATAATGATGCAGAAAGTGATATAGAATTACCAATAAAAAAATATAATTGTGATAGGATTATGCTGTTAAGACTGATATTATGGTATAAGTGAATTTAGTGACGATAACTTGAGCGAGGCGTACAAATACATCTGAAAAGTTTGTTGGTCATTCAGGGCCTTTACAAGATCTTATTTGCAATAAACTTTAACCTTTTATCTTTAAAACTGTGTAATTTTGAGTCCATTAGCATTTTGTTTGTCTTTATGAATTTTTTTCTAATATGTGTAGTGATATGTGCAGGGTTATGCCCCTTTGCTTAGGGATTGGGGACTGGTGAGCTGACAAGTGCTTAGTGCCCAAAGGGTTAAATAAATTGTGCATTGGTTTATTTTAAAATTATAAAAAAAGATTATATTTTTTAAACTTACACGTCAAGTACAAGTATAAAATAATTGCGCAATTTTATATAACGTAAAAAAAATCGTGTAAGATTGTGTGATGTGGCGGCTTAGTGGTTAAGCTGTTTGCAGTTGTATTTTCTGATGTCTACCCAGGTTCGATTCCTCGCGCAGTCATTATTTTTTTTTATATATAATTTAATTTTTTTTTTGTTTTAATGAAAAGTAACATCTTTTAATTTTTGATAGTTGAAAGTCGTGGTAGAAAAAATGTTAATGCATTTGTTTGTCATTCCTAGCACCAGCTAAAGATATTTTAGTCTGAACAGCTGGCTATCTATTCTAGTAAAATAAAATTATTGTGATAAAAGAATTATTTTGCATCCGTAAATCCAGTGATTTCCTGAATATTGTCACATTCATTGTATTTCTCATATTCAATTATAAACTCTTTTTGGTACATATTCTGTATTTTGACATTTTTGAATGGTGAAAATGTTCCAATCTTTTTTTCAAATTGAAGAATCTAGTACCTTGATATAAATTTATTTGTATTAGTAAGGCTTATTACAAAGTTTGTAAAAAGATAGATGCTATTCACTAATTTTTATCAACTTTTTTTTTTTTAGATAATGATGAAATTTATGTGGCTGAAGAGGATCTTGGTATACTTAAAGTGTCATCTGATTCCTTGAACTGCACATTAATTTTAAACCACACTGGGTTTATCCCCAATGTAGCTGTAGCGGATAATTCTCTTACCATCATTGACTCTCTGCATGACCGTGTTGTGGAGATGGCCAGAGACACTCTGATGATCATCTCTAATACTTCAGTCACTCAGCCTAGAGATATTCATCCCTCATCTGCACGAAGTATGTAAGAGTATTAATTATATCTCAGAAACATGGTGAATTTTTTAAAAATATCCTTAGCTATTAATATCACAAATTTTAAAATAACGGGGAGTTTTAAAAAAACAACAACATCCAGCATTCTTTTTACCCTCTTTTTTGATTGGTTGGCATTTTATAATCCGGCACACAGCAAAATAAATCCTGTACCTTTACTTGGTGATTTCTAAAATAAAAATTAACTTTCATTTTTAATTTGACAAACTTTCTGGAATCGGCCTCTTTATTTTAATATTTACTGATAGTTCATGTGTTAATTATGACACTCCTTATGTTTACTATGCTTGTAGCCTTGGTAAATGAAATTTCAATAAGATTTGGAAGAAGAAAAAAAATGAATGTTACCTAGATTATTCTTCTCTTAATCTTGAAATAGGATAGTTTTAGTTTTCCTGACTGTTGTGCTAAGATATATCTTCTAAATACTTAAATTATACTTATTTAAATAGTAAATGGAAAGCTGGCAAACAAACTTATGAAAATTTTTTGTCATAATGAGCTAACTTTAGATTTCTTTTGTCTAATAAAATTTTTATTTTTTAATCGGATGTTTTTCTTTAACCTTATTTTTTCACAGGGCTAACATTGGACAGTATTCTGCCAGCTCTACTTATGTTTTATTACATCTTGTCATAACAACTTTACTAAGTCTCGTTCTAGTTTGGATTGTTCTAGATTAAATTTTTCAACAATTTTTTATTTTTTTATTTTTTAAGCTGAATAGATCTTTTAGATTTTTAAATGCACCTTTTTTCTGGCATGTATGGTAGTGTGATTACTAAGAAATATTTCTACTGTATAGTTTTATTTAAATACTCACTTAAGATTAATTTGCTATAAGATACAATTTAATAATGATTATTTAAAATATATATTTTAGTACTGTTGTAGCATTGTTATTTGTAAATTGAAAAATCTGCATTTGTGCAATATTATAAAATTTTACTTAATGGTGGCATTATTTCATTAGAATATCTGTCATTGATGTGAATAACAATTTATGAAATCTTCAATATTTTTATATAAGCCTACATGTTTACATTTTTCCACTTGTAAGTTTTATCAACACATTGGCCAGAAAATGTGAATGTAAAAACACACCATGACATTCATTTGACCACATTCTTATCATTTTAATTTTTTTTCATACAGTAGCAATATTTTTGTAGCTTAAAATTTTAATTTATTCCTGGCCTATCACAAAATGATGAGATATCACTTTATTGTAATTTATTATTCACTGTATCTTGTCCATTCTATTTTTATAATTTTTTTCCATAAATTTTTGTTTTGTATGTGTATTAGCAAAAAGACATTCTAGGTATGCATTTATAACAACCAAAAATATTCCTCAAATTGAGCTAATCTTAAATTATTTGGAATGACTGGTTGGTAAAATTTTAATTTCTGTGATTGAAAGGATGAAACATTACAAGGATCACCCCCCCCCCACCTCACCATACATAGCATATAGGTGCACTATGTAAGTAATGGTAGGAGTGATGGATGGTAAAGTAGTGTAATGTTCTTGACTGTTTACCTGAGGGTCCTGAGTTCAAACCTCATTGTGAGCCACGGGGAATTATTCCATTAGAAAGTTTGTTGAAAGTCTAGAGAGCTTTAAATGGGGGGGGGTACCTGACTTTAATTGGGTTAGTAAAGGTGGCTGGGTTTTTTATGGTGACAACATATACCCATCAATGTTCCCTCTAAGGTGAGCGCGTGAGCGATGGCTCACACTTATTCAGAGCGTCGCTCATACTACACATACGATCGCTCACTCCGACGGACGACACGGCGTAGATCGCCCACAAATTTCGGGCCTCAAACAAAAATGTCGCTCAGAGGCAAAATGTCTTGCTCACTTAGAGGGAACATTGGTCCCCCCCCCCATTTCTGAAAAGGTTGTAGAAACATGAATTTTACACTTCATCTGCCCCGATGGTCATTGAAAAGCTTAGGGTACTTGTTTTGTTTTTTTTATGTCAATAATTGTTCAGAAAATTTACCAAAAGATTTATTTAATGGCTTCATTAAAAAAAAATTTTTAGATAACGTTAAGTTATTTCTAAGACTAATTTTTTTATAGTCACACCTGTTTTGTTTTGTTTCGCTGATGTGTATGTTTATTATATCTCCTGATTTTATGTACTTTTTTTTTTTTTTAAAAGATAAGATACAGTTTAAAAAGCTGTTGAATTTGTTTTTGTGAGACGCTGAGCAAGGTTAAAGAAAATTTCTATTCAAGCTTTCACATGGTTGTTTTAATGTACACCTTTATTTAAAAATCTGCTAGGTTTATAATTTATAAGATGATGAAGTCAATACATTGAATGCACATATATGTCAACTTTTGATTACACCAGGATAGTTGTGTAGGAAATTGAAAGCATTTTTTTTTTTATGAAATATAATGCATAACTTAAGTGCCTATATTTATATTTTAAAAAAAATTATATTTACATCGATACTAAACAGTGATTTTTGATTCAGCATTTATAAAAAGACAATATATATATATTTATGCATATAACAAAAAAACCACTTCTGTAGAACTGTTTTGTACATTTTAGTGAATTGGAATATTCTCCTTATCGACAATCGCTCCAAGGTTGCTGCTATCCAATCTACACCACCAAATGCGGCTCCGTCCAATTGCACCCGCCTACCAATGACTCATCGTTGGGGCCATCAGGTCAAGGGCCCACTGACAAGTTCAGGTTTCACTCCTACCTTGCTGTGACCCTGTTTCTTTTTTTTTAAGAACTACCATATTGTAATCTCTCTTTTTTTAATACTTAATGTTCAAAATCAAAAGTTTTAATTTTCGATACATTTTTTTGATACAAGTGTATTAGAATCTCACAAAATAGTTTTACCCTAAAGAAGGGGGTACTTTTCATTTGTTCATATTTCGGTGCATTCCAAACAAAGCTTTGTTAAAACTTGTGCCATTGTTTTTCTAAGAAATTTGTTAATAGAAAAATATTTATTTAAAAAATTATTTTGTGATCATTTTAAATAAAGATAAAATTATTAATTTAAATGGAGAGTGTTTTTTTTTTCTCTCCCCTCCACCCCCTCCAGCCTGGAGGCACCAATGATCTCCCCCCCCCCCCCCCCCATTTAGATCATGTTACTTGCCTCATTGGCCAGGTATTGCATTTCCAACTAAAACAGTAAAATGTGCAATTCTTCCTGACAAGCAAATTGCATTCCCAAATTATTTAGTTACATATACTAGTTGTACCCTGCAAAACCTTTGTATAGAGTTATATCCCCTTAGGCTTGATCGGTAGGCTGGGTTATTTTTTGTTTTGGGCAGATCTGATTGTCTCATGATTGTATTTTAAACTGGAATACTGTTGTATTCATTCTTTACTTTCCATCTAACGCAGAACCCAAATCGTTATTATATTATTAGATAATGCCATCTGACGCTCTTTCATCAGATGTTAGTTCCAAAAAAGGTGTCAAGCTTAGTGGCCCTGCTAACAACTTTTGATCTCTCCAGCAAAACGGAGGGGGGGGGCTGTTAAAATAATAATTATCCTCCTCCCCCCAACAGATAGGGAGCTACCCGGCTCCCCCTGTAATGATAAGTTAGTGGCCACATACAACAGTATCTGACTCACTTGGTGCTGCAAAACTGATTGCCAGGTGTCAAGTATTCTGTGAAAGGTTGTAAGAGCTTCTACTTGTTTAAAGTGTATTTTATTGTACACATTACATTGCCAACCTTCTGAGAAGGAGTTAAGGTTTGCTTAATACAATGATACCTCCATACGAACTTAATTTGTAGTAAAATATTTTTTTTTTATTTCCAATTGTTCAATCTTAGAATATATTTTTCCTCCTTCAAAAATTATATTTGATCAATTTCTAGATCCCCATATATTCTAGAATCTAGAGGGCATCAGTTGTACTTGTGATAAACAACCACTCTTATAACCATAGGTATTGTGACCTCTGTTGTACTTAAGTACAATGATACATCAGAGTCTCTTTATAAATCTTCAAAAATGGATAGATCTTTTGCAGAGAGAAGTTGAATTTTTAGGCGACACACATATACCTGTTAAAAGTTAGATGACCCTAGTTAGGCTGGAATTAAAAGCAAGGCTAAGCTTCCTTGTATTTCTGAGAGACAATTGTTGCGATAAGCTAATTGTCTACTGTCTAGTTTCGTATACATGGCGCCAAACTTCTACATGTGCTTGATTAATGTCATAAAGAATCAGTGACCCAAAGTTTCTAGGTTGAGCATTATATTTACAAGAAAGTGATGTTTCAGTGAATATGTATCTTGCAGTGTATAGTTTCATCCTACTTATATTTTGAAATTATATTT
Source organism: Bulinus truncatus (assembly GCA_021962125.1). Classification (NCBI taxonomy): domain Eukaryota; kingdom Metazoa; phylum Mollusca; class Gastropoda; family Planorbidae; genus Bulinus; species Bulinus truncatus. Next base: position 11,201,282 of record JAGDYQ010000004.1, on the reverse strand, counting down.
TGTGTAATCGTCAAATAAAGTATATGAATCGGACTTGGTGGTTTAAATCATTTATTTGTGATGTCTGTGAGTGAGGCACGTTTGGATAAAATGTTAATCACTATGAAAGAAGCTGGAGCCGGGATTCTACAAAATGAGATTAGTACAAGGTGGTCCTCAAGAGAAGAAGCTAAGGCATCAGTTTTCTTGCATCTTGACAAAGCTGCTGAAGAGATTAAGACCCTTTCATGATTTCTGTAAAAATGATGAGGAACTGACGAAACTGATCACCCAATCCATCGGAAGAGCAAAAGAAGGCATTAAATGCTATGGATTTCCTGTAGGCAAAACAACAGAAGAAAGAAAAGACTTGATGGGGAGTCGAGTTCTGATATAGGACTGTAAATAGAACTGCAATTTAAACGTGATGCAACAGAAGTGCTGAACAGACTTCATATGGAGATGAAGGACAGATTCCAAAGGTTGCAAAACCACGTGGACACCTTCTTGAACCTGTGGGATTCTACGGATGATCACACACTGATGAAAAACTGTGTTACCTTTTCGTGTTTGTATGATGACATACAGGCGAATCATATGTTCAATGATGTCATTTATGCACGAGCACTTTTCATCAACAAACCAGTACCACAATCAGCAAATGACTTATTAAAGAAGCTGACTTCATATGGTAATGACGTGTGCTCAAACCTTGCAACCTTCATCCAAATACTGCCAACTCAGGCCACTTCCATTGCATCATTTTGTTTAAACTATAATATGTGCATTCATTTTGTTTAAACTATAATATGTGCATTCATTTTGTTTAAACTATAATATGTGCATTCATTTTGTTTAAACTATAATATGTGCATTCATTTTGTTAAACTATAATATGTGCATTCATTTTGTTTAAACTATAATATGTGCATTCATTTTGTTTAAACTATAATATGTGCATTCATTTTGTTTAAACTATAATATGTGCATTCATTTTGTTTAAACTATAATATGTGCATTCATTTTGTTTAAACTATAATATGTTTTTGTTGCTGTTGTTGTTATTGATGATGTTTTAAAAAAAAAACTTACCGTCAGAGCTCCCGTCATTTAAACTAATTAAAAAAACAATTAATGCTTTTGGTTAAGTGTTTCTTTTTAATGACACTAATGACGTCATTTCTTGCTGTTTCATCATCTTCATGTATTAGAAATAATTCTTGCTGACTTAGCTGTTTCATTGATCCAAGGCCGGATTTGGATTTGAAAAGGCCCTAAGCCGTTTGAGATATGGGGGGGGGGCTTTAAAAGTCAAGAATATGTGTCAGTGCCAAATATTTCAGTATGTATGACAATGGCTCACAGAGACAAAATTTGGGGGCTCCCCATGAAAGGAGGGGGGTGGTGAAGGAGATAAATATATATAAAGAGAGGGGGGTGGAAAGAGAGAGAGACAGAGGAAGAGAGATAGAGGGAGGAGAGGGAGGGAGAGGGAGAAAGTGGGGAAAGAGGGACAGAGGGAGAGGGGGAAAGAGTGAGAGAGGGAGAGAGAAAGATAGAGAGGAAGAGAGAGAAAGAGGGGGAGAGAGGGGAGAGAGAGGGAGAGAGATTGTGGAATATATACTATGAATAAAAAATATAAATAGAAAAAAATACACCTTTTAAAAGACAATCCAATAAAAAGATGATCTATTATTAATCTGGAAATAATCATTCCAAACATATGTCACATGTTACTTATGTTATTATTCAACAATGAATTTCTTTTCATCAGAAAAAACAGATGCCATGAATGATGATTTAAGGAGAAAACTCAAAGAAGTAGAAATTGAACGAGGTATGTTGCTCTAGAATTGTTCTTTATCGAAATCGATATTATATAAACATGTTATATAAACAAATTTAAAAATGCGAACTATTTAGAGAGAGCAATATATAGATAGGTTTACTTATTTAGCAAATACTTCCATTTGTAATAATGATTTTCACACATATTAATGTTAGTTTAATATGTTATCTTATCTTAATTCATACTGTCATTAGATCATAGCTAAAAAAATGGTATGGCCTAAGCTAGTTTTCAGGTAAGATATCCAACTGGTCCAACAATCTTGTCAGCTTTCTGATTTATTTTTTAACAAAATCGGTTTTTTTTTTTTGTTTCTTTTTAATTTTCAACATTACTTCGCGGCCTGTGGGTTATACTGTATACGGTCGTCGTAGGTCATATGCGGTCCACTGGACCGCAGGCTTAGCAACCCCCGGCAATAACTGAATAAAACTAATGCTGTCTATTCTTCATTTAGATAATGCTCTATCAGAGTTCATGGCGATATGCGATGACAATAAACAACTCCAATCACGTCTTGGTAAGCAGTGTTTGTTTACATTTAAAATTTGTCTGAAAAGTTTATCTCATATCTAGAAATCATAATAAATTGTTTATGAATTACTTTGTGATGTAGTATTTTGCGTCGTTGTACTTTGTGCTGTAATACTATGTGTCGCTGTACTTTGTGCGATAGTACTTGTTGTCGTTGTACTTTGTGTTGTAGTACTTTATGCTATAGTACTTTGTGTCGTTGTACTTTGTGCTGTAGTACTTCGTTTCTTTTTTCCATTAGATGAAATCGAATCACAATTACCGACACATTATGAATTACATGAACATGCGACAAAACCTGAAGGTCAAGGTAAAATATGAAAAACATTTCAAAACTTTTACCAACTGTAACACGTGCATGGGCCTGTAAAAAACTTTATTTGCAATGATCAAAGCGGTTGTAAACGAATAAACGACTAAATAAATCAACTAAATTAATAAACACTGACTCAATACATTTTATTTTTAAATTGTAATATTAGATCTCTAGCCAGCCCCGTAGCCAAGGGGGGGGGCGGGCACTGGGGGGCCGTGTTCCCCCCCCCCCCCGCTAGGTGTGGAGTGCCCCTCCCCGCTGAAAAAAGAAGAAAAGAGGAAAAAAGAAAGAAAAAGTAAAGATGACCTGGCTGCGGGCCTGTCTCTAGCTATGGATATTTGACAAAGTTATCTGGAATTAGCGTTTTGTAAATAGCGTGGTTATTTCAGAGCATGTATCCATTCAATTTTTAAATTTTTTTAAGTAAAATCTCAATAAATATTATTTTTTTCCAGCCAATCAGCAACAAATAACTTCTTCTGAGGTAAGAGTTTATGAAAATATTATTTTGTTAACCAATCAAAATAATAAGTTGAATACATAATGTTAAATAAATATCAATATAAAACTCTTATACTTAGTATATATACACACACTGAAATAAAAGAAGGAAAAAAACTTTAGCTTTACGATTAAATTATTTTTCTTGTTTGTATCAAAGTTAAAAAAAAAAGGAAAAGTAAACATAAAAGTGAAAAACTTGTCACATAAAAAATACAAAAAAAAAAAAAAACTCAAAAACAAATCATAGTTTATAAAAAAAATTGGAAAATTACTTCTACAGCTCAGCTGTTAATAAATGAATGTTACGTCTAACTTCGTTAGGTTATCAAATTCTTAATTTCCTTAGCAGTACGATATAAATAGAAGAGAGAAATTTAAAGGCGTATGATAGCTTTAATACTTGGCAAATTATTTGGGGAAGAAAAATTTGCAGAGTGACAAGATTTTTGAAGAGAATAGCATAGACAATATACATTAATTTATATATATATATATATATATATATATATATATATATATACATATACATATACACACACATGTATGTATTCTCAGACATTAAAGAAAGTACGGCATTACCATCTCATACAGGTGAGTGATTGTATCTAAATATTCCAATTTAGATTTTTAAAAAAAACAATTACTACATTTGTTATGTCTTAAACAAATATGTATATATTGTAATTAAGATTACTTCTTATTAACCATGTGTATATATTGTAATTTAAATTACTTCTTATTCACCATAAGGTGTATTTTTTTCAAAGCTGTACTTCAAAATATTTTAATATACATTAACAGTTCCTACAATACTTTAAATTTTATTCATTTTATATCTAAGTATAATTAATTAAACATAACTATTAGTTCACTTAACTGTTATGATGTGGTAGTAATGAAATGAAAGGATTTTCAAAGAAAATATATTTCGAGGGCATCAAATTACATAAACTACTTTAATCCGACACTCTGGTAGAATAAAGTTATAAATGTGATGTATTAAGTACAGGGCGAAATTAAAGTTATATTTTTTTTAATCGCCAGATTTTGTTTTTCCTTTCTTTGTCAATAAAAAAATTGAATAAGTTGAATACGTTTAGTGGATTTATAAAATGTCACCTTTTAAAAACGATTAACAGCAGTAAAAATAATTCATCCTCAGTTTCGACGCAGTACTTACTACATTCTTACAAAGGTAAAAGTTTTAAATAAATCGATAGATAGATAGAGAGATAGACAAACAGACAAACAGACAGACAGACAGACAGATAGACAGACAGACAGACAGACAGACAGATAGATAGATAGATAGATAGATAGATAGATAGATAGATAGATAGATAGATAGATAGATAGATAGATAGATAGATAGATAGATAGATAGATAGATAGATAGATAGATAGATAGATAGATAGATAGATAGATAGATAGATAGATAGATAGATAGATAGATAGATAGATAGATAGATAGATAGATAGATAGATAGATAGATAGATAGATAGATAGATAGATAGATTAATTGCTGGTCTTATGTTGCATTTCAAATTTTTGCTATCTTTAGGACCATCGCCGTAAAGAAGCTTGGTGAAAATAATCTGAAATCCTGTCTCATTTCTTATTGGTCAGGTATTTATAGACACATTTTAAAATTTGCCCTAAATACAAATTGTTCATGTTACCAGCTTGGGGTAGACATGTATTGTAAAGTGATACCAGATGCATCTTTAATACTGGTAATAGAAATTTAGGTATGCTATATTAATTGATTTTTTTAAAATAAAATTAACTAAATTAGGTTCCAAACTGAATCGCGATCAGAAGTAGTTCTCTCTTTTTCTCTCTCTCCCTCTCTCTCTCTCTCTCTCTCTCTCTCACTCACTCTCTCTCTCTCTCTCTCTCTCTCTCTATCATCAACAGATATTTTCAATCAAATTAATCTATATCCTCTACATTGTTACAAGCCAGAATCTTTGGTTCGATCCTTGTAATGATCGTTATCTTTGAGATTAACTGTAGAGATATTTTTTTTTCTGAAATCTTCGTAAATAAGAAAAATCGTTGTAACAAGTTTTGATATTTCGATATGTCAAAAAATGAAACAATAAAAGTCTGCTATCTGTAAATACGAGTCTGTTTCTATATAAAACCATGACGAAAGTTGCAGTGAATTATTATTGGCTGTTACGAACAAGTCTCTCCTTTTTGAGCAGACACACTGAAAATATATAATTGATAAACATTCAGATAGTCAATATTTAGTTTATTATAATTTTAAATATTTAGTTTACTAGGATTTGTAATATGTAGATAGTGATACAAATAAAATATCTCTTTTGTTACTTCAATGCAGACTGTATTTTTCTCTTATCATTCGTTTATTTGATTTGCGTATTTTTATGTTGTTATGTATTAAAAAAGATATATTCTTTCTTTCAAAGTCAGTAAACAATACATACACATCCCTTGAAACATTTTAATATTTTCAGATATAGAACAGGATATACAAGGCCGATAACTTCTCTCGTCACTTTAAATTTGCCTGCTGTTCAATGATTTGAAATACATATTTATATCCCTTGATATCTGCTTCAGTTAGCCTGTGGTAATTTGACTGAATGTTTATTAAATTTTCTACAATGTACAACTTTTGTTGGAAATCGGTTGTGAAAGATATATGCATTATAATTATATATTTTTGTGATTAATGCTACTTTGTTGCTTCCACGATATTCCCTTAATAAAGATTATACATGTAGCTCTGATATATTTTCTTTGTGGTCAGCGCATTTTTTTCACGCTGACCACTGGTCGCCGACTATGTGGCTAGTTGTTCATAATTCCATTTTTAGTATTCGCTGGACTTAAAGTTCGATGTTACCCTATAAAATCCCGACACTCTGGTGTCTACTCTACACCTCTACCTCGTCTCACAGCTTTTGTTGACATTTGATGAATTGTTTTGTATTGATTTGTATTAATAATATTAAATTTATCTTTGTTTTCTTTGTATGATTTTTCATAACAACCCTTTCATCATGATATCAATGACGCAGCTGCTTTGATTATATCTTTGATGTAAAGTAAAATGCTACAATTATACTTTTTCAGTGCATGTATTTAAAACTAGCAGTTACCCGGCGTTGCACGGGAAGATGCCTTACAACTTGACACAACATTTATATTGCTTATGCCCCAAACGATTATAGTTAAGGGCTCATGGTGCATGTTTTGTGAATAAATAGGCGCTAATTCTTGCCACCTTAAAATGAGTAGATATAATCAAAACTTCTTCCGTCACAAATTAATTTTGTGGACATCATCGCTTTTAAGCTATTCAGAACACATTTTTATAACAATAGTTGTTTGTATTATTCTTAACAGCAAAACAAAGCTTGATAACGGAACAGCTTTGAAAAAAAAAGTGTATACTATTTTGTATGTTTTTTTTTTATTATCTTATAATGCTTTTAAAAGCATTACTGCTTAAAATCCTTAGTCCAATGTATTACGTTTAGTAATTTTTGGGTTACTATCATTCATCATTTTATAGGGCATAGCATATACTTTAACTATATAACTGGTTAAAAAAAAAAAGAATTTAGTCTTGAAAAATCATGATAAAAATAAAAGATAGTGAAGGAAGAAAACTGAGTACTTGATCTATTATAGAGTCTGGCTATAACTGTGCACATCTATTATAGAGCCTGGCTATAATTGTGCACATCTACTATAGAGTCTGGCTATAACTGTGCACATCTATTATAGAGCCTGGCTATAACTGTGCACATCTACTATAGAGTCTGGCTATAACTGTGCACATCTACTATAAAGTCTGGCTATAATTGTGCACATCTACTATAGAGTCTGGCTATAACTGTGCACATCTACTATAGTGTCTGGCTTTAACTGTGCACTTCTACTATAGAGATAACTGTGCACATCTACTATAGTGGCTGGCTATAATTGTGCACATCTACTATAGAGCCTGGCTATAACTGTGCACATCTACTATAGAGATAACTATGCACATCTACTATAGAGATAACTGCGCACATCTACTATAGAGATAACTGTGCACATCTACTATAGAGATAACTGTGCACATCTACTATAGAGATAACTGTGCACATCTACAATAGTGTCTGGCTATAATGGTGCACATCTACTATAATCTTGCTCGCAGAACTGATTTATATTAGCCATATGATTTAATCAAGAATTCATTATAATGTTGTTTCGAAGTGGCTACGGGACCATCAAGCGCCATTATATTAGGGTTAGGAATATGGCTGGTGCCCGCATTTTTTTTTTCGGGAACCAGCAATTATATTAGGGTTAGGAATAGGGTTAGGGTTAGGATTAGGGTTAGGATTAGGGTTAGGGTTAGGGTTAGGGATAGGGTGTGGAGCAATATCTATTGCTGGTACCTGGAAAAAAAAATTCGGAGTCCCGCTTGATGATACCTATCCACTGCGATGCTGTTTTTATAAATGAGCACACATACAGCACACACAGACATACAAACATACAGTACATACAGACATACAAACATACAGCACATACAGACATACAAACATACAGCACACACATACATACAAACATACAGCACACACAGACATACAAACATACATCACACACAGACATATAAACTTACAGTACACACAGACATACAGACATACAGCACACACAGACATACAAACATACAGCACACACAGACATACAAACATACATCGCACACAGACATACAAACATACAGCACACACAGACATACAAACATACAGCACACACAGACATACAAACATACATCACACACAGACATACAAACATACATCGCACACAGCCATACAAACATACAGCACACACAGACATACAAACATACAGCACACACAGACATACAAACATACAGCACACACAGACATACAAACATACAGCACACACAGACATACAAACATACAGCACACACAGACATACAAACATACAGCACACAAAGACATATAAACTTACAGTACACACAGACATATAAACATACAGTACACACAGACATACATACAGCACACACAGACATACAAACATACAGCACACACAGACATACAAACATACAGCACACACAGACATACAAACATACAGCACACACAGACATACAAACATACAGCACACACAGACATACAAACATACAGCACACACAGGCATACAAACATAAGCACACACAGACATATAAACTTACAGTACACACAGACATATAAACATACAGCACACACAGACATACAAACATACAGCACACACAGGCATACAAACATAAGCACACACAGACATATAAACTTACAGTACACACAGACATATAAACATACAGTACACACAGATATACATACAGCACACACAGACATACAAACATACAGCACACACAGACATACAAACATACAGCACACAAAGACATATAAACTTACAGTACACACAGACATATAAACATACAGTACACACAGACACACATACAGCACACACAGACATACAAACATACAGCACACACAGCACACTCACAGTACGCACACACATATACACGCATATATATATATACATACATATAACATACATACATACACACATATATTCTTACAAACAAATATGCATAGAGGAAATACGAGTATATATGTTAGTTCTTTTATGAACATTCAGTCATGGTAATAATTTTTGTATATTTTTATTTAGAATTCTACTTTACTTATTTACAAACCAAAAAAAAAAAAGAGACTTGCATGTACAAACTTTTTGTTGAAATATGAATTAGACTTAAATTTGTGACTTTTTGTTTGGAAGTACTAGACTTTATAAACAGATTTAGTCTAAAACCTAACAATAGTCCCAGGGAAAAAAAAGACTCAAGCAAGATACCTGCAAAACTTTTTCCTCACGTGTAATACATACCTAAATTATTGTTCTAATATTATATTACTTGCTCAATTATTGTATCAATAAAACGAATTACTATTGGAATTTTTCGTTGTATTTTTTGTTGTCTTATTGTTTTTTTTTTACAAAACAATGCAATTTTGTTTAATTAAACTACCAGAGTTTACTTTTGATGTTAAGAAAAATAAAAGAAGGACTCATAATATATGATAATGAGCATTCACAAAGAAAGGCAGATAGGAACAGTGCGTTCTTTTGTGTGCCGGTACGCACCGGTACGGCGTACTGGCACCTTTTTAAATGTGGGGGGAAAATGATTACTTTTTCTTGTATTTTAACGTTTATTATTAATTTATCATATTATTAATTTGTTAAAATTGTATTATTTTTTTAATATTGCGTGCAATAAGAATTAAAATATAAAATGTGAAAAACTGCGAGAAGGTAGTTAAAAGTTAGTCAATCCATCACTGAGTACCGGCACCTAATTTTTTTACACAAAAAAAGTACTGGATAGGAATATAGGAATATTTATATTAAAAGAAAAGGAGCTGAAAGAATAACATACACAGAAAGACTGATAGAGAGACTAAAATAGATTAGCAGACACATACAAAATTGTATTTATTAATACATACTCATATAGATATCGATAAAAAAAGATAAACACACAGATAAACATTTGATATACATCTATATATATATATATATATATATATATATATATATATATATATATATATATGTGCATACAGAAAAAATAATAGACATTTTTTACGTCTTCAATTTTTCTATTTATTATGTTATTTTTTTTTTTGTTTAATTAATGTTAGATTTAAAATTACACAGATTCATTTTTAAAATAAAAGAGATTCCAGTGAGTAATTCAGTTGACATTAGGAATTTCACAAATAAATGGGAGATTGGCAGTACACCTCACATCCGCCATCAGATAGTTCCACTGCTTCGTGAGCTGCCCACAGTTTTCTTCAGCTCCACCGTTCGGCTCTTTCTCTGAATACTTGGTGAAAGCCGGCGTTTTGCTGTAACTGTAAACCCACTTCGCGAAGAATGACGTGACGGAGTAGGTAGACAGTAGGTATCTGTTTCGCCCAAAGTTCACGACTTCCCGGAAGTTTTTGTTGATCATCAACTCGACTAAGTGAATCTGTGCGGATAGGCTGCTCGGATGCTGTTCATTGACTAGTTTCAATTTATTCTCCAAGTTCCAGAGAAGTTCACTGTGTGTAGCCACTGTTTTTTGCAATATGTTGTTTTTGTATTGTTGAGCTAGTACTATAAAGTGTTCTTTAAAAAAAATGGAAAAATTATAACTACTAGCCATTTGTTATTAATTATATTATTATTATTATTAAAACGGATTTAATCCATTTTCAGCTAATAAATTAAATATCAAAATAATAGCTTAATAGATGGTAATCAGTAGTTAATATAATTAGGCCCGTAGCGTGCGATGGGGCCAGGGAGGGCCGGGCCCCCCTAGGTTTACTTCCTGCCCCCCTGCTATTGGCCTAGCCCCTGCTGTAGAATGCTTGGCCCCTAATGTAGAATTCTCACGCTACGGGGCTGAATATAATCCACTACATAATGAAAAATGCGTTAAAATTCAGCACAAATAGTTCTAGAATAGTACAAAATATGCATTCAAAAAAAAATATAATCATAAATATAATGCAATTTTGATGAAAACAAATTAAACATTTGTTTAAAAATTGAAGAATACTAAAAATAAAAGAAACTTTTTGTTTTGTAATCATCATGTCATAATATTAACGCATTTGCTCAGAGATTAGGCCTACTCGATGATAAAATTATGCTCATTGCTTAATTATTAACTCATTCTTAAAACCTGTTTTGAAGTTCAAAATTATAGAAAACCACAGCAGCCACGAGTGATTCATCTCTTAATTTATTCAGTCGCTCTTCACACAACAAGAAATATTTGGGGACTGGTTCATTTTTAAATTAGGGGAGGAACCTTAACTCTGTAATCACTCACGTTAGAAGTACCGGCTTAGTAGGTCCACTGGACGAGACCATCGCTAAACATTATCAGCAATAGTCAACAAGGGAGATAAAACACTGGTAATTAAAACAATCAAAAATAATTGGTGTTTGGTGACTAAGGAACATTTAATCAATGTAGGCCTTAATAAAATCACAAGAAGCTCAGAATCGTCTGCTATTAAAACTGATTTAATTGATTGGTTCATTTTGTTCTTTTAAGTATTTCATGTTTTGTTTTGTTTGTTTTTTAAGTATTTCATGTTTTGTTTTGTTTTATTTTTGTTTTTTAATCAGAAGCACGCTCAGTGCTCGTCAGTTCGATTTATGTTCTGATAGTTCTAAAATGGTGTTTGTTGATTTTCCTGATGGGGTCATTTATCTATCGATTTTGAACCGATTTTAATAACTGCTAGAACCGATCTTAGGCCTTTGTGGGCCCGGGGCCATTGTAGGTATACGGGGGAGAGTTAGGACGGTTATACTATTTTAGTTAGTGCGGACCCTTTGTGAGCTATAGTACTTCTCTGTGCGTAAATGATACCAGATTTGATAGGAATATATTGTACGGTGATCTATATGGTAGTGGAGGGGCATTATAGTCTGGTTTGAACGGCCTAGGCTTTAGTGGGCATGCAGGGGGCACTAGGGAAGTGGTGAACTATCTTCGATAAAGCTATCAACGGAGCGATTTACCAGCACACAGACATGCAATCAGACAGACAGACAATATGATTTTCAGAAAAACAGACAGATACATATTCAGACATAGTGACAGATATTTTGACATTAAGAAAAACAGACAGACATTCAGTCGGAAAGATAGATAGATAGATAGATAGACAGACAGAAAGATAGATAGATAGATAGATAGATAGATAGATAGATAGATAGATAGATAGATAGATAGATAGATAGATAGATAGATAGATAGATAGATAGATAGATAGATAGATAGATAGATAGATAGATAGATAGATAGATAGATAGATAGATAGATAGATAGATAGATGGATGGATGGATGGATGGATGGATGGATGGATGGATGGATGGATGGATGGATGGATGGATGGATGGATGGATGGATGGATGGATAGATAGATAGATAGATAGATAGATAGATAGATAGATAGATAGATAGATAGATAGATAGATAGATAGATAGATCTAACAAGACGTATACTTTTGATATCACATATCTGTCTGTAAAATAATCTTCCACATACGCACAAGCTGACTGAAGGTAAGCTCATCAATAAGACATCAAAATAGCCATCAGCTAACCTCCATTAAAAAATTGTGTACGATACTGACGTTTATGTACACACCAGGTGTACAGTTAGAGACGGCTTATTGTACTACTAGTGGGGAAAAAAAACTTCAAACGGTTTGAAAGTCAGGTGAGTTGACTAATATAAGAACCAATCAGAGTGAATACAGTAACGATGATGTTACTCAAGTTGTATTTTGACCCCACCCCCCCCCCATGCTGGTCAATCATTTACATTTCTTTCTTATAAGTGGTTGGCAGGTAGTTCACCATACAGTGGTGGTGGTCTATAACCAGGGCCGCTTTATCCTATAGGCACAGTAGGTACTGTGCCTAGGGCCTTCGGACTTTTCAAGGGCCTACGAAAGCCAGAACAAAAAGTGAAAACAAGTGCATCCTTGAAAAACATTAAAAAATGAAATCGGAGGGGGGCCTACGACTTTGAAAGTGCCTAGGGCCTACGATGACCTTAAAATGGCCATGTCTATAACTACAGTGATGATAGTACAGTAATAATGGTGGTCTAAAATGTAGAGTGGTGGTGGTCTATAATGTACAGGAGTGATGGTCTGTAATGTATAGTCATTGTGATCTATGATGTACAGTAGTGGTGGTGGTGGTCTATAATGTACAGTGGTGATGATGGTCTGTAATGTATAGTCATTGTGATCTATAATGTACAGTGGTGGTGATGGTCTGTAATGTATAGTCATTGTGATCTATAATGTACAGTGGTGGTGATGGTCTGTAATGTATAGTCATTGTGATCTATAATGTACAGTGGTGGTGATGGTCTGTAATGTACAGTGGTGGTGGTGGTCTATAATGTACAGTGGTGGTGATGGTCTGTAATGTACAGTGGTGGTGGTGGTCTATAATGTACAGTGGTGGTGATGGTCTGTAATGTACAGTGGTGGTGGTGGTCTGTAATGTACAGTGGTGGTGGTGGTCTATAATGTACAATGGTGGTGGTGGTCTGTAATGTGCAGTGGTGGTGGTGGTCTATAATGTACAGTGGTGGTGGTGGTCTATAATGTACAGTGTTGGTGTGGTCTATAATGTACAGTGGTGGTGTATAATGTACAGTGGTGGTGGTCTATAATGTACAGTGGTGGTCTATAATGTACAGTGGTGGTGGTGGTATATAATGGGTAAGTTGCCACCCATGCCCTACGCAGATGTTGATCCAAATTCATAGTTTCTCTTATCACCTTATGCGAGCAAATATTGCTCAAGGCTGTTTACAGCTCGAGGCGCCCTTCATGACACTTGCCTTCGGGCCCTCATACACGTAAAACAGCCCCTGCATCACATTTGTGGCTCATAATATGGCTCATATAGGTGTTATTCACTTATTACGTTACGCTTTTGTTTTTCTTAATTTTGCACTCCCCCAACCCATGAGTGTTTTTCATTTCTCCATTATCTTTAATTAAATATTTTCTCCAAAGTATTTTAATACAAATATATAGAGAAATAGAAATACCTAGAAAAAAAATAATTTTCGACTTTTTTTTATATTCAACTACAATTTAGGAATTTCATAAATTAACAAACATGAAAGTTTAAAAAGAAACTGGATAAGAACAAAAACTGTCTAACAATTGATATCACATACTCCCAAATTAGACAGATCAATATTAATAGGTAATTTCAATACTGTGTTAACATCAACTCCTGTCTATTTATAACATAGAGACAAAAATCAGTTTTATACCGCAATGTTAATTGTAAAAAGTTTCCTTTCAATCAATGACAAAAAAAAATGGATTTTGATAAATAGATGTGAGTATTTTCTACAAAATGCCATGCGTATAAGACTAGATATTATCAAAACAGATCTCTTAAAACTGTGTCTATTTATAGCAGAAAAACATCAGCTCGGCACGTGGAGAGAAATTATGGAGGGAAATTATGGACACTTTCTTTATTCAGTCGTTGGCTTTGCAGAATCATTTTATTTCTGTGGGGAAAACAAAATCTCTTGATGTTTAAACAGTTATCTTCATCCTAATTTAAATTTATTATATAGCCTAAGTAGTTTAGTCTTTTTTAAAAATATTTAAAAGTAAAGTTCCCTTAACCCTAACGGAGGCCATCGGGGCAGATGAAGAGTAGAATTCATGTTTCTATAACCTCTGCATGTGAAGGGATTAAGTGGTTAACGCAACGCCCAGCCGACTTTACTTCCCCAATTTAAGCATCATTTAGAGCCGGGTGGACTTGTGGGACTTTACAGCAAATTTCACCTGGAAAAGTCGAGTATCTTCACCACCAGTATTATGTCTTCAGATATAATTAGAAGTTCTGTTTGGTGGTTTTGTCGAATAAATTGAACAGAATGCATATCGTCAAATACAACTTACTTTTCCGAAAGCCGCCAAATTGGTGTTATGGTGCTATTTTGTGTCAATATTTAGGTGCTAAACCATTTAAAATAGAAAAAATACAGATATGTCGGCGTTTTTTTAAAGTCATTTTACAGAGCCTTCAAAATAGCGATGCTCTTTCTGTATGATATAGAAAATGTGTGCGCCAGACAAATGATGTACATTTATATCTTTTGAAATAAATAGCTAGTATAGATAGAAGAAATATTGGTTCGAAAAGAGGTTTTTTATCGCTAGGGTCATCTAGCAGCATTCGGCCCGCTAGGGGCACACACACAGAGGGTACCCTGTCATTATAGAGATGATATACATTTTGTTCCAGTCAGTGATTATTGTAATGGGGGCCCCAGCACGGTAATTGGCTCAGCTAGGGCCATCTTGAAGCACTGGGCCCCGTCAAGGGGGTCTATTTCACACAGGTATTCCGCAACTATAGTGAGCCATAGCGAATCGATGATTTTACATTTCTTTCTTTCAGTGGCAGTCGTAAGGGGGAGGGGGCGGTGCATTATGGCTTTGGTCTAGCGCCCGAAAATAATAAATCTCAACCAAAACTAGACATTGCGTTTAGTTGAGGCCCACATAAAAACTACTCATGTAAAGGACGCAACTTACAAAGAAAAGCTGATTTAAATTGTTCCGTCTCTTTGAGGCTTTTATTTTCATCTTCCAGTTCCCAGAATTTTGAGCTGACGGCATCTAAAACAAAAAATAAATGTGCAAATAGACAGAATTATCAAGAAACTTAAAATTCTAGAAATTATAATCAAAGGTACTAAGTTTCCCCCAAAAAACACGGCTAAGGGTCCAAATATTTCACCTTGCATTCTTGGAATTCAAACATCTCGTTATAAATCATTTTCCCCACTTGTTAAATTTTGCTTTACATTTAGGTCAACCGAGGTTATCGTATTAGCCCAGAACAGAGGAGGAGTTTATTATTAGCTTTTCTTTACAGGCGACCCCACTGGCGAAGCCAAGGTTGACCTCCGCCCCATCCACGGAGACCCCCCCCCCTCTACCGACCCCGCCGGCGACCTACTGACGACCAGTGCTCGATTTAAGAAAAAAAAACAGTGTCGGGGATGAAAAAACATTTCGGCAGAGCCGGGGATAAATGTCTATGTTTTTCATCCCCGGCGGGGATATATTACCTAAAGAAAAGCCAGGGATGATAGTCCTCAGTGCCGGGGGCATCCCCGGCATCCCCGGCGTTAAAACGATTCCTGCTTTTGACCCCACTGGGGACTCTTCTTGCAACCCCACTGACGAATTCTCTAGCGACCCCACTGACGACTTCTCGACCGACCCCACTGACTTCTCTATTGACTCCACAGACCACTTCTCTAGCGACCCCACTGACTTCTCTACCGACCCCACTGACGACTTCTCTATTAACTCCACAGACGACTTCTCTAGCGACCCTACTTGCGACCTACTGTCGACACCACTGACGACTTCTCTGGCAACCCCACTGAAGACTTCTCTCTAGCGACCCCTTATATCCACCCCCACTCCTGGCGACCCCACAGGCGAACGGGGAGACCTTTCTACTGCACTGTTTCTGAAGGTCTCAACATGACTAAACTTTAGGGAGCTAATGATGTTGACGAAAGAGATGTTTAGCTATTTAGCTTAAAAGATTACGTTGATGATTTCGTGTTCCTAATCGTAATAACAAATGTGAAATATGTGAACAAGATCTCTATTTTTAGCTTCTTACAAATTGTGATCTCATTAGGTGTGATGTTATTTCACTAGGTACTGGTCTAAAAGCAATGTTGACATCGCAATGCAAATTTACCGTAAATGTATTAAAAATTCATTAATTTAAAAAAGATTATGTCTTAATTTTATTTTTTTTTTCAATATCACCTATTAAGACTAAATTTTTTAAGAGCATTACAGTAATTATTGCAAATTAAATGAGTATAATACTAACCTAGTAATACTTCCATTGAGGTAAACTTCTGTTCATAGCTCTCTAGCTTTGCATTCGTAACACCTGCATAGAAAAAAATTCTCAGTAAATGTATTTTAATAATTTATTCAGTTAGCTCACATTTCAACCCACTTGCTAACATAACAAACTAAAATACTCATCTTGAAAAATTGGTGAACTAAAGTCCTTTAAACAATAGTTCAATAGAGTACTGTATCTACATACCAAATTGCTGTTTTATAGAATTGTAGTTCAGTTTATATTCTTGAAATGTTCTCAGAGTTGTTTCTGGCGATAAAATGAATTAGTTCCTTAAAAAAAAAAACCTCTCACGGTGATCAGACGCGTAAAAATGTCAATTAGATAATTTGGTTGTGAAAATGTTCGGTAGTAAATCATAATATGTCACGCCTATTGCAAAAACACGACAGAGGCGTTTCAACTTTGATGGGTGTGAGGGCAACTTTGTATGAAACGACTATGGTGTGCTGTGTGTGATTGGACTATGGTGTGTTGTATATGATAGGACTATGTTGTATTGTGTGTGATAGTTCTCTTGTATTGTGTGTGATAGTACTCTAATGTGTTGTGTGTGATAGTACTATGGTGTGTTGTGTGAGATAGGACTATGGTGTGTTGTGTATGATATGACTATGATGTGTTGTGTATGATAGGACTATGATGTGTTGTGCATGATAGGACTATGGTGTGTTGTGTGTGATAGGACTATGGTGTGTTATGTGTGATAGGACTATGTTGTGGTGTGTGTGATAGTACTCTGTTGTGTTGTGTGTGACAAGACTATGATGTGTTGTGTATGATAAGACTATGTTGTGTTGTGTGTGATAGTACTCCGTTGTGTTGTGTGTGACAGGACTATGTTGTGTTGTGTGTCAGGGCAACATTGTATGATATGACTATGGTGTGTGATAGGACTATGGTGTGTGATAGGGCTATTGTGTGTTGTTTGTGATAAGACCATGGTGTGTTGTGTGTGATAAGACCATGGTGTGTTGTGTTTGATAAGACCATGGTGTGTTGTTTGTGATAAGACCATGGTGTGTTGTGTGTGATAAGACCATGGTGTGTTGTGTGTGATAAGACCATGGTGTGTTGTTTGTGATAAGACCATGGTGTGTTGTGTGTGATAAGACCATGGTCTGTTGTTTGTGATAAGACCATGATGTGTTGTGTGTGATGAGACCATGGTGTGTTGTTTGTGATAAGACCATGGTGTGTTGTGTGTGATAGGACTCGGTGCACAAATTACACAGTGTTGTTTTTATGAACCAATAAAAGGTAATTTAGAAAAAAATGTTGGGTCTGTGTGTGTGCATGTGTGCGTGTTTGTTGTTGTCTTTGAGTCTGTGTTTATTCCTGTAAAGAGACTCATCGGTTTTTGTTTGTAACCTTGTATGTAATTGTTAATACACAAATATGTTGAATGAATGATATGAGGAAAGAGACAAATACTAAGACATCATTAGATAACAGATATGCGCAGTAGTTGTTTAAACAGATCTATATTTAGATAAATATAGGCCAAGTGTGAACTCAAAAAAATTAATGAGTAAAATAAATCAACTAACGTTTAATTAATACAAACCACATAAAATTTCCATTGTATTAAATTTATTTTCGTAATTCTGTAATTTCATGGTTGTTTCCTCTGTAAAGATTGAAATGATAATTACTCAGAATATCTAAATAGATAATTAAATGAGAGAGAGAGAGAGAGAGAGAGAGAGTGTGTGTGTATGAGTGTGTGTGTGTGTATATGAGTGTGTGTGTGTGTGTGTGTTTGTGTGTGTGTGTGAATCAACGGGACATTTTTTATGGTGCCCATCTTTCATCCCCACCATGGCCGATAGTGCAATGGCCATAGGGCCACCATGGGAGATATAGAGGGAACTTTCACCATGACGTGAATTATCCAATTGATCCTCACTGTATATCGAGCCAGGGACTCTCAGGTTGACAGTCGAGCACTTCACCTCACGACCATCCAATTCCCCTCCCCCTCCCCTATCCAATCAAATTAGTAGAACTCTACCAAACTACATATCAGAGAGTAATAAAAACAAAGAGCTAGTAAGAAATCACCTTCAGACTGGAGTCAGGGCACAAAACTTTTTTAGCGCACCCTCCCCCCCCCCATTCGAAAACCAATATAATATTATAAGTAAAATTTACCATTTGGCGCCCCTTTGAAAGTAGCGCCCGGGGCATGATGCCCCAACAGCCCACCCCTCGCAACGCTTCTGCTTGGGTGGTTCAAAAGTTATCAAGTCTTAAAATACTTATATATTGTTACGACCCACTTGATGCGCACCGTACAGTCTACGGAGTGAACGCGATGACGCAGTAGAGACAGTGACGTAAGAAGCCGGCAAGAGAGTGGCCATGTTGCCGTTGTTGTTGTTTTTATAGATATTAGTAAATACTCTTGGAACCCACGCCGGCCTGTGTGTTGTTTTGATTTTATAAACAGAATTTTTAAAGAGTTGTAACATTGGTGTCAGAAGCGGAACAGTCTTACAATGTTCGGTCAGAAATTAAACAAACTTTTAGTTAGAGAGTTAAAGGAAGAATTAGAAGAAAGGGACCTTCCAACTAACGGCAACAAACAACAACTGTTTAATAGACTTCATGAAGCTCTTATTGATGAGGGAATGGACCCGGAGAGCCACGTTTTTACCACGGAAATCGGGAAGTTAAGAAAAGAAATGAAAGAAGGCCGGAATGAAATGAAAGAATTTCATTTAACATTAAGAAGTGAAATAGAGGACATTAAGAAAGTTTTTAAAGGTGACATCGAGAAAGCAAAGATTGAATTACCAAAAGTGAAAGTAGTGAATGAAACGACAACAAAAGAAAACATGACTCACAGACAGACAAAGTTAATCATTGAAGCAGACTTAGACATGCGGCCAGTTTTATCTGAGGATGTGGTCATCCATGAAGTGGTACCTGATGATGTGGTCATCCAGGAAGTGGTACATGAGGATGTGGTCATCCATGAAGTGGTACCTGAGGATGTGGTCATCCAGGAAGTGGTACATGAGGATGTGGTCATCCATGAAGTGGTACCTGAGGATGTGGTCATCCATGTAGTGGCACCTAAGGATGTGGTCATCCACGACGTGATACCTGATGATGTGGTCATCCAAAACGTAGCGCATGAGAAGGAACTAATCCAAGAGGAGCCGCCCAGCGAACTGAGCCCCTGTGAGAATGATCGGTCTGCAGAATGTCTGAAAGCTTGTTGCTACCGCTGCCCTGGTTACATTTAATATCCAGACAGCTTAACAGAGTCTGAGAAAAACAACGTCAAGAACAATAAACCACAACTAAACAAAAGCCACGAATGCATGGAAATCCACAACAGTGGAACTGATGCTAGTGCCAACGTTTGGCACTACAACGGCAAGATCCCTACAGGTCTTAATTTCGTGCACAATCTGCCGCGCTTCGATAACAAGAAAGATTTGGTGACCTGTGATGAGCCACCTGAGACGTTGGTGACCGGTGATGAGCCACCTGAGACGTTGGTGAATTTCGAAGAGCCACCTGATACGTTGGTGACCTGTGATGAGCCACCTGAGGAGTTGTTGACCCATGAAGTGCCCCCTGAGGAGCTGGTGACTCGTGAAGAGCCATCTGAGACACTGGTGAACCGATATGAGCCACCTGGGGCGCAGAGACGAAAGGTAGAGAGGAGCGAGGAGACCAGCAGTGTGCATCGGAGCAGAGGAGAACGAAGTAGGACAGAGATGAACCTGGCCATTGACTTTAATCTGGTCAGTTCAGTATACATTCATCCTAGCTCTGTCAAACGCAAAACATTTCGTTAATGCTACAAAGTGTGTTTCGTCATCGTCATGTTATTCTGCACCAACAAGGACCAGAGATGAGCGGACAGCGGACGCGTCCGCTTGCGGACGCAGATCCGCAGACTTTTCCGAATCGGCGGACTGACAGCGGACGCTTCGTATGGTTAAGTTGCGGACTCGCGGACTGACGCGGATCTTCTTTAGCGTTACCATAAAAAATTTCAAGTCATTTAAACAGCTAAATTTCGGCAATGCGGACGCGCGGACTGATTGCGGACCAATATTGTAAGATTCTGCGGACGCGGATCATTGATAGAAATCCGCGGACGGACGCGGACGCTAAATTTCAAGATCCGCACACCTCTGACAAGGACTTGATTTTGTTGGGCCTCATCAATGGAGGTCAGTATCCCGAAAGCCTGCACCTGCGAGAAAACCTACCTGGTGAACAGCCAGATTTCTATGGGGACGAACACGATTCTCCCCGCCCCACCACGGGGATAATCAACCTCCACAGCCTGACAAACGACATGCTCTAGCTAGCAGCAACGGTCACGCTGAGAACAGAGCTCTGGTTCATGTGGACAGACTGTACAGATACTGTTGTGAGAACTGACCTGTCCGGGACGGACAGATTTAAGAGGGGGGCAGTGTTATGACCCACTCGGTGCGCACCGTACAGTCTACGGAGTGAACGCGATGACGCAGTAGAGAGAGTGCCGTAAGAAGCCGGCAAGAAGGTGGCCATGTTGCCGTTGTTGTTGTTTTTATAGATATTAGTAAATACTCTTGGAATCCACGCCGGCCTGTGTGTTGTTTTGATTTTATAAACAGAATTTTTAAGAGTTGTAACAATATATATCGCGGATCAGTATAAGCCTACTCAGTGCCGGTCTTAGACATTTTTAGAGATAGTTGGGGGCCGTAGGAAGAAGTACGTGTCGGGGCCCCAGGGGCATCATGTTTTGCTGGAGTAGGGAGGGGGCTGGGGGCCTGTGGGTCCTATACTATCGCCTCATTTGACTATCATTAGAATCAGAAGCGTACCTAGGGTGGGAGAGAGGGGTCCTAATCGAAATTCCCCCTGGCCCCTGCTTGACGAGGGCCCCAAAAAATGTTTACATAGAATATTAAGTACATTATCTCATGTCTTGATGTCTTATGTCAAAATGCAGGGGCCCCCAAGGAGGGCCAAGCCGGCCCCCAAATCTCGAGGTTCGGCACTGATTAGAATGATTCTGAGTACTTACCATAGTGGTCTCTCAAAACATCCAAAGTGTGCTTGTAGTCTTTTAATCTTTGATCAGCTTTACCTGTTGGGGATATACCAGACATGTACCGGTACTGAATGGATGTAAGCAACGATTGTCGCTTTTAAAAAATATAAGGCCATACTCTCCAGAGCTTAATACAGACAGACAGGAAGTCAGGCATGCAGATATACAGAGAAAAAATATTATAGGCAGACAAACAGGCTGGGTGGATGGATGGATCGATGGATGGATGGATGGCTGGATGGACGGATTTATGGATGGGTGGACGGATGGATGGATGGATGGCTGGACGGATGGGTAGACGGACGGATGGATGGATGAACGGATCTATGGATGGGTGGGCGAATGGATGGGTTGACGGATGGATGAAAGGATTTATGTATGGATGGATGTATGGATGGACGATTTATGGATGCATGGACGGATGGATGGATGGATGGCTGGATGAATGGATAGATGGATGGATGGATGGACGGATTGATGGATGGGTGGACGGATGGATGGGTTGACGGATGGATGAAAGGATTTATGTATGGATGGATGGACGGATTTATGGATGGGTGGACAGATGGATGGATGGATGGATTGACGGACTTATGGATGTATAGACGGATGGATGGATGAATGGGTGGATAGGTGGATGTGTGGATTAATGGATGGATGGATATGTGGATGGATGTGTGGATAGATGGCTAGATGGATGGGTGGATGAATGGATGGATGGATAGGTGGATGAATGGGTGGATGGGTGGATGAATGGATGGATAGGTGGATGGATGTTTGGATACATGACTGGATGGATATTAAAAAATCTGATAGCATACCAAGTTTATCCTTCAGTTGTTCAATTTCTTCATTTTGTTTTTCCACAATATCATCTTTGGCAGCTTAGCAATAGAAAATATATATAATTATAGTGTCACACATTAAGGATTGTAATAGGTATTGTTCAGTGGCGTGTTGAGGGGGGGGGGAATGGAGGCATCGTCATAAATGGTATATTTTACATATTATATAATATGGTTTTCAAATTGGGGGGGGGGAGCGCTATTAAGGTATTGTGCCCCGTGAGCGAGGTAAGCTCGCTACGCCACTGGTATTGTTTCTCTGCACTGTTTTGTACTCTGTGGTTGCTGTTTTCACCGGTCGTCACAAACCCTGGCTGCAACACAGTGCGTATGTGTGTCAGTGTGTGTAGTGCGGATGTGTTTTTCTTTGTGTGTTTCTCTCTATATCTACATCACAATATGTATGTATTTTAGTACATACAATGCATCCACCTCAAGGTGATATTTTTAAGGTGGCAAAAGCGCTCAAATAAAGAAAATATGCACGAAATCCACACACACACACATACACACTCGGACACACTATAAAAAAAAATTTAAAAAAAAAACTCACTGAAATTAAAAGGTTCGGACTTGTGGTCTAAATTATTTTCAAAAATTGTTTTAATTTTAAATCGTTTAAGTTTTAGAACGTTTGATTTCAGAGGAATCGCTTTGTTAAAAAGAAAGTTAGGTAGTTCTTTCTAACACAAGGGGGCTGTCCATTAATTACGTCAATAAAATAGGGGGGGGGGGGGGTTAGAAAATTTTTGACAATTGTTGACAAGGGGGAGGGAGGGAGGTCAAGAAAAGTTGACGTCAACAATGTTACTTTTTTAAAATTTAATATAATTACTTAAATAAAGGGAAAAAAAGGCAGCGTTTGTAGTCCTGTGTTACACACTCGCTTAACATTCAGTATTTTAATTAAACTAACTATATTCCTACTAATTTTGCCACATAAACATTTTGGAAGCCACCTTTTTATGGGGGGGGGAAGGGGGGTAATCAAATGTTGACGTAATTTTATAGGGGGGGGGGGTCTCTGGAAGTTTGACAAGTTGTTGACAAGGGGGAGGGGGGAGGTAAAAATCGCCAAAATTTTGTTGACATAAATAATGGACAGCCCCAAGTGGAAAGGATTTTCCCGTTGTGATGTGTTCAGTTTCAGTTCCATACTAAGTAATCAAAATATAAAAGTAAAAATATTTTTATACTGTTCGTTGCAAAGTCACAAAAAATGATGAAATTTACCTTTTCGTTGTATGTGTCTTAACACATGGCCGTACTTTTCATTTAAAGATTGAAGGAAATAATCGAAGGCCGGCCCGGGCCCGGCATTCAGCAACATTTGTAACAAATGCTCCATTCTCTCTGACCTATTGGCCCCTCTACTTATGGTTTCTTTATCATCCCTCGTTATCACATTTTTCTCATACAAATAATCCACAAGGTCAGACGCATCCAATTCTTTCTTCAGGTACGTTTAATTATGTTGGATACAAATTTCATCTTCTGGTTTAAGATTTCCTTTCGACATGGCGGTAAAAAAAAAATCTGGCCGTCTTCCAATTAAAAATCAAAACATTGTACAGATTGGAAAATTATAGGCCTATTACAAAAAAAAAAAGACAAAAACCAAACTGCTTTTATTTTGTATTCATAAAAACATGTTCAATGCATTGACTGAAAATATGATCTTTTTATTATATTTTTTAATCCATAAGTAAAAGTGTCAAAAAGGTGGTAAATGTAAGTTAAAATGTCAAATAAACGGAAGTATATGTGAATGATAAATATCCAACTATATATTTCTATTTATAGCTTTCAGATAATGGAAATACCCAATACTTTATAAGAAAAATAGAAAACTTTTTCATGCAACTTTGTACTTATTTGCCCTAAAAAATTGATACATTTAGTAAGGAGGGGGTGTAAGGTCTAAGGGGTACCCCCTTGCATTTTTCGCGCCCTTAGTTATTATTTTAATCTCTGATAAATGGCTCCTTTATGTCTCCCCCCACCCTCCCCAACCTACATCATCAACTGTTAAGTCAGATTTTACCTAGACACCTGGCTAGTAATCAGGTCCCCTGCTGTATAATTTTCACGCCAAGGGGCTGTCCCCCACCCACCCTAACGGCGCATAGGCGTAACTAGGGAAGGGGTGGGGTCCGAATTCGAAAGTCCCCCCCCCCACAGAGCCCCAGCTTAAGTGAAGCCCACCAAAAAAAATTGTACATTAAATATTAAGTACATTATCGTATGGCATGGTGTCAAATGTCAAATCGCAGGGGCACACAAAGAGGACAAGCCCACCTCCCCCCCCCCCCCCATATCCCTAGGTTTGGCACTGTTGTGGCGGGTCTTGCATTCAAAAGTGTAGGTCTGTCTGGGGTCCCCGCGCCAAATATGGCCCCGCGCATAATAAATGCATACAAACAGTCAAATAGATTTGTAGCCCTACGCGTATATGTAACACCAGTGGCGTCACCCAAGGCGTGCGGGCCGCACAGGGTGACACCATTTCAGGGGTGACACCAAAATGAAAAATTATATATCTAACAGCAGAAAGAACTTGATCTAGTCGGGCTTTATAACTGATCATAGTTAAAAAAACATGAACAATAGCACAGAGTGTATGGAGCTTAAAAGTAAGAAAATAAATACGATTCAAACTGCTCTGATCAATCTGGAGTTATTTACAAATTCGCTAAGAAAATGGCGGATGCTGTCACGTGGTTTCTTGGAATTGGAGACGTAATTCACAAAAGCAGTTTATTGAAAGTATTATATAGCCTTCTGAAATACAGTCAGTAATACTATCGCATTTAAATAATATAATAATATACATTACAGAATTATAAAAAACGATTTTTTTTAATATTTCGTCAACTCTTATGCTCATGAATGTTCCATCATGTCATATGGAGTACACCGATAAAAAAAGATCTAGTGTGTGTCAGTAATGACAGGCCGAAAAATTGCTCCATGGATCAATAGATAGTCAAAATATCTAATTAGGACCAGGTGTTATTTAAAAGACGTTGTTTATCAGCTTTACCTTGATAATTCCTCCTATGACAGCGGCATGCATTCTAGAGAAATGGGAGAGATTAACGAAAAAATAAACGCAGTGGCTACTGATCAAAGGAACGGGACTCCGTATTATTTTTTTCCGGGGTCCAACTATAGATGCGCATGCGCGATAGCCAGACTCCAAATTTTTCGGGGTCCGGCTATAGATATTGCTACTAACCCTAACCCTAACCCCCTAACCCTAATCCTAACCCTATTCCTAGCCCTAACCCTAGCCTCTAAAACAAAAAAATATGCAATAATAAGCAGTCCGTCTGCCGCGCATGCGCATCTATAGCATCAATAACACGGAGTCCGTTCCTTGTTCCCGTAGCCACTGCGATAAATAAATACATGCAATGAACCTAGACAAATCGGATATTTAAATGGAACCTGAAAATGATTACAACCAATGTGATGATTTAATGAGGAAAAAAATGTGAATACTTTATGAGATGCTATCCAAAGAATGGTTTTACAAGGCGGTGACACATAGTGAAAAATAATGAGGTTAAGGGTGGATTTTACAATGATCAGGGATAAATTAAACTGACTTTTCCGCAAACTCTTTGATGCTAGTCTTACCGAAACAACTTTCAAATTTGTCTCTGGGCTTAAGAACTAAATCAGAACAAAACAATTGATGCCGAAAATGTTGCCGTGATGGACAGGGGGGAATAAAAGTGGAGGCTTAATTTGCACAGGATTTTCGAATTTGAGGTTAAAGAGGCTTTGCCGAACCTAGGGTTATTGGGGCCTTGGGGGGGACTTGACCTCTTTAGGTACCCCTGCATTTAGACATTCAACATTATGACAACAGATAATGTGCTTAATATTTAATGTAAAAAAAATGTGGGGCCCCCTCAAGCTGGGGCCCGGGGGAACTTTTGAATTCGGACCCCCTCCCCCTTCCAGCCGAGTTACGCCTCTGTAAAGAGGAGTTCATGTACAATAAAAGCATCCGTACTTATCTGTCACCCGCAACTCAAGATGAGTCTAATAAATGTCCTGGCGCATCATTTGAAGGGGGTCCTCATCGGGATATACAGGCTGCGAAGTTATTTTAAAATAGTATTTTGCAGCTGTGATTTAGCTTGCATCGAGGTGCCAAAAGGTAGTTTAAAAAGTTAGGCAATCCATCACTGAGTACCGGCACCTATTTTTTTTTTACACTGAGCCTACACATAGCTTTCTGTACAAATAAATGTAAAAAAAAAGGTTTTGCCAAGGACAATGAATAGAGAAAAATACAATACCGTTTGCACGGAAAGTGTGCCAATAGTCATAGTGGGTATGAAGGGTAATATGCTGGGCCTATAGGAAAATAAGTTAATAAAAATGTTGGACGTGTGGTTTAATAAACAAGTAATGTTGCCCCAACTGTGGAGAAATTAATAGGCCTACGTCTGTACTTTTCTAGTAGGCCCCTAATTTCTAATGTTTGTTAACAAAGCGTAGTCATGTGACTACATGTGGGGGGGGGTATTGTTTAGTAATGTTTACTGGTGCGAGACGTATCACCCAAGGAGAAACAAGATGAGTGAAAATTGTAGACAAACAAGGGAAACCACCTAGCTCAATAAATAATACAGGGGTCGCGGCTGTATACAGAGGGGTCGCTACTGTATACAAGTGGCCACAGAATATGTTTGTCCCACCAATACAGACAAAGGGAATATTTCAATGAAATACGTAAAAACAAAGAGCTAGTGAGTGGTTCGAATCAGGAGAAATAACACGTTCAGCTGATAAAACTTTGGTTGTATCCCTTGTAGCAAGACATGCAGGGCCGTTAGTAGGCCTATAGAAAAATATGTACCATCAACACAGAAGTAAAATAGTTTATTGAAAGATTTTAGACTAGAAAGGTTTTAGACTAGATTTATGGGTGGATTGAT
Source organism: Bulinus truncatus (assembly GCA_021962125.1). Taxonomy (NCBI): domain Eukaryota; kingdom Metazoa; phylum Mollusca; class Gastropoda; family Planorbidae; genus Bulinus; species Bulinus truncatus. Next base: position 11,173,656 of record JAGDYQ010000004.1, on the reverse strand, counting down.
GGATAGATGGATAGATATATATAGATAGATTGGTAGGTATATAGATAGGTATGTATATAGAAAGATAGATAGATAGATAGATAGATAGATAGATAGATAGATAGATAGATAGATAGATAGATAGATAGATAGATAGATAGATAGATAGATAGATAGATAGATAGATAGATAGATAGATAGATAGATAGATAGATAGATAGATAGATAGATAGATAGATAGATAGATAGATAGATAGATAGATAGATAGATAGATAGATAGATAGATAGATAGATAGATAGATAGATAGATAGATAGATAGATAGATTAGATGGATGGATGGATGGATGAATGGATGGATGGATGGATGGATGGATGGATGGATATGTAGATAGATAGATAGATAGATAGATAGATAGATAGACAGACAGATAGATAGATAGATAGATAGATAGATAGATAGATAGATAGATAGATAGATAGATAGATAGATAGATAGATAGATAGATAGATAGATAGATAGATAGATAGATAGATAGATAGATAGATAGATAGATAGATAGATAGATAGATAGATAGATAGATAGATAGATAGATAGATAGATAGATAGATAGATAGATAGATAGATAGATAGATAGATAGATAGATAGATAGATAGATTAGATGGATGGATGGATGGATGAATGGATGGATGGATGGATGGATGGATGGATGGATATGTAGATAGATAGATAGATAGATTAGATGGATGGATGGATGGATGGATGGATGAATGGATGGATGGATGGATGGATGGATGGATGGATGGATGGATGGATGGAATCATTGCTCTTTTTTTTTGGATGCTTAACTGGAACAGAATCTGTTAAATGGCAATTATGGAAGTTGGTGTTGTGTATGACATTTGCCCAAAGCCAGTGCTGAACCTTGGGATTTGGGTGCCTTGGTGGGGCTTGGGCTCTTTGGGGGCCCCTGAATTTGACATTTGACATCATGACATGTGATAAATGTACTTAATATTTAATGTAAAAAAATTACTTTCGAATTTGGACCTTTCTGCCACCTCCCTAGTTTCGTCTCTGCCCAATTCCTTGCACACAATAACAACTGCATCTGCTTCACTCTGGCACCAATAATATGGCTCATACTTATTACGTAATGTTTTTTTTTCTTGATTTCGACTGTCCTGACACTATAAGATACCAAAACACTTGTATCTGATTCCGGGTCGCAATATTTGTCTCCAGAGTTTCAGCATTTCACGGGAAAATACAACATGTACAGTTTGATCCTTGACACAAATCAAACCAAAGGAAAACTAGAAGCAGATAATGATTAAGACTTATGTAAAAAAAACAACAAATGAAGCGTTATTAGAATCGCGAAAAACACCGAAGCAAGACTCATGATTTACCACTACTGCACTGACCCAGTGTTGCGAATTTAGCATTTTTAATGCCAGATTTAGCATTTTTTTGTGCGATCTAGCATTAAAAATTTTGATCTAGCATTTAGCAGGAAATCTAGCATTAAAACGAAATAAGTTAGCAGTTTTTTTTTTTGGTCCATGAATAAGAAATATTGACAAAACATATATTTATAACAGTGAGATCCAAACATTCCATTTATCTCAGTCTTGGCCCAACTCGCCCAACTATTTGCTATAAATCACTAGACTATCTAGGAGGCGGTGTACACATCGTCTAAAACTAATCGTTGAGTTGGAATTTTCTTTATAAAACATTGTCTTGTGACAAGCTACCCACAACTTTCTCAGGGGATTAAGTTACATAGTGCGGTCGTTAACGGTTACGCCCCTTACGAGCATACCTGTGTTGGTCAGTGTCACACTATTGTTTAGTCTAAACGGAATGTGCCCAGATCTGAACCATCCACACCTGAGTGCTAGTTGGTTAGCTGCAAGAAATATGAATTTTATGCCTTATGCCTGCAGTCCCGTAGCGTGAAAATTCTACAGCAAGGGCCAGGCAATAGCAGGGGGGGGGGGGCAGGTAATACATTTTACTAAGTAGAACAAATAAGCAGTGGGGGGAGGGGGGGCAGACAAAACGCACGCTACGGGCCTGTATGCCTACCAGTACGGTGTGTTGGACAGTGTCATACTATTGTTCAGTACTGTAAATGGAATGTGTCCCGATCTGACCCATCTAACCCTGTCAGCTACGGAGACAACCAGTGATGTTTTATGTTGGCTATTATTGTTGTGTGTAAAAAAAAAACCCTCTAAAATTTAGACGTTTTTTTCCATCATTACAAATTTTACATCAAAGTCTGGTTATACGTTTGATGTAGTTTGACTGTTCCCCTTTAACTTGCACAATATTGAGTGTATTGCCAATTTAGCCATTTTATATTTGGAGCAGTTATACAGCGGTATGAAAATCGGGGGGGGGGGATAAAAAGAGAAACAAAGTACTTTCAAGAATTCTCGCAGTGAAATATATCACAAACGGGCAAAAGAGTGCTGCTCAAATCTTGAATTTTCTAAAGAAATATCAGGCTAAATTGGATACATAGATTAATACTACTTAATAAAAAAAAAATAATTCGTAAGATGTACCACCTGACCTATGACCTTATAATAACATTTTATTGAAGTTGTCATTAATAAAACATAATTAGTAAGTAAAAATACTTTTTGGCATTTTTTTTCAGCACTTGAAAAAATATCTAGCATTTTCTAGCATTTTTTCTTCTAATATCTGGCATTTAAAGCAATTTTACATTTGGCAACACTGCACTGACCTGCATAGGCTGCATATGTGCTATAGCGGGAAATTAAATTTTCCCGGCATTTTTTGTATGTTAATTAAGTTAAAATCAAATGATTTGCTATTAATTTACGAATAAGTTGGTTAAATATTCTTTCGGTTAGATTATAATTAAATTTAAATGAATGAGCCAATATAAAAAGTGATTATTGTCTTTAAATAAAATTTTCGAAACCTTAATAATTTTTATTATAACTGTTTAAATAGTAAACGTTTGTAAGCAAAATGGCCGATTTTTAATTACATCATATCTAGGTACTTCAATGAAAAAATTCAAAACAGTAATTAAAAAATCTAACATATTTAGCTAGATAGAGCTAGTTTCAAGCTTTCTAATGATACCATTTGTAAGTATCTATGTCTATTAGAAGTAAAATTATGATTTTTTTTCGGGTCGAAATGAGGGGTCACTTTTAAATAAGGAGTAAAAAAAACCTAAAATGTCATGTTCTGCAAATAAAACTGCATAACTTTTAAACTACCTAAGATAGAAGCCTCAAATTTTCAACACTGATTCATGAACCTATTGTGCTTATTCTTATGCATTAATTACTTAATTTTAAATGCAATAAATTAAAAAAAATATTTTTAGAAGAATCTGGTAGCTAAAATGACAATTTTTATACCAAAATTTTGATAATTTATGAACTATTTAAGATAGAGGCCTGAAATTTTAAATGTAAATACTTAAATGAATGCAGATTGTTGTGCCATCATAAAGTTAGTCTTCTTTTTGAAAAAAAAAACAGATAGAAACATTTTTTGCTAATTCGACAGGAGAGATGAATGCTTTTAAACTAAAAAAAAATTATAACTATTGAAATATTTAAGATAGGGGTCTCAAATTTTTACCTAAAATACTGTGAAGGATGTTTTATTAGGACGTCCCATTAGAATCAACCTTAATTTTAAAAAAAAAATTTTTTTATTTTTTTTTGAAAATTTGATGTCCGAGATAAGCATTTTAATACAAAAAAATCATAACTTTTGAACTTCTTAAGATAGAGACCTCAAATTTTCTATTTGAATTCTTTGATGAATGAGCTACTTTTTTAAACTTAGTAATATTCTTCATATATGATGATTTTTTATTTTTCAGGACAAGAGAAATATGAAAATGGATCAGAAAATATTTTTCATAGGCTGCTTTTTCCTGGCTTTAAAAACAAGTAGATGCAATTTTTATTTTAAATATTGACCTCAAACAAAGACATAAATTTAATTTTTTAATCATAAGACGATAAGTTATCCGATAAGTGTATGTTAACTAAAATAGTCCGATAAATGAATATTATATTGTTAGATTCAGACATTTAATTGATTTATTATAGCTAAAAAGGCATTAATAAAATTAATTTAAAAAACTAAATGGTGATAAAAATTATTTGTTTTATATTTAGCTTGATCATATCACTTATCAGCCTTGCTTATAAATTTACCAAAAAAGGGTTGTGGCATTGTGCATCAGCCCCGTAGTGTGAAAATTCTACAGGAGGGGCCAGGCATTCTACAGTAGGGGGGGGGGGCAGGTAATACATTTTACTAAGTAGAACAAATAAGCGGGGGGGGACTGCCCCCCCCCCCTCGCACGCTATGGGCCTGTTGTGCATCCTAAAACATGTACCATTTTAAGATAGCTGAATGAGTGCTCTGCCGACAGGATTATATGACAAACTACTCTGACTCACGTATTAGACAGATTAAAAATTTAATTTTCACTTTTATAATTGTAATGGCTAATTAATTGTTGAGCCCTTTTTTTAAGTTTCTAAATTTAACATTTTTATTAAAATTCTCAAAGATAGGGCTTTTCATTCTGTCATAATTCATTGTCTATATTTTAAAATATTATAATTTCAGTTTGATAAGTATGAATAAATATGTTTTCAGCGATGTCACTGGATTCAATGTCCTTGATTTTATCCTACAAAAATGGTCTTTCAACCCTTGATTCTGATGGTAAATTAAAAGCACTGGGAAATAAAGTTATCACAGAAAATTTTGAAAAGTGTAATGAAGATATATATTCATCTGATGTTAAAAGACAAGTGATATACAAGTAGGTCTATAGCTATTGTTGATAAATTTCTCTAACTCTTATCAAAGTTCATTGAATAGTCACTATGCTATGGAATAAGATTGAAATATTTAATGAGAATTAGAAAACAAGAAGGTAGAGGTACAAAGATAGTTATAATTTAATTTTTGCTATGACATCAACATATTTATGCTTTTTTGTAGCATTTTAAACTTAAGTAAAAGGTACTCAATTATGCTGACTATATTTTTTTTTATGAGTTTTACTAAAATTTTATTAATAACCATGAAAGGACTTCAAACATGGTTTCTTAATTAAGTTCTGGATCCACCAACACGAAACACTTTCGCGTGGAACCTTCCGCGCGGAAGTTTCAACTTAGCGAAACTCTTGTAGATACACCGGGACGAAACGGTGAGCGCCAAAACAACTCACAGGAAACAAGATTTTTTAATGATTACTTCGCACTTTTTCGTGCTAGTGAAAAAAAAACGATACTTTGAAAAGCAGAAAATACTGTTCTTATTACAAATAAATTGTCTAGCTGGAAATGGAAAACTGTTATTTTTTTTGTTTTTTTTTTAACTTTTTATTCAATCGGTAGCCGTTCATTTTTTTTTCGTTTTCATGATCAGCCGAACATTTATTTAATAGCATTTATATTTTCAGACAGCGCTTCGATCGAAAGAAATTTCATTTGTAGAATATGTAGATAGACGATGTATATTTTCCTTTCAGAAATTCATATACAAAGACTGTTGCCGGCCAAACCTTATAGTAATTCATGTTTTTCTGTCAAAATTCACTTTGTTGTTGTTGTTTTTAATGAATATACACTAATGTGAATCATTTTTTTCTATTCGAATCGAAGTTTCTAAGCAGCCATTTAGTTTGTTTATCATGACGGAAAATGTAGCTCTCCGGAAAAAACTCTGCAAGCAGCGAAACTGAAAACTTTCGCTGTTCCGCAGCGGAATTTCCGACCGGTGTACATGCTCTCATTAGAATATCATTGCAGCGAAACAGAGACGGAATTTGCAATGCCCTTAGATACCGGAATTTTGTCTTGGTGGATCCATACCTTTATGCTTCTAGATTTTACAGATTTCTGAGCATTTTCAGATTTATTGGTTTTAATCTACCAAAGAAACTGTCATGTAGACTATTGTAGAGTAGATTTCCCCTGCTTGTGTTCTTAACTTGTGGGGTGCATAAATTATTTTAAGTGTTGTTTTCTAATCTATTACCACATTAATCATCAGATACTATCTTAGACATCTAAATGTTGATTTATTTTGATAAATTTTGCCATTATTTTATTATGCCACCAAGTTTACAAAAAAGAAATTGTTTTAAAACAATTTGATTCTAGAACCATTTAAATTCACCTTGAATCCCTTCAGGATAAGTGTTAGTTGCTTGTGATTTTAAGCTTTTTATTTCTCAATAAACCGTATTATAAACGTATTATAAACTCTTTAAATTAAAAGTCCTGCTGCTTAAAAGCATTTTCAAATCTGTATGTATTTATTTCTTTTATAAGTCTTATTTTTATTCAGTTTTGTGCCTTGTTTGCTACACTGCAATCGCTTAAGTTTATTAATTATTTTTGTTCATTCCACACTAAGTTTTGGCTCATTCCATTTTTTTGCAGAGGTAATGCCTTCAACAATAATACAGAAATATTTGTTTACTCAATTTACAATGCTAGCTGGATTCAAGATTTTGCTGTTGATTGTGAGAGTGGGTTTGTTTATGTGCTGAATGACAAGCAGAGAACAGTGGAGTTATTTAAATTAGCAGCCGAAGTTAACCAGACTGTCATTAATAATGTTGATGCTGACCGTTTATATGTGTATCACGGGTAAGGATTTTTTTCCCCCTTGTATCTTAATGATATAAGTTCTAGACTCTTTTCATTAAAAACATGTTTTTGAATAGTTATACTTTATATCATTTTTTTTTTAGGAGAATCTTCATGCTTTACCTTGCATATATAGAAGTCTACAATCTTAAAGACAATACACGTCAAAAATTGTATGTTTCCAGTAAACGCAGCCTAACTGCACTGGCTTTCAGTAAGATTGTTTTTTTTTTTCTCCATGAACGTTGTTACTTTAAAATTCTCTGAATTGAATTCACATAATTAATATTTGCATCAGTAGTGCAACAGTTCCGTTGTTTTAAATAATAATGCCCAAACAACTTTGGAATAGTATTTATTTTAACACTTTCAGTGCCATAGGGAACAGTTGATGGCTAGTTCAGTTTTAAACCCATAAGCCATTGTCAGCAATAATGAAATTAACAAAACTGCCAAATAGATTGGTGAAGTAAAGATTTTAAAATGTGAAACTACTATTTAGCTTTATTTTAATTGAATAAATATTTTTTGCTAGATTTGTTTTTAATTAAACAAATTTATTAAATTATTTACTAAGTTTACGATATCTGATTTTACGAACCAGTAACGTAAAAAAAAAAACGATACACATTAAATCCTGCTGTGATTTTATTTAAACTGATCAATTTTCTAACAATCTAATTTTTAAGCTTTTTCTTCAGTTCAAATGATGTTTGATACTTAAAATAATTTGTCATAAGATAGTAAAAAAACGCGCAGATACTGATCTAACCCTTTTTAGACCTTAATCTTTACCCACAAAAACAGGGCTCATTATTTATGTATATATATGAAATAATTCAAAGTACTAGTGATTTATACAAATTATGGGAAAAAATTGACTTAGACTGCAGCAGCAAATAACATTACAACAGTATAGAAACTATTACATAATAATTTTTTGTTTCTCACTGTTGTATTAGCCCCAGTCCTAGGTCCAGTTGTTAGGTTTTTTTTTCTGTAATGACTTAAAAATTCACAGTTTATTCAAATGTTGATGGATGTACTTCAAATTTACTTTAACTTATTTTAGTATTGAACTTAGATTAGTTTCATATGTGTTGACATTTTATTGAATATCTTTACTTTTAGTTCTTGTAAGGAATTTTACTTTTTAATACAGAGAAATTATTTGTGCCATATATAATTTAAAAAAATATAACACTAAAATAAAGACCTTTCAATTTTCTTTCATTTGATATGTCATGTTGTTGTTTTTTTTTTTTTTTTTTTTTTGGGCTGACGACTATTGCAAAGAAGTTGCATTATTTTTTTTATTCTAAACAACTTTCTATCAGAATCATTAGAGCTGTTTGACACTTAAGCATTTCATTAATTTCACCTTCATTTTGTGGCACATACACAAATTTCATGCCTTCTTAAAATTTGTATCTAACACGCGTTGTTTCCTTTATGTTTATGTTAAACATTGGCTTTTTTTTTAGATGGCATAGGCTATATCTTAATATTTTAATTTGAAACTTTTTTTTTTTATTTTTCAATAAAATGAATATCAGTCATTATGTTAACCATTAGTAATTTTCTGTCTGCAGGTGGTGAAACATTGTATGTGGCTGAAGATGATTACTGTATATTAAAATGTCCACCTAATTCTCCAGCTGTGAACCATTTATAGTGTACAGTGGCTTCATCCCAAACATATGTTCTTCTGACAATATTCTCAGCATATACAGACATATCCCATCAATGTGTTGTGAAAGTGGATCAAACCTCTAAACAGATAGTCTCCAACATTTCTGTCCCTGGTGTATAGATGCTCATCTCTCATCCTCCTCTGTAAAAAGTAAGTTTGTTATAAAATTACTTCTTTACTTTTACTCTGTAAAAATACGTTAACAAAAAATGTCTTCTGCCCCTTTTATTTTTATTAATTTTATGTATTCTTCTACTTGCAGTTGTTTGATCACCATCTTTGCTATATGTAATTTTCAGTTTCTACAAGCCCCACAATGTTTTCTTTTTACTTATTCTTTTGGTTTTCATCTACCTCTTTGCTTGGCACACCAAAGGCTTCTGTAGGATTAAACTTTGTGTCAGTTTTTTTTTTTTTTTGAGGGGGAAGAATCCAAGTGTTAGTTACATGTTTATTTCATTTTTCAGAGGGTGGTAAGTAAGATGCTACGCAGATTTATAGACTTTCATAGTTTCTGCTGTAGGGTCCAAGGTTAAAAAAGTTGTCTACACTGCGTCATGTGCCCTTCCCCGCGTCACTGGTCCTCAATAAAGCTACTGATTGATTTTTAGTTGTTGTTTTTTATACCCTAGTGTCTCAATCACAACTTGTTGTTTTTTATACCAGTGTTCATTCACAAGTTGTATGTTTTTTATACCTAGTGTTCATTCACAAGTTGTTGTTTTTTATACCTAGTGTTCATTCACAAGTTGTTGATTTATTATACCTAGTTTTCGGTTCACAAGTTGTTGTTTTTTATACCTAGTGTTCATTCACAACTTGTTGTTTTTTATACCTAGTGTTCATTCACAAGTTGTGGTTTTTTATTACCTAGTGTTCATTCACAAGTTGTTGTTTTTTATACATAGTGTTCATTCACAAGTTGTTTTTTATACCTAGTGGTTCAATCACAACTTGTTGCTTTTTATACCTAGTGTTCATTCACAAGTTGTTGTTTTTTATTATACCTAGTGTTCATTCACAAGTTGTGGTTTTTTATACCTAGTGTTCATTCACAACTTGTTGTTTTTTTATAATCTAGTGTTCATTCACAACTTGTTGTTTTTTATACCAGTGTTCATTCACAACTTGTTGTTTTTTTAAGACATGAAAATTATCTCTTGCAACAAGCTTATTGATTTGATATAGATATATTTTGTAATTTTTAATACTTAAGCTTATTATTTGATAATGTACATTAGTTATGAATTATTTTTAATTTGTTTAAAATTCCCTCATATTTAAGTTGGCTAGAAATACCTATGGACTTTGGTTTTTGAGTCTTGACCCATAGAAAAACTATGGAGTTTCTTTTGGAATTTCAACTTTTCAGATGAAAAATATTAACCTCTGGGTGGGGATCACGTATTTTACTGAAGTTATACCAAGTAGTCGCCAAATACTGAAAGAATCAATGTAAGGCACCTTACTGTTCTTGTAGTAATGCTGTCTCTAATTTTGATATGGTCTTGTTGCATTATTCCATAACATTGTCTGGAGTGTAACAATAAAGATTCTGTGCATGTGTTTTAAGCAAGCTGAACTTAACTGGCTATAAGTGAAGTGAAATTGACCAAAATACTTAAACTAATCATTACTCTGGCATTCGTAATACTGATATTTCATTATAGTGTTTTATCAACTATCAGGCATTTCTAATATGCTATTTTATTAGATGCCCCACACCAATTTTTCACAGTAATCATTTCATTTTTACTTTGTCCATTCTAAGAAACCCAAGCACTTGGGATCCCCATTGCTTTTGAAGTAAATTAAATTTGCTTTAAAATTAAAACCATAAGGGGCACGATGTACGCTTGTTATAATTGATTGTCAAGGGACTCAGATTCCAGGCTGTGGCCGGAACTCAGTCAGGCATACACCTTAATTCTTAAGTTGGTTATTTAGTTTTTAATACTTATTCCTTATTTTACACTCTGGCTAATGGCTAATTTCTCATTTTTTGAAGATCAAATATCTCAAATATCTTTTGAAACTTGACACACACACAGAAACTGTTTTTATAGGTTTTAGATTAATTATAAGTTGTTTTGTTTTTTCCTTAACATGACATAGTTTAGCCATTTTTTTTTTTTTTTTTTAATTTTGGGAAACGAACTTGATTGACCCAAAGAAAATGATTTAATTACTTAATTCATAAATAGAAATTAAGAATGCAACTGAAGGACCGTACAAAGAGCTAGTAGAAATATAAATAATTTAACTTTATTATAAAATAGATGTTTAGGGGAATATAGTGTATCTGAGGAGAATATTTTACCAAAAAAATTTTTTAATCATTTCCAGAAAAGGCTCATTCAGTTTTCAAATGCAGTAAAAAGTTCATGTCATATGCTATACCAACCCCGTGCTCTTTTAATTGTGGGCTGGACTCCAGTAACTGAATGTTTATGCAGCCACAACATCAAAACCATCCATGATTCAACAAATTTGTCCTGAAGGTGGCTATCTTTAACACTTGCCTTTGCTATCAGATTAGAACTATGGGAGAGTTATCATTCAGTTTTGTGTGAGGTTCGTAATTTAGTCTGGTTTCTGATAAATTGAGCATCAAGATTATTGTTTTGTGACCTGAATTGTTAAAAAAATATTTAAGTCTCTATAATGTTTATTTCTCTTGTGGTTGGAACATAAAAACCTAATAGGACTCCATTCAATACCTTTTGAGTTTACTGTTGATCCCACCATATTCGTTTTTTCTATCATTGACCTATATCTTGGCCACCCTCTGTTATATATATCAAAGTAATTGCAGTGAAGTTGGTTTTGTACTTCAGTGACTGCGGTATCCGCTATCGGGTAATTACACGGCATTTGAAATATACTCTAAGAGATTGTAAAGTTAAGGCTTGTAGGGAATACAGGGAAGTGTTCATTTGCTAAACAAGATCATCCTTATAAGATTATTAATCTTCAGACTTTATTTTAAAAATTTGAGCAGATTGCGAAGAACACCCCCTTGCTTTCCACTTTTATTCATTGTTATAGGCTTTCACAGTGCTGCTTCTTTGGTAACTCCCCATTAAAAATTTTTACTTATATCGTCTTTTTTTATTGACTGAAAAAAGAAATTACTTTTGGTGATAAATTTTTATCATAGATAGTGTATAGTAAAACGATGTTGAAATGAACTATATTTTTTAAATCATTTTTGTTCATAAATTTATCCCATCGTACCAATATTTCTTTTTGGAACTTAATTTTATTCACAGGAACTCATTCTTTTGGCAAGCTTCCTCTGCTCGATTCAATTTTTACTTTATAATATAACATTTATTAAAATGACATTAGAAACCAGATGTCTTTCATGCAAGTAAAAAATTTCATTTTTTTAATATGGAATGGACACAGAGAGTAAACAGCCTGAGAGTAATAAATGAAAATATTTATAGATTCAAATTACTTCCGAAATGATTTACTAATGTCATTATGGTATACGTGTAAAATTATTTTAACCATAAACGCTCTGGTTGGAACTAGTTAACTTTTATTAAAAATACAATGAACGATGAGGACACTGAGAAGCTTTCTTGTGCTTATCTGCATTTCATGTCATCGTTTTTAATAAGCTTGGTGCAGTAGTGATGGTTCATTGTTAATAGATGCAAAATACTGTTTTCACAAAGAAACAAAGGAAACAAAAAAACAATTGTAAAGATCTAACTTTTTCATAATAAATTTTATTATTTTTTACATTTTTTATAAAATATTTTTTAATTTCTTTTAAAATATTTTAGTGTAAATGATTCTGATTATTAATATTTTGTGGTTATATTTCATCTTTGTTATTAGGACCAGTTATACTTATGGTAGTTAACTATTGTATTCTATCCTGCACCCTACTGTGAAATTAATATCATTTATATTAAAATAAAAACTGATAGAGGATTGCAGTTAGAGTTCTGGTGCCTTTACCTGTTTGAAACATGTAAAATGTGCCTCTGTGTGTGTTGAATATTTTTTCACCCCAAGCTGGTATAAAAATTCACAAAAAATTGTTGGAAATCAAAGAGAAAACTGTTACGGAACACAGAACAGTTGTACATGTTTATTATCTCAATCAGCCTAATTTTATTCCTGGGCAATTGCCATTTTTTGTGACTTGTGCTTTAATTTATCCCTTTGTGTGCCTAGAATTCAAAGTAGTTGTAATTAAATTCAAGTAATTTTACATACTTGTATTTTGCTTATTTTTATATTTCTATTTATATCTTCAAAAAAGTATGCAGTAATAACAGTGATATTATATATATATATATAAGAATTTGTGTTTTCAAGTGATTTAAAAAAATTATAAATATTGTGTTGATAGGTGTAAAAAATCAATTCCAAAGGATCATTTGTTCTACAAACAGTCATCTGTATATGCATTTGCTGTAAACAAGTGGAATAAAGTTTGTGATGAATGTTTTATTCAGATATTGTCCTGACATTTTACTTAAACTCTTCTACATTCATATAAGTTACTGACCTTACGTTTAAACTAAATAAAATACACCTGTGTTTTCATCTCTTCTATGGGAGCAACCTAGGGAGGCAGGGGGGCGCCAAATCACTGGCACTATATATTTTACTATATAATTATTCTAAAAAGACTGTCAAACTGTCTTTTTCCCTATGTTATTCCCCTCCTCTCCCCCTATCATTTTTTATTGGTTGCGCCACTGCTCATCCCTTACCATAAATATTGTCATAACAAAAATTCATTTTGGGGTCAACCTAACTTAGAAGATTAAACAATCAGCACAGAAAAATATATTTATATAATTATGGATTATTACAAATAAAAAATTATTGTTTTTTTAGTTCTATTTTTAAAATAAATGCATGCATGCACTATTGAAAGAAAAATACTAAAATTATGTTATTCTATTAGTCAAAAATATTTCTTTATTAAATTTTTAGTTGTGTTTAATAGTACAAATTAAGCAAATATGTTGAAAAGTTTAAATTA
>JAGDYQ010000004.1:11123564-11159776 GCA_021962125.1 Bulinus truncatus | reverse complement strand
CTAAATTTAACATTTTTATTAAATTCTCAAAATTCAGAGCTTTTCATTCTATGTAATTCATTGATATATGTTTAAAATATTAATTCGTTTGATATAAGTATGAATAAATATGTTTTTTTAATGATGTATAGTTCAATGTCATGATTTTATCTTTAAAAATGGTCTTTCAACTTATGATTCTGTTATGGTAAAATTAAAAGCTTTTTCGGAAATAAAGTTTATCACGAAAAATTTTGAAAAATTATAATGAAAGATATATCATTCATCCAAGTCTACAAGAATAAAATAATCGTTCTCGTGATTAAATATATCTTAATTGTGGTGATTCTCTCTCAACTCTGTCATTGTTCATTGAATAGTCACTATGCTGGATAGATTAAATGTTGTGAGTCGAAAAACAAGAAAGTACGAGGTACAAAAAATCGTTATAATTTAATTTTTGCCTTTAAACATCAACATATTTACCACTTTTTGCATTTGACTTTCAAAGTAAAGGGTATAGTGCTCGACTATATTTTTTTATAGGTTTCCTCAAATTTTGTCTATAACCATGAAAGGGATTTCAAACATGTTTCTTAATTAAGTTCTGGATCCACCAACCACAAACACTTTCAACAGTCGGACCCCTTTTGCATCTGGAAGTTTCAACTTTCATGAAACTCATTATAAGAATGCCCGGAGGTGGCTGGTGCGATGTCAAAACAACTCTACGAGGAAACAAGATTTTTCAATGAGTTACTGCCGCTTTTACGTTTACGGTGAAAAAAAAAAACGAAATTACTGAAAAAGCAGAAAATACTGTTCTTATTACAAATAAATTAGGCACTGGAAATGGAAAACTGTTATTTTTGTGTTTTTTTAACTTTTTGTTCAATGGAGGTGGCCCCAGTTCATTTTTTTTACCGTTTTCACACATGATCATCGATTTCAACATTTGGCTTTAGCCTAGCATTTTATATGTTTCAGACTAAACAACTGAATCGAAGAATTTCATGTTTGTAGAATGCTCTTTAGATAGACGATGTATGGCCGCATATCTTTTAAATTCACTATACTAAAGACTGTTGCCCGACTAAACCTTATATTAATTCGCTATTTTCATGTCAAAATTCACTTTGTTGTTTGTTGTTTTTAATGAGATAGCACCTAATGTGAATCATTTTTTTTCTATTCGAAATGTTCAAGTTTCTAAGCAGCCAGCTGGTTTGTTGTACGTGGCGGAAAATGTATGGCTCTCCGGAAAAAACTCTAGCCATCGGCGAAGCTGAAAAACTTTCTTAAGCTGTTTCCATAGCGAATTTCCGACAGATGTAATACATCTCTCATTCAGAATATCATTGCGAAAGCGTAAACAGATGGAATTGAATTTCCACCAATGCCCTTAGATAGAATTTTATCTTGATTGGATCCCTATACCTTCTGATCTTCTACGAACTTTCTGGTACCGTTTTACTAGATTAACTTAGTTTTAATCTACCAAAGAAAACCAATCTTCTTCTAATTCTTCTTGGTAAGTGATTTCCTGCTTGTGTTTTCTTAGCTTTTAACAGGATGCATAAATTATTTAAAGTGTTGTTTTCTCATCTATTACCCATTACAGTCATCAGATACTATCTTGCGAGACATCTAAATGTTGATTTATTTTGATCAATTTGCCATTATTTTATTATGCACTGAAGTTTTACAAAAAGAAATTGTTTTTAAAAACAATTTGATTCCTAGAACCATTTAAATTCACCTTTGAATCCCTTCAGGATAGTCATTAGTTGCTTATGATTTTAGCTTTTTGTTTCTCAATGGCTTCATCGTATAAACCTACTTTAAATTAAAGGTCCTGCTACTTAAAAGCATTTTTCAAATCTGTATGTGTTTACTTTTCTTCTCTAAAGTACATATTTTTAATCAGTTTTAGTGCCTTGTTTTCTCACACTACAATGCTTAGTTTATTATTATTTTGCCGCTGTTCATTCCATACCTAAGGTTTGGCTCACTCCATTTTTTTGCAAGTGTCATGCCTTCAAACAATAATACCGAAATCTTTATTTACTCAATTTACAATACTAGCTGGATTAGAGATTTTGCTGTTGATTGTGAGAGGTGATTGGTTTATGATTTGACTGGGCCATGGCAGGGGAACATTGAAGTTCTTAAATTATGGTCGAGTTTAACCAGACCTGTTAAATTAATAATGTTGGTGCTGGCCGTTTATATATGTCTGCGGAGTAAGGATGCTCTCCTTGCATCTTAATGGTATAAGTTTCTAGACTCTTTTCATTCCAAAAACACCTGTTTTCGAATAGTTATACTTTATATCAATTTTTTTTTTGGAGAATCTTCATACTTTTACCTTGCATATAAAGTCTACGATCTTAAAATAGTACTACGTTAAAGACTTGCATGTTTTGATAGTTGCAGCTAGCTGCACTGGCTTTCCAGTAAGATTTTTTTTTTCTCAAACGTTGTTGCTTTGAAATTCTCGAATTTGAATTTCACATAATTAATATTTGCGTCAGTAATTTTATTAGTTCCATTGTTTCTCAATAATAATGCCTGACAACTTTGGAATAATATTTATTTTGCTACTTTCGATTGCCACTGGGAACAGTTGATGGCTGGTTCAGTTTTAGACCCACAGCCATTATCACCAATAATAAAATTAACAAAACTCCTTCCAAATAGATTGATTAAGCTAAAGATTTTAAATATTGAAACTACTATTTACTTTATTTTAGTTGAACAAATATTTTTACTGCTAAATTTACATTTAATTAATAAAATTTATTAAATTATTTACTAAGTTTACGATATCTAATTGACATTCTGAACCATGCTAAGTAAAAAGCGTGCACATTAAATCCACTACTGTGATTTTATTTAAACTGATCAATTTTTCTAACAATCTAATTTTAAAGCTTTTTCTTCAGTTCAAATGATGTTTGATCACTTAAAATAATTTGTCATAAAATAAGTAAAAAAACGCGGTCACCATTGATCCTTACCCCTTTTGAACCTTAATCTTTACCCACAAAAACGAGACCATTATTTGCTAGTATATATCTTATTGAAATAATTCAAAGTACTAAGTGAAGTTTATGTACAATTATGGGAAAAAATTGACTTAGACTTTGCAGCGAACCATCAACACATGCAACAAGTATAGAAACTATTGTTATAATAATTTTTGTTTCTCACTGTTGTATTAGCCCCAAATCCTAGATCCAGATTATTGAGTTTTTTTCTGTAATGACTTAAAAATTCACAGTTTATTCAAATGTTGATGGATGTACTTCAAATTTACTTTAACTTATTTTAGTATTGAACTTAGATTAGTTTCATATGTGTTGACATTTTATTGAATATCTTTACTTTTAGTTCTTGTAAGGAATTTTACTTTTTAATACAGAGAAATTATTTGTGCCATATATAATTTAAAAAAATATAACACTAAAATAAAGACCTTTCAATTTTCTTTCATTTGATATGTCATGTTGTTGTTTTTTTTTTTTTTTTTGGGCTGACGACTATTGCAAAGAAGTTGCATTATTTTTTTTATTCTAAACAACTTTCTATCAGAATCATTAGAGCTGTTTGACACTTAAGCATTTCATTAATTTCACCTTCATTTTGTGGCACATACACAAATTTCATGCCTTCTTAAAATTTGTATCTAACACGCGTTGTTTCCTTTATGTTTATGTTAAACATTGGCTTTTTTTTTAGATGGCATAGGCTATATCTTAATATTTTAATTTGAAACTTTTTTTTTTTTAATTTTTTAATAAAATGAATATCATGCATTATGTTAACCATTAGTAATTTTCTGTCTGCAGGTGGTGAAACATTGTATGTGGCTGAAGATGATTACGGTATATTAAAATGTCCACCTAATTCTCCCAGCTGTGAACCATTTATAAAGTACAGTGGCTTCATCCCAAACATATGTTCTTCTGACAATATTCTCGCATATACAGACCTATTCCATCAATGTGTTGTGAAAGTGGATCTAAACTCTAAACAGATAGTCTCCAACATTTCTGTCCCTGGTGTAATAGATGTTCATCTCTCATCCTCCTCTGCAAAAAGTAAGTTTGTTATAAAATTACTTTTACTCTCTGTAAAAATACGTAACAAAAAATGTCTCTGCCCCTTATTTTTATTAATTTTATGTATTGCTATGTTGTTTGATCACCATCTTTGCTATATGTAATTTTCAGTTTCTTACAAGCCCCACAATGTTTTCTTTTTACTTATTCTTTTGGTTTTCATCTACCTCTTGCTTGGCCACCAAAGGCTTGTAGGATTAAACTTTGTGTCAGTTTTTTTTTTTTGAGGGGGAAGAATCCAAGTGTTACATGTTTTATTTATTTTTCAGAGGGTAAGATGCTACTTGATTTATAGACTTTCATAAATTTGCTTGGGGTCCAAGGTTAAAAAAGTTGTCTACACTGCCGCATGTGCCCTTCCCTGCGTCACTGGCTCAATAAAGCTACTGAGATTGACTTTTTAGTTGTTGTTTTTTATACCTAGTGTTCAATCACAACTTGTTGTTTTTTATACCTAGTGTTCATTCACAAGTTGTTGTTTT
Source organism: Bulinus truncatus (assembly GCA_021962125.1). Lineage (NCBI taxonomy): Eukaryota > Metazoa > Mollusca > Gastropoda > Planorbidae > Bulinus > Bulinus truncatus. The sequence goes on along the minus strand of JAGDYQ010000004.1, from coordinate 11,155,191 downwards.
TTATACCTAGTGTTCATTCACAAGTTGTTGTTTTTTATACCTAGTGTTCATTCACAAGTTGTTGATTTATTATACCTAGTTTTCGTTCACAAGTTGTTGTTTTTTATACCTAGTGTTCATTCACAACTTGTTGTTTTTTATACCTAGTGTTCATTCACAAGTTGTGGTTTTTTATACCTAGTGTTCATTCACAAGTTGTTGTTTTTTATACATAGTGTTCATTCACAAGTTGTTTTTTATACCTAGTGTTCAATCACAACTTGTTGTTTTTTATACCTAGTGTTCATTCACAAGTTGTTGTTTTTTATACCTAGTGTTCATTCACAAGTTGTGGTTTTTTATACCTAGTGTTCATTCACAACTTGTTGTTTTTTATACCTAGTGTTCATTCACAACTTGTTGTTTTTTATACCTAGTGTTCATTCACAACTTGTTGTTTTTTTAAGACATGAAAATTATCTCTTGTAACAAGCTTATTGATTTGATATAGATATATTTTGTAATTTTATTACTTAAGTTTATTTTTTGATAATGTACAGTAGTTATGAACTATTTTTAAGTTGTTTAAAATTTCATATTTAAGTTGGCGAAATACCTATGGACTTTGGTTTTTGAGTCTTGACCTATAGAAAAACTATGGAGTTTCTTTGGAATTTCAACTTTTCAGATGTGTATGAACCCTGGGTGGGATCACATTTTACTGAAGTTATACCATAGTCGTCAAATACTGAAACAATCAATGTAAGGCACCTTACTGTTCTTGTAATGCTGTCTTTAATTTTGATATGGTCTTGTTGCATTATTCCATAACATTGTCTGGAGTGTAACAATAAAGATTCTGTGCATGTGTTTTAAGCAAGCTGAACTTAACCGGCTATAAGTGAAGTGAAATTGACCAAAATACTGAACTAATCATTACTCTGGCATTCGTAATACTGATATTTCATTATAGTGTTTTATCAACTATCAGGCATTTCTAATATGCTATTTTATTAGATGCCCCACACCAATTTTTCATAGCAATCATTTCATTTTTCTTTGTCCATTCTAAGAAACCCAAGCACTTGGGATCCCCATTGCTTTTGAAGTAAATTAAATTTTGCTTTAAAATTAAACCATAAGGGGCACGATGTACGCTTGTTATAATTGATTGTCAAGGGACTCAGATTCCAGGCTGTGGCCGTGAACTCAGTCAGGCATACACCTTAATTCTTAAGTTGGTTATTTAGTTTTTAATACTTATTCCTTATTTTACACTCTGCTAATGGCTAATTTCTCATTTTTTGAAGATCAATATCTCAAATATCTTTTGAAACTTGACACACACACAGAAACTGTTTTTATAGGTTTTAGATTAATTATAAGTTGTTTTTTTTTTTTCTTAACATGGCATAGTTTGGCCATTTTTTTTTTTTTTTTTAATTTTAGGAAATCAACTTTATAGAATCTTATAGAAAATGATTTAATGACCTACAAATAGAAAATTGGCATTAAACTGAAGCATCTGCACAAAGAGCTTTGTGAAAATACACAATTTAAATTTATTATAAAATAGATGTTTAGGGAAATACAGTGTATCTGAGTAGAATATTTACCAAAAAAAATGTTTTATCATTTCCAGAAAGGCTCATTCAGTTTTCAAATGTAAAAGAAGTCATGTCATATGCTAAATAACCCCTGTGCTCTTTTAATTGTGGGCTGGACTCAGTAACTGAATGTTTATGTCACAACATCAAAACCATCCATGATTCAACAAATTTGTCCTGTATGTATATCTCTAACACTCTGTCTTTGCTATCGATTAGAACTATGGGAGAGTTATCAAGCAGTTTTGTGTGTGGAGTGCCTAATTTAGTCTGGTTTTTGATAAATTGAGCATCAAGATTATTGTTTTGTGACCTTAATTGTTAAAATATTTAAGTCTAATAGTTTTATTTCTCTTGTGGCTGGAACATAAAAACCTAATAGGACTCCATGCAATTCTTTTTTGAGTTTAGTGCTGATCCCACCATATCTGTTTTTTCTAGTATTTCATTTTAATTGGCGGCTATCATTGACCTATATCTTGGCCACCCTCTGTTATATATATCAAAGTAATTGCAGTGAAGTTGTTTTGTACTTCAGTGATTGCGGTCTCATTTACTTGTGTAATTACAATGTATTTGTTATGTACTTAAGTGATTGCAGTGCCATGTACTTGTGTGATTACAGTGTAGTTATTCATTTTATGTAATTACATCATCTCCTAGGGACATTACTAATTTACCTTCACTTTAGAAATTTGTTAAGACTACATAAATTTCCTTTACTTTTCATCTTTATTCATTGTTATAAGCTTTTGTAGGCTATTTTTGGAAATTCTATTATGCAAATTTTTACTTATACTGTTTTTTTTTTTTACCAACTGAAAAAGAGAAACTTGTGATGTAATTTCTTTCATCATAGATAGTGCTGTATAAAATGATGTTGAAATGAACTACATTTTTAAATCATTTTTTGTTCATAAAATTTTATCTAACAAATAATATTTTTCTTTAATCTTGTTTATTCACAGGGATCACATTCTGGTGCAGCTCTCTGCTCATTCCACTTTTGTCGATGTTTTATAACATTTATTAAAAATGGACATTAGAACCAGATGTCTTTCAAAGCAAGTAAAAATTTCATTTTTTTGGATATGGAATGGATACAAGAGATACACAGCCTGAGAAAAATGAATGAAAAAATATTTATAGACTTAATTACTCTGAAATATTTCATTTGGGTCATAATGTATAAGGCTACAAATTATTTAAATCATGTATGGTCCAAGTTAAACTTAGAAGTTAACTTTGAAGTTAAAAAATACAATGAACTAATAGCATAATGAGAAGTTTTTAGTTGCCTTGTATGAGTCTTATATTATTGCTTGGGTTTGTTTTTTTTTTTTGTATAGGTGATGGTATAATGTTAACAGATGTAAAATGTTTTCACAGTTAAAATATGTTGTTAAAACACTTGTAAGAATCAACTTTTCATAATAAATTTTATTACTTTTTTTACATTTTTTTATAAAAATATTTTTAGTCTCTTTTAAAATATACTTACATATGTAAATTAATTGATTATTAATAGAGTGGGTTTGTCTATTTGTATTAGACCAGTTATACTTTGTTATTAACGAAAGGTTCTAACCTGCACCCTATCAGTATTTACACTATTATATAAAATTAAAAAATGATACGGTGATTGCAGTTAGAGTTCTGGTGCCTTTACCTGTTTTAGAAATATTACATTAAGCTTTGTGTGTTGAATATTTTTTTTAAATTTGTGTTTATATATACCCATTAAAATTGTTGAAATCAAAGAGAAACTGTTACACATACAGAACAGTTGCACATAATGACATTCAATCGCCTAATTTATTCCTGGGCAATTGCAATATTTTTGTGACTTGTGCTTTAATTTATCCCTTTGCTGTCGCAATTTGCTAGGTTGTATTTAAATTCAAGTGTAATTTCATACACTTTGTATTTCGGTTTATTTTTATATTTCTATTAATATCTTCGAAAAAGGAATGCAGTAATAACAGTGATATTATGCACATATATATATAAGAATTTATGTTTTCTGTGATTAAAAAAAAATTCTGTATTTATTGTGTGATAGTGTAAAAAATCAATTCCAAAGGATCACCATGTCTACAAATGGTGATCTCAAAAGTGATGTACTAAGGTATCATGGTACAGTTTTGTGATGAATGTTTTATTCATATTATTCTGATATTTTACTGGAATCTTCATATTCATATGTTGTGTTACTGACCTTACGAAACTAAATAATACACCTGTGCTCATCCCCAGTGGCGCAACCAGGGGGAGGCAGGGGGGGGCTTGAGCCAAATCATCAATACATATTTTACTATATAAATTTACTAAAAAGACTGTCAAACTGTCTTTTTTCTATGTGTGAGCCCCCCTCCCTCCCCCAGCATTTTTTGCTGGTTGCGCCACTGCTCATCCCTTACCATAAATATTGTCATACAAAAAATTCATTTTAAAAGTCAACCTAACTTAAAAGATTAAACAATCAGCACAGAAAATATGGTTTACATATGAACAGGATTATTACAAATAAAAAATTATTGTTTTTTTTTTAGTTCTATTTTTAAAATAAATGCATGCATGCACGGCTTTGAAAAAGAAAAATACCAAAAATTATGTTATTCTATTAGTCATAAATATTTCCCTTTTATTAAATTTTTAGTTGTGTTTAATAGTACAAATTAAGCAAATATGTTGAAAAGTTTAAATTAATGCTGGTTAAAATTATTCATAGATAGAATTTGAATCTAAAGTACCAAAGTAATGTCAAAACTTTTTTTAGCACACTTTATCTTTTTTCTTTTAAATAAATATTTAAGTTAAAGAATATTTCTTTTCTCAGGTTAGTTCTTTATAGTCTCAAAGTCAAAGTATTTTTTTTTTCATTTAAATTGCAGTATTTCTTTTCTCAGTTTAGTTCTTTATAGTCTCAAAGTCGAACTATTTTTTTTCATTTAAAAATTGCTGTATTTCTTTTCTCAGTTTAGTTCTTTATAGTCTGATAGTCAAAAAGTTTTTTTTCCTTTAAAATAAGGGAACAAATATTGGAAATGTTTTGCAGAGTTGAGCTGGGTAGTGTTTTTTTTATGAAACAGTGTTAAAAAAATTTATTGAGTGTATTAAGACAAATGCTTTTAAATTTTATTCACATTGGACCATCTTTGTTTTTTGTTGTTTTTTTTTTTTTTAAATTTTGAAATATTTGGCCATTTTTTTTTTTTTAAATTTTCAAATCAAAATGTGTATATGTATAAAGTAATGGTGCTACACCATGCTACAAATGTGAATATTTTTTTTTAAAGAAATGTGTACATGTATAAATTAATGGTGCTACACCATGCTACAAATGTGAATGTTTTTTTTTTAAAGAAATGTGTATGCTGTACAGATTTTTTTTTAAAAAAGATACTTACAGCATTGAAATGTTTTTTTTTAAAGCCATTTTATATCTTTAAATGAAGTTTTGTTGTATATGGCTAAAAAAAAAAAATAACTCAATATAAATCAAAGTAAAAAATTTTGTCCTTAAGATTAAATCTTGTGATGCCTATTGCAGCTTATTTTCTATAAATCTCGACTATGGTGTTAACAATTAAAAATAAACATTGTAGCAAAAAAAAAAATAGATATTTTGTTACACAAGTTACAGCACCGCTATGGTGGTTAATTTTTTTTGCATGCACATAAAAATTTAGTCAAAAATAGATCAAAGACAATCATAATAAAAACTGTTTACTGATACAAAATACAAACTTGTAATAAAAACTGTTTACTGATACAAAATACAAACTTGTAATAAAAACTGTTTACTGATACAAAATACAAACTTTTAATAAAAACTGTTTACTGATACAAAATACAAACTTTTAATAAAAACTGTTCACTGATACAAAATACAAACTTTTAATAAAAACTGTTTACTGATACAAAATACAAACTTTTAATAAAAACTGTTTACTGATACAAAATACAAACTTATAATAAAAACTGTTTACTGATACAAAATACAAACTTATAATAAAAACTAGGTAAAATACTGCAGCTGATACTTTTTTAGTTTTTCGATACATTATAAAAACACACAAGTCATCCCTCGTTCGCGGCATGCTGAGTTCTTACATGTAATAACAGTGATTTAAAACTAAATGCTGAAGTCAATGTATCCAATTAAAGGCGAATGCTAGATATCTTATAGCTTCTTTATTATGGAGGGTAAAAAAAAAAGCTAATGAATGCTTCGGTTAGTGAGCATAGCTCACTCCCAGGAGTTGCTTGCTAGGAACCATTTTTAGACCATAATCTTACCACTCTACTAGTGTCAAACTTTTGGGGATACCACTCAGCTCTGTCCATTTTTATCCCACACACACACACACTATTCGACATTAACCAATATTTATCCGCATTAAAATGAATGATTAGATAGTTTTAGTAATAGAGAAAAATATATTTTAAAAATACTTGAATAGAGTTTGTGTAATAAAAAGTGTTTATTTAATTACCATATTTTAGTATCAGAAAAGTCACTGGACAAAATTGGGTTGGATAGTCAAAAGTGTTATGTACCTTTCCAATAAATAGTATTATATTGTTTGATTTAGCAATTTATTATAGCAATAAGACAATGATAAAATGAATTTATGAAATGTGTTGCCCATGGTTTTCCAAATAATTGTTTCGCTATATCATATCAACCACACGCAAAAAAAAAACGGTTTTGACATTTCATATGTTTAAACATATTGTACCAGTTCTAGATTGTTGAATTAGTGCTCTGCCGATTGAAATATCAAACACAATACGCTAACACATAAGGTCATTTCAAAATGTAATGTGTTCGTGCTTTAAAATTGAATTAATAAGATAGTTTTAAGGAAGTTTATTTATAAACGCTAGTACACTTGATACTAAAATTTATATAAAATACGTCATATTCATATTTCAGACACCACAAATTTATTTCATTGATTGGGGAAAAACACTTGCCGTATGTAATGTCATTATATACAACAATAAATAGTTGTATGGTTTAATAAAATCACTTAATGACCTGAAAGACTGGTAAACACACGATGACATGTCATGGAAGATCAAGGTCATGGTAACACAGTTGAGGCTGAGACTGCTGCGGTGAGTGATGGTAATTTCGAGACCATGATATCACATCTGGAGGTGGTAAGGATGTGGTTGACACAAGACACCAACTCGGCCCCACCCTAGCACACTGTCGCCAGCCGGTCTGGGCAAGTGTTAGTTTCCTTTTATAATGTCGTGCCGGCAGATGTAGCGGGCACTAACCCCGTCGTGTGTATGTTATATATATATATATATATATAAATTTGTAATCGCAAATAACAAAAATAATACAGCCAATGTTTGAAAATTGGAGAGATAGAATAACGTATTCATTAAAAGTCCAGTTCATCTGTAAAAATTAAAATAATCTGAGACACAAAAAAAAAAAAATAGAAAAATAATATTGTTATAGAAAAATAGAAAAAAAATATTGTTATGAAGAATAGTAACCATCGTATTATAAACGCGAAAGTTAAATAAAAATTAATTGTTTTTGGAAGTTAAACCCATTAAGATGTGTAAGCATGTAATTTTCAAATTTTACAATTACCGTCATATTCAGAATCAGAAGACCCTGTAGATAAAAACAACATTTGACACTGTTAATGTGATCGATGGCTTTTACAATGTATTCCGTCACATTGAACAAGAATAAATTTGAAAAAAAAAATCTTTCAAATCTATTTTTTTTTTTAATTAAAGATGAATTATTAAAAAATAACTTATATTAATTTGACGAATGGTCGTAAGGTTACCCAGGAATTTTTTTTTAGGGTCTTGGGAGTTCATCGATCCCCTTAAATGGGTATCTGGTATTAGGAAATCAGTGGAGGCTAGGGCTAGAGCAGCCAGGGGCAAAACTATGGCCCACGAGGCTAATCCGACCATCACTCATTTCAGAGTGAGCTATTATAGGTTTTGACGTTTATATTTAATTCACATTCCAGTTGGGGCGATCCCCTTTTCCTTGCACAAAGGGAGATCAACTTGACAGCGGCAAAATAAATGACAAAAGATGTTTATTGCGTCCCCTTTCCTGTGGCTCTGGATGACAGCATGCAAAGCGTTATAATCTCTCTAAATGATATGCCGTTTGTACAAAGCAAGTATTTAAGATGTTGTTGCCTCTTTAGCCATTGCACAATTAGTAATGGTGGGAGAGCAGTTGTGCACTTAATGATCGCCCTAATAGTTAACCATAATTCTAGTTAGTGATGTTACACTTTTACATCAAATGTACACAAATAAATATTCACTTGTAATAGGGCGTGAAAGTCTGACGTCACTATCGCCATTTTGGTTCCAACCATACTCGCCCGATAGTGTTGTTTTCATAGACATATATGTAGATGTCTATTATTGCTTTTAAAATATTGAATATTATCATAAAGAATGGTACAATATATTGCTCCAAACTGTAACCATCGACCGGAACGTGAAACTTGTTCTTTTTTTTTTGCTTTTCTGATGGTGATTAGCAAAAACTTTACTTCAGAAATGGACGGCACTAATACTAATAAGACTTATAAGGTAAGGTTTGTATGATGTGAGTGACTGTCGTGTTTCTATTTGTAGCTTAATCATTAGTGGGACTGAAATCATTATAAAAGTAACCAAAAAAAGATCTAAAGAATTTACTGTAAACATATTGTTTTAATTATTGTATTTCGCGATAAATTGTATTACGTAAGCCCCGTAATTACATAAGTGTACTGTCTTGTACACTTTAATAACATTTAAAAATGATTTAATATAACTTGTGGAAATCGTACCATATCAGACTAATTAATTATCATATTAATATATAGTTAATTTTGATTCATTATATGTTATTATGTACTAAATGAACTTATTGAGTTTTGTGCTGGTCTGTTAGTGTTATATTGTTAATAGTCTAATATTACATTTTTATATTTGTAAAACTAATTGTTACTTAAATTTTTTTTTCTTAGACAACAGGACAAACAACTTTCCAGACTGTGATCATGTCAAGCTAGAAATGGGACTAATGATATGGGATCTGAATCTTTCTAAGAAACAAAAACTCTTTCTTTAACAAGAAAGACCAAGTTAAAGCTTAAATATAACAATTTTATTAAGACAGTGCACTAGAAGATAATGTTATTATTATTTTGTATGGAAAATAAACAACAAAGATATAATAACCGCCTTTAGTCTTTATTAAATAGTCAAATAACGAAATTTACAAATTCTTGATAAAGGTGAGAAACATTGCATGCAATCATAATGTTTACACCAGTCTAACATAATTATTTTGAAATTGTTTAAATATAAGAGAACAGTACCAGTATCACACATTTTTGAAGAATATATAAAGGCTATACAAAGAATTGTCTATAGTATAGTCTCTCCATGAAATAGTTTAGTCTCTCCATGAAAACTTCAATTCTGGCTTCACCAGCCCATCAGCAGAATCTCCAAGACATTCATTTTCCTTCAGCCATACTAGATATCCTCTTTCCTCTTGCCATATTCCAGTTTGAATGACTGAAAGGTTTGTTATGGAAGTGAAAATACTTATTGAATGTACTTGAGGTGTAGGGTTAAATACCATTGCAAGTATATTGTTGTGCTTTTTGACATTTATCACAATACCAAAATTACTGACTGCCAGCTCACCTTTCCTAGTAAGGTGCCACAATTCATTACTTGTTTGCCCAATAGTTGTGAGAGCTATTAGGGAGATTGTCCCTAGTAAATTTAGCTACCATATGGATGTAAAAAGGGCTTTCTTATCGACTGCCTTCTTACCCCCCCCTCTCCTGTTAAAACATATTCAACCGAAAGCATGTAAGTGGATGTGAAAGGCCAGTCAGTGGATGTGCTTTGTTGCTCTGGGCTTACCAACCAGCAAAATCCAGATGCTATCTTCAACTCCTCATTATGGAGTTTTTTGCTATCTCAATGAGCACAGCAGGTCAGTGCTGCTGACATTATAAATGGTTAAAATTTGCTCTGGTCATTCACATGAGGAGGATGAGATCTCAAGATGGTTGCAGAACCTGTAAAAAAATTGGTTCAATTTTAAATTAATAAGTACTGGTATAAAAAACATAACTTTCTTATTCTAAATTTAGTAAAAAAAAATAGTACATGTATTTTAAAATCAAAATGAAGTTAATTTTTCTTTTTTACTATAACTTTATTGTAATATTATAATATTTTTTAAATTGTATTCGGTCATTCAATTATTCTGTTCCACCGTTGAAATAAAAATAAGCAAAGGAACTTAAGGTACCTAAAAAAGTATTAATAATAATATCATTAAAAAAAATTCATTTCTTATTCCACATATAATATAACAAAATAGCACATGTATTTTAAAAATCAAAATGATGTAAATTTTTCATTTAGACAGTTCAATTTTATTGTAATATTACAATATTTTTGAAACTTTATTGATCCATTCAATTATTCTGTTCCCTAAAAATAAAAATAACTACATATTCTTAAGGTACCTAAATAAATGTTTTAATCTGATTTTGTGAGTAAAAGAAAAAAGTTGATCTTGAATAAAACCATAATAGATCAATATGTTTTGCATAATACCAAAACTGGCAAACTCTGGAGTCAATAAAAAAATTAGTTTATTATTGTTTACTTTTTCAAAATAGACTATTAGTATAGTATAGTCTAATAGACTTTTGAATAGGCCACTTATGATTATCATAAAATTTAGTAAATATAGAAGTATAGTAATAAGATTAGGATATGCACCATAAATATATTTGTAGCTTTTATATCATTGTTACATATCGAATAACACTACAATTGAGACTGATAGGCTTCTGTGTTTACTTTAAATAGGCCCTTGCCTTGGCTTAAGTGCAATTTTATTCTTTAATCAGTTTAAAATCATAGTCGGCATTGCTTAATATTATCATCATAACAATAATTCAAATAAATTAATATAACCTAATTACTGAAATATCCACGTACCTTCACTTAATAATCATTATTTTTCTTAATAGAATAATCTCTCCAAGTTGACAAGTGATACACATTGATGCTGTAAAGCTGGTTCCATGTCAGTGTAGTCTACTTCTCTACGACCATTAAATGTAATAAAACACTGATAAAAACATTTTCATGATTTAACAATATCATTCAGCTACAACATGTCTCATTATGCAGCGTTTTTCACATATATCTAAAAATAGAACATCTTTTGAAGCTATTTAATGAGAGTACACATTGACGCTATGGCCATTATCACTGGGAAACAAAATGGCGATCGTGACGTCACGACTTTCACGCCCTATTGTTTTTCCTCCATCGGAGCCATTTCCTGTTACAAGAAAAAAAAAACACAGCAAATTTTTAATCTCATATTTGCATGTGAAAATGAAGGGGTGGGGAAAGCCTGCTGAAGCTGGCTGAACGAAAATCGACAGAAGGGATAACAAGGAAATATACGAAATACTGCAATAGAAAAGAGCACGTGGCCTTTATTGCCATGAACAGAATACGACATGAACAGAAATAACAAAGAAATGTATGAAATACAACGCATACACCGCACGATATGAAAACTACCTGCGAGGGAGACACACGGGTTAGACGATTATGTATTTAAGGAAGACAGTTACTGTTTGTTACTGTTTGCTACTGTTTGAAAACAAAAACAACGTTCAAATAAAGCTTTCATATTAACACATAATATCTAATCTGAGTAAACATTGGTTAGCTCTCAATTCATAAGTTAAATAATTGTATACGTTTTACCTTGAGAATTTTCAGAATCTGTTAAGCTATACTCTGTAAATAAAGAATAAAACACTTCCACAAAGGGTTTTAAATTAAAATATACACATTTGAAGAACAAGAAGACAATAATATTTAACCGACTGTTGTGGACATGTGGGACGGATGGCCGAAGGGTGTAGATACTCAAATGTCAACCTGAGAGTCATGGGTTCGAGCCTTGGAGAAACCAATGAGAAACTATTTCATAAAACACGATTATAAACGTGTATTTATTATGCTAGACCTGGATGCGCAACAGTTACATCCGTTTACATTTGCACAGCGCATTGGGATTATTAGGGTCTGGTTGGTTAATTATATTACCTTGTGCTTTACAAAGACAACTTGTATCAGGTGTATTTGACTTGTTATCTTAACTTTTGTAAGTTAAAATGTTTAGAAGAAAAATAATGGTTAATGTGCTCTTCGTGTAAAACAATTTTCAAAGACCACCATATTCTTTGCGGGTTTCGGGAAAGATGGACAAAAATAAGCCTCTGTTGTAAAATTGTCTTATGTTAAGTGTTAACAAAAATTAAATGTATGGAATTAGTGTGTGCGTATGTTAAATTTCAATTACCCCAAAAAAAGCAGTTGATGGAATTGATTATATAATATCTTCTGAGTCTGTTTTGAAAATATAAAAGAAACAGGTTCACTTGCTTGCTGTGTTTAGTTTACCTAGTGCTCATTGAATTAAAATGCGAAAATAATGTTGGTTAATTTTTTTCATATGTACCATCATAAGTAAGATAGGTCTTAGGAAACGTTCTGGCCGATCAAAAACTTTTCATTTGAAGCCCCTGTCAATCCTTCAAAGGGCGTTAATTAGGCTGAAGCTGACAATTGTTTGCGTGCGTCTAAAATATGATAACATCCTTAAAATAATGTTTCTGTGGGATATATTCATGTATTTAAACTTTAAAAGTGGTGGGGGGTGGGGGCTCATTTCTATGGGCGTTATTTGTGAGTCGGAGCAAACTTAATAGAAGACTAACTGACGTATGTTAGTCACAGTCCATTAATATATCTCAGGACAATACACAGGATTAAGTTTTTTTATACAGACGTATTTTGATCTCAATACAGAAACTATAGAAATGGTGGAAAATTACTGATTGGAGTTAACCTTTGTTAATTTTTATTCTTGTACAGTAAACGCCACTTATGTAGACCAGATTATGCAACTTCATTAACCTATAAAATAAATAATTTTAAAGGAAGAAAAAGTTCACTGCTTACAATTTCTTTTAAGATACGGATAACACGAATGGGACCGTTTTTATGGTGCCGTTTTTTCATCCCCCACCATGGCCGATAGTGCAATGGCCATGGAGGCACTACGGGAGATATAGCAAGGATTTTACCCATGACCTGAAATATTCATTGGTCCTCACCAGACCCGTAGTCAGGTCAAAGTAAGCAGGGGACACCAATACCCAGCAAGGGGGCAGTTTTTCTCATTTTAGTTACTTTTTCTTTATTTTTTCCTCTTTTTCTTTTTTAAGCGGGGGGGGGACACTCCACACTTGGGGGGCCCCCAGTGCCCCCCCCCTTGGCTACGGGGCTGGTCCTCACCGAGATCAAACCAGGGACCCTCAGGTCGTCGGTCGAGCGGTCGGGTGGTAAATCTTTACATTAGTGTATCGGTTTTTTCAGGTGTTGTGTGAATGGTATTTTTCAGATCCTGGAGAAGAACTCAAGTCCACCTACCTGGAATCGTCCACCTGACATAAGGAGGATAAGTAAAGGATACTGTGTATTGACCTATTTACACAATCTACAAAAAAATGCCCTTGTTACGCAACAAAGAAATTCAATACTTCATCTGAGCTTACCAGCCCCGTTGAAAAAGGGAATTTGAAAAACACCGAATATTACCACGATAATCAAAAGGGTGGGATTTTCAGACCTACCCCCCCCCCCATAGACCTCTAACGGCAGTTACGGCTCTGATGTGAATCACCCTCACCACTTCTACAACACACAATTACATAGTTAATGGATTCGAACCCGTGACCACAAAACGGGCCGACGAAAGGGTTTCGAGCCCCCAGCAGCCCCTGTCGCTTTCAATGTGTATGGTACTGGTAGTGGTGTTTTTTTTAATGCTGCTATTTATTAGGCATTAGAGGAAGGGGGGGCCCAAATCGTAAGTGTTTGCCTGGTCCCTTGAATTTTTCTTGTTGCATGTCTGTCTTCATCTCGCAGATTAAGATTACATCCACACCACCCACTAAATTACACTTCATATTAAATAACTAATAGAAGTTTTAGGCTAACTAAATGTTCAGAAGTTTGCGTGGAAAGAAAAAATAGTATATTTTAAGTCAAAATTATATTTTACAAAAAAGAAAAAAATCGCCTACAGTTTACTCTTAAAATTTGAATTTGAATTTTCTCTGTGGTTGTGATTTTAAATTTCTCTATGATAACGTTGATACTGTTTCACAATAATACACAGTGTGAGTCAAGTTATGTCTTCATATTGTATGATGAGTAATATAGACAATGTTCATTGATGTTCTTATCTATATTAAAATTGGGGAAACCAAAACCTAGCCCTAACAAAAAATAAATGGTTCCTTGCATTGTATCTCTGTTCATCAGCGGCGTAGCGTGGGTATCGGCCGCCCAGGGCGGAAGACGACTTTGCCGCCCTCTCATTTAGGTATTTCAATTTAATCTATACATTTTTGCCGCCCCCCCCTAAAAAGTAATAAAAAGTGCCGCCCGGTGCGGACCGCACCCACCGCCCTCCCCTAGGTACGCCACTGCTGTTCATGATCTTAATTCCTTTATGTAAAAGTCATGTTAAGTAAATTTTCTGTTCTAAGCAATAACGATGATATAACCCTTTTTTGTTTTAGAACAGACGTTGGAATAATTGATATAAAATATATATTACTGGAAATGCATTAGGATGTTTAAGTCTGGATAATCAATCTGTTTTGTTAAGTACTTCACAAAAATGATGTAGATAGCAGACAGACGTTTGATCAAACTTAATAGAAGACTAATTGACGTATGTTAGTCACAGTCCATTAATAGATCTCAGAACAAATATACAGGATTAAGTTTACTAAACACCCCGTGACATAATATCCATTGGTTTTTTTTTTAATAAAAGTATAGCATTAAAAATTCCAAAAGTCAAACATCAACTAAGGTCACTTGAGGACTCATCAGCATAAGAATATAGCAGACCCTTAAAAATTGGCCTGAATCAAAAAGGGTTTAAATTGTACACACATTTTGGTGAATCAGTGGGGGGGGGGAGGGGGGGAAATAAATGTTTAATATTGAGCGGCCTTAGGAATATCTGTTCGGGCAAGTGCTACAGATTCTCTTGCTGTAGGCTCGCAAAAGGCACCCAAACTTGGCCCTGTATCAGGACATGTCAAGAATTGGAAGCATTTTTTTTCATTGGAGCTGTGAGGAACTTTGCTACAAGCATAAGGTGCAAATATGAGAAGAAACATTCTTTCGTCATCTAAATGTAACAAAACTAACCCTTTAGTCAAGAGTAAATTTGGCCCCCCCCCCCCCCCGAGTACTATTCGCCTTAGATTCCCCCACGTACTGCTAAGGCCAACTTTAACATCTCTAACGGTAAAAAAAACGTGAAATAAAATATGAAGTAAAAAAATGAAATAAAGCATGACGTACTGCAAATATGTATTATGCAATTTGTAAATGAATATTATCATTTGTAAAAATACAAATTTAAAATTTATAGCCAAAGATATTATTTATTTGTTTTATTTCAGTTGGGATATTAATGCCAGAATAAATTGCAAACATCATTGAAAAACAGTAAAATTAGTAAAAATTAAAATGTATTTCATGTAATATAACTGTATATTTCAGAAGCAAATAGATGGATTAAATACTGTTAACATCAAATTTAAAATACTTGAAATTCGTTATTTATCGAGTCCTTATAATAATATAACATTGTAAATCAATGCAATGTATAATAAAGTAAATGATATAACAATGTACACATATATCCAACTTTTAATTTTGATCAAAAAAATTCTCATAAATTGATTGTTGAGGATAAAATGTTACTAAAAAATATATATTTAAATATTTACATGGAAAATACTATAAACCAGCTGCTAGTTGAGAAATTAAAAACTGTAAACTGTTCGTTTCAACTAATGAAAACTGTTCGTACACAAATTATGCAATGAAGATCTTACAGGCATGTCCAAATTTAATGCTGATATGAGCAAAACAGTTTTCATATTAAAAAACAATGACGGACATTGATCACTTAAGAGTTATCAAACGGTGCACTGAAATTATTAAATGAAGATGATATATTGAGTCCAGAGGTTATTTAAGTAAAAGGGAGGTTATTATAACATTTACAGCATCCGGGTATTCTAATGGTTGCCAGTGTGTATTGCTCGTCACTGGTGCTGGGGTAATTATTGTTGACCACAACGGCCGTCATGAATGTTAGCTCTTGAGAACACTTGCAGCTGGTGCAATTTTTCGCTTGCCTGGAATAAAAACACAGAAACTTTAGTTCCTTGTTTTCAATTAAACATGTTATAAGTTTAACAAGCATAAAAATAGTACTTTCGACATTAGTAAGAGTTTTTTTATTGGGGTTATACAAACCGATTGGCTGTTTAGGAAAACCAAGTGGACGTTTAGACAAACCAAGTGGATGTTTAGGCAAACCAAGTGGACGTTTAGACAAACCAAGTGGACGTTTAAACAAGTTCGTGATTTTGTGTCGTTAGTTTACTGATGACTATAGTGACAATTCAATGTGAAATTTAAAAAAAAAAACATTACATGTACTAGGTAGGCATGGCAGCTGATTAATTCACTAGAATTAACCCTTACCGGCTCAGCTGCGATAGAAAATATTGTCTATCGTCTGTTTTCAACATTACTAGGTTGGCATGGCAGCTGATTGATTCAATAGAATTAGCCCTTACCGGCACAGTTGAGATGGAAAATATTGTCTCTTGTCTCTTTTAAAAAATTGAACCACTTCACAACTATCACCATTCAACAACACGCCAGCTTCTGGACTGATGAAATAGTGCTGTCTAGATTGGATAATAAAAAAAAAAACAAATTTAGTCAATAAGCTAAAAAGCATTTTTTTTGTTAACTTTATTTAAGATCCCAATGTAAAATGTATGACATTGCATTCTTTTTTTTTGTTAACTTTATTTAAGATGCCAATGTAAAATGTACGACATTGTATTCTTTTTTTGTTAACTTTATTTAAGATCCCAATGTAAAATGTATGTCATTATATTCTTTTTTTTTTGCCATGTACACAAAATGTTCATAAATATATGTCAGTTGGTTCCTTCTATTCATTACTTCGTTAATTACTGAAATAGCCAAAAAAAATCCTTAATAATCATTTATTACTACACTTTATTGTATTCATCACAGCCCCGTAGCGTAAAAATTCTACAGTAGGGGTCAGGCAATAGCAAGGGGGGGGGGCAGGAAATACATTTCACTAGGTAGAGGAAACTAGCAGAGGGGGCCAGACAAAACGCAGGGCGAGGGCGACAACCCCCCCCCCCGCAAGCTACGGGCCTGATTCATCACCGTCAAACAGTTTTTAACTCAATAAGACTAAAAGTAAAATAGAATACATTATTTAAATTTCTACACATTCATCTGTTGTTTATGACATATAGAGACTGATATACTAACTGATTGACAGTAAAAGGGGTAGAGAGAGAGAATTAAATCTTTAAATTAAGTTTTTTTTTTTATTAAACTGCATATTTTGTGAACACTCCACTTCTGCAATTAAAAAATTAATTCAGGTGCAGTAACTCACGTGATGCAACATTCGTGATAAAAGTTGTTTCCTAAAGGACTGTTTACGTCCCTTTTATTCAAAGCGTGCACTGTCTCGTACATCTCATCCATGTGTGGGTGGTCGGCTGCTGCCGACCTCTTCCGTGTAGCTTTTTGAAGTTTGATTGTAAGTTGAACAACTGAAGAACAGAAGATAAATTGCTCTTTAAAATATCAAAAAATTACATGGGGATTGTACTTCAAATAAAAAATCATGAAACATTATTGTTGATAAATAACACCTATGAAACTTTGTTACGTGGGCGTGAATTTCTTAAAATCAATGCTTCATTAAAGGGGAGATTGTGAACATTCATCTCAGTGTCGTGACTGGCTGGTGGGGGAAGGGGGGGGTGAGGCTCGGGGCACATGAACTACATCTTGACACGTCACGGGGGGGGGTTACTCATTCCGGTTTTTACCTAATTTATTTTTTGCATCCACCCATTAGTTCATTAAATTTGTTTTGCGTGCAATCAGTATTTTTTTTTTGTCTTTTGAATGCTGAAAGGAGTGTCCGTTGAGTCTCGCCCGAGTTGTTGGTGGTGGGGGGTGGGGGGCAATGTTCCCTCTAAGCTGAGCGCGTGAGCGATCGCTCACACGTATTCAGAGCGTCGCTCATACTACACGTACGATCGCTCACTCCGACGGACGACATCGCTTAAATCGCTTAAAAATTTTGGCCTCAAACAAAAATGTCGCTCAGAGACAAAATTTCTTGCTCACTTCATACCACACCTTAGAGGGAACATTGGTGGGGGGGTGGGGGGTAATTGACCTCATCAATCCGACCACCCGTTAAATTAAAGTGTCCTTACTTAAAATTACAGGAAGTCAAATTTCCATCCGTGACGTTAGCTGCTTGAATGAGATTCGCCGCTGCGTTCTTTTGCATGAGCTGTAAACAAACATACAAGAGCTGATGATTTTTTTACCATGAAATGAATGAAGTTGATATTAAACATACTCCTGGCTTACACTGTGGGCCGTGTAGTGTAGATGATCGACTGTCAATCTCATAGACCTGGGTTCGATCCTCGATGAGAGCCAATGAAATTTTTCCTGTTGCTGATGAAAGTTGGTTTTTAAGTCCAATAAGTCAACCAAGGTTTAAATGGGTCAACTGACTTTAGTGCTAACCATCACTGTTACAGAACCAGATGGACAGATAGATTCTACACTTCATCTGCCCCGATGGCCCGTTTAAGGTCGTTGACAATTTGTCCATTTTTCGTGGTACATATTCACTTTATTCATCTGCACCATACATTCAGTGTAAGCAAAACGGAAGTTTGTTTATCTCATTGTTCTATAAATAGATTTTGATATTCATGTAGAACAACTGACCTGACTTTCGATGCGTTTCTGTTCTTCCTCAGTTCTGAACATCACCGGGTACCTTTTGACAACCTGTTCTACTGTCATGGTTGTATTAGATGGCTGCTCGCTGAGGACAAACATTTGGGTTCATTTAAGATAATTCGTTTTATCGAGGGGGGAAACATTACACTGTTTACACTAAACCAAGGTGTGACTCAAATACTTGCCACGTGATCCTGCCGTAGATGATATATCCAGCCAACGCCAGCGATATTACGATAAACACAATAGCAACCACCATCTGTAAAGTAACAACACAAGATATGTAATTTATACAATGCGATATTCATAATAAACAGTTTGCTGTTATATGGGCTGATGTGTTAGCTTATTGAATTGAAATGAACATGCAATAACAAACTGAAATATCTTTTTTTCAGTAAAAAAAATTAAGTTCAACAAAGGCTACGGTAACTGTTTTTACAGCCCATGGACTATAGTGCGACGGTCACATGAAACCATGTCATAATGAAGGTTGATTGTGTGAATAATACAATGACCAGCCATATTGATTTCCCTCAACAAGTTTCAGTTACCGATCAAAAAGTCGGTGTATGGGGGGGCAAGGAGGCATCTTGCCCCTGGTGCGACTAACAAAGGGGCGCCAAAAGGTATATTTTAATATAATATTATTTGGTTTTCGATTGGGGAGAGGGGCGCTTAAAAGGTATTGTGCCCCGAACGTGAGTTAAACTCCACTCGGGTGGAGAACGTTTATGTCACCTGATTAAATCCCTGGTACCGCCGTTTATGTCACCTGATTAAATCCCTGGTACCGCCAGTCCGACCACCAGTCCCCGATTAGAGGAAGAGTGGGAAGGGACCCTGAATTTCGTAATAAATTGTTATGTTTAGAAAAGAGATAGTGAGAAATGCAAGGCCATTTCTTGTGTTATTTTATATCAGAACGGTGCCTTGTGTATAATGAACTCAATGTTACAAGTATACTCTCTCACCCAAATTCGTCCGGCGCTAGAGCTACTGCCCATTGTGTCCGGTCCCTTAGCCTTCTCTTTGCACTGTCCGTCTGTCAAACCAACAGATTTATCTCCCTTGTTCGCCACAGTTCACCTGAAACTAAACAATTAAATGAACCAACAATTAGTGATATGAAATAACTGAAACAAAATAAATGGCCAAACAACCAAGATTTTATAGTCTTGATGTAAATTTCACCATAATTATGTCGTTGACTATATGTGTTTGTGAGATTTCTTGTCTGTATGTGTTTGTGAGATTTCTTGTCTGTATGTGTTTGTGAGATTTCTTATCTGAATGTGTTTGTGAGATTTCTTATCTGAATGTGTTTGTGAGATTTCTTATCTGTATGTGTTTGTGAGATTTCTTATCTGTTTGTGTTTGTGATATTTCTTAACTGTATGTGTTTGTGAGATTTCTTATCTGTATGTGTTTGTGAGATTTCTTATCTGAATGTGTTTGTGAGATTTCTTATCTGTATGTGTTTGTGAGATTTCTTATCTGTTTGTGTTTGTGAGATTTCTTATCTGTATGTGTTTGTGAGATTTCTTATCTGAATGTGTTTGTGAGATTTCTTATCTGTATGTGTTTGTGAGATTTCTTATCTGTATGTGTTTGTGAGATTTCTTATCAGTATGTGTTTGCGTGTCTCTGTGTGGGTGTGTCTTTTTATTTATAATAAATTTCCTTTGACCTATGAGCTCATTTTAAGTAACGCGTGACATTCAAATTACATCTTAATGGATGCTGGCATTGTCTTGTATAGTGCAGCCCGCTTTGAGAAGAAAATGTACGTATATCAATAGCAGTGGCGTGGCGAGCTTACCTCACACACGGGGCGCAATACCTTTTTAGCCCCCCCCCCCATTCGAAAACCATATTATATGTAAAATATACCTTTTGGCGCCCGAGGAATGATGACCCCCTTGCCCACCCCTTGCTACGCCATTGATCTATAGATGACAGTAATTAACGTATATCTGTAGTTGACAGTAATTAACGTATATCTTTAGATGACAATAATTAACGTATATCTGTAGATGACAGTAATTAACGTATATCTTTAGATGACAATAATTAACGTATATCTGTAGATGACATTAATTAACGTATATCTGTAGATGACAATAATTAACGTATATCTGTAGATGACAATAATTAACGCATATCTGTAGATGACATTAATTAACGTACATCTGTAGTTGACAATAATTAACATATATATGTAGATGACAGTAATTAACGTATATCTGTAGATAACAATAATTAACGTATATCTGTAGATGACAGTGATTAACGTATTTCTGTACTTGACAGTAATTGACGTATCTTGTCATTGAAAACATTTTTCTTCACGTAAAACTAGATGAAGTGAAACTGGTGCACATAAGTATTACTGTTTCAAGACGTATTTAAACATTCGTAGGCCTACATATGTACTTGTCTACTTCTGGATATATTGAAACTTACAACGTCATGTAAATCTATTCAGTTGGTGTGTGTGTGTGCGTGTGCGTGTGTTTGACAGAGAGGGAGGGAAGAGAGAAAGAGGGAACGAGAAGGATCTAGGTTGACTCATGTTGACAAAAAAAGATTTTGACCTGCCTATACAACTGTAACATAATATGACATGGTATTATAACTACTGGTCTGATAGGTTGTCACCTGCATATACAACTGTAACATAATATGACATGGTATTAGAACTACTGATCTGATAGGTTGTCACCTGCATATACAACTGTAACAAAATATGACATGGTATTAGAACTACTGATCTGATATGTTGTCACCTGCATACAGTGATGTTAACAAGGACACAAAGTGCAAGGACCAGGACCAGGACAAGGACACAAAGTACAAGGACAAGGACTTGCCTGCCAAGGACCAGGACAAGGACTTTGCATCAAGGACCAGGATAAGGACAAGGACTTTGCATACAAGGACTAAAACAAGGATTTCATAAAACAATAAAATCCAATATTTCTTTAACAACAAAATTTATTTAAATTTCATGTATATACATGTAATGTAGTGCATTCAACAAAATCATAATGCTAGTCAATGTCAAGCGTTACACCTGAGGAACACAAGTGCCTCCAATAGTGAATCACTCAAACGAGCTCTGTGTGATCGTAAAAACAATCCACTTTGTGAAAAGACTCGTTCCACTGGAGCTGAACTTGCTTGAGCGCAAAACAGTCTCGCTAGCAATGGCTGCAGCAATGAAAATTCCGGTTTCTTATATATGTCTGACAGTTTGCACTCGTCTGCATTAAATGATGATGAATTTATAACTTCCAGGTAATTCTGCAGCTGTTTCTCACTCTTAACAGCTGCACCTTCTACAGTAGTCTCCAACTTGTTTTTATAATGTGAAAAGAGGGAGACTCTGGCTTTTTTCGCAGAAGGTTGACTTTCCGAGGAAGCTGGAGTTGGCTTGTGCAACTCGGCTGATGTGGAAATAGAAGATGCTGGTCGGCAAACAGTGAGCTCAGACTGCAGCATTGCTGTAAAAAACAAAAAAAACCGTTTACAACTATGTACAATTATACACAAATGCATTAGGTAAACATTTTGCTTTAATTAAAAATAAATGAGTGACTAGCACTGTGTCACAATCTCGCCTTTGTCGGGCTAATGTGATGGTCGTTGTCTGTGGGTAATCTAGTTCTGAACTGAATACGTGAGGTCAATAATTTATATTTGCATACAGCCACGTGACGAGTAAATACAGAACGACTCAAGTCGGGTGCGATTAAAAACACTTATACTTTATTCAAAGCATATACATATAAACATCTAGTTTTAAAAAGAACTCTTAGCTGGGCCGCTAAGTTACAATATGCAAATCATAAGTATCCAAATAGCTCTAATGGAAGTTTCGAGTCGGGAGTCTAAAACAGACTCGTATGACGTGGACCCCTCGGAGTGGGGGAATGCGCCCAGTCCTGTCCGTAGAGGGGGATGGACTGCTCCCCGATTATTAAAACATCTCCTTTTATATCATTGGAACATACTCTGGAAACATAAATCTACGTCGTGTCATCCAGTTGTACTGATGAACAGTGCCGTATGATAAGGCACGGCCGCTCAGTTATCATCTATCCTGGTCCGAGGAATTAATCTCATGGGGGAAGGGGAAAGATGGATGTGCGGCGGAGACGTGTCCACCGTCACGAGTCATTTGTTTCAGGTCCAGGTGTCCCGACCAACGGTGCCATATGATAAGGCGCAACGTTCTGTTCCAACGGGCGTGCCACTGAGGAAGGTTGGGTTAGAGATAAAAGAGGGTGGGGGTTGATATAACCCGGGCAGAAAAGGGGTGGGTGTTGAACGCGGGATGATGTCTTCAATACAGTTTGTAACACACTGGCCAAGTGGTTACTAGGAGCAATGAATGAATAACGTTTTGAAAAAAATTGCCATAAACAACGACACAAACTTACAACTCCAGCATTGCACATTAACTGCCAAACAATCATAAAAAATAAAATCATCAACTTACCAGTTATTCGATGTCGTAGGTTGTTTCACATCTTGAGGTCCTGGGTGGTCAGCAAGCCAGTGAAAAGCATATTGGGGGTCTGCTGTAGATGCTAAGATAAAAATGCTGTTGTCAAATGCCAACGACTTTGAAGTTTGTTGACGATTTGTCATATCAAGACGCTTGAACAGCATGAAAATCCTTTCATCCAACTGGCAAAGAAGTTTATTTAGGACAGAATGGTGGTACGTAACTTTATTCAGCTGCTGAGAAAGAAAGCGGCGAAGGCTGAAAATGGTCGGGACCACACAACTAATTGTAACCATTTTCTCTCCCTGTGCAATATCTGTCACCTGTGCAAATGGAGCTAGAACATCAACAAGTTCTTGGATTTGTCCATATTCCTTGGCTGTCATTGTAAGATTTTCATGTGATGTTTGTCGCAGCAAATCCATCAATTTTGCCTGGTCCAAGTCGACAACTGCTTCCAGCTGTCTATATACACTGTTTCAACGAGTGTCGTTTGTTGCTGGAATTAACTTTACCATGTTTCCACACTTGAAAATGTCCTCAAAAGCCGTTCGAAATAATGCACTTTGATGAACAATATTGGCTAATTTCGATATTTTTGAGAGTGCTGATCTACAGCTGGTGGTCTTCTCAAGGCCACCTCGCACAACCAGCTGCAGTGAATGACTGAAGCATGCAAGTCGGCTTCCAATTTCAGTCAGTGAATCAGTTTCCTCATCAGGCAAATCCTCCCACAGCTGACCATCATCAACATATGTGTCCACTGGAGGCGTTTCTTCTTCAGATGATGGGAAAAAAGACACATGGCTTTCAACATATTGCTCACGTTATCAGTAATCACGTGCCTAACCTTTCCATTCAGACTGAAATCATTCACTATTCGATCGAGTGCTTCACTAATTAATTGACCGGTGTGTGATCCACGAAAAGCTGAGAATGCCAACAGCTGAGAGAACTGATCCCCGTACAGCACACTGTGCACTGTCACACCAAGGTATGAATGGCACCGACGGTCTGTCCAGATATCAGCAGTCAGTGCCACATCTGTGCAGCCCTTCAGCTTGACCATCAACTTAGCCTTTTGCTCCTTGACTGACTTTGGAATAACTGAATATGACAAAGTTTGCCGACACGGAACCTGGTATCTTAGATCAACAACCCTCCTGCGCATTATCTACGTGTACGCGTTAACTAAGGCGACTACATATACTCTTCAATCAAAATACTTAATGTGTATTGTTTTTAATTACTTCTGTTGATAAACTATTGCTACTGTATGCTTGAATTTTGAACATTGTTTGCGATAATACGGTATTTTCCGTATAAGGCGTAATTAAAATTATTAAGAACATGTAGCAAGACTACTAAAATGCGTAATACTACTAATTCAAAAATCTGAAAAAATTACTACTGAGGCTAAACAAAGCACACTTACTTTGTAAATCCTGAAGTCACGTTGATATTGTCTTGAATCATTTTGCGACAAATGCACATTTTACACTCCACTTATTTTTAACCTTATCTTCACTAAAGTCGGTATAGGCAAAATTAATTACATTTGGTATACGAAGCGGAGCCATTATTTTTTTATAATTAAATTTTAAAAAAATCAATTTATATTTATGAGTTTAGAAATATGCCGCCAATAATAAACCGGAAACAAAAAGAAAAGTCTAGAAATAGCAGCACCATAGATAATATATTATAAATACATGCAGAGTGCATTGCCATAGATTGGCATTGATTTTAAATATAGCACCAGCCTAAGCATAGCAAAAATTTTTTAGAGCATTTTCGAAAAAAAATGTCCCCGTTTTGTCTGTCCGTCCGTCCGTCATCACCCTAGATCTCAACAACCATAAGTCCTAGACCCATGATGTATATATCATTTTGTAGGTCTTGGCCTGCCATATGTACATCAAAAGTTCATTTTGCGATAGGACCTCTGAGGGCCCCGTTTTGTCTGTCTGTCTGTCCGTCCGTCCGTCATCACCCTAGATCTCAACAACCATAAGTCCTAGACCCATGATGTATATATCATTTTGTAGGTCTTGGCCTGCCAAGAAATGACTTTTTTCCATTTTGCGATCTGACCTCTCAGGGCCGTAAAAGGGGCCTTAGTACCGTTTTTAATAAATATTAATAAAGGAGCGCTATATCTCAGCAACTATAAGTTCTAGACCCATGATGTATATATCATTTTGTAGGTCTTGGCCTGCCATGTGTACATCGAAAGTTCATTTTGCGATAGGACCTCTGAGGACCGGGCTTCAGGGCTCCTAAGGGGCTTATATATTATATATACACCTTGTACGTTCAATAACCCGTTCATTTGGTGCGAAATACTGCAGCACGTAGTTTCACCAAGATTTATTAAGAAACTCATCAAATGAAATAGTAAGCTTGTGTTCTGAGTTTAATTGAAAGTATCAGAGCTATGCAACAATTGACGGAGTTTTCGGACGATTAAATGACTATAATTTAGAATGTTTTCAATTATGAGTCCTATTTCAGTAACCACAAACCACTTGCAGTTAGATTTAAGAGACAATATTTTTTTTTTCAATTATAAAGAAACGTCTTTATAATTTTTTTTTTTTACAAATATATGCATTACACAATTGAATTTATAAACATTTCCAAAATTTACAAATATTTACTAAAAGCTAACAAACGTACTGATACATAACACGAAAATGCGCTAACACGTCCTGTGTCCAGAATGGAACAGGCTTAATTGCTTGTTTTTTTTATTAAAAACCACAAAGCAGGTCCTTGTAATGTTAATAAGGACTGAAAGAGCAAGGACAAGGATAAGGACTTGTCTGCCAAGGACCAGGACAAGGATAAGGACTGAAAAATGGTCCTTAAGGACAAGGACAAGGACAAGGATTAACATCACTGCCTGCATATACAACTGTAACAGAATATGACATGGTATTACAACCACTGATCTGATAGGTTGTCACCTGCCTATACAACTGTAGCATAATATGACATGGTATTACAACCACTGATCTGATAGACTGTCACCTGCCTATACAACTGTAACAAAATATGACATGGTATTACAACCACTGATCTGATAGTTTGTCACCTGCCTATACAACTGTAACAAAATATGACATGGTATTACAACCACTGATCTGATAGATTGTCACCTGCCTATACAACTGTAAAAAAATATGACATGGTATTACAACCACTGATCTGATAGGTTGTCACCTGCCTTTACAACTGTAGCACAATATGACATGGTATTACAACCACTGATCTGATAATATGAAGAATCAGTAACGCGTAAGCTACAGCCAAGGTCATATTATGAAGGTCAAACTCACGTATAAATGTACACAGGGTCGTTGTACAGGCTCGTTCACTGTACTCCACAAAATGTTACGAATTCGTTAGTCTGCACTTTGTTGCTAGCCTCTGATCTTTCAAGAGTTCAGTAGCCTCGCCCGTTCTATCGTTGTCAGTGATGTATTGGTAAAATAACAAGTAAGGCAACGCGTAGTGGGAGCAGAAAAAAAAAGTCCTACTTTCAGCAAAATATTATTTTCCCGGTTCTGAAAAAAAAGGTAAAGGAACGTAATCCCCCCCCCCCCCCGCGTTCCCCTCCCAATACGCCACTGATCGTTGTACATTTAAAATATCTGCACAGTACAGTTACACATATAAGCAAGAGTACTCGAGTCGCTGTGATAAAGGAAATGTTTATTACACAAGAAAGTCTCACAACATCAAATATAACAACTTTACTTTAGCTACTCGTGATAGATATCCTCTCTATCTGACATCTTCTAAATTGTTCTAGCTTGTCCAGTCTCTAAAATTTTACATCACGAACTGATTCTAACTCTAAAATTAATGGGGCTGTATGATGGGCTGTATGATTGGATGTATTATTGGCTGTATGATGAGCTGTATGATTAGCTGTATGATGGGCTGTATGATGGGCTGTATGATAGATAGTATGTGGGATTTATGATAAGTTATATGAAGGGCTGTATGATGGGCTGTATGATGGGCTGTATGATAGGTAGTATGTGGGATGTATGATAGGTTATATGAAGAGCTGTATGATGGACTGTATGATAGGCTGTATGATAGTTTACATGATGGGCTGTATGATGGGATGTATTATATGTTGTATGATTGGCTGTATGATAGTTTGTATGGTGGGCTGTATGATAGGTTGTATGATTGACTGTATGATGGGCTGTATGATAGGCTGTATGATAGGTTGTATGAAGTGTTGTATGATAGGTTGTATGATGGGCTGTATCATAGGCTGTATGATGGGCTGCATCGCTGGGCCCACGCTGTCAAGCATCTTTGATAGACGGCCCCACCCCTGGATGGGGTTGGTGGGTAGTACGAGTAGGGCGTTTGTATATTAAAGTCGGTCTCAGAGGTCAGTAGCACTGGACAGTGACATTTTAAGATGGGAGGCACCGATTAGAGACATCTAAGAATGAGATCCCCCCCCCGAATGGGGATATCCAACAAATGCCGTGGTGCCAACAAATGCAGTGGTTCCAACAAATGTAGTGGTTCCAACAAATGTCATGGTTCCAACAAATGTCATGGTTCCGACAAATGTCGTGGTTCCAACAAATGCCGTGGTGCCAACAAATGTCGTGGTTCCAACAAATGTCTTGGTTCCAACAAATCCAGTGGTTCCAACAAATGTCGTGGTTCCAACAAATCCAGTGGTTCCAACAAATGTCGTGGTTCCAACAAATGCAGTGGTTCCAACAAATGTCGTGGTTCCAACAAATCCAGTGGTTCCAACAAATCCAGTGGTTCCAACAAATCCAGTGGTTCCAACAAATGCAGTGGTTCCAACAAATGTAGTGGTTCCAACAAATGTCATGGTTCCAACAAATGTCATGGTTCCGACAAATGTCGTGGTTCCAACAAATCCAGTGGTTCCAACAAATCCAGTGGTTCCAACAAATCCAGTGGTTCCAACAAATCCAGTGGTTCCAACAAATCCAGTGGTTCCAACAAATGTCGTGGTGCCAACAAATGCAGTGGTTCCAACAAATGTAGTGGTTCCAACAAATGTCATGGTTCCAACAAATGTCATGGTTCCGACAAATGTCGTGGTTCCAACAAATCCAGTGGTTCCAACAAATCCAGTGGTTTCAACAAATGCCTTGGTGCCAACAAATGCAGTGGTTCCAACAAATGTAGTGGTTCCAACAAATGTCATGGTTCCAACAAATGTCATGGTTCCGACAAATGTCGTGGTTCCAACAAATCCAGTGGTTCCAACAAATCCAGTGGTTCCAACAAATGCAGTGGTTCCAACAAATGCAGTGGTTCCAATAACATTTAACTAATACTGCTGATAGTTTCTCTATTATTTAACATTTTGTTTTCAGTTCATTCATGAAATCATTAAAAATAAAAACACACAACCAAACACTTGTTCTTGTTACCCCATTCACTGTTGACATGGATGACTTACATCTCAATGTTTCAAGTAACACACACAACAGAAACAGTTTTACCTGCATTACTTCAAAGAATACAGAACTAGTTACGTTACGAGCTCTACTTCACGCTTGACCGATTTTAATTAACTTGCTTATAAACTATTACATAAAATGTAATTACATTGCTTACAACATACAATGTAATGACCTTCCTTACAACATAAAATGTAATTACCTTGCTTACAACATAAAATGTAATTACCTTGCTTACAACATAAAATGTAATTACCTTGCTTACAACATAAAATGTAATTACCTTGCTTACAACATACAATGTAATTACCTTGCTTACAACATAAAATGTAATAACCTTCCTTACAACATAAAATGTAATTACCTTGCTTACAGCATACAATGTAATTACATTGCTTACAACATACAACGTAATTACATTGCTTACAACATACAATGTAATAACCTTGCTTACAACATAAAATGTAATTCCCTTGCTTACAACATAAAATGTAATAACCTTGCTTACAACATAAAATGTAATTACCTTGCTTACAGCATACAATGTAATTACCTTGCTTACATCATACAATGTAATTATCTTGCTTACAACATAAAATGTAATAACCTTGCTTACAACATAAAATGTAATAACCTTGCTTACAACATAAAATGTAGGGATATAAAAAAAAACAACTATTTTGAAGTAAACCCATTGACACCACTGTCTCCTTAGACCGTGCATCAACCTAATAACTGGGAGAGGTTCGCTTCACCTAGTTAGTTCTAAGTTCAGGAAGTGGACGACAAACAAGCCCAACAAGTTTATGATCTCTAAGCTATATTCTAATTAGATTTCTTTATAACGTGGTCCAGTCGAATTTTATTAAAGTATGCCCTTGTTTGTATCCGCTACACACCCGGATACTGGTGCTACACATCCGGATACTGGTGCTACATTATGTACTATACTTTTGTCGTGCATAACTATTGACTTATTAGAAAAGGACAAAATTAAGTTTGAAAATTTAAAAAAATCTGTTGATGCCTTGTCATGTAGTGTCCGACTTAGATTAAAGATCCGAGGAATTTTCGGGTCCGGGTTTGCAAGCTAATTTTTGGTCCCGCAAGCCCACCCAGCTTTAAATGGGTCACCTGACTTAAGTTGGGGAAGTAAAAGTGACTGTGCGTTATGCTAACCACACAACCCCTTTATGTGATGAGGTCACATAAACAAATGAATTCTAAACTTTATCTGCACTTTTAATGCAGCGAAAGATTCGGTTAGCATGAACTAATTTTCTTGATTTCAAAAAATAAAATTAAACTATGAAAGAAATTGTTTCGTTGAGATATTTGAATTATATTTTTTAAAATAAAAACGAAAAAAAGTTAAATTTGTCTTACTTCATCGAATTTGGTTTTTTTTGATGCATGGGCGTAGATATTATTGTGGGTGTTGGGGGTCAGATAATCAACAAATAGAGTGAGAGAACAAGATGCAGTATCACACTTGGTGTACACCAGAGGAGGGGAAGGGGAGTATAGACGTGGCGCTCGGATAAAGTTAAGAGGAGGGATCACTTTATATGGGGTGCGGCTTTAAGAAAGTATTTATAGTACTTTGTAGATGACCTAATTTGATGAATCTTTCTATCTCTCTCTTACTCTCTCTCTCTCTCTCTCTCTCTCTCCAACTCTCTCTCTCTCTCTTCTATCTCACTCTCTGTCACTCTCTCCCTTGCTCTCTCTCTCTCTCCTCTATCTCACTCTCTCTCCAGCTCTCTCTCCAACTCACTGTATGTGTTCTCTATCTCGCTCTCCCTCACACTCTGTCTTCTCTCTCTCACTCTCTCTTGCTCTCTCTCCAACCCACTCTCTGTGTTCTCTCTCTCTCACTCTCTCTCACTCTCTGTCTTCTCTCTCTCTCACTCTCTCTCTTTCTCTCTCTCTCAATCTCTCTCTAACTCTCTGTGTACTCTCTCTCTTGCCCCCTTTTGTCTCTCTCTTTCTCTCTCTCTCCACATACACACTCCGATATCCTGGGATGAAATAGACACACGAAACACTAATTACGAAACACAGCTTTGCTAAACAGTGAACCAAATAAAAGAGTTATAGTACAAACGGAAGTCACTTCAGTACAAAGTTATATTTTTTTGTTGGTAAGTAATTTTCAAGTGTCACTGATGTCTTGAAATAAAAATTTTACTTTTTTACGTAATTCACCCATGACCGATATTTGGGGTCGCTTCCCCATAAGTGATTAAAGGTCAGTGTAAACTAAAGGTCAGTGTAAACTAAAGGTCAGCGTAAACTAAAGGTCAGTGTAAAGTCAGTTTAAACTAAAAATATCTTGAGAAACGTGTGTCAAGAACAACACGGTCAGTACTGGAGTAAACAACACAGAAGGTACTGAGTACAGCAGGAAATAACACAGACTGTATTGTGTACAGCAGGGAATATCACAGGCTGTACTGTGTATAGCAGGGAATATCACAAACTGTACTGAGTACAGCATGAAACAACACAACACAGACTGTACTGTGTACAGCAGGGAATATCACAGACTGTACTGTGTACAGCAAGGAATATCACAATCTGTACTGTGTACAGCAGGGAATATCACAGACTGTACTGTGTACAGCAGGGAATATCACAGACGGTACTGTGTACAGCAGGGAATATCACAGACTGTACTGAGTACAGCATGAAACAACACAACACAGACTGTACTGTGTACAGCAGGGAATATCACAGACTGTACTGAGTACAGCATGAAACAACATACACAGACTGTACTGTGTACAGCGGGGAATATCTGGACTGTACTGTGTACAAGTTGTAGGAATATCACAATCTAGGTACTGTGTACAGCAGGGAATATCACAGACTGTACTGTGTACAGCAGGGAATATCACAGACGGTACTGTGTACAGCAGGGAATATCACTTCCCAAAGGGTATATTAGTAAATTGAAAAAAAAAGAAATTTCAATGGTAGATTAGGTTTCA
>JAGDYQ010000004.1:11118238-11123064 GCA_021962125.1 Bulinus truncatus | reverse complement strand
TGATCAACAAAACTTCCGTGAGGTCGTGAACTTTGGGCGAAACAGATACTACTGTCTACCTACTCCGTATCGTCATTCTTCGCGAAGTATCTGTGCAGCGTATATCAGAGCTAATGGAGATTGAAGAACGAGAAGAGATACGACGAAATGAAAGAGAGCGAAGGAAACACGAACTGCTGGGTGTACATATCGGCATGGACGACTTAGATGTTCGGGAGGTGGGTTTTGAGTTCTAATAGCGAAACGCCGGCTTTCACCAAGTATTCAGAGAAAGAGCCGAACGGAGGAGCTGAAGAAAACTGTGGGCAGCTCACAAAACAGTGGAACTATCTGATGGCGGATGTGAGGTGATTTGCCAATCTCCCATTTATTTGTGAAATTCCGAATATCCAACTGAATTACTCACTGGAATTTCTTTTATGTTAAATGAATCTGTATATTTAAGTCTAACATTAATTAAACAAAAAAAAAAGTTAACATAATAAATAGAAAAATTGAAGACGTGAAAAACGTCTGTTGTTTTTTCTGTATGCAAAATATATATATATATATATATATATATATATATATATATATATATATATATAGATGTATATCAATTGTTTATCTGTGTGTTTATCTTTTTTATTGATATCTATATAAGTATGTACTTATAAATGCAATTTTTTATGTGTCTGCCAATTTTATTTTAGACTCTCTATCTGCCTTTTCTGTGTATGTTCCTCTATTTCAACTCCTTTTCTTTTAATATAAATATTCCTATCCAGTGCACTTTTGTTTTTGTAAAAAAAATTAGGTGCCGGTACTCAGTGATGGAGGGACTAACTTTTAACTACCTTCTCGCAGTTTTTCACATTTTATATTTTAATTCTTATTGCACGCGATATTAAAAAAATAATACAATTTTAACAAATTAACAATATGATAAATTAATAATAAACGTTAAAATACAAGAAAAAGTAATCATTTTTTTCCCCACACATTTTAAAAGGAAAGATGCCATTTACGCCGTACCGGGTGACATATCCGCATACAAAGAAAGCCCTGTTCCTATCTGCCTTTCTTTGTGCATACTCATTATCGTATATAATGAGTCCTTTTATTTTTTAATATCAAAAAGTAAACTTTGGTAGTTTAATTAATAAAACTTACATCTTAACATCAAAAGTAAACTTTGGTAGTTTAATTAAACAAAACTTGCATCTTAACATCAAAGCAAGCTTTGTTGATTCTATTAAACAAAAACTTGTATGCCACCATCAAAAGTAAGCTTTGTTAGTTTAATTAAAACTTAAAACTTATCTTAACATCAAAAGTAAACTTTAGTAGTTCCATTAAACAAAACTTGTCTGCATCAAAAGTAGCTTTTGGTAGTTTTAATTAAACAAAACTTGCATCTTAACATCAAAAAGTAAACTTTGGTAGTTTAATTAAACAAAACTTGCATCTTAACATCAAAAGTAAGCACGGTAGTTTAATTAAACAAAACTTGCATCACAACATCAAAAGTAAACTTTGGTAGTTTAATTAAACAAAACTTGCATCTTAGCATAAAATGACTTTGGTAGTTAATTAAACAAAACTTGCATCTTAACATCAAAGTAAACTTTGGTAGTTTAATTAAACAAAACTTGCATCTTAACATCAAAAAGTGACTTTGGTAGTTATTAAACAAAACTTGCATCTTAACATCAAAAGTAAACTTTGGTAGTTTAATTAAACAAAACTTGCATTGTTTTGTAAAAAAAACAACAATAAGACAACAAAAAATACAACGAAAAATTCCAATATTAATTCGTTTTATTGATACAATAATTGAGCTAGTAATATAATATTAGAACAATAATATAGGTATGTATTACACGTGAGGAAAAAGTTTTGAAGGTATCCGCGCTTGGAGTCTTTTTTTTCCTGGGACTATTGTTTGAGTTTTTTTAGGGTAAATCTGTATATAAAGTCTAGTACTTCCAAACAAGAAGTCACAAATTTAAGTCTAATTCATATTTAAAAAAAAAAGTTTGTACATACAAGCCTCTTTTTTTTTTGGTTTGTAAATAAGTTAAGTAGAATTCTAAATAAAAAAAATTATACAAAAAAATAGTATTTATTACCATGACTGAATGTTCATAAATGAACTAACATATATACTCGTATTTCCTCTATGTAGTTCTGTGAACACGTTAAATGTAGATCTTTATTTTGCAAGAAATATATGTGTGTATGTATGCATGTTTTATGTATATATGTATGCGTGTATATATGTGTGTGTACTGTGAGTGTGCTGTGTGTGCTGTATGTTTGTATGTATGTGTGTGCTGTATGTTTGTATGTCTGTGTGTGTTTTATGTTTGTATGTCTGTGTGTGCTGTATGTTTGTATGTCTGTGTGTGTTTTATGTTTGTATGTCTGTGTGTGCTGTATGTTTGTATGTCTGTGTGTGTTTTATGTTTGTATGTCTGTGTGTGCTGTATGTTTGTATGTCTGTATGTTTGTATGTCTGTCGTGTGTACAGTGTTTGTATGTCTGTGTGTGCTTTATGCTTATGTCTGTGTGCTGGTATGTTCTGTATGTCTGTGTGTGTTTTATGTTTGTGGCGTGTCAGTGTGTGTGCTGTATGTTTGTATGTATGTGTGGTGTTTTATGTTTGTGTGTCTGTGTGTGCTGTATGTTTGTATGTCTGTGTTTTTGTATGTCTGTGTGTGCTGTATGTTTGTATGTCTGTGTGTGCTGTATGTTTGTATGTCTGTGTGTGTTTTATGTTTGTATGTCTATGTGTGCTGTATGTTTGTATGTCTGTGTGTGTTTTATGTTTGTATGTCTATGTGTGCTGTATGTTTGTATGTCTGTGTGTGTTTTATGTTTGTATGTCTGTGTGTGCTGTATGTTTGTATGTCTGTGTGTTTGTATGTCTGTGTGTGCTGTATGTTTGTATGTCTGTGTGTGCTGTATGTTTGTATGTCTGTGTGTGCTGTATGTTTGTATGTCTGTGTGTGCTGTATGTTTGTGTGTATGTGTGTGCTGTATGTTTGTATGTCTGTGTGTGATGTGTGTTTGTATGTCTGTGTGTGATGTATGTTTGTATGTCTGTGTGTGCTGTATGTTTGTATGCCTGTGTGTGCTGTATGTTTGTATGTCTGTGTGTGCTGTATGTTTGTATGTCTGTGTGTGCTGTATGTTTGTATGTCTGTGTGTGCTGTATGTTTGTATGTCTGTGTGTGTGATGTGTGTTTGTATGTCTGTGTGTGCTTGATGTATGTTTGTATGTCTGTGTGTGCTGTATGTTTGTATGTCCTGTGTGTGCTGTATGTTTGTATGTCTGTGTGTGCTGGTATGTTTGTATGTCTGTGTGTGCTGTATGTTTGTATGTCTGTGTGTATATTTGCTGTGTGTTGTATGTCTGTGTGTAATGTATGTTTGTAATGTCTGTGTGTGCTGTATGTTTGTATGTCTGTGTGTGCTGTATGTTTGTATGTCTGTGTGTGCTGTATGTTTGTATGTCTGTGTGTGCTGTATGTTTGTATGTCTGTGTGTGCTGTATCTTTGTATGTCTGTGTGTGCTGTATGTTTGTATGTCTGTGTGTGCTGTATGTTTGTATGTCTGTGTGTGCTGCATGTGTGCTCATTTATAAAAACAACATCGCAGTGGCTACGTTACCATCAAGCGGGACTCCGAATTTTTTTTCCATGTACCAGCAATAGATATTGCTCAACACCCTAACCCTATCCCTAACCCTATCCATAACCCTAACCCTAATCCTAATCCTAACCCTATTCCTAACCCTAATATAATTGCTGGTACCCGAAAAAAAAATACGGGCTCCAGCCATATTCCTAACCCTAATATGATGGCGCTTGATGGTACCGTAGCCACTTCGAAACAACATTATAATGAATTCTTGATTAAATCATATGGCTAAAATAAATCAGTTGTTATGGAAAAAGTTTTGATTATATCTGCTCATTTTAAGGTGGCAAGAATTAGCGCCTATTTATTTACAAAAACATGCATTGTAAGCCTTTAACTATAATAGTATGGGGCATAAGCAATATAAACGTTGTGTCAAGTTGTAAGGCATCTTCCCGAGCAACGCCGGGTAACTGCTAATTTTAAATACATGCTCTGAAAAAGTATAATTGTAGCACATAAATTTACATCAAAAATATATAATCAAAGATAAAAGCACCAGCGTTAATGGTATCATGATGGAAGGGTTGTTATGAAAAATCATACGAAGAAAAAAATCAATATTATTGATACAGATCAACACAAAACAATTGATTAAATGTTAACAAAATCTCTGAGACGTTGGAGGGTTGAGGTAGAGGGGTGTACACACCAGAGTGTCGGGATTTTATAGGGTCACATCGAACTTTAAGTCCAGCGAATTCTAAATATGGAAATATTTTTTTAATTTATTATTATTTTTTTTTTTTAACGCCGCCATTGCCAGCATGGTATGGTGTAGTGTGCCAACCACACCAGCATGGTTGGCGGCGCTGATGCATGTCTGCCATACCCACAGAGCGGCGGGGTGAGTGTGCCCGCTATCATCTGTCGGGATGGCAGAAAGATGGGTTTTATTCCTTGCCTAAACTGGCCAGACCAGCAGGGTGTGTGTACTGCCGATCAGCCAGAATGGCAAGGAAAGAGTTTTTCCTGCCACTCGGACAGAGGGCAGGGTGTAGTGTGCCTGTACTCTCAGCCCGAAATGGCAGGCTGCGCAGGTGTACTTGAGTGGGACAGAGTGGAAGGGTGTTGTGTGCCGACCACATCCGTCACCACCGCCAGCTGTGAATACTGTGATCTCGGATAGTCCTCATTGACC
>JAGDYQ010000004.1:10838238-11113238 GCA_021962125.1 Bulinus truncatus | reverse complement strand
TACTACACAAAGTACAACGACACCAAGTACTACATCACAAAGTACAACGACACAAAGTACTATAGCACAAAGTACTACAACACAAAGTACAACGACACCAAGTACTATAGCACAAAGTACAACGACACAAAGTATTACAGCAGAAAGTACTACAACACACAGTAAAACGACACAAAGTACTATAGCACAAAGTACTACAGCACAAAGTACAACGACACCAAGTACTACAACACAAAGTACAACGACACCAAGTACTACATCACAAAGTACAACGACACAAAGTACTATAGCACAAAGTACTACAACACAAAGTACAACGACACCAAGTACTATAGCACAAAGTACAACGACACAAAGTATTACAGCAGAAAGTACTACAACACAAAGTAAAACGACACAAAGTACTATACCACAAAGTACTACAGCACAAAGTACAATGACACAAAGTACTATACCACAAAGTACTATAACACAAAGTACAACGACACCAAGTACTATAGCACAAAGTACAACGACAAAAAGTATTACAACACAAAGTACAACGATGCAAAATACTACAGCACAAAGTAATTCATAAACAATTTATTATGATTTCTAGATATGAGATAAACTTTTCAGACAAATTTTAAATGTAAACAAACACCGCTTACCAAGACGTGATTGGAGTTGTTTATTGTCATCACATTTCGCCATTAACTCTGATAGAGCATTATCTAAATGAAGAATAGACAGCTTTAGTTTTATTCAGTTATTGCCGGTGGTTGCTAAGCCTGCGGTCCCGTGGACTGCATATGACCTGCGACGACCGTACAGTATAAACCACAGGCCGCGTAGTAATGTTGAAAATTAAAAAGAAACAAAAAAAAAACCGATTTTTTCAAAAAATAAATCAGAAAGCTGTCATCATTAGACAAGATTGTTGGACCAGTTGGCTATCTTACCTGAAAACTAGCTTAGGCCATACCATTTTTTGGCTATGATCTAATGACAGTATGAATTAAGATAAGATAAAATATTAAACTAACATTAATATGTGTGAAAATCATTATTACAAAATGGATGTATTTGTTAAATAAGTAAACCTATCTATATTGCTCTCTCTAAATAGTTCGCATTTTAAAATTTGTTTATATAACATGTTTATATAATATCGATTTCGATAAAGAACAATTCTAGAGCAACATACCTCGTTCAATTTCTACTTCTTTGAGTTTTCTCCTTAAATCATCATTGATGGCATCTGTTTTTTCGGATGAAAAGAAATTCATTGTTGAATAATAAAATAAGTAACATGTGACATATGTTTGGAATGACTATTTCCAGTTTAATAATACATCATCTTTTTGTTGGATTGTCTCTTAAAATGTGTATTTTTTTTCTGTTTATATTTTTTATTCATAGTATATATTCCACGATCTCTCCTCCCTCTATCTCTTCCTCTCTCTCTCTACATCTCTCTCCCCCTCTCTCTCTACCCCCCTCTCTCCCTCTTTCTCCCTCTTTCTCCTACTCTCTCCCCCTCTACCTCTCCGTCTCCCTCTTTCGCTCTCCCTCTCTCTCCTACACTCTCTCCTACTCTCTCTTCCTCCTCTCTCTCCCTCTTTCTCTACCCCTCTCTCCCTCTCTCCCCTCTCTCTCCCTCTTTCTCTCTCTTACTCTCTATCTTTCTCTCCCCCTCTCTCCCTCTTTCCCCCTCTCCCTCTGTCCCTCTTTCCCACTTTCTCCCTCTCCCTCTCTCTCCCTCCCTCTCCTCCATCTATCTCTCTCTTCCCCTGTTTCTCTCTTTCCACCCCCCCCTCTATATATATTTATCTCCATCACCACCCCCCCCTCCTTTCCTGGGGAGCTCCCAAATTTTGTCTGAGTGAGCCATTGTCATATATACTGAAATATTTGGCACTGACACATATTCTTGACTTTTAAAGCTCCCCTCCCCTATCTCAAACGGCTTATGGCCATATCAAATCCAAATCCGGCCTTGGATCAATGAAACAGCTAAGTCAGCAGCAAGAATTATTTCTAATACATAAGGATGATGAAACAGCAAGAAATGACGTCATTAGTGCCATTAAAAAGAAACACTTAACTAAAAGCAATAATTGTTTTTTTTAATTAGTTTAAATGACGGGAGCTCTGACGATAAGTTTTTTTTTTAAAAAACATCACCAATAACAACAACAGCAACAAAAACCTTTAATAAGAATATTTTCAAAATGAAATAGTTTACTTCTTAGATTAGTTTGCTTGACCAGTTCGCTAGCTGACCGGACTACAGGCTTTGAATTTAACAATTCTTTGCAATGGTTTAATGACGTCATTAAACAATATAAACTTAACATCGATATGTGTGAAAATTATTATGATACATAGCAATATTGGTGAAATCAGTAAATTTAGCTTGATATCCAACTCTGTAATTATCATCAAATTTTATTTATCAAAATAACTCATATTGATTAATTTCAATAAAGAATAATTTCAGAAGCAACATACCTCGTTCGTTTGTTTCTTCTTTGAGTTTTCTTTTTAAATCTTCTATGATGAAATCTTTATGTGAGATGAAAATGAATTCAATCATCATATAAATCTATCCTAGCAACTAAAATAAGATGCAAGTTTGTAAGTACCATTTCTAGTTTGACAGCTCAATTATCTTTGGATTGTCTTTTGAAGAAGGTGTTTTATCTATTTTTTCTTTTCTTATTATATATCTTCAACGTTTTCTCTCTCTCTCTCTCTCTCTCTCTCTCTCTATCTATCTATCTATCTATCTATCTATCTATCTATCTATCTATCTATCTATCTATCTATCTATCTATCTATCTATCTATCTATCTATCTATCTATCTATCTATCTATCTATCTATCTATCTATCTATCTATCTATCTATCTATCTATCTATCTATCTATCTATCTATCTATCTATCTATCTATCTATCTATCTATCTCCTTCACCCTACCACCATCAAATCGCCTATACATTCACCCATCCGACTTGCAATATTAAGAACGTGCATGTGTGGATATTATGCACTTCTAATATGAGGATACATAATTTTAAAAACATGGTGGTGATTGCTTATTGGCTATGGAGTCAATCGGTAGACTTAAATAGGTCACTGGCACAATGCCCAACTCCAATTAAAGTCCCAAACTAATATCGGGTACCCATTTTAACTGGGAGGAGCTGAGAATTTTCCCGTGTATCAGTCTGGATTGAATCTGACACTTCCACGTCAAGAGTCCCGCGCTCTGTCACCCAGCCACTTTTTTTAATACATAACTATTACCGGTCGTATACAGGCAAGTACCACAGTTGTCCATCAATCGATTTATCTAAACATTTTTGACTTTACTCTTGTTAAGTTTGATATAAACTTTTTGTGATGAGAGCATCAATTTCTGCCAGTGTGACCACACGTACGCAACAGGGAGTGTACTGATTGAACTACATCCACCTTACCACATTCAATATTCATTTGTTATTTCGCAACTTTTCTTCGTTTTAATTTTGATACACTTTATTTCAACTTTTTATCAATTTTATATCAACTTTATGTCCACTTTATCTATTAGAAACTCTTTACCAACTTTATATCATCACTATATCAAGTTTATATCAACTTTATATCTACTCTATATCAACTTTGTATCAAATCTATATCAACTTTATATCAAATCTATATCTACTATATTTCAACTTTATATCATTTCTGTATCAACTATATAACAACTTTACATCAACTCTATTTCAACTCTATATCAACTTTATATAAACTCTATATCAACTTTATATCAACTCTATATCAACACCCAATGAAAGAGCACCAGTTTCGGTATTTGAACTGAAAGTTTACGGTGTTAGATAAAATCAACTTACCATATTCCTCTTTCAATCGTTTTCTCTCTTCATTCTTTTCCTTTATTTTCATACACAATTTATAAGATTCTTTTCTGAATTCTTCAGTTTCATCAGCGCTCTCACATTTATCAAACCTGGCTTCATCTAATTACAAGAATTTTTTTTTAAACAATCAAATTCAAATTCAACAAAGACCCAACTCTTTTAGTAATCATAATTCAATATTTTTCCACAACAGTGTAAACTGTGCTTGGGGTTAAGAAAGACGACTCATTTTAAAATAGAAAATTTTGAGAATTTTATAAATTAACAAACAAGAATAAAGTATATGAAATAAGTGTATAATTTTAGTTCGCATCGAAAGAAATAGATCGGCCGTATTATACATTACAGACATATTAACTTTATTATTAATACTTTTAGTGAAACATAGTTACAGTGACGAGCCAGTAACCTAACCTTTTTCGAGGGGGACGGGGGGGGGGGTGGGCAAATGCCCAAGGGCCCGGCGAGTTTTAAGGGCCCGAACTGAGCTGGCCAATCCACTTTTGAAAATGTTATGATCAGCACGGGGGGGGCCGTGACAGCCCTGCCCAGGGGCCCGAAATTATAATTATCTATAGGATCGTGTAAACTTCAAATATGAATGATGTTTTGTTGCGCCATTCTTTCATCTTCACCTTAGCTGATGGTCGCCACAGGGAGACACAGGTAGATGGTGACTTGACACGCCGGGCGTTGAACCCGTAGCCGGGAGCAGGTGGGTTTGGTTCAGTACCAATGCACCAACCAGCTCCTACAAGTGTTGAAGCCCATTCTATCCACTGTATACCCCCGATCAAAATGACATGTACTGGCAATGACTAAAGACAGGTTCAGTGTGGATTGAGATACACAATTACAGTACAGGATCTCGTATCAATCAATATATCTAATCACATGCTTCTATTATTATGTATCAATATATCTGATATGATCTCATATTTAAATCATTATTCTGTTTTCCCGTATTATAAATTATTATACACATATAGATGTGCAGTTGGTATATTAATACAATAAGGTAGTATGTGCAGTTGGCATGTTAATACTATAAGGTAGATTGTGCACTTGGTATGTTAATACTATAAGGTAGTATGTGCAGTTGGTATGTTAATACTATAAGGTAGTATGTGCAGTTGGTATGTTAATACTATAAGGTAATATGTGCAGTTGGTATAATTAACACTATAAGATAGTATGTGCAGTTGGTATGTTAATACTATAAGGTAGTATGTGCAGTTGGTATGTTAATACTATAAGGTAGTATATTCTGTTTTATTAAACGTATAAGATTAAGATTGGTTATTCAATGTGAATCTATTAAATTATGACATTTGGATACCTGATGAGAATCATCAGTCTTGGATGAATCGCTGTGGAGCCATAGTCTAAGACCAGTCAGTGGGACGGATGGCCGAGTGGTGTAGTTACTCGACTGTCGACCTGAGAGTCCTGGGTTCGATTCTTGATGAGAATGGGAATTTTTTTCAGGTGAAATTGGTTTCAAAGTCGTCCACCTGACTTTAAGTTGGGCTGGGCTAACCACACAATCCCTTCAGGTGTCGAGGTTATAGAAACAGATGAATTCTACACTTCATCTACCCCAATGGCCCCTTTGAGGGCTAAGGGTACTTTACTTTAACTATGACCAATTTGTTAGCTAGACTAGTTGTGTTATTATTTATAGCATTCCAACGAATAGACAAAGCACTTAGAAATCAACAAGTACATCTTTCATATTTAGTATAGATAGAGAGTAGCAATCAGTTTACATTGGAAGTATATGTTTACATCAAGGATTAAGTAACCTAATTATATTTTGTATCGATGCAAGAAACTTTTGTGTTGAGTGCACAAGTTCACTTGTTGAGTGCACAATTTCATGTGTTGAGTACACACATTTTTCTGTTGATCAATATGGCAGATGGAATATTGAAACCTGATAACGGAAACATGGTTGATTTTTTTCCCAATTTTGTTTCTCTTATCGAGGTAAACGGTGGATTCATACCTCCACGATATGTTGTTGATTTATACAAAAATAATTATTCTAATAAAAACGATGTCAATGGTTTTGATGGAGCACAAAACATTTTCACTGCACCCCCCTCCCTCTTACAATTAGTTAATTGTGCGTTAACAGGAGATTAATAGGGAAAAATAAAAATACATATTGTTTACATCTCTAGGATATAAAGAAAAAATAAACAAAATTATCATTGGACACGTATTAAAAAATTCATTCTTACTCAGCAGTGCGTTGTTTGTTAGTGCGTGTAATTGAAAATGAAGCAAAAAGAGAAAATCGTTGGTTTAATAAACTTTAATGTAAGCGACAAAAGTGCAACTAAATAATCTCATGATTACATGATTACAGCTGTTGACATACTGTTGATTTGACAATGATTTGATTTTTTAATTTAATGAGATAAACATAAAATTCATCCATCGCTTTCCAGTAAGAGCATTATCCTGCCGATTAAGTCATGGGAGTTTTCAACGTTTGTCTCTTATGAATTCTCTCATGTATAGATTTTATCAAATTACTTTAGAAATGACGTAAGAATGGAATCAGTAACTTGTAATACGAGATCTTTCCGATTCCGTCTGTCAAATCAGACATTTTTAAAATTTCAAACAACATTTACTAATGTTGATTATTCTATATTTCATAAAGTAAACAATGCAATAAATAACAAACACTACCTTTGTTGTCCTTTAAATAATCTTTCACGTGATTATATTGTTTTTCTAGAGACTTGAGAAATAAATCAAAAGCAGGTCCTGGCCCAGAATGTAGCAGTGTAGTCAGTAGGTAATCATTCCTGGCTGACTTTGTTGGATGTTTACTTAATGCTTCCTTATCATCCAGTGTTATCACTTTATTTTCAAATAGAAAATCTGTCAGATCATTAGCCTCAAGCTGTTCCTTTAGATATCCATAGTTAGTGCGAATAATGAATGTCTTCATCCCAAGCCTTCAGTTTACCTCTTTCCATTTCGGTCGAAACCAGTTCGGAAATAGGTAGTAATATCGATCTATTTTTAGACACTTTTTTTTTTACATTACAAACATTGTGGAAATTCAGTGCGCTCTATAAATAGACTGTTTCCAGAAAGGAACTTACCTAGCGGATATAAATAGATTATAAGTTTTAAAGAGGTGCTGATCACAATTATCAAACTATGTTCAGATGCACATAGGAAATGTTCTGCCAGTCCCGAAGCGTGAATATTTTACAGCCGGGGCCAAGCCAATAGCGAGGGGGGGGGGCAGGAAATAAATGTTACTAAGTAGAGCAAACAAGCTGAGGGGGGCCAGGCGAAATTCAGGGGGGCCCAACCCCCCAGGCCCCACCACCCCACACACTACTAGCCTGGGCTCTGCTAATGGTATATACATCATTTATGTCGATTTTTTGTTTCATAGTTTAATAAAGAAATGCATGATTGATACTTTTTCATATCACTTTTTAAAAGACAACATACGCGCGTGTCACATAACTTATTTTAGAAGTGCACTGGATATAAATAAACATTCAGATGCCGGTATTTAACTTGTAGGACTTCAATTGTTGCCATAACCCTAACATACTCATAGTGTATTAAAGACGGGCATGTATCTAAATGTG
Source organism: Bulinus truncatus (assembly GCA_021962125.1). Classification (NCBI taxonomy): domain Eukaryota; kingdom Metazoa; phylum Mollusca; class Gastropoda; family Planorbidae; genus Bulinus; species Bulinus truncatus. The sequence continues at coordinate 11,105,701 of JAGDYQ010000004.1, read as the reverse complement.
TGTATATTTATGTATATTACTGAATTATTAATTGAAGCCACGGCTGAAGGATCATTTTAATTATGATAATGTTGTTATAATACATGTCGTCTCCTCGTTCTGAATCTATCTATCTATCTATCTATCTATCTATCTATCTATCTATCTATCTATCTATCTATCTATCTATCTATCTATCTATCTATCTATCTATCCATCCATCCATCCATCCATCCATCCATCCATCCATCCATCCATCCATCCATCCATCCGTCCATCTATCTATCTATCTATCTATCTATCTATCTATCTATCTATCTATCTATCTATCTATCTATCTATCTATCTATCTATCTATCTATCTATCTATCTATCTATCTATCTATCTATCTATCTATCTATCTATCTATCTATCTATCTATCTATCTATCTATCCATCCATCCATCCATCCATCCATCCATCCATCCATCCATCCATCCATCCATCCATCCATCCATCCATCCATCCATCCATCCATCCATCCATCCATCCATCTATCTATCTATCTATCTATCTATCTATCTATCTATCTATCTATCTATCTATCTATCTATCTATCTATCTATCTATCTATCTATCTATCTATCTATCTATCTGTCTATCTATCTATCTATCTATCTATCTATCTATCTATCTATCTATCTATCTATCTATCTATCTTATCTATCTATCTATCTATCTATCTATCTATCTATCTGTCTATCTATCTATCTATCTATCTATCTATCTATCTATCTATCTGTCGGTCTGTGTTTCAGTCATTCTATCTTTCTTTTTGTATATTATATATATATATCGATAACGCCAGAGCGAATAAGAAAGAAAAAAATCTACAAAAATGTTGGGACCAAAATATTACATTTCATTCCTAACCTCATCTCTTCATTCTTGGTGCACATTTTTCTGTCACCATCAATTCACCAATTATAAACTATTTCACCAACAAATATTTGATTTTAAATTGATGAAGAATTGTCAAAATTTTCATTTAGAAGAAGTGTTTTCTTTATTCAATGACATGGTTGTATTTGAGGATATGGCTGTATTCGAGGATATGGCTGTATTTGAGGATATGGCTGTATTTTATGGACATTGCTGTATTTGCTTACTGACAAAAGGAAAAAAAAATCAAATGCATGTCATGGACCCAAATCTGGCAATGTTTCAAGTAGGTCACTATTCCTGTGTGACCTACTTTTACGTTTTCTAATTATTTTATTTTTTTTTTATTCAGCGCTTTTAATTTCTTTTTCCTTTTTTAAAAAAAAAATAAATTTCTTGTGAGATCAGCAGCTTCCGGTTGTTCTTTACGTTATCCAATATTTTTGCGAATAATGTTTTCGTTATCAGGTTTCAGTATTCTATTTACCATATTGTTGATCTAAACAAAGTTGACCGTCGTGTGTAAGCGATAGACGAAAAAATGTACACAGTAAGTTCGTCATTTCTGTTTATAGACACTTGAACCTTTGTTGTTATTTGATACCTGGCTTTATTTTGTTACGCTCTATAGAGCTAAATGGTGTATTTATTGTATATTTAAATTGTTATTCCATGACATTAAACCTGTAACACACCAATTTATAAACTTCAACAAAATAAATCATATTCCTTGAAACAAAATGGTTTACAAGTACACTTCCCTATTCCCCCTCCTATTTTCATGAACGAGGCTTGGAATGAAGTCAGGTAAACATTTACAGTAGAGCAAACTAGCTGAAGGGGGACCAGCCATGACCCTCGGGTCGACAGTCGAGTATCTACACCACTCGGCCATCCGTCCCACCTAAAGATAGATAGATAGATAGATATATGGATGGATAGATGGATGAATGGATAGATAGATAGATAGATAATTAATTCACGGTCAGGAATGCTGTCTATAAAGATCACTGCATTTGTCTCTATATATTAGTATATATATATATATTTACTATTTATAGGACGTTTAAAAATCATGAAGATAGTAAATTTATCCACCGTTAGTGTGACACTACAGTTACAGTTACAGGCATATCTGTATTAGTACCAAATATATTTCCATCAAGTGTATGTTTTCAAAACCAATATTCATAGTAGTTTCATAGACACTCACATTGAGAACAATAAATCTAAATTACGCAGATTCAATTCAGTGATCAATGAGAAAGTTTATCTATAACATAAAGTGATTGATTAAAAAAAAAATTGAGACATAGCTTGTAGAGAATCAAAAAAAAAAAAGATCAATGTTTGTTATCAGATTACAAAAAACGAAATCTTTTTTAGTTCGACTATTCAACATCAATAGCACAAAACAAATTTTCAGAATTAGTTTTTTTATCCCGACAAATGAAGCTATATAACTATGTTTTCTGGGAAAACGTTTTTTTTTTAAATCGCTTAAAACGTACACGTTACATGTAGGTGATTTGAATGATGATTTTAATATAATTCTATCTATCTATCTATCTATCTATCTATCTATCTATCTATCTATCTATCTATCTATCTATCTATCTATCTATCTATCTATCTATCTATCTATCTATCTATCTATCTATCTATCTATCTATCTATCTATCTATCTATCTATCTATCTATCTATCTATCTATATCTAATCTAATCTATCTATCTATCTATCTATCTATATCTAATCTAATCTATCTATCTATCTATCTATCTATCTATCTATCTATCTATGCGACTATACTATCTATCTCATTGTATGTCTGTCTATGTAATAGATTGACATGATTCACAGACACATGTTCTTCACATTAGCTGACATAACAGTCACATACGTCCTTTTTTCATTCAACGTTGAAATCTCGGACGGAGGGGTAGGGGAAGAGGTCAGGTGAAGTAGTCAGTCATATCTATCTTCCTATCTTCCAAGGCTGTGACATACATTCTCCACTGTACACAACCTGTTGGTTAGTGATAAAGGTATCTTTTTTTTTTCCTGGAAAAATTCTTTTTTTTTGTAATAAAGTTTGACAGACGTGTGTTACAGGGAACCAAACATAAAGATACATTTTCTGTTTACAGTTTAGATTGTCTCCGCTCAGAACTGAAATTTAGCACGATCAATTTTTCCTTCAAATTGACGTTTTAATTGATTATTGACCGTTGCAAAAGGTATTTGTTTTTTTTTTTTTTTGTTTTTTTTTATATTTCTTAATTTGGCCACTGAATTTGAGCGAAAGTAAAAGATTAGGGCAAGGTTAAATAAAATGACTTAGACGTAAAAGAAAATGAAGAAAATAAAAATGATGTCTTCACAATTTAAAAAAATAAAATGACCTTTTAACGGGTTCAGTATTTACTTACACATTTACATATTTACATGTTTACACATTTTGTGTTGTAATTTTTAATTTGACATATTTGTGCTTAATTTTTTTTTTTGAATTTATAAAAAAAAAAAAAAAGAAACCCGAATTCAAACTTATGTGTTCAATTATTTTAGTAAAGCAAAACTTTTTTTTGGATATAATTAACAAATAAAAGAAATCTTAATAACATCAGTGAGAAAATTAAGCATATTAAATTAAAAAAAAAAAAATGTGCTGTTTATAAATAGTATAAATGACGGTAAGTGACGAAGTATAACTATGAAGCCATTGTGAAATGATATACAGTAAATATATTTTGAGGGGAAAAATCAATGCAAATTAAATAACTATTAAATGCTCGCTTCGTTACAAAGCACCCAGAGTTGGACTAACCTAGATTGAACCCTGTGAGCGAAGATTATGTTGACACCCTAAATATCAGAGACATTAAAGAATAGTAATTCGTTCTTCATAGAAAAAAATTTGGCTTTTTTTTTTTAAGCCAGTGACAATTCAGTGACCTAGGCTCGTCCTCTGTGTTAAATCTACCTCCGGATATATATATCACTTGCACCTATTCGGCTCTATATATAGCTTGCAGAGCTGGTTAAAATCCGTTTGGGAGTTTGCCAGAAAATGTCAGCCATCTTGGCATTACCAACGTGGCGATTAAAAAGTGATGGTTTGTTGCTGAACAGTCCGATAGAAACAAAAATAAATTTTAAATTTCATAAAGAAAAGAGAACTGCTCATTTTTTTCGTTTGTGTCAAACGATTTTAATTTACCTTTTTTATTTTACAGATATTTGATTACCATGGCGGAAAGTAATGAAATTGATGATGTTTCAACTTTGTAGGTTATTCACGGTTATTGGATAATATTTTTTATATCATGCAAATATTTTACAAAAATAGAAACAACCAATTACTTACGAGAAACTTAATTTTAAATCGTACGGTACAAATATCTATAGCAAGCAAATTGATCTAAATACAATTAAGTATACATTGAACATGAATAAATTTCTATTTTAAATAAAATGAAAAAAGTTACGTATCAATACAATAAAATTAATATTATTTCTCAGCTACTTAATAAAACGTAATGAACTTTTCAATTTAAAAAAAAAATAATTTTATGTGCAAAAGTAAACACAGATTGTAGACGGTAAGAAATAAAAATAAAAAAAGATAGATGAATATAGAGATAGAGAAAAGTGTTCAAATTTATTATAAACTTGAAGATGTTATGTAAAATGTAAATGTGTTCAAATTTATTATAAACTTGAAAATGTTATGTAAGATGTAAATATGTTCAAATTTATTATAAACTTGAAAATGTTATGTAAGATGTAAATGTGTTCAAATTTATTATAAACTTGAAAATGTTATGTAAGATGTAAATGTGTTCAAATTTATTATAAAATTGATGATGTTATGTAAGATGTAAATGTGTTCAAATTTATTATAAACTTGAAGATGTTATGTAAGATGTAAATGTGTTCAAATTTATTATAAAATTGATGATGTTATGTAAGATGTAAATGTGTTCAAATTTCTTATAAACTTGAAGATGTTATGTAAGATGTAAATGTGTTCAAATTTATTATAAAATTGATGATGTTATGTAAGATGTCATTTTTTGAAATTTTCTTTATTTAAATCGCACAGTTCTTTCCCTCCGGGTCTTAACCCTGCAAGTCTGGGTGTATCGGAAGACTCTTTGAAACACATAACAAAGACGGTAAATTTCGGAAGTTATACTGAGTTCAATGAAGTATTTTAACAACTTACGGTTAAATTCTTATTTTAAACAATAAACATTAAAGATTTATATGTTGATATGTTAATTATAAATTGTATTTTCTTTAGACCTGATTTATAATTATTTGAATAAGATTTCAGAACTTAAATTAATGAGTAAACAAGAGACTCAAGGAGCAGATTGTAAAGTTGATGTTGATTCTAAGAGCGACACGTCTTGTCAGCCTACAACTAATGGTAATATTTCATTATTGTATAAATCAGTTAAATTGGGAAATTCATCAATTGGGAAAATCAAATACGTACTGGTTAAAAACCTTTAAAACATATTACTTTTGTACAAACTAGCCAGAGAAAAAGAGAAAAAAAAATGTTGATTTAAACCAAATGCCTAGAACAGTAATGAAATCACTTTGGCTTAATTTAATACAAATAGTCTAAAATATTTATTGAAACAGTCTTTGCACATTTGTCTCGTTTGTTTTCTACTATTAGTAAATATAGATTTAAAATTGTGATTTTTTTTTTTCAATTGTAGGGTACTAAATGCATTTTTTCTGCTGTGTTTTTGGACTGGTTACTTCCCTTGAAATCTGTTAAAAATTAAAAAAAAAAATAATACAAAACATTTATGAAATGTTTTAATTCTATTTCTATTAAAACAGATGCAACGTTTAAAGGAAAACCAAAATTTAAAAATGACAAAAAACCATTTCGTTCCTTACTTAAGAAAGAAACTTCAGTCAAATCTAAAGTAAGTAACTTCAACCAACGATTTTCATAAGTTTTAAGCTTATTCTGATCTGAAATTGTTTCAACCAGAGTCGGCCTTGGGTCAATTTAACCGAGTACTTCATATCGGGTGCCACACCTGGCAGGGGCCCCGCACTTCGTAACACCAGCCCTGGTTTCAGTATATACTTTTTTGATCGGGAGTACTATGATATGGAATGGGTTGATAATAACATATACACGCACACACTTTTATTTTGTTAATAGTTCGTAAAAACTGCCCAATATTTTCCAGGAAATATGATTTTCCTAGTATAAATTTACTGTCTCTTGGTGTGTAACAGTTTTCTTCATGCACCGTTGGTTTTGTGTATTAATAATACGTGTGACGCTGCAAGGGAACTCGAGCTAACTCAAGTTCAAAAAGTGGTGCACATATTATATGACTAGCTGTACCCTGCTACACTTTCACATAGAGATATACCATAGGTCGATGGAGGCGTGCCCAAAATTTAACCAAAAAACCACTTATTTATAGAAAAGTGCCAACACTCCAATAAAAATTATAGGAAGTCGCGTGCCGACTGATTAGGCTCTGCATGCCTACTGATGAGGTTCTGCGTGCCGAATGTGTCACGCGTGACATAAGTTCGATACCACGGCAATATGTAAATTTTGAGGTTATCATGTATATGTTAATGTAATTAAATGGGTATATTTATCTTATTTATGTGAGTTAAAAAAAAAACCAGAAAACAAACATGTTTTTTTTTTAAATTGTGAGGCAGGTTAGAAGTGATGATTAATATTTCAAACAGGAAACAGTATTTTTTTATTCTTACTTTCGATCTAGAGCAGACCGAAGGATTTGAAGGAAATAACTATTTATATTTGTGAACTAACCCTAAGACAGAGGGCACCCCATGTAAACTATTAAGAACTATTCTAATTAAGAAAAAAATAAATTACACTCACTACTACCTTTTTTTTTATTTTTCTTTTAGAAAAGAGAGATGACATATTTGAATCTTCTGCTGATTGGTAAAACTGGTAACGGAAAAAGTGCAACCGGAAATTCAATTTTAGGGCGTAAGGTTTTCAAGAGTGAAGGCTGTAGTACGTCATTAACTACTGAGGTAGACTATGAAGTGGTTGAATATAAAGAACACGTCATTAAAGTGTTCGACGGCCCAGGTATTGGAGATACTCATTACATTGACGACATAGAAAAGGCGACAGAGCTAGTTATGAAAAAGATGGAAGATGCAGTTCTACTAAACCCAGATGGTTACCACGCGTTTGTTCTTGTTATTAAATATGGAAACCGCTTGACCGCAGAAGACAAAGAGTGTATTAGGATAATGAAAGCCATATTTGGTCCAGACTTTGTAAGGAATTATTGCATTTTGGTGTGTACCTATGGAGATTGTTTTGCAAAACAACACAAGTCTGGAGAAACCTTTGAGCAATGGTGCATGCAACAAGAAGGTATTTTTAAAGAGCTTCTAATTGAGTGTGACAACCGTGCCATGCTGTTTGATAATATTTCCAGTGAGAAGAGTGTACGTAAATCTCAAATGAAAAAGCTGATATTTCTTGTGGATCAAATTCAGCATGGGAGTAGAAAATATACTGCTGAAAATTTCCAATATGCATCTAGAAACAGGCAAATGCTAGTTGCTGAACTAAAAGAACCAAAGATCCGAGAGAAGGCAATGCAAACTGTAAGCATTATTGTTCAGAAACTTAACAGCATTTGCGACTTAGAGTTAGCAGATCAAATGGAACAACTTAGCCAGCTTCGTGATGATGCCAATGATCTTTATGGATTTTTAGTTGATCAGGCTAAAGACACAGATCGGTTAAAGGATTTACAATCTAACACTGAACACATTTGTAAAATGATTGAAATAAAAATAACGGAAACGAAACAAAGAGACGAGATAGCTTTAAAGGAGAATGAAATTAAAGAGAGGTTTTGCGCAGAAATAAAAAAGCGCGAAGAAGAATTCAAAGCTCGTGTACTTGAAGACGAAAAGCGTAAAGCAGAACTGATGGAAATTGAAGAAAATTTAAGACTTAAGAAAATACAGTTTGAAAATGAATTTGAAAGACGCGAGAAGGACCTAAAGGCTGAATTGGAGGAGGAAAAACGTCGTGCACAGGAACAGATACAGTTAAAAGAATTGGAATTTCAGGAGCTATTATCAAGTCAAAGAACAGATGAGGAGTCGTTGAAACAAACAAAGGAAGCGAGAGAAGTGTTAGACACTGAATTAGCAGTTATCTATCAAAGTCTAGCAGATAAAGAAAACGAATTAATGGAAACTATAGAAAAAGAAAGACTTGAATCAGCCAAACGAATAAATGAAGAGCAGCTGCAGCATGACGTAAAACTGAAACAGCTACAGGACGAGATGGAGAGTCTAAAAGAACAGCACGAAGAAGAAAAGGAGAAAATAGCGTTTTTTTTTGCATTTACCGTTCATGAATTAATGAAAGAGGTTAAAATGATTATCTGTAAACACAAAGCGGACAGCGAGATGCAAATAAATGAGATAAACGACAAATATGACACGTTGAAAAAAGAACACAACGAGGCACTGAGGCAGGCAGGCAAGAAACCGAAGTTTACCGAAGAAGATCATAAATCAGGAAAAGTTTGCACACAGCAGTAATCGTATTGATTTGATAAATGGCGAGATTAAGTTGAATAATTATCAACGATATGCACCATAATGTTATATCTCATGTATCATACAAAAAGATGTATTACAATTACTGATAATGACGAATATTTAATTTCAGATTTTTGTGTCCATTTTAAAATGTTTTTTCTTCTAAATGCGTATTTGAGCTTTAAGAATTTAGAAGTAAACGTATTAATATTTTGTATGTGGAGACACATTTTTAAAGGTTTTCTCTATGATGCACTTGAATGATTAAGTAATTTATTATTGAATTATTAGAGGATATAACTATACTGTTATAAACTCTGCTTCACCCATCTACCCCCCGCATTGGTTGCTCCCTTTCCATCTCGATATGAATAATGCAATCGCGACTTTAGGTACACCACCTACACATTGCTTTTTCGATCGTTTGCCCCTGGCTTTTGATACGAGGGATGAAATAGTGTCGTTGGCCTCCTGTTGAGGTGCACTACCTATTAAAGGAACCGTGCTGGGATTCATGAGACTGTGAAGAAAACAACGGTCTCTAACAGACCGGAAGTGACACGCGGACAACACTCAGAGTAACGGTCAGTGACATTCCCTGGCAGTCATGCCATCAGACAGAGAAAATCAGAGTAGAAACGAGCACAATATGTCTGAGAGGCGCTGACCCAATTGCCAGACAAAAGACAGAGCGGAACTGGTCACCTAGAGACTGAACCATGGTCAGCTGGTGCAGTTGTACGCACAATAGGCTTTGTTTTCGCCTGGACTATTATAACCCATATGTAATAATTATATTAAAGTTTACTACGGATTCTAAAAGAAATATGACACCGTACATTGTACTGTTTGTAGGCTGTGAATAAATCTTGTATTATTCTACTAACAAACCAAAGTGTTCTTGAGTGCCTACTTTGATATCTCGTTACAATATGTATCTATTTTATTATTACTATGACTTAAATATTAATCATTTAAATACATATTTTTTTTTATAAACAAGTCTTTCTATCCGCTGTAGATTGAAAGTAAGATACGTTTTTCATGTATACATATAAATGTTTCGTGTACACATGTAAATGTTTCATGTATACATATAAATGTTTGCCATGCGTTTCAAACAAGGTTACATTTTAATGGTTTCTGTGATTTTAAATATCAGACATAAAAATCAAAAATAATGAAAAGCAATAAACTATTATCATTCAAAATATTGTTGTCTATTTTTAATTTCTATTTACACAAGTAGCATTTTAAAATCGTAGAACGAAAACCAATATTCGGAAAAATTTCCAACAATAAAAAAAAATAACTTCTTTCATTGTAACAAATTTTATTTATACAATTCTTTTTAAAAGTCGATGTAAAGTCTAAAATGTACATTAGTCAAATAAAAATGTTATCATTTTTCCTTGGTTCTCTATATCAGTTTCTTTGTTGATCTGATTTTAAAATGTTTAAAAAGGGAATCGTATACTTTTGTTCAGTGAATTGATGACAAAAAAAAATTCTCTTAAGTAGGTTAGAAAAATAATACACAATCTACTCCAAATGAATAGTGAAATGTAGCAGTAAAAGATCGCTTCATTGAGATTATGTTTGTACACTGTGTTGTTAATCTGATAATTGATGTCAATTCAATCAATCAATCAATAAATTCATTAATCAACCATTCAGATAATAGATCATTCAATGTATCTATCTATGTGCTTGTCCGTCTATCCGTCTGTCTTTCTATAATTTTCCTTTCTGTATTTTGCCTCTCTAAATTTATGTCATTGTATGTATTCTATACAAATACATTAAATGAAATAGTATGAAATAACCAATGGATTTTCGTTTATGTTTTCTTTTCTAACTGATATACTACACCGGACTTTGTTATCTTAAACCAACTTTTTTAAGTCCCAAAAAAGCCATGTCGTTCTGGATTATGTTGTCCGGCGATATTAAGTATTTTTCTTAATGGCGATCGTTGTATTATAACACTATTAGTTTCGTTATTAGTAAATTACTCATGATAAAAAAAAATCAGTAATAATTTTATTATGCATTTAACTCTAGTATGGAAACACAGCAACGATTGTCATGGAAACATTCCATACAGCAACGGTTGTCATGGAAACACTCCATACAGCAACGGTTGCTATGACGCCATTCTTTCATCCCCACCAAAGCCTGACAAACAATATCACCTAGTCCACACCGTAGGTGTGTATGCGTGTGAAGTCCCTGCAAAGGTACGATGAAATACTAGGATCCTAAAAACCACTTATGGGACGGTTTTTATTGTGCCCTTCTTTAATCCCCGATAGTGCAATGGCCTTGGAGGCACTTCGGGAGATATAACAAGGACTAAAAGCAATGACCTGAATTATCCGTTGTGTCTCACCGGAGATCGAACCAGGTTCTCTAAGATCGACAGTCGAGCGCTTTACCGCACGACAGGCCTTCCTCACTATCCAGGGACCGTCACAGGACCAACCGTTGTAAATATATCATGTCCGCCATCTAGCGGCCGAATATTGTGTGTTGACGTCCCTGGCGCAGAAGAAAATTGGGCTCTGTGGGGGGCCCCGAAAAATTTTGGGGCTCTAGGCGCGCACCCATCATTAAATCTACCCCACCTCTTGGTATTGGCTGACGTTCTTTTTTATATGCATGTCCTTAACGGCCATAGTGAAGTGGACAACACAACACATTACCTTTGTTGTTTAAGTACTCTATCACGTGACTGTATTGTTTTTCCAGTGACTGAAGAAAAAACAACCAAAAGCAGATCCTGGCCCAGAATGTAGCAGTGTTTGAAGTAGATCCTCATTCCTCGCTGGCTTTGTTGGAAGTTTACCTATTCTTTTCTTATCATTATTTGCTAATACTTTATTTTCAAATAGAAAATCTGTCAGAGCATTAGCCTCTAGTTGTTCTTTCAGTTATATATAGTTTGACTGAATAACTTCTTCATCACAAGGTTTCAATGTTCCTCTTTCCATCTCGCTTGGGCGTCATTAGCAACGATTGATATATAACAGTAATATCGGAATTTTGCAGTTCTATTTATAAACATGAAACTTTTTCATATATATTGTTATAACTCTGCTTCACTCCCGCCCCCCCCCCGTTAACACCCCTGCCCCGAGATGAATGATGCAATCACGTCTCGTTCGTCTCGTGTTAATTCGGTCGTTCACCCCATCCCCCCGCCGCCTTAGTACAAGTGATGAAATAGTGTTACTTGCACTGCAACCCACGCAGTGACCTTCACCCTCCATTTTGGCGGGAAAACGATGGATTGAGCGTGGGTGAGACTACCTAGAAAAGGAACAGTGCTGTGATTCATAGAGCGGAACGAAGGACGAAGAGAGAAATCGAACCAGACGGAGTGGACGGACAGAAGTTGTGAAGGGCCCCAGATCTGTTGATGTCGCGAGTTCGTTATCAACACATCGCCAGCGATAGCACGTAGACTCGACTTTGTTGTTCTGTTTTAGCCTGGACTTGTTATAACCTGTACATTGTAGACTGTGAATAAACCTTATTATAACCTGTGCATTGTAGACTGTGAATAAATCTTATTATAACCTGTGCATTGTAGACTGTGAATAAATCTAATTATAACCTGTACATTGTAGACTGTGAATAAATCTTATTATAACCTGTACATTGTAGACTGTGAATAAGTCTTATTATAACATGTACATTGTAGACTGTGAATAAACCTTCTTATTCAACTAACGAACCCACGTGTCCTACCTAGAGAGTTTTGCAAGTTGGCAGAAATTTATATGATCGGTAAGTCGCTCAAATGACGTCACGGAGATCATACAGAGAGTAGAATTAAAAAAAAAAACAACAACAAACAAATAAAACTCTATTTATAAATATTTGCAAAACCTAATCTTCTTTAGCTTTAAAGGGATATCGGGTCAGATAAGATGTATAAAAATATATTTCTATAACCTCCGGCAATGGAGGGTTTATGTGGTTAGCACAACGCCCATCAACCTTTAGCCCACCAATTTAAATGACGTATTCTATTGTACGGGTGGCTACACAAACAAAGAAACAAATCCGTTGTAAGGTACAAGTGGTGATTTTCATTGGTTGCAGAAGAGTAGACTAATAATGACTACAGAGTAGACTACAGACATACAGTATTAACCAGCTTTACATACATTTGAATATGGTCTTTTCACAGAAAAAAGTAAAATTCTTAGCTATACAGACTTAATGTATTGATCAGTTCAACATACAATTGAATTTGGTCTTTTAAGACGCACCAGTAAGATGTGATTACGATTTAAATTAACTTTGCTATCGGTATACTATAATACTTGAAATCTTTGATTTTGGAAAATATTGTAATAACAATTACATGAATATATCAATATGTCCGGGTGTGATTTTAATTTTTTTTACCGATCCATATGTGTAGGGCTATGTAATTCCTCTGATTAAAATTGTTGACTAAGCTTTGTTTACAAAAAAGTCACCTGTTAGTACAAGCAGCAGACAAGTCAATGCTACTGTTTACTAGGCTAGGTAATTCCCTTTATTGAGACCTGTAACCGTCGCGCTGTTTACATCTTTCACCAGTGGACACAGGTCACTAAGGTCATATTTACTAAGCTAGGTGCTTCCCCTAACTGACACAAGTAACCAATGTTTTGTTTACATATTTCACCAGTGCACTCAAAAGTCACACAATTGTTGCCCAATATGTTTACTATACCTGGTACATGTCTCAATGACATTACTATCAAATGCATCGTTTACATATTTAGTACAAACACTTCGTATTATAGGAATAATATTTTCGAACAAACATTAATTTCTCCATAGATGATAAACATGCCATACTCAACGGGACATAACTTCTGGTTACTTGAAACCAGTGACATACCCTTTGTTTACATATTTTCTTGAACGAATTTTATTTTGCCCCAATACAACATCAGCCATGGTCGTCTATGTTACGGAGAAGAAATGTATGAGTCTACTTAGACTCCCACGGATGGTCGTGTGGTAAAATCGCTGGACTGTCGACCTGAAGGTAGCTGGTTCGAGCTCCTGTGAGGACCAAGGAAATTTTTGAGGTGTAGGGTCAAGTTCCCTATATATCTCCCGTGGTGCTTCTATTGCCATTGCACTATCAGCTATGGTGAGGTTGAAAGAAGGGCGCTGCAAAACGGTCCCTTCAGTGGTTTATAGGATCATCTCATCCTTACAGGGACATCACACACTAAGGCTCTCGACCCCCACAGAAGTAATTCCTATCAAATCTGTTGTCATCAGGACGTTCGTTAGTCTGATATGTGTACTTATATTTATTAACTTATGACCTTACTTATAACTGTAAACACGATTACTAGAATTCAAAGAAAAACCATCAAGTAAATGTTTTTATTGATAATATAATGAGTAAGATGAAAAATAAATAAAAAAAAATGTTAGTAAATTTTACATTCTGTCATGTTTTAGTTAATATGTATTTAGTTCAATCTAGCCTAAGACATAAATAAATATTTTGTAGCTGTTGGTTCTATCTTACCATCATATTTTATAGAAAATATATCAATTGGCTATCACCTTTACCTATGTTTACTAAATGGGACAGTCTTACCTGTCTGTTCTTACAGCCCATTGCTTGAAGGCTGTGAACATTTGTATGAGATGATTTATTTAAAAATCAGTCTAAAAAATATAAATTGTACCTGACAGCTCAAGTCATAAATATATAATATAAAATATATTTAAAAATTCCGATTTTGCTATTATTTCATTAGAATACTTGTATATTCTGCTCTCAAATACAACGGAATACAAAAGTTTAAAGAGAAAAAAATCTAATCTCTGGACTGATTTCTAGAGCTTCAATTTGAGAGCCACTGTTCAAGATAGTATAAATCAAATTATATTCTATTAATGTACTAATAATAATCAGTCTGAATAATTCAGACAACGTTTCAATAAATAAAAGTAGTAAGTAAAGTAAAGTTCCCTTAGCCCTAACAGGCCATCGGGGCAGATCTGTTTCTATAACCTCGGCATATAAAGAGATTGTGTGGTTAGCACAACGCCCAGCCGCTTTTACTTCCCCAACTTAAGTCAGGCACACATTTAAAGCTGGTCGGACTTGTGGGACGACTTTGAAACACAATTCACTTGGAAAAATTCCCATGGTTCTCACCGAGGATCGAACCCAGGACTCTCAGGTCGACAGTCGAGTATCTACACCACTCGGCCACCCGTCCCACTTTCAATAAATAAAATTAACAAAATGTCCACTCAGTGTCGCTAAGTCCATCGAGCTATAGTTATGGAAAGGAATCATTTTGAACGGCTGGCCACACAATGCTCTAGTCTACTTACATATAGGTAAACTAACCCTAACTGTGTATGTGTCAGTTTTTTGAAGAATATCTTCTTTATTAGTGTGAAATTGATGATTATCTGATCTTTTGTGCCTCCTAAAATTTAGAGTTTATAAAAACGCAGTGGCTACGGGTACGACTAACGTACTCCGTTTTTTTCTGGTACGGCTATAGATGTGCGCATGCGCTCTAGACGGAATATGTATTATTTTGTTACGGCTAAAAATATTGCGCCTAACCCTAACCCTAATCATATCCCTAACCCTAATCCTAACCCTCTTCCTAATCCAAACCCTAGCCCCGAAAACAAAAAAAATGCAATAAAATTCAGTCCGTCTGCCGCATTTGCGCACATCTATAGCCGTACCCCGGAAAAAATAATACGGAGTACGTTAGACATACCCGTAGCGACTGTCTTATAAAATGCCTGTGTGGACATGTATACAAAACTAAACTAGATAAATAAAGACAATACAACACAGAGCATTGTCTTAAATTTTCTAGATTTGCAGATTTTCTTTGGAGATAAAATTTTAATTCTCTCTTCATAATAATGTAATGATCAGATCCACATACATCTGAATTTCGCCTTCTCACAGATAAAACTCTCTCATGACGTACCAGTAGGTTGCAACACTATTCTTTTATTTGAGGACATATTTTAATGACCATTACAGGTTTATCAATTTGTTCCAGTAGACATTATACCTGTGTATCGACCCATATGATTAGGGCTATGGAATTCCCCAGGTTAAAGTATAGACTAAACTTTGTTTACAAAAAGTCACCTGGTAGTAAACGCAGTAGACCAGTCAATGCAAATGTTTGCCATGCTAGGTGATTCCCCTAATTGAGACCAGTAACCTGTACATGTTTTGTTTACATATTTCACCAGTGGACACAGGTCACCAAGGTCATGTTTACTATACTAGGTGCTTCCCCTAACAGTATAGACAATTCACAGATTACTGAAAAGGAAATAGAAGGACAAAATAACACATTTGATAAGAAATAGTAAACTGATAAAGCAAATATTTGTGGGCCCCCTTTTACTGCCCCCCCCCCAATATAGATATTGAATTTAACAATAAGTGTTTTTTTCCTTTCTCAAAAATCATCAATCTAAATTTTGATTGATTATTTTACAACGAAGAGTGTCCGAATAGTAGGTGTAAGTTTAAGAAAGCACTCAATTTCTGGGTATAAACTTTTACATTTAGTGGCTCCATTAGTTTCTTGAGATGAACTTCTACATTTAGTGGCTGAATTAGTTTCTGGGGATGAACTTCTACATTCAGTGGCTCAATTAGTTTCTTGGGATGAACTTCTACATTTAGTGGCTCAATTAGTTTCTGGGGATGAACTTCTACATTCAGTGGCTCAATTAGTTTCTGGGGATGAACTTCTACATTCAGTGGCTCAATTAGTTTCTGGGGATGAACTTCTACATTCAGTGGCTTAATTGGTTTATGGGGAAGAACTATTACATTCAGTGGCTCAATTAGTTTCTGGGCATGAACTTAAACATTCAGTGGCTCAATTGGTTTCTGGGGATGAACTTCAACATTCAGTGGCTTAATTGGTTTATGGGGATGAACTATTACATTCAGTGGCTCAATTGGTTTCTGGGGATGAACTTCAACATTCAGTGGCTCAATTAGTTTCTGGGTATGAACTTCTACATTCAGTGGCTCAATAAGTCAATGAGATGTAGGGCCGTCTTAAAGTATGTAACCGCCCGAGCACTTGGCTGATTTGAGGAGAACACTTGATAGCTGATTTTTTATATTTTTTTTTACGTTTTTAATAAATGTTTTTGTATGATAATATATATATATATATATATATATATATATATATATATATATATATATTGTTTTTTATTATCTGTTTAAAGGTTCCTGCACATGCCTTAGACCCAGGAATCCATAATATCTAAAGACGTTCATGTACCCAGGGGTACCTACCTTCCACTACGCCGAAGTCTTCATCGATTTCGTCGTCCTTGTCATTATCTGGAAAAAAAATAACATTGAAATTAAGTCTACGTATTAATGTTAATTAGGTCTACTTATCAATATTAATTTGCGCAGACATAAAAAAAAATATAAAAAGATGGTATATTCAAAATATTAGTATCCACTAAAATACAAAATAGATAAAAAGACAGTATATACCAAAAACAGTATGGACAAAAAGAAAGTATAATCAAATAGACAGTATAGACAAATAGACCAGCAGACATTATAGACAAGTAGACAGAATAGACAAATAGACAGTATTGACAAAAAGACTGTATAGACAAATAGACAGTACAACCAAGTAGGCAGAATAGAAATAGACAGTATTAGATTATGCATTACTATTGTCTCCCGTTATATCTATGTTGTTTTTTTATCACGACCAGATATCATTCTCTGTAAAAGCCCTTTTTAATAAATTTGTTGAAAAACCTGTTCTCGTTTTTTGAAAAGCTTTATCTGTTTGTTAATTATTTCGTAATGTATATACGATGAAAGTTGGTTAATATTCCTCAACTGAAACCAGCTTGAATTAAACGGGCGCCCGACTATTAGTTGGGGGAATTGAATACGCCTGGGCGTTGTACTAACATCACAACCCTTTATTTATGTCGTGGTTACAGAAACAGATGAACTCTACATTTTATCTGCACAGTTGGCCTACTGTGGCTAAGGGAACTTTATTACACAAAATGGAGGTGATGGTGGGGGTGGGGGGGGGGCGTGGCTTGGTTGAGACGGAACAAAAACAGTAAGAAAAAAAATGACACGCTTTTGAAATGTATGTAAATAAGTATGTTTTTATTTACAGCGGCAAAGACTGAATCAATGTGACATGCACAGCTCTTAGGTGAGAATATGTGTGGCGCATCATTACGAGAGACCAAATGTTGTTAGCATAGCCCAGGGGTCGGCAACCTTTTGACATGCATTGGCGGATCCAGGGGGGGGGGGCGACCCTGCCTCTGCCTCCCCTATGGCTCCGACCCCTCTAATGTCTAAACCCTTTTTCTCTGCTGCTGCTCGAAATATAACGTTTTTACAAAGACACGGCTTCCCCCATTCCAATTTTCTGGATCCGCCCCTGGACATGTAAGAGCCAAAAGTTATAATTTACAATGTTTTCAGTTTTTTTTTTTAAAAAGCCACTCAAATTATTCTTTCAATATTATGGTATTTGATTACGAACGTAAAATAATATCATTATAATTATTTGCGCATTGAAGTGGAAGACCGCAATTTGACATCGAAGGAGTAGCAAATGGACATCGAAAGAGCCGCATGCGTCTTGCGAGCTGCAGGTTGCTGACCCTGGCATAGCTTGACTATTTTTTGAAGCTCGCAGCTGGTAGTGCGGTCAAGCGCCTAATTGCATGAGAGTCAAGGATTCAAGCTCCGGTGTGTGCCAATGGATTTTCAAGTCATTGGTTAAACTTCCCGCTACATTTCCGGTGGTGCCTCCATGACCATTGCACTTTTGGCTATGGTGGTGATGAAAGAGGATCACCATAAAAACCGCATCATTAGTGTTTATAGGATCATTTTGTTCAAGTTATTTTTAACAAATTTTTATGATTTCTTATTGTTCATCTATCTGTCCTGTGCAGGATTTTCGCATAAGATATACACCCTTGAGTGCCTCAAATATTATGTTTATGGGAGCAACTGTCACATATACTTAACTATTTGGCACTGAATATACTATATCTGGACTTACAAAGGGCTCACATATCTTAAATAGCTTAGGGCCTTATGAATTCTATATCCGGCCCATCATATGCTTTTTCTTTTAGCTAGATTTTATGCACCTCCCCTATTACCCCTCTTCCATCACTCTAGCACAAAGCATAAAGTTTTCATTTTTAGTTCTTCACAAAAAAACCTGTTAATTTTCCAACTCAAGTGGGGGGGGGGGAATTTATTATGCAAATATTTTTTTAGGCGGTTTTAATACTCTCACTGATTTACATTTTATATAGGCTGTTTTTTAAAAAACACAAACTGTTTGTAATTTATACAAACACTATACTCCCATCATCCACCAACACTTAATGTACTTAGAAGTGAGTCCTATATTGCATCCACCCACCACCCATAAACCATGCCGCAGCAACTTTTAACACTTGTCAAAGGATGGGCCCAAGATTTTAGGTTTGAGTGTCCCCCAGTTTTCCTTGTCTGTAGAAGCCCTAGGGGCTCCAGATTTTCTCGCTTTGGCCCTGACATCCGAGCCGTACTAATGGGGAGAGGGTTGTTAAGGGTTTTTAAGCCCAATTTTCGTCGCAGTAAACTCGTAAAAAGGTCCTGCCCTAAAAATACTACAGTGTTGACCGCTCTTCCCTAATAACGCCTCTGGGTATAATGGCAGGTTGTTGCTTAGAGTAAAACAAACTATTTACTGAATCCCCCCTCCCCACCAAAAAAAACAACAACAAACAAACAATTCAACAACACGTTATAAACAAAGAATATGTATTAGACATGTCACATGGATTTTATTAACGACAATGATTTTACACTGTGGTGGAATACACACGCTACGTTAAGTCCAACTAGACGGTCTTAATATATGTAACTTTCTTTGATCACAATACGTCCTGTCCCACGTCGAAGGTCTCTGTCAAGCTGCTGCACACCTTGTTGCTAAAAGTCCAGCTACACACACGCACGTGTTCCGTGATCTGGTCAGTTCACCTGCTAGCCTCTGAGTACCCTGACCATTCATACTTAAAAAAGTTGCAGCCATGCAGTGACCTACTTACGAGCAAAGTCACTTAGTGCTCAATCTGCTTATAGCTCGATGATCAGTTGTTTGTCACATATTAAGTGGACACAATTTGAAAAAAAAAGTGGAACAAAGAACGACGGAACTTTAAATTTGCATTGAAGGTGGTCAGTTGTAAGTTAACCGTCTTTCTCCCGCCCATTATGTAACCTTTTAAGACCTGTTAACCTTTATTATGAATCATCAATTACCACATGCCCGTTTTAGGGCTTCTGGGGCCCTAAAGACTCTCCGAAAAGCAAAAGTACCCATTCTGGCGCCTGGTGATATCATCATGGGCCCCCTGTGTTAATAGCGAGGGCCGCCAGTTGCGGTTCGTCGTCCTCCACGTACGCGCTCAAGCTCTCCAACAATGTACTAGGGTAGTACACATACAGTACCCCATCACTCGAGTATGTCATATATGTCAAAAACTGTTTTCAGCAAAAAAAGGCATTTACAAAAAACACTTCTGGTGATATCTTCAGGCTATTCGGGGCCTAAGTCGTGTATAATGTTGGACATAGGGCAATTATCATGTAGGCCAAAGGGCGATTATCATGTGGGCCATAATGCAATTATCATGTGGGCCATAGGGCGAATATCATGTGCGCCATTGGGCAATTATCATGTGGGCCATAGGGCGATTATCATGTGGGCCAAAGGGCGATTATCATGTGGGCCATAGGGCGATTATCATGTGGGCCATAATGCAATTATCATGTGGGCCATAGGGCAAATATCATGTGCGCCATTGGGCAATTATCATGTGGGAAATAGGGCGATTATCATGTGGGCCATAATGCAATTATCATGTGGGTCATGGGCGATTATCATGTGGGTGATATGCCGATTATCATGTGGGCCATAATGCAATTATCATGTGGGCCATAGGGCGAATATCATGTGCGCCATTGGGCAAAATATTATGTTGGCAATAGGGCAATTATCATGTGGGCCATAGGGCTATTATCATGTGGGTCATGGGCAATTATCATGTGGGCCATAGGGCTATTATCATGTGGGCGATATGGCAATTGTCATGTGGGCCATAGGACGATTATCTAGGGCCATATGTGTAGCACATTCATATATACTCAATCACATAATCTCTAAACACGGTTCCTCCCCCCCCCCCACACACACACAAATGGGTGTCTGAGGCAGTTATCCTATAATAGGATTCCTATTAGCCAGATTTAAAAACTGCCACTGCATACGACATTGTTATTATTTGTATAAACGGGATAACGGTCAATTGGTGAGTTGTTTTATGTCAGTGTGTGTGTATGTGTGTGTGACCCGGCTGTTCTCTCATATGCAATGTTTAATACGCAGTTTTGACCATGTGTGTGTTTGTGAGACCAGACTATTTTTACACATTCAATATTCACACGCGGTTTTGACCATAGTGATATGTGGATACAAAAATGTGTCGGATGTGCTGTCACAGTGTTGAAAAAAAACACGTAGCACACACACACACACACACACACACACGGTTGGATGACCACTCCTCGAGACGGGCGCTGATCAACAGTGCCTGGCGTGGTCATCTGTGTTGCTTATATTTTCTTGATAGGTGAGCTTTCATTCACGGAGCAGTCATTTCATCGGAGACATTGTTGCATTACAGTGGTGAAAATATGTTTTCTTCTCCAAAAGGTGTCAATATAATTGGCTATTGAAATGGATTAAAATAAAATAATTCAAAGATTTTAAACAAGTAAGTTTTAATTTTAATTTATTCTTCATTATTAAACCGATTGCTATTTAAGAAACGTGTTTGGACCGAATAAATAAAGAGGCATTAGTACTATAGTAAAGTTACTATCTTAAATTATAAAAAAAAACATTTTTAATAAAATGCAAATATAGAAGAAATGGACCTAACATTCAGCTGGTGATTAAACTTAATTCCTTCCATAAATGTTTGCAGTATTTAAAAGTTCTTTTGAGGAGGTAGCCTTTCATTGTGTTTATGCTTATTTGTTCAATGGATTGACAACACATTCAATGTATCCTAGAGGAATTTTTTTCTACCTTTAATTGCGGCCATAAATGATTGCAGTATTTAGAAGTTAATATGGTGAGGTAATCTGACTTTGTGTTTATGAAAATTTGTTCCAATGCACTGACAACACATTCAAGAAATGCTAGTGATATTGAATTCTATTGTTTTCTCTTGTCAATTATCTACTTAAAACGACTGGTGAATATTAGTGCAAAAGTTGCACAAAAAGATCTAGTAATATACATAGCCTACTAAACATGCCATCTCGGAGGTTCCAAATTTAAAATATTTTCTAGAGATTGTCTTCATAAATAAATGCTAAGTATTTTTTTTTTTAAACATTTTAAAGTTTGATTAATTAAAAACATAAATTAACTTTTTCTAAATAAGTGTGAATTTTTTGACAGATCTAAACAGACTGTACTGAGAGGTGTTGGCAATGGGAGTAAACTCAACAAAAGAATCAAACTCTTTTACCATGTTTAGGGAAAGTATTTTAGTTAAAAATTCTCAATTCAAGTTGAGTATTTTTTTTCCTTTATTAAAATATATGCAATTTTTAATTTCAATAGAATTAGTTTATATGTACTAACACAACTAATACATTTTGTTTTGTAATTATTCATTGAATTGATTCTAATCTGTAATTTTTTTCTCATTTACAGAGTTGATTGTCCAACAAGTTGTTTGGATCAAGATCCTTATTCGTTTCCATTAGAAGTGTGCCAAATAATGCAACTGTTCTAGACTGTCTACACCAATAGATATTTTACATTGCATTGCTTACCAATCTTGTCATCTAAGAGGTTCCCAAATTTAAGAGTGGTCTAGAAATTGACTTCATAAAAAATGCTAAGTACTTTTTTTTTTTCTTTTAAAGAACATTTTAAAGATTAATTATTTAAGAACATAAATTAGCTTCTTTTAAATATGTGTAATTTTTCTGACAGATCTAAACAGACTGTAATGAGAGGTGTTGGCATTGGTAGTTAACTCAAGAAAAGAATTAAACTCTTACATTGAGTAGGGAAAGTATTTTAGTATAAAATCCTCAATTCAAGTTAAGTATTTTTATTCCTTTTTTTTTAAATATTTGCACTTTTTATTTTAAATAAAATTAGTTTTATATGGACTAACACAACTAATCCATTTTGTTTTGTAATTATTCATTGAATTGATTCTAATCTGTAATTTTTTTCTCCTTTACAGTGCTGATAGCACAACAAGATGTTTGTAACAAGATAAATTTTCATGTCCATTGGAAGTGAGCTAAATACTGGAACTGTTCGAGAATGACTACACCAATAGATCTTGTACAATGAATTGCTTACCAAACTTGCCATCTAAGAGGTTCCCAAATTTAATAGAATGTCTAGAGATTGTCTTCATAAATAAATGCTAAGTATTTTTTTTTATTTTAAAGAACATTTTAAAGTTTAATTATTTTAGAACATAAATTAGCTTCTTCTAAATATGTGTGAATTTTTTGACAGATCTAAACAGACTGTACTGAGCGGTGTTGGCAATGGGAGTAACCTCAGCAAAAGAATCAGACTCTTTTACCATGTTTAGGGAAAGTATTTTAGTTTAAAATTCTCAATTCAAGTTAAGTATTTTTATTCCTTTATTAAAATATTTGCACTTTTTAATTTCAATAGAATTAGTTTATATGTACTAACACAACTAATCCATTTTGTTTTGTAATTATTCATTGAATTGATTCTAATCTGTAATTTTTTTCTCCTTTACAGAGTTGATTTTCCAACAAGTTGTTTGGATCAAGATCCTTATTCGTTTCCATTAGAAGTGTGCCAAATAATGCAACTGTTCTAGACTGTCTACACCAATAGATATTTTACAATGCATTGCTTACCAATCTTGTCATCTCAGAGGTTCCCAAATTTAAGAGTGGTCTAGAAATTGACTTCATAAAAAATGCTAAGTACTTTTTTTTTTTCTTTTAAAGAACATTTTAAAGATTAATTATTTAAGAACATAAATTAGCTTCTTTTAAATATGTGTAATTTTTTTGACAGATCTAAACAGACTGTAATGAGAGGTGTTGGCATTGGTAGTTAACTCAAGAAAAGAATTAAACTCTTACATTGAGTAGGGAAAGTATTTTAGTATAAAATCCTCAATTCAAGTTAAGTATTTTTATTCCTTTTTTTTTAAATATTTGCACTTTTTATTTTAAATATAATTAGTTTTATATGGACTAACACAACTAATCCATTTTTGTTTGTAATTATTCATTGAATTGATTCTAATCTGTAATTTTTTTCTCCTTTACAGTGCTGATAGCACAACAAAATGTTTGTAACAAGATAAATTTTCATGTCCATTGGAAGTGAGCTAAATACTGGAACTGTTCGAGAATGACTACACCAATAGATCTTGTACAATGAATTGCTTACCAAACTTGCCATCTAAGAGGTTCCCAAATTTAATAGAATGTCTAGAGATTGTCTTCATAAATAAATGCTAAGTATTTTCTTTTTATTTTAAAAAACATTTTAAAGTTTAATTATTTTAGAACATAAATTAGCTTCTTCTAAATATGTGTGAATTTTTTGACAGATCTAAACAGACTGTACTGAGAGGTGTTGGCAATGGGAGTAACCTCAGCAAAAGAATGAAACTCTTTTACCATGTTTAGGGAAAGTATTTTAGTTAAAAATTCTCAATTCAAGTTAAGTATTTTTATTCCTTTATTAAAATATTTGCAATTTTTAATTTCAACAGAATTAGTTTATATGTACTAACACAACTAATACATTTTGTTTTGTAATTATTCATTGAATTGATTCTAATCTGTAATTTTTTTCTCATTTACAGAGTTGATTGTCCAACAAGTTGTTTGGATCAAGATCCTTATTCATTTCCATTAGAAGTGTGCCAAATAATGCAACTGTTCTAGACTGTCTACACCAATAGATATTTTACAATGCATTGCTTACCAATCTTGTCATCTCAGAGGTTCCCAAATTGAAAAGATTTTTATGAAATTTTCATGAAAAATAAAAACCATTTTGAATTTTTATTAGTTAAGAACTTTTTAATTTTTTTATTCTTGCTGTACATTTTAATTTTTACTGGTAGATTTTACACAATTTGAATTCTTATAAATGAACATAGAGTCAAACCATGATTTTGTATTGTCCAAGTCAAAACATTGTAATGCATCTATATGGGGAACCAGACATTTATTACCAAACATTAAAGCCTTAAATCATTTTTTTTAATAACGTTAGACATTACTTTTTTTTTACTTTATACTTTGTTTCAATTTTCATCCTTGTATAAAATAGATCAGTGTTTACGAATAATTTCTTTAAAATAATCTTTTAATTATTTTTGTTTAAACTTTTTGTTTAAGAAAATAATATTTTAATTTATGATTAGGAAGATCTTTTCAAGACATAGCCTGATTATAATGCATATACTGTTCATATAATTTTTCTAATACTGTTGATGCTTTTTTTAATGTTAATTTAAATAAACAGTTACACTCATTCTTAAATCTTTCGTTTATTTTTTATTGTAATTGCATTTTTTTGAATGTCAATGTCATTATCACTTTTTATATATACATTTTCTTAAATTTTAATTAAACTATTGCTGAAGGGCAGATAATTCTGTGCTCATAATACAACAATAAGACTTTAAAAAGACTTAGTTTAATACTCCCCTTCTTAAAGAATAATTTTTAATTTATCACAATGATACATTGCCTTGAAATTAACTAAATGATGTAGGTTTGAAACATAGCTATTTGGTTTGAAGATAAGGAAAGTTGATACATGTTTTTTTTTCTGCTATAGTGCTGGGGATTTTTGTAGAAAGAGGTCTGATAGACCTCATATTCAGAATTTTTCTTGGGGCCTGTATTATAAAAAAAATCTGGAGAGATGAACAAATTATGGCCTGTAGAAACTCGCTGCTAGAGACTTTGGTTTATAGTGAGTCTGCAACTTTTCTTGTAAATTTATTTCAATAATAAATGAAAAAAAATAAAGAACTAGAAACAAATGCATCAAGTAAAGATTTTAATCCAATTATGTTATATTTATTCAATATTTCACAAATATCAATCGTATTTGATTTACACTTTAAAAAAGTAGAAATATTAATGAAGCTTAGTAGGCCAGACTTGCCTAACACAACTTCTGATTTAGACTAGTAAGGCATAAAACGTTATATATATATGTAATATTATGTGAACACACAATGCCTGTGTGACATACTAACTGCGGGTCCGAGGTTCGATCTGCTGCGAGAACCAATATATCTTTTTTCAGGACATAGGCAAAGTTTTCCCTTCAATGATCGATATGTGTCTGCAATGTCCTTGCACTATTGGTTATTGTTGTGATGAAAAAATTGCACTATAAAACCGCACTATTAGTAATTTATAGGATTGAAGATATAGATATACATATCATTCTTACAGATATTTTACAAACCGATAATAATGGGTATAACGAAGTAGATGAATACACCGATTCGTCTATTATAGGCTTTTGTTACAGTCACTCTGGCAAAAATGAGTTATATATTTCGGGTAATTTGAAATCATCAAACACCAACTTGTCGGAGCCCAATCTATTTGAAATTTTGAACACATTTATAGTTTCGATGACAACAATCTTTGTTTTTAGTCTGGTGAGCTATTTCTAATGTTGTACATAAAACTTGACTAACAAAAGCAAAGGGCATTGTTTTAACTAGATAAAGTGCAAGAAAATATAAAAGAAACATTTTATTGTTCTTTATTTGTGTTATTAAAACTAAGTACACCTCTTATTGACGTACATTGCCTATTCAAGTAAAAAACAAAATAGCCAATAACCGCCAACATTGTAGTAATTACGTCAGTAAACATCCAATATAGGAAATCTAATTCCAAACTATAAATTCATATTTCGATTTATATATTTCTATTCATCTCTCTTCCTGTGTTTTATTGGGTTTTTTCTACCTTTGCTTAAACTTATTTATTATTTTGTCTATCTATTTTTTTATTTTTTTTACTTATCAAAAAAACTTATCTACATGTTTTAAAACTCCCCACCTACCTATAGAAAAAATAAGATGCACATCGGTATGAATATCAATGGGTCGAGAATAGGCACGTATTTCCATATATTAACTGCAAAAGACAAGAAAAAAATTAGGTAATTTAAATTTTAGTTCTATATGAATGAAGAGCTCAAATATGTGTGTAGATCTATCTATTACATTACCACCACCTAGATCCTAACATGAGACTTGCATAGATTGTGTAGAAACACGTAGATCATGCCCCCCCCCCCGATCGTAGATTCCATAGGTCAAGCTCCTCCTAGGTGCTTAACCTCTATATTTTTACCTCATCCCAAGATCCCGACCCCTATCCAGATTAAGAAGCAGCCACACGATCTCAAGCACACCCTTCCCCCTTTCCATGATCTTTAACCCTTTCCATCATGAGCCTCTAGATCTTTAACCGCTAAATTCTGACTTCCTGGATGATTAACCTCTCCCTCTTTAAATCCCTGATCCCCTCCCCCAGATCATGAGCCCGTCCCTCCCCTAGATATTAACCCCGTCATTTAGATCACGAACCATTGGTTTCTCCTAACAATGGGCCACTAGATTTTGATTTCATTATATCATGAACTTCTTTCTCCCCAAGACTCCGAACCCTTACCCCATACTTTCCCCATATAGAATGTAACTTGCATTCACATGCCCCCGTGGATTTGTCGGTGCATTCCGTTCCGGCACATTGAATCCTGCAGTCTCCAAGACAATCCTCATCGAAATGGAACGCCTTGCACTCTGTAAACAGGCGAGACAAAGAGGACAAGATATCACCACACATCCCCAACTTTTCATTCTACGATTAATCTAAATCAGAGGTCCTCGAAGTGTGTGCCGTCAAAAAAAAAACATTAATCGATTAGATTTACGGGAGTTAATACAGCATATGCCTGCAATCAGGGCACACCCAGTTACGTAAAGCAAACTACCCATCCCACAATAATTACTATAAATGTTATCTAAATTTCTAGCTTAAATTTCGTTTTTTTCCCCTTTTCTCTTAATTTTTTGATGGTAGGCTAAATCGCGAGTAATGAAATGTTAAATTTTGTAAAAACCGTAACTGAAAGTTATTCAATACTGTACTAGTACTAGATAATGTACATTTAATTAGGTATGTCGTTTATATTTTCATTGGTGTGTCAGCCGCTTTTTTTTAAAAATTAGATTTGATGTAGTTTCACTTTATCTATATGTGGGTGTGCTAGTCAAAAATTATTTAACTCAATCTGCAAAACATAAAATCTGACATTGAACCAATAGTCGTCTAGCCCAGACCAGTTCTTGCGAGTTTGAGGGGAGGGGGGAGGATAGGGGAGAGCATTCGACACAGTTTAATTTTATAAAACACGTTCAACACTTCTGATCTCCCTTGAAGGTTTAATTATAAAATATTTGTACGTAGCGGGAAAATAAAAATCCCAACAGGTACCCCCTTGGCAATGGGCGCCCTAGGCAGTTTTTTTGTTCATAAGAAGGGCTCATGTCAAACAATAAGTCACTTTATTCATCGCCCTCATAGTATATGCCCAGATGCTATCTTTAGTCACTTTGGATACGGTCCTGCTTTTACTTTTTTTTGCCAACTTTTATGTTCTATTAGTAATACCAGTTTTACATCCCAGGACTGGGTTTTGAAACCCCGCCTTACAGCCGGGATAGGATCCGTCGACTTTGTTGCAGTCTGCTCTTACAGCTGCCATTGCATCCGATACCCCAGGCAAACGCTGCACATTCTGCTGTGATATGATATGTTTACGTATAACACATATATAGGTAGCGTAATAGAAAAACAGGATGTTTGAATGGATTGAGATTGAGAGATGAAGACACATAAGTAGAGATAGGTGGATAAATAAGGATATATACTTAAAGACTTAGACATACAAACAGATAGAGACAGACAATTCATCTGAAAGGGTGTTGATCACAATGCTCTCAGCTAATATGGGAATGAAAGAGGGGCAATATAAAGCAAGTCCAATTAGTTTTTGATTATTACAGAGAAAACAAAAAATATATAAGTAAGGGATAGAAATATAAATTTATGAATACATAGGAGCAAGGGGAAAAAAGCTGGTCAACTTTAACCAACTTCTCGTACATACATGGGCAACTTTAACCTCTTACTAGTACATACATGGGCAAATATATATATATATATATATATATATATATATATACATATAGTGATTTTTGTAAAAAAAAATAGGTGCCGGTACTCCGAGATGGATGGCCAAATTTTAGCTAAAACCCAGCGTGTAGTTTAGTTCGTATTGCGAGGAATTTTTAAAATAATTCAATTTTAACACATTAATAATATAATAAACTAATAATAAGCGTTAACATACAAGAAAAGTAATATTTTTTTCTCCACATTGAAAAATGTGCCAGAACGCCGTACCGGTGCGTAGGGTACATTCACAAAAAGCACTGCATATATATATACAGAGAGTGAAATATATATAGAGAGAGAGAAAGAAAGAAAGAGAGAGAGAGAGAGAAAGAGAGAGAGAGAGAGAGAGAGAGAGAGAGAGAGAGAGAGAAGAGAGAGAGAAAGAAGTGATTCAATCAATCATTATTGACTTTTCCCTAATTGCAATGTTTGCCACCAACTGGCATTTCATTAGTCAACCTTCAGTATTCTGTGCTAAAGTTTCAATAGCTTACCTTGGTTTTTTACGTCAGAATCTCATATGCATATATTAATCTACCGGCTTATAAAATCCCTTATATACTTTATTAATTACAATTTCTTTATGTGTAAAGTCTGCGCAACCGCCCTCAATAAACAATATTTCTACTTAAGATTTTCGCGTCATATTGACTTAGTTTTTTTAATAAACAGGTGAAAAAATTAAATATTTACATTTTACCTTTTCAATTAAAATCAAATTTGTCGCCACAACCACCAACATGAACATTTTTATGTGTGATACTACAAGTCTAAACAATACATTTTTTATACTATATTGCCTTTTTAAATATTTTATTGATTTTATTTACTATAAGACGTATTCTTGCTTTAGAATCTTTCACATCAAGAAAACAAAATTCCTATTAGAATAATAAAGGTCGTATAACAGCTATGCTGGAAATGATACATAATATTATCGCAATAATTTACATCCATATTAAAAATCAATAATAAATTATTTTTTTTTATTTTTTTGGTAATTTGTTTTGTGTGTGGATATGACATATGTTATGTTTAATTTCGCTTAAGACTAACAGGACATGAGTCCACTCTGTGAAACAAAAAGTTGATCAGGCATTGTCTAATAATACACACAGTGTAGAGCTGTTTGTTAGTGTCTGCATGGTTCAATGAACAGTATCCACAGGGGACGGGTCCAGGGTGGAGGGGGAGGCAGTGTTAACTGGACTTGTCGGTTGAGCTCTCCTCTTATTTTTTTGACCATGTGCAGCTGTTTCGTCCATTTGTAAAGTTGTTCGTTGAATCAATTGTTGTCTATGATATTTCTACTTGGATTCATTCACTTTGTATTAAGGAGAAAGTGTTTTTACAAAGTGCATTTTATTCTTTTCTTATTGCATTATTTCGTTGAACGGAGGTTATTTGGAATTGTGTAATTTATGGAAATATTTGTGTTATTTGTCATAGAAGCTGAAAGACTTGTTAGTCCATCAAATCATAATTTATAAAAAGTTTAATTTACATAAAGCCAACAGATTAGAGCACATTGATTAATTACAGAGATACTTTCTAGATGTCTTATCAAGTGTTTGCTTGGATGTTTCTATTTGGATTTTTCAGGTTATTTTCTATAAATATAAATAGGTTGGTCAGATTGTATTATGTTTAGGTTTTAGCTTGTTATGAATGATTTTAATTTTATTTTCTTTTTGTTTCACTCCTACAAATGAGCAACGGTTTTTAGGATATGTTAAGGCTTTAGGAAATATTGTGTTCAGTGAATCAGTACAGGCTCTGTTCTTTTTCTTTAAAGACATCTTTTTAAGCTAATTTAAACTCTGCAGAACTAAGTATTTACTTGTACTCTATTAAATCAAATGGCATATGAAATGGCATTCTGCAGAGGAATTCAAAACACAAATATTGATTTTGAAATTCTCAGTGAATGATTATTTCCAAACAGAAAAAAAACACCAACTTATAAAAAGGGAAGCTTTCCAATTAGGGTACCAACTTCACGTTCCAGCCGTGTTACTGCTTCATTTTCCAGCTCCGATTTCCAGCCATGTCCTAGCTGCATCTTCCAGCTCTACCTTCCAGCCATGTTCCAGCTGCATCTTCCAGCTCTACGTTACGGATATGTTCTAGCTGCATCTTCCAGCTCTACGTTCGAGCCATGTTCCAGCTGCATCTTCCAGCTCTACGTTCCAGCCATGTTCCAGCTACATCTTCCAGCTCTACGTTCCAGCCATGTTCCAGCTACATTTTCCAGCTCTACGTTCCAGCCATGTTCCAGCTACATCTTTCAGCTCTACGTTCCAGCTACATCTTCCAGCTCTACGTTCCAGCCATGTTCCAGCTACATCGTCCTGCTCTACGTTACAGCCATTTCCAGCTGCATCTTTCAGCTATACGTTCCAACCATGTTCCTGCTGCATCCTTCAACTCTTCAATACGAATATGTTCCAGCCATGTTCCAGCTGCATCTTCCAGCTTTTCGTTACAGCCATGTTCCATCTGCATCTTCCAGCCGATGCACGGGCATGATGGCGACTTCCAGCTCTACTTTCCAGCCATGTTCCAGGGACATCTTTCAGCTCTACGTTACGCTATGTTCCAGCTGCATCGTCCTGCTCTACTTTACAGCCATTTCCAGCTGCATCTTCCAGCTCCTCGTTACAGCCATGTTCCAGCTCCACGTTACACCCATGTCCCAGCTCCATCTTCCAGCTCTTCATTCCAACCATGTTCCTGCTGCATCCTCCAACTTTTCATTACGAATATGTTCCAGCCATGTTCCAGCTGCATCTTCCAGCACTTCGTTACAGCCATGTTCTAGCTGCATCTTCAAGCTGATACACGGGCAGGATAGCGACTTCCAGCTCTACTTTCCAGTCATGTTCCAGCTGCATCTTTTAGCTCTACGTTACAGCCATGTTCCAGCTGCATCTTCCAGCTCCTCGTTACAGCCATGTTCTATCAACATGCTAAAGCTCTTCGTTACGGATATGTTCCAGCCATGTTCCAGCTGCATCTTCCATCTCTACGTTACGGATATGTTCCAGCCATGTTCTAGCTCCATGTTCCAGCTCCATGTTCCAGACACACACACACACCTAGATCTCAACCTGCCCAATGAAGTCAGCCGTAAGGTAGGACACTTTTTATTATTTCAATTCTTGCATGCATCTTGATTTTGCACAAGGTGTCTCATGATTATTTCAATATATATATATAGAATAACGATTTAAAATTTACCATTTACCCCCTTTACATAACTTTGTCAGTTGAACTACATATTATCTAGTCCCTTTCCCCAGTCTACCAATTTTATGTTCAAAATTTAGTTTTTTTTATCTCATTAACCATCCCTCCATCCATTATTTCTTTATTCCATTGAAATAATTTATTGACCTTTTTCTTTTATTCTATCAATTATTTATTTCTTCAAACTGTTATCACTATTTACCCCCCCCCCCCCACATACTATCATATTAATATTTCTTTTTTATCTTTATTTACATTTTTATAATGGATACCATTTATGAATGTCTTCTTTAATACCATCATAATATAACGACTGAACTTTTTTACATGTTGTTTACTATTCAATACATCTCAACACAACATCAATGAAGTTACAATTTTGCTCCCTTTAATACTTTGTGTTTACTATACAATACATCTCAACACACCATCAATTAAGTGACACTTTCACTCTAAAAACTGTCTTCAACCTCAAGACTCGCCCGTGAGACTGTCTCGTGCAACTGCCACGTGAGACTACTCAAAAGATTCCGACTAACTGTCCCGTGTGACCACCATGCTCTGATTGTCCGGTTTGTCACGTATCCGTTATCTGTCCACTGAGTCACAGGATCTTTGACCAAACGCTAACACATGTACCGGTCAAACTAGACACTTAAGACATGCTTGACCTAATTAAACAACTGGTCACATTCACAATCACACACCAACAAAACAAACAAACAGCTTGATAAATAGTGTCGTTGTTTGACTCGTGGTAAATGTATTGGTCACATGTTTGTCAAGTGATAAACCAGGTTGGAAACTTGATAAAGATGTTGCCCGTTGCGCGATCTAGTAGCATACTAGGTGTAGGGTGAGGATGATGTCACATATAAACGTAATCGAGTCCACATACGGCCCAAGTTGACACCGTTCAACAAGATGGGAGAGAACCACTAGTTATGGCCAGTGTTCGATTTAAGAAAAAAACAACAGTGCCGGGATGAAAAAACAATGTCTGCAGAGCCGGGCATAAATGTTTCATCCCCGGCAGGGAAATATTAGCTAAAGCAGAGCCCTGGATGTCCCCGGCAGGGATAAATTAGCTAAATCAGAGCCCGGGATGTCCCCGGCAGGGATGTATTAGCTAAAGCAGAGCCCGTGATGTCTCCAAAAGATGTAACGTAAGCATGTTATAAATAGAACTATAGAAGTGTCTAAGCGATTTCACCTTAAAACTATCAGGTAAATATAAAAAAAGAACTCAATTCATTCATGCAGGATAAGTATTTAAGTCGTGAAAATTTTTAAAGTTTAAAAACAGACACTGTTAAAAAGTTAACAGTGTAATTCCCTTTTTCACAGAAATTTCCTTCAAATCCAGGTAGACAGCTAGCGCTGTATCCATAATCACTGCAGATGGAATCTTTACAGGTCGATGAGCATCCTAGTGTACAGTTCTCACCATAAAAACCTTGAGGACAATATGTTATCATAAAGAAACAAAAATAAGTACCACAAAAAATAGCTTAACTTTCACAATTTTAAAGATACATAAAAGGGCTAACCAAATGTGAAATGTTCGTTTTTTTCAAGTGCTGCTAAAATAATAGAGAATACTTTAAAAAAAAATCTAGCATTATCCTTTAAAAATGTTAATAAATAAACAAATATCGATTGTACTGTCTTCAGGATACTTAAATATGTGTTAATTTAGGTCATTACATAAATGTATTCAGGTCATTACATAAATGTATTGTTTATATGCATATTAATTTTTTTTTTTAAATCATAAAAATCTATTTGCTTAAAGTTTGTTTTTTATAATTGTAAGTCCTGAGTGTTTTGTACTTACTTAATAACGTACACAGGCACTAATAGGTACTAATAGTTAAAAACAAACGTATCGTTGTTTTTTGTTTGTCAAAATAACATATTTTTTGTTGGATATCAAAGAAGTAAAAATATTGTCCAAAACCCATTTAAATTATAGATAAGTGCAGACAAATAGATTCTTATGAAGCGGCTTGGTACGTAGGAGTGTGTTCCAACAGGCAAATTATATACTGACTATAAGTGGGGAAAAACAATAGGTCATTAAATGTAGTACAACAATTATAACATTGGTAAATAGGTATACAAATCATATCTTGTAGTTTTATTAGATGTATTGCCTAGAATCAAAATTTCAGCAGTTTCAACAAGGGGAACTACCTAGTGTAGTAAACAAAGCCAAGACCTGTAGTTTCAATAAGGGGAAGTACCTAGTATAGTAAACAAAGACAAGTCCAGTAGTTTCAATAAGGGGAAGTACCTAGTATAGTAAACAAAGCCAAGTCCAGCAGTTTCAATAAGGGGAATTACCTAGTATAGTAAACAAAGCCAAGACCTGTAGTTTCAATAAGGGGAACTACCTAATGTATAAACAAAGCCAAGTCCAGTAGTTTCAATAAGTGGAAGTACCTAGTATAGTAAACAAAGACAAGTCCAGTAGTTTCAATAAGGGGAAGTACCTAGTATAGTAAACAAAGCCAAGTCCAGCAGTTTCAATAAGGGGAATTACCTAGTATAGTAAACAAAGCCAAGACCTGTAGTTTCAATAAGGGGAACTACCTAATGTATAAACAAAGCCAAGTCCAGTAGTTTCAATAAGGGGAAGTACCTAGTATAGTAAACAAAGACAAGTCCAGTAGTTTCAATAAGGGGAAGTACCTAGTATAGTAAACAAAGCCAAGTCCAGCAGTTTCAATAAGGGGAATTACCTAGTATAGTAAACAAAGCCAAGACCTGTAGTTTCAATAAGGGGAACTACCTAATGTATAAACAAAGCCAAGTCCAGTAGTTTCAATAAGGGGAAGTACCTAGTATAGTAAACAAAGACAAGTCCAGTAGTTTCAAAAAGGGGAAGTACCTAGTATAGTAAACAAAGCCAAGTCCAGCAGTTTCAATAAGGGGAATTACCTAGTATAGTAAACAAAGCCAAGACCTGTAGTTTCAATAAGGGGAACTACCTAATGTATAAACAAAGCCAAGTCCAGCAGTTTCAATAAGGGGAATTACCTAGTATAGTAAACAAAGCCAAGTCCAGCAGTTTCAATAAGGGCAAGTACCTAGTATAGTAAACAAAGCCAAGACCTGTAGTTTCAACAAGAGGAACTACCTAGTATATTAAACAAAACCTAGTCCTGTAGTTTCAATGAGGTGAAAGACCTACTATACTAAACCAATCTACCTTAGTCTTGCAATTTAAATAAGGAATGCACCTGATATACTAAACAAACGAGGTCACAAATTGGCGGATGTAACACAATTACGTCCATACAATCGCTCAAGGTATGACCGGAAATGTCAGTTGTCTGATAATAAATGAAAGGTAACTATCAGTAAACATTTACGTATGCTAACAACAATCTTTACAATATTAGGAACGTGAAAGAGGTCCATAATTTGTAAGAAATATTGTTGGGAATTAATAGTAAATGTATGATTGATTAATATAAAAAAATACTAAATTCAAGAAAAAATATATTTAATTTGCAAACAATAATCTATTCATTATACTTTGGATATAAATTTTATTTATTTTTTTACTATTTCAAAGAAATATTGACCGGCAAAAAGAAGTAAATGCACAATTAAATATTTAACACAATTGATTCTACTCCTGTTTAGTATTTAACGAATGGGACTATAGGCTAGTGTTTATTTTTAACCACGTAGGTTCAAAATTTTAAGCATCAGTAAATTCTACTCCTATTTTTCAATATTAGAAACAGACTATAAGCTTTGTTTCAATTTTCTGCTAAACAATGATCAAATGCCATGCATAAGTAGATTCAAGTCTTTGTCAGTTATCAGAAAAGAGAGATAAGGAAAGAGAGAAAGACACAGAGAGAGAGAGAGAAAGAGAGAGAGAATGGGAATATATGGGATCTTATGGGAATATGTGGGTGCTTATAGGAATATCTGGGAGCTTATGGCAATATCTGGGAGCTTATGGGAATATGTAGGATCTTATCGGACTTTTTGGAGTTTATGGAAATATGTAGTAGGTTATGGGAATATAAGGAGCTTATGGAAATATGTAGGAGCTAATGGGAATATCTGGGAGCTTATGGGAATATGAAGCTTATGGAAATATGTAGGAGCTTATGGCAATATCTGGGACCTTATGGGAATATGCAGGAGCTTATGAGAATATGTATGAGCTTTTGGGAATATCTGGGATCTTATGGCAATATCGGGAAGCTTTTGGGAATATGTGGGTGTAAGGGAATATGTAGGAGCTTATGGGAATATAAGGAGCTTATGGAAATATGTAGGAGCTTACGGAAATATCTGTGAGCTTATGGGAATATAAAGGAGCTTATGGCAATATCTGGGAGCTTTTATGAATATGAAGTAGCTTATGCAAATATGTAGGAGATTATTGGAATATCTGGGAATTTATGGCAATATCTGGGAACTTATGAGAATATGTAGGAGCTTTTGTGAATATCTGGGATCTTATGGCAATATCTGGAAGTTTATGACAATATCTGGAAGCTTGTGGCAATATCTGGGAGCTTATGGGATTATGCAGGAGCGTATAAGAATATGTAGGAGCTTATAGGAATATCCTGTTGCTTATGGGATTATATGCCAATTGATTCTACTCCTGTTTAGTATTTGGCGAATGGGACTATAAGCTTGTGTTTATTTTCAACCACGTATGGCCAAAATTGTACACATCTGTAAATTCTACTCCTAATATTCAATATTTGAAACAGACTATAAGTTTCGTTTTAAGTTTCCGCTATACAATGATCAACTGCCATGCATAAGTAGATTAAAGTCTATGTCAATTATCGAAAAAAAATTAGGAAACAGAAAGATAGAGAGAAAAAGAGAGATAGAAAGAGAATGGAAATATACAAGATCTTATGGGATTATGAGGGTGCTTATGGGAATATCTAGGAGCTTAAGGCATAATCTAAGAGTTTATGGTAATATGTAGGAGATTATGGGAATATAAAGAGCTTCTGGGAATATGTAGGAGCTTATGGGAATATCTGGGAGCTTATGGAAATATGCAGAGCTTATGGGAATTTCTGGGAGCTTATGGCAATATCTAAGATTTTATATGAATATGCAGGAGCTTATAACAATATGCAGCAGCTTATGGGAATATCTGGGAGCTTATGGTAATTTTTAGGAACATATGGCACTATCTGATAGGTTATGGGAATATATTCCAATTGATTCAACTCCTGTTTATTATTTACCGAATGGGACTATAGGCTTGTGATCATTTTCAACCACATAGGGTCAAAATTCTACGCATCGGTAAATTCTACTCCTATTTTTCAATATTTGAAAAAAAGGACTATAAGCTTCGTTTCAAAATTCTGCTAACCAATGATCAACTGCCATGCATGAGTAGATTTAAGTCTGAATTATTGAAAAAGATAGATAAGGAAAGAGAGAGAGAGACAGAGAGAGAAAGAGAGAGAGAAAGAGAGAAAGGGAGAATGGGAATATATAGGATCTTATGGGAATATGAGGGTGCTTATGGGAATATCTGGGAGCTTATGGCAATATCTGGAAGCTTATGGGAATATGTAGGAGCTTATGGGATTATTTGGAGCTTATGGAAACATGTAGGAGCTTATGGAAATATGTAGGAAATTATGGGAATATTTGGGAAATTATGGGAATATGTAGGAGCTTATGGGAATATCTGGGTGCTCATGGAAATATCTGGGAACTTTTAGGAATATGTAGAAGCTTATGGAAATATGTAGAAGCTTATGGAAATATTTGGAGCTTATGGAATATAAAGGGGCTTATGGGAATATGTAGGATCTTATGGGAAAATGTAGGAGCTTATGGGAATATAACGAGTATATGGAAATATGTAGGAGCTTATGGGAATATCTGGGAGCTTATTGGAATATGTAGGAGCTTATGGGAATTTGTAGGAGCTTATGGGAATATCTGGGTTCTTAATACAATTCCCGGAGGCTTATGGCATTATCTGGGAGATTATGGCAATTTCTGGGAACTTCTGGGAATATGAAGGAGCTTATGGAAATATCTGGGAGCTTATGGCAATATCTGGGAGCTTATGGCAATATCTGGAGCTTATGGGAATATGTAGGAGCTTATGGGAATAAGAAGGAGCTTATGGGATTATTTGGAGCGTATGGAAACATGTAGGAGCTTATGGTAATATGTATAAGCTTATGGGAATATGTAGGAGCTCATGAAAATATAAGGAGCTTATGGAAATATGTAGGAGCCTATGGGAATATCTGGGAGCTTATGGAAATATGTAGGAGCTTATGGGAATATCTGAAAGCTTATGGGAATATCTGGGAGCTTATGACAATATCTGGGAGCTTATGGAAATATGTAGGAGCGTATGGGAATATGAAGGAGCTTATGGGATTATTTGGAGCTTATAGAAAAATGTAGAAGCTTATGGGAATATGTAGGAGCTTATGGGAATTTAAGAAGCTTATGGAAATATGTAGGAGCTTGTGGGAATATCTGGGAGATTATGGGAATATCTGGGAGGTTAAGGGAATATGTAGGAGCTTTTGAGAATTTCTAGGAGCTAATGGCAATATATGGGAGCTTATGGGAATATGCAGGAGCATATAGGATTATTTGGGAGCTTATGGCAATTTCTGAGAGCTTATGGCGTTACCTGGGGCTTATGGCAATATCTTGGAAATTATGGGAATAAGAAGGAGCTTATGGGAATATCTGGGAGCTTATGGGAATATGTGGGAACTTATGGTAATATGTAGGAGCTTATGGGAATATCTGTGAGCTTATGGTAATATATGGGAGCTTATGGGAATATGCAGGATGATATGTGGATATCTGTGAGCTTATGGGAATATGAAGGAGCTTATGGGAATATGTAGGAGCTTTTGGGAATATCTGAGAGCTTATGGTAATATATAGGAGCTTATGGGAATATAAAGAGCTTATGGAAATATTTAGGAGCATATGGGAATATCTGGGAGCTTATGGAAATATGTAGGAGCTTATGGGAATATTTAGGAGCTTATGGGAATATCTGGGTGCTTATGAAAATATGCAGGAGCATATGGGAATATCTTGGAGCTTATGGGAATATGCAGAGATTATGGGAATTTCTGGGAGCTTATGGCAATATCTAAGAACTTATGGGAATATGCAGGAGCTTATAAGAATATGCAGCAGCTTATGGGAATATCTGAGAGCTTCTGGTAATTTTTAGGAACATATGGCAATATCTGATAGGTTATGGGAATATATTCCAATTGATTCAACTCCTGTTTATTATTTACCGAATGGGACTATAGGCTTGTGATCATTTTCAACCACGTAGGGTCAAAATTCTACGCATCGGTAATTCTACTCCTATTTTTCAATATTTGAAAAAAAGACTATAAGCTTCGTTTCAACATTCTGCTAAACAATGATCAACTGCCATGCATGAGTAGATTTATGTCTATGTGAATTATTGAAAAAGAGAGATAAGGAAAGAGAGAGAGAGACAGAGAGAGAAAGAGAGAGAGAAAGAGAAAAAAG
This sequence comes from Bulinus truncatus, assembly GCA_021962125.1. Lineage (NCBI taxonomy): Eukaryota > Metazoa > Mollusca > Gastropoda > Planorbidae > Bulinus > Bulinus truncatus. The sequence goes on along the minus strand of JAGDYQ010000004.1, from coordinate 11,065,959 downwards.
GAGAATGGGAATATATCGGATCTTATGGGAATATGAGGGTGCTTATGGGAATATCTGGGAGCTTATGGCAATATCTGGGAGCTTATGGGAATATGTAGGAGCTTATGGGAATATCTGGGTGCTCATGGAAATATCTGGGAACTTTTGGGAATATGCAGAAGCTTATGGAATTAAGCAGAAGCTTATTGAAATATTTGGAGCTTATGGAATATGAAGGAGCTCATGGAAATATGTAGGAGCTTATGGGAAAATGTAGGAGCTAATGGGAATATATAACGAGTTTATGGAAATATGTAGGGGCTTATGGGAATATCTGGGACCTTATTGGAATATATAGGAGCTTATGGGAATTTGTAGGAGCTTATGGGAATATCTTGGATCTTAATACATTTCCTGGAGGCTTATGGCATTATCTGGGAGCTTATGGCAATATCTGGGAACTTATGGGAATATGAAGGAGCATATGGAAATATCTGGGAACTTATGGCAATATCTGGGAGTTTATGGCAATATCTGGGAGCTTATGGGAATATGTAGGAGCTTATGGAGATATGAAGGAACTAATGGGATTATTTGGAGCTTATGGAAACATGTAGGAGCTTATGGGAATATAACGAGTTTATGGAAATATGTAGGAGCTTATGGGAATATCTAGGAACTTATGGCAATATCTGGGAGATTATGGGAAAATGCAGGAGCTTATGGGAATATATAGGAGCTTATGGAATATCTCGGTGCTTATGACAATATCTGGAAGTTTGTTTTAATATCTTGGTGTTTATGGGAATATGTAGGAGCTTATGGGAATATAACGAGTTTATGGAAATATGTAGGAGCTTATGGGAATATCTGGGAGCTTATTGGATTATGTAGGAGCTGATGGGAATTTGTAGGAGCTTATGGGAATATCTGGGATCTTAATACATTTCCTGGAGTCTTATGGCATTATCTTGGAGCTTATGGCAATATCTGAGAACTTATGGGAATATGAAAGAGCTGATGGAAATATCTGGGAGCTTATGGCAATATCTTGGAGCTTATGGCAATAACTGGGAGCTTATGGGAATATGTAGGAGCTTAGGGGGATATGTAGGAGCTGATGGGATTATTTGGAGCTTATGGAAACATGTAGGAGTTTATGGGAATATATATGAGCTTATGGGAATATGTAAGAGCTTATGGGAATATAAGGAGCATATGGAAATATGTAGGAGCTTATGGGAATATCTAGGAGCTTATGGTAATATCTGGGAGCTTATGAAATATGCAGGAGCTTATGGGAATATGTAGGAGCTTATGGGAATATCTAGGTGCTTATGACAATATCTGGAAGTTTGTGTCAATATCTTGGTGTTTATGGGAATATGTAGGAGTTTATGGTAAAATCTTAAGCTTTTCGCAATAACTGGGAGCTTATTGGAATATTTGCCAATTTATGCTAGTCCTGTTTAGTATTTAACGAATGGGACTATAGGCTTGTGTTTATTTTCAGCCACGTAGGGTCAAAATATTACGCATCAGTAAATTCTACTCCTATTTTTCAATATTTGAATCAGACTATAAGCTCCGTTTCAATTTTCTGCTAAACAATGATCAACTGCCATGCATAAGTAGATTCAAGTCTATGTCAATTATCGAAAATAAAATAAGAAAAGAGAGAGATACAGAGAAATAGAGAGATAGAAAGAGAGGGGAATAAAGGGGATCTTATGGGATTATGAGGGTGCTTATGGGAATATCTGGGAGTTATGGCAATATCTGGGTGCTTATGGTAATATGTAGGAGCTTAGGGGAATATAAAGAGCCTATGGAAATATGTAGGATCTTATAGGAATATCTGGGAGTTTATGGGAATATCTGGGAGCTTATGGGAATATCTGGGAGCTTATGGGAATATCTGGGAGCTTATGGAAATATGCAGGAGCATATGGAAATATCTGGGAGCTTATTGAAATATCTGGGAGCTTATGGGAATATCTGGGAGCTTATGGGAATATCTGGGAGATTATGGGAATATGAAGGAGCTTTTGGAAATATGCAGAGCTTATGGGAATTTCTGGGAGCTTATGGCAATATCTACGAACTTATTGGAATATGCAGGAGCTTATGAGAATATGTAGGATTTTATGGGAATATCTGGGAAATTATGGCAATATCTGGAAGTGTATGATAATATCTTGGAGCCTATGGCAATATCTGGGAGCTTATGGGAATATGCAGGAGCTTATAAGAATATGTAGCAGCTTATGGGAATATCGGGGAGCTTATGGGAATTTTTAGGAACATATGGCACTATCTGATAGGTTATGGGAATATATTCCAATTGATTCAACTCCTGTTTATTTTTTACCGAATGGGACGATAGGCGTGTGTTTTTTTTCAACCACATTAGGTCAAAATTTTACGCATCGGTAAATTCTACTCCTATTTTTCAATATTTGAAAAAGACTATAAGCTTCGTTTCAATATTCTGCTAAAAAATGATCAACTGCCATGCATGAGTATATTTAAGTCTATGTCAATTTTTGAAATAGAGAGATAAGGAAAGAGAGAGAGAGAGACAGAGAGAGAAAGAGAGAGAGAAAGAGAGAAAGGGAGAATAGAAATATATCGTATCATATGGGAATATGAGGGTGCTGATAAGAATATATGAGAGCTTATGGGAATATGTAGGAGCTTATGGGAATATGTAGGAGCTTATGGGATTATTTGGAGCTTATGGAAACATGTAGGAGCTGATGGGAATATGTAGTAGCTTATGGGAATATCTGGGAGCTTATGGGATTATGTAGGAGCTTATGGGAATATCTGGGTGCTCACGGAAATATCTGGGAGCTTTTGGGAATATGCAGAAAATTATGGAAATATGTAGGAGCATATGGGAATATTTGGAGCTTATGGAATATGAAGGAGCTTATAGGAATATGTAGGAGCTTAAGGGAATTTGTAAGAGCTCATGGGAATATGTAGGAGCTTATGGGAATATAACGAGTTTATGGAAATATGTATAAGCTTATGGGAATATCTGGGAGCTTATGGGAATATGTAGGAGCTTATGGGAAAATGTAGGAGCTTATGGGAATATGTGGGATCTTAATACAATTACTGGAGGCTTATGGCATTATCTGGGAGCTTATGGCAATATCTGGGAACTTATGGGAATATGAAGGAGCTTATGGGAATATGCAGTAGCATATAGGAATATCTTATGGCAATTTCTGGGAGCTTATGGCGTTTTCTGGGGCTTATGGCAATATCTGGGAATATAAAGGAGCTTATGGGAATTTGTAGGAGTTTATGGGATTATCTTAAGCTTTTTGCAATAAACTGGGAGCTAATTGGGATATTCAGGAACATATGGTATTATCTGATAGCTTATTTGAATATATGCCAATCGATTCAACTCCTGTGTAGTATTTAATGAATCTGGCTATACGCTTGTGTTTATTTTCAACCACGTAGGGTCAAAATTTTACGCATCATTAAATTCTACTCCTACTTTCAATATTTCAAACAGATTTTAAGCTTCGTTTCAATTTTCTGCTAAACAATGATCAATTGCCATGCATAATTAGATTCAAGTCTATGTCAATTATTGATAAAGAGAGATAATGAAAGAGAGACAGAGACAGAGAGAGAAAGAGAGAGAGAGAGAACGAGAGAGAGAGAATGGGACTATATGGGAACTTATGGGAATATGAGTGTGCTTACGGGAAGATCTGGGAGCTTATGGCAATATCTGGGAGATTATGGGAATATGTAGGAGCTTATGGGAATATTTGGAGCTTATGGAAATATGTAGGACCGTATGGGAATATGTAGGAGCTAATGGGAATATGTAGGAGCTTATGGGAATATCTGGGAGCTTATGGGAATATGTAGGAGCTTATGGGAATATCTAGGAGCTTATGGGAATATCTGGGAGCTTATGAGAATATGAAGGAGCTTTAAGGAAATATCTGGGAGCTAATTACAATATCTGAAAGCTTTTGGGAATATTTGGAGCTTATGGAAATATGTAGGACCGTATGGGAATATGTAGGAGCTAATGGGAATATGTAGGAGCTTATGGGAATATGTAGGAGCTTATGGGAATATAAGGAGCTTATGGAAATATGTAGGAGCTCATAGGAATATGCAGGAGCTTATAAGAATATGACTATAAACAGCGTACATTGATTATAATAAAAGCCTGGAACTGCAGGTTTGTTTGCACTCTTCAACTGTAACGACTGTTATGAAAATTAAATCTGCACATATATTAATATGTACGATGTTATTTATCTTTCTATATATTTATCAATAAATATATATATATAATACAAAATATTCCTGTCCCGACTTAGGGGTGTTCAGACTCGGCACCAGCACGGGACCGCTAATCCCAGAGGCCGCCAAGACAATATATAAATATAAATTGACTTATACAGAAAGAGAAAATTTCAACACATCTGAAATACCCGAGTCACATTGGCTGGCAGAGGTGCGACAGGATTCGAATGTATAATTTACAAAATCGAGAACCTATAAATGTATAATTATAAGCCTATTCCCAATTAAAAATGTGTAAACAATCAATGTATCTGAGAGTTTTATGTATTCAGTTAATGAGACTTTTATTTTTGTTTAATTTATTGTGGTTATTTTTGGAATTTATGACAGAAGTCATAACTATTGGCTAAATGTTTTACAAGCTCAGGCATATAACGTTAAGAGCACCAGTGTGTCGCTGGCTGACTGGTTGATTAGTTTACTGGGTGATTGGCCGACTAGATAGTTTATTTGTTGGATTGTTGGTTGACTTGATGGTTGGCTGACTAGGTGGCTGGCCGACTATGAAGTTTGTTGGTTGGGTTGTTCGTTGACTTGTTGGCTGGCTGACTGGGTGATTGGCCGACTAGATAGTTTATTGGTTGGATTGTTGGTTGACTTGTTGGCTGGCTGACTGGGTGATTAGCCGACTAGATAGTTTATTGGTTGGATTGTTGGTTGACTTGTTGGCTGGCTGACTGGGTGATTGGCCGACTAGATAGTTTATTGGTTGTATTGTTAGTTGACTTGTTGGCTGGCTGACTGGGTGATTGGCCGACTAGATAGTTTAGTGGTTGGGTTGTTGGTTGACTTGGTGGTTGTCCGACTGGGTGATTGGCCGACTGGGTTGCTTGTTGGTTGGATGGTTATTTGATTGAGTTGATGGTTGATTGGTGGAGCTTGTTGTTTGGGTGGTTGGCAGACTGAGTGGCTGGTTAAGTGCTTGGCTGGTTGTCTGTATGGCTGATGACTGGGTTGCGTTTTGCCTGTAAGCTAGACTGCTTGTTATATTTTAAACTCTCGGGGTTTGCTGTTTACCACCCTCTGGGTCATTTGTGATGCAGTAGTGGACGTTACTACAGTTTTATATTGGGCTATGTTTACTTAGCTTTTTGTACATTTGGTACGATACAATTTTGGTCAATAGTCATATACCAGTGGACGCTACTACAGTTTTTTATTGGGCTATGTTTACTATGCTTTGTTTACATTTGGTACCATACACTTTTGGTCAATAGTCATATACCAGTGGACGTTACTACAGTTTTATATTGGGCTATGTTTACTTAGCTTTTTGTACATTTGGTACCATACACTTTTGGTCAATAGTCATATACCAGTGGACGTTACTACAGTTTTATATTGGTGGGCTATGTTTACTTAGCTTTTTGTACATTTGGTACCATACACTTTTGGTCAATAGTCATATACCAGTGGACGTTACTACAGTTTTATATTGGTGGGCTATGTTTACTTAGCTTTTTGTACATTTGGTACCATACAATTTTGGTCAAGAGTCATATACCAGTGGACGCTACTACAGTTTTTTATTGGGCTATGTTTACTATGCTTTGTTTACATTTGGTACCATACACTTTTGGTCAATAGTCATATACCAGTGGACGCTACTACAGTTTTTACTGGGCTATGTTCACTTAGCTTTTTGTATATTTGGTACCATACACTTTGGGTCATTCGTCCTGGACCAGTGGACGCTACTACAGTTTTTTATTGGGCTACGTTTACTATGCTTTGTTTACTTTTGGTACCATACACTTTGGGTCATTCGTCCTTGACCAGTGGACGCTACTACAGTTTTTATTGGGCTATGTTTACTAGGCTTTGTTTACATTTGGTACCACAAACTGTCACCATTGACCCTACATCTTTTTACTACATAAAATTTAACGGTAAAATACGGTATGGAAACTGCTTGTATTGTACATTGATCTCATTGACTTGGCTTTGTTTTCACTTCACATATCGAAAAGTCAATGTACATGTGAATGCCAATTTTGTTATATGTAATGACCGATGAACTGTCGTCTTTATTTACAATTTCTATTATCAGGACAAGTAACGTGCTGGGTCGATTAGTACAACAGTGTTTGGTCTGATAACAAAACATTTAAAAAGAAACAGCCGGTACAAGACGACGCAACAATTGTTCGCCGTTGGGCTGTTTGGTCTGGGACAAATGTACATTATTATAATAATGGGATACATTCGTCACTGTTTATTGAGATGATGGGAAGCATCAATGTAAAATGTTACTCATAATTAGGCTACGACGTATAAACAACTGTAAATACATATGTAGAGACCAATGTACACATCTATGCACATACCATGTACAAAAATTTGTAAACACATATTACACACCTATGCACAACACAATGTACATAACTATGCACACGCCTATGCCAACACAAATGCAGACATCCATGCAAACACCTACTCACACACCTGTGTACACACCTATACATACATCTATGTGCACACCTATGCACACACCTATATACACGTATGTACAGAACTATGTACACACCTATACACACACCTATATACAACTATGTACACACCTATGTACACACCTACACACACACCTATGCACACAACTATATACACCTATGTGCACATCTATGTACACACCTATGCACACACCTACGTACACACATCTATATACATACCTAAATATACCTATATACACACCTATATACACATATGTACACACCTATATACACACCTATACACACACATAAATATATATATATATATATATATACACATATACACACCTATGTACACACCTATGTACACCCCTATGCACACACCTATGCACACAGCTAAGTACACACCTATGCACAAACTTATGCCCACTGATGTATACAGTATGAAAGTCCTAGAAGGATTTTTTTTTTAGCCTTCGTTAAAACTCGAACCAGACAAAAAGTTGAAATAAAAATAATTCAGTTTAACAAACATGCACAGTTAATGTTAATTTAGTTTTTAAGTGAATTATTTCATATCAAAACGTTTTAGCCGACTAGTGTCAAACTGTTGCTAGGCATTTACTGCTGCACCATTTTCTATATAAAAATGAACACAAAAAATTATTTCAAATATTATCTACTTATTGTGAATAGACCAATATATATATATATATATATATATATATATATATATATATATATATATATATATATATATATATATATTTGTTGTTTTTGTAAGACTGAAAAATGTTAACCTTCCGCATTATTTCATTATTATGAATTATAATAATAGCCCAGCGTCATGTTATATTAATTCCGACCCCACCCCCACTTTCCATCCTGCTACCAGGGCCTACGGACTTTTCAAGGGCCTACGAAGTCCAGAACATAAAGTGAAAACAAGTGCATTCTTCAAAAAAAAATGAGAAAAAAAATGAAATCGATGAGGGTTTAAAAGTGCCTAGGGCCTACGATGACCTTAAAATGGCCCTGCCTGCAACTGACATATTTTGAGTTATTTCAGTATAATTAAAACGATACAAATATTACAATTTGATGCCGATGCCTGATGGCAATGCCCGATGGCAATGTCCGGTGGCAATGTCCGGTGGCAATGTCCGATGGCAATGTCCAATGGCAATGTATGATGGCAATTTCCGGTGGCACTGCATGATGGCAATATCTGATGGCAATGTCTGATGGCAATGTCCAATGGCAATGTATGATGGCAATTTCCGGTGGCAATATCTGATGGCAATGTCTGGTGGCAATGTCCAATGGCAATGCATGGTGGCAATGTCTGATTCATGTCAATGTGTAATGTCAATGTATAATGACAATGTCTAGCTTCATTGCACAATAAATAAAAGACAAACGAAATCAGTAAGCACACAAAATAATCATTTAATTTATCGTCAATTAATCATCACGATCATTAACATAAGTATAGTAAATTTACTTTTTTTTCATTGTTTACTACTAGTCTCAGCCATGTAAAAACATGATGTATTCCATTTGAATGTGAGATTTCTCAAAGAATAGTTGGACGATAAACACGTCGTATCATCTCTGTCACTGATTTCGTCCAGAGTCTGATTCAAGGATGACTCTACGGTCAGTGTTGGAAGTGTCAGTAGGTCCTCTGATGAAACATGACATAAATTTATGTTTAAATCATAACTGCTTTCAATCCTTCAATCCTAGTGTGATTGTAATGATCTGATATTTTGTAATGATCTGATATTTTGTAATGATCTGATATTTTGTAATGATCCGATATTTTGTAATGATCTGATATTTTGTAATGATCTGATATTTTGTAATGATCTGATATTTGTCTATCATTGATCAAAATAGTCACGACTATTTATATCCCTCTTTATTATATGTTAAATGTTGTAATGCAATTTGTACAATCCAAATCTTTAACCAGTATTATTCAGGTAGTTCAAGTAAAATTACCGAAATATATTTAAAATTGATACATCGTAATATATTCTTATATTTCAAATGACGGAAAAATTGTTTTAAAACATTTAAGTCAATGCAAGGATGAAGTGTTTATCACTTAATTATAATTGGATGGTTTGCACAGATCATTTTTCTCCACGCTTGCAGTGACTTGGGTATGGGCACTAAATAAAACATAGGTAGATGACTGACTGGCCTAGCTGGGATTTAAACCAGCTACAACAGAATGCAGATACTTGACTACCAAAGTGCCTCCGTCTCAATCGAAGTTACAAAATGTATTGCAATTATACAAGCATTTGTTCAATATTAATATCATTAATGACAAAACTCTGTTTATTATACTGAAAGTAAGTCTTTAAAAGTGACTTAAAGTAAAAACAAACTAATTAATAACCTGACATCAAAGTAAAAAGTCCAAAATACATCTTTTTTATTGATTAAATATTGTAAGCTCAAAAGCAACACAATCTAGCTTCTATATTTGGGTTTTTAAAATCCATTTTTGAATGTGTTCGCTTCTTAAATACGTAGCTTTCTGTTAGTCAAAAATCCATTTTGCAACTTAAAACAAAAATCAAAATTCTTATGTATGCATTTTTCCCCCATCAAATCAATAAAAAAATGAAAAATTCTGGCTAGATATTCTTACGACTTTCATTTTAGAAACCGTTCAATTTTCTGTTTAGGTTGGAAGGTAAGTAATGTTGGTGGAAACGTAACAATGTTAAATCATTTTTTAAATTTATAAATAGAGTTGACAATTTGTGACAATCACATTACTTCGTACTGGATGGGAAATGTATATGTCATTGTAGTTATGTCTTGAGCCCACGGCCGATTTATCCTATGGGCACAGTAGACACTGTGCCTAGGGCCTACGGAATTTTCAAGGGCCTATGAAAGCCAGAACATAACGTGAAAACAAGTGCAGTCATGAAAAATATTAAAAATGAAATCGGGGAGGGCCTACGACTTTAAACGTGCCTAGGGCCTACGAAGACCTTAAAACGGCCCTGCTTGAGCCATATGCTTACGATATTGACACTTGTAGCCAAACCAGCCTATGACACAAACAGATTATAAGCTTCGATTCAATTTTCTGCTAAACAATGATCAATTGCCATGCATACGTAGATTCAAGTCTATGTCAATTATTGAAAAAGAGAGATAAGGAAAGAGAGACAGAGACAGAGAGAGAAAGAGAGAGAGAGAACGAAAGAGAGAGAGAATGGGAATATATGGGAACTTATGGGAATATGAGTGTGCTTACGGGAATATCTGGGAGCTCATAGCAATATCTGGCAGGATATAGTAATATGTAGGAGCTTATGAAAATTAGTAGGAGCTTATGGGAATATTTGGAGCTTATAGAAATATGTAAGACCTTATGAGAATATGTAGGAGCTTATGGAAATATCTGGGAACTTATGGCAATATCTGGAAGTGTATGACAATATCTGGGATATTATGGGAATATGCGGAACTTGTGATAATATGTAGGAGCTTATGGAAATATCTAGGAACTTATGGCAATATCGGGAAGTGTATGACAATAGGGCGTGAAAGTCGTGACGTCACGATCGCCATTTTGTTTCCACACATCCGTGGAACCCAGTGATAATAGCCATAGCGTCAATGTGTACTCTCATTAAATAGCTTCAAAAGATATTATATTTTTAGATATATGTGAAAAACGCTACATAATGTGACATGTTGTAGCTGAATGATATTGTTCGAACATGAAAATGTTTTTATCGGTGTTTTATTACATTTAATGGTCGTAGAGAAGTAGACTACACTGACATGGAACCAGCTTTACACAGCATCAATGTGTATCATTTGTCTACTTGGAGAGATTATTCTAATAAGAAAAATAATGATTACTAAGTGAAGGTACGTGGATATTTCAGTAATTAGCTGGAATATGGCAAGAGGGAAGTGAATGTCTTGGAGGTTCTGCTGATGGGCTGGTGAATCCATAATTGAAGTTTTCATGAAGAGACTAAACTATTTCATGGAGAGACTATACTGTAGACAATGCTTTTTATAGCCTTTATATATTCTTCAAAAATGTGTGATACTGGTACTGTACTCTTATATTTAAACAATTTCAAAATAATTATGGTAGACTGGTGTATATATTATGATTGCATGCAATGTTTCTCACCTTTATCAAGAATTTCTGTAAATTTCATTATTTGACTATTTAATAAAGACTAAAGGCGGTTATTATATCTTTCTTGTTTAATTTCCATACAAAAAAAATAACATTATCTTCTAGTTCACTGTCTTAATAAAATAGGCAGTTGTAGACCCTATCTCTTTAAAGTTTAACTTGGTCTTTCTTGTTAAAGAAAGAGTTTTTGTTTCTTAGAAAGACAGTGAACATTAGTCCCATTTCTAGCTTGATATGATCACAGCCTGGAAAGTTGTTTGTCCAGTTGTCTAAGAAAAAAAATTGAAGTAACAATAAGTTTTACAAATATAAAAATGTAATATTAGACTATTAACAATATTAACACTAACAGACCAGCACAAAACTCAATAAGTTCATTTAGTACATAATAATATATAATGAATCAAAATTGACTATATAGTAATATGATAATTAATTAGTCTGGTATGGTACGATTTCCACAAGTAATATTAAATTATTTTTCAATGTTATCATTAAAGTGTAAAGACAGTATATTATCCTTACGTGATACAATTTATCGCGAAATACAGTAATTAAAACAATATGTTTACAGTAAATTCTTTACATATTTTTTTGGTTACTTTTATAATGATTTCAGTCCCACTAATGTTTAAGCTACAAATAGAAACAAGACAGTCACTCCCATCATACAAACCTTACCTTATTAGTATTAGTGCCATCCATTTCTGAAGTAAAGTTTTTGCTTATTACCATCAGAAAAGCAAAAAAAAAAAGAACAAGTTTCACGTTCCAGTCGATGGTTACAGTCTGGAGCAATATATTGTACCATTCTTTATGATAATATTCAATATTTTAAAAGCAATAATAGACATCTACATGTATGTCTATGAAAACAAAACTATCGGGCGAGTATGGTTGGAACCAAAATGGCGCTTGTGACGTCAGACTTTCACGCCCTATATCTGGGAGCCTATGGCAATATCTGGGAGCTTATGGGAATATGCAGGAGCTTATAAGAATATGTAAAAGCTTATGTGAATATCTGGGAGCTTATGGGAATATCTTAAGCTTTTGGCAATATATGGGAGCTTTTTGGAATATTCACGAATATATGGCACTATCTGGTAGCTAATGGGAATATATGCCAATTGATTCTACTCCTGTTTAGTATTTAACAAATGGGACTATAGGCTTGTGTTTATTTTCAACCACGTAGGGACAAAATTTTACGCATCAGTAAATTCTACTCCTATGTTTCAATATTTGAAACAGACTATAAGCTTCGTTTCAAGTTTATGCTAAACAATTATCAACTGCCATGCATAAGTAGATTCAAGTCTATGTCAATTATTGAAAAAGAGAGAAAAGGAAAGAGAGAGAGACAGAGAAAGAGAAAGAAAGAGAGAAAGAGAGAGAATTGGAATATCTAGGAGCTTATGGGAATATGTAGGGGCTTATGGGAATATGTAGGAGCTTATGGGAATATCTGGGAACTTATGGCAATATCTGGAAGTGTATGACAATATCTGGGATATTATGGGAATATGCGGAACTTGTGATAATATGTAGGAGCTTATGGGAATATCTGGGAACTTATGGCAATATCGGGAAGTGTATGACAATATCTGGGAGCCTATGGCAATATCTGGGAGCTTATGGGAATATGCAGGAGCTTATAAGAATATGTAAAAGCTTATGTGAATATCTGGGAGCTTATGGGAATATCTTAAGCTTTTGGTAATATATGGGAGCTTTTTGGAAATTCACGAATATATAGCACTATCTGGTAGATAATGGGAATATATGCCAATTGATTCTACTCCTGTTTAGTATTTAACAAATGGGACTATAGGCTTGTGTTTATTTTCAACCACGTAGGGTCAAAATTTTACGCATCAGTAAATTCTACTCCTATTTTTCAATATTTGAAACAGACTATAAGCTTCGTTTCAAGTTTATGCTAAACAATGATAAACTGCCATGCATAAGTAGATTCAAGTCTATGTCAATTATTGAAAAAGAGAGAAAAGGAAAGAGAGAGAGACAGAGAAAGAGAAAGAAAGAGAGAAAGAGAGAGAATTGGAATATCTAGGATCTTATGGGAATATGTAGGGGCTTATGGGAATATGTAGGAGCTTATGGGAATATGAGGAGCTTATGGAAATATAATATATAGGAGCTTATGGGAATATGAAGGAGCATATAGGAATATCTGGGAGCTTATAGGAATATGAAGGAGCTTATGAGAATATGTAGGGCCTTATGGCAATATCTGGAAGCTGATAGCAATATCTGGGAGCTTATGGGAATATGGAGGAGCTTATGGGAATATAAGAAGTTTATGGGATATGTTTAGCTTTTTGTAATATCTGGGAGCTTATGGGAATATGTAGGAGCTTATGGGAAAATAAGGAGCTTCTGGAATATGTAGGAGCTTGTGGTAATATCTGGGAGCATATGACAATATCTGGAAGCATATGGCAATATCTTGGTTATTATGGGAATTTGCGGAACTTGTGATAATATGTAGGAGCTTATGGGAATATCTGGGAGCTTATGGGAATATGAAGGAGCATATGGGAATATTTGGGAGCATATGGTAATATGAAGGAGCTTATGTGAATATGTAGGAGCTTATTGGAATATGTAGGAGCTTATGGGAATATGAGGAGCTTATGGAAATATGTTGGAGCTTATGGGAATATGAGGAGCTTATGGGAATATGTAGGAGCTTATAGGAATATCTGGGAGCTTATGGTAAAATCTGGGAGCTTACGGCAATATCTGGAAGCTTATGACAATATCTGGAAGCATATGGCAATATCTGGGAGATTATTGGAATATGCAGGAACTTGTGTTAATATGTAGGAGCTTATGGGAATATCTGTGAGCTTATGGGAATATGAAGGAGCATATGGGAATATCTGGGAGCTTATGGCAATATGAAGGAGCTTATGGGAATATGTAGGAGCTGATGGGAATATCTGGTAGCTTATGAGAATATGTAGGAGCTTATAGGAATATCTGGGAGCTTATGGTAATATCTGTGAGCTTATGAGAATATGCAGGCGCATATGGGAATATATGGGAGCTTATGGCAATATCTGGGAGCTTATGGGAATATGAAGGAGCTTATGAGAATATGTAGGACCTTATGGCAATAACTGGAAGCTTATTGCAATATCTGGGATCTGATAGCAATATCTAGGAGCTTATGGGAATATGGAGGAGCTTATGGGAATATAAGAAGTTTATGGGATATGTTTAACTTTTTGTAATATCTGGGAGCTTATGGGAATATGTAGGAGCTTATGGGAAAATAAGGCGCTTATGGAATATGTAGGAGCTTGTGGTAATATCTGGGAGCTTATGACAATATCTGGAAGCATATGGCAATATCTTGGTTATTAAGGAAATATGCGGAACTTGTGATAATATGTAGGAGCTTATGGGAATATCTGGGAGCTTATGGGAATATGAAGGAGCATATGGGAATATTTGGGAGCATATTGTAATATGAAGGAGCTTATGTGAATATGTAGGAGTTTATTGGAATATGTAGGAGCTTATAGGAATATGAGGAGCTTATGGAAATATGTTGGAGCTTATGGGAATATGAGGAGCTTATGGGAATATGTAGGAGCTTATAGTAATATCTGGGAGCTTATGGTAATATCTGGGAGCTTATGGCAATATCTGGAAGCTTATGACAATATCTGGAAGCATATGGCAATATCTGGGAGATTATGTGAATATGCAGGAACTTGTGTTAATATGTAGGAGCTTATGGGAATATCTGGGAGCTTATGGCAATATGGAGGAGCTTATGGGAATATGTAGGAGCTGATGGGAATATCTGGTAGCTTATGAGAATATGAAGGAGCTTATGGAAATATGCAGAGCTTATGGGAATTTCCGGGAGCTTATGGCAATATCTAAGAACTTATGGGAATATGCAGGAGCTTATGAGAATATGTAGGAGCTAATGGGTATATCTGGGAACTTATGGCAATATCTGGAAGTGTATGACAATATCTTGGAGCCTGTGGCAATATCTGGGAGCTTATGGGAATATGCAGGAACTTATAAGAATATGTAGCAGCTTATGTGAATATCTGGGAGCTAATGGGAATATCTTAAGTTTTTGGCAATATCTGGGAGCTTATTGGAATATTCACGAACATATGGCACTATCTGGTAGCTAATGGGAATATATGCCAATAGATTCTACTCCTGTTTAGTATTAAACGAATGGGACTATTGACTTGTGTTTATTTTCAACCACGTAGAGTCATAATTTTACGCGTCAGTAGATTCTACTCCTATTTTTTCATTTTTTGAAACAGACTATAAACTTCGTTTTAGGTTTATGCTAAACAATGATCAACTGCCATGCATAAGTAGATTCAAGTCTTTGTCAATTATTGAAAAAGAGAGAAAAGGAAAGATAGAGAGAGAGACAGAGAGAGAAAGAAAGAGAGAAGGAGAGAGAATTGGAATATCTAGGAGCTTATGGGAATATGTAGGGGCTTATGGGAATATGTAGGGGCTTATGGGAATATGTAGGAGCTTCTGGGAATATTAGGAGATTATGGGAATATGAAGGAGCTTATGGGAATATGTAGGATCTTATAGGAATATCTGCGAGCTTATGGTAATATCTGGGGGCTTATGGGAATATGAAGGAGCTTATGAGAATATGTAGGACCTTATGGCAATAACTGGAAGCATATGGCAATATCTGGGAGCTTATGGGAATATTAGGAGCTTATGGGAATATAAGGAGCTTATGGAATATGTAGAAGCTTTTTGTAATATCTGGGAGCTTATGGGAATATAAAGGAGCTTATGGAAATATGTAGGAGCTTATGGGAATATCTGGGAGCTTATGACAATATCTTCAAACTTATGGGAATATGCAGGAGCTTATGAGAATATGTAGGAGCTTACGGGAATATTAGAGAGCTTATGGCAATATCTGGAAGCTTAGGACAATATCTGGAAGCATATGGCAATATCTGGAAGAATATGGGAATATGCTGGAGCTTGTGATAATATGTATGAGCTTATGGGAATATCTTCGAGATTATGGCAATATCTGGGAGCTTATGGGAATATCTGGGAACTTATGGCACTATCTGGTAGTTTATTGGAATATATGCCAATTGTCTTGCTCCAGTGTATTCTACCACAGTTTTGCTTTGGGCTTTGTTTACTAAGCTATGTTTACATTTTGTACAGGCTATCTGGTCATTTGTCTTGCTCCAGTGGACGCTACTACAGTTTAGTATTGGGCTATGTGGACTAAGAAACCATGTTTACATTTTGTTCAACTTAACTGAACAATCGTTATGCTCCAGTGGACGGTACTTCAGTTTTTATTTCGCTATGTTTACTAAGCTATGTTTACATTTATGAAAACCTGTCTGGTAAATCGTCTTGCTCCAGTGGATTCTACTACAGTTTATTATTGGGTAATGTTGACTAAGCTATGTTTACATTTTGTACAGACTTTTCTGGTCAATCGTCTTGATCCAGTTTGTGGGACAAACGTTTAGTATTGGGCCATTTTTTAAAATATGTTTACATTTTGTAAACCTTTGTTGTCAATCTTTTTTTTCCAGTCGATGCTACTTAGTGTTCGAAGTCGCGTAACGTTACGCGTAAGTTACGATAACTTACGCGGAATTTACGGTAACGTAATTTTGGGAAATTACGCGTAAATTTCGGAAATGAAAAAAATGCATATTTGACGGCCATTTTTTAATTGTTTCTGTCGCAATGTGTTGTGTTAACAACGGCGATTAATTAATTTCAGTGATAAAGAGTACCATCTACATCCGGGCACAAGCCTAAACCGGAATTATTCGTTTGGTAAAAAAGCGTAAACCGCACAGTTTATTGTTTGTTTTAATCGTTTTAGTAAACATAGTAAAATAAATATTTTCAATAAGGAAGCCAAAGTCTGGTTAAAAATAAGACAAAATCATAAACATTTTCTACACAATGCCGCCATGAGCTGTATGGCAAGCGGTCGCAAGCCTACGGGGAGGTTATAAAACCCAAAAATCAAAAAAAAAAAAAAAATTATAATTTTTAAACATTATCTATATATGTTCCAAATGTCATGAAACGTATAGAAAACAATATTCACTGACATGAATTTTTTTTTATTGTAATCTGGAAAAACCCAATTTTTTTTTAAACATTATCTATAATAATATATGCTTCCGTCGATCGCGTCGGCCGTATTACGCTGCGTATTGCACCCACGTCGTCTGTTTTTCGCTGCGGATTGCACTAGCGTCGATCGCGTGTGCCGTCTTTTGCTGAGTTCGGCAACCGCGGCGGCCGTATTTCGCGCCGCATTGTACCCGTCCCGCGTCGACCGTATTAGACGGTATTACTCAGCCAAAGATGGCCGCCGCTGATGCAGTCAGAACACGACGAAATACGTTGACAACGGGGCAGATTGGTATGACCGTTAAATTACAAGTAAAAACATTTGAAAACATTATTAAAAATACACCTGCTAGCAATCAGTGAACGTGAGCAACTAAAGGAACATACATTTTCAAGTAATTTGGCATTAATGACACGCGTAATTTTGGCGTAAATTACGCGCGCAAATCTTACGCGTAATTTTCGAACCCTAACCCGCGCATTGCACCCGCCCCGCGTTGACCGTATTAGACGGTATTAATCAGCCAAAGATGGCCGCCGCTGATGCAGTCAGTACACGACGAAATACGTGGCCGATGCGGACGACAGGCAAATTAGTATGACCGGTTTATTACAGGTTAAAACCTTTGAAAACATTATTAAAAATACGCCTACTAGCAATCAGTGAGCGTGAGCAACAAAAGGAATATAAATTTTCAAGTAATTGGGAATTAATGGTACGCGTAATTTAGGCGTAACTTACGCGTAACTTACGCGCGCCAATCTTACGCGTAATTTTCGAACCCTAATGCTACTACAATTTTTTATTGTGCAATAGTACCCAAGCTATGTTTATGAATTGTACAATATTTCTGGTAAATCGTCTTGCTCCAGTGGGTTCTACTACAGTTTTGCAGTGGGTTAAGTTTACTAAGCTATGTTTACATTTTGTACAGCCTTCCTGGTCAGTCATCTTTTTTCCAGTGGATGATACTACAGCTTTGTATTTGGCTATGTTTACTAAGCTATCTTTAAATATTGTACAACGTATCTGGTCAATTGTCTTGCTCCAGTGGATTCTACTACAGTTTTGTATTGGGCTTTTTTAACAAAACTATGTTCACATATACCAGAACATTTCTTGTCAATCTTCTTGCTCGAATTGATGCTACGACAGTTTTTTATTGGGCTAATTTTACTAGGCTTTGTTTACATTTTGGACAACATTTCTAGTCAATCGTATTGCTCCAGTGGATTCTTCTTCAGTTTTGTATTGGGCTATGTTTACTATACTTTGTTTACATTTTGTACAAAATTTTTGGTCAATCATCTTGCTACATTGGATGCTACAACAGTTTTTATTGGGCTAATTTTACTAAGCTATGTTTACATAACCTTACTTGTCAATCGCCTAACTCAATAGGATTATATTACAGTTTTGTATTGGGCTATTTTAATTTAGCTTTGTTTACATTTTGTCCAAACTTTATTGTCAATCATCTTGTTCCACGAAACACTACTACAGTTTAGTATTGGGCTATTTTAACTAAGCTATGTTTACATTTTGTCCAAACTTTCTTGTCAGTCATCTTTTTCCAGTGGATGCTACAACAGTTTTGTATTAGGTTATGTTTTTGAGCTATGTTTACATTTTGTACAACCTTTTCTGGTCAATCGTCTTGATCCTGTAGATGGTACAACAGTTTTGTATTGGGTTATGTTGACTAAGCTATGTTTACATTTTTGACACCTTTTCTGGTCAATCGTCTTGCTCCAGTGGATTCTACTACAGTGTTGTTTTGGGTTATTTTGACTAATTTATGTTTACTTTTTGTACAACCTGTTCTGGTCAATCGTCTTGATCCTGTAGATGGTACAACAGTTTTGTATTGGACCATGTTTTAAGCTATTTTTAAAATTTGTAAAACTTTGTGGTCAATCGTATTGTTCCTGTCGGTGCTACTACATTTTATATTGTGCTCTAGTACCCAAAGTATGTTTATGTATTGTATTACATTTCTGGTCAATCGTCTTGCTCCAGTGGATTCTACTACAGTTTTGTATTGTGCTATATTTTACATTTTTGACACCTTTTCTGGTCAATCGTCTTGCTCCAGTAGATTCTACTAAAGTTTTGCATAGGGCTATGTTTACTAAGCTATGTTTACATTTTGTACAACCTCTCTGGTCAATTGTCTTGCTCCAGGGGATTCTACTTTAGTTTAGTATTGGGCTATTCTAACAAAGCTTTGTTTACATAGTATACAACTTTTCTGGTCAATCATCTTGCTTCATTGAACGCTACGACACTTTTAAATGGGCTAATTTTACTAAGCTTTGTTTACATTATACATAACCTTACTGGTCAATCGTCTTGCTCCAGTGGACGCTACTACAATTTCTTTTTAACTAATATTATTATCTTAACTGTACAAACAACATTAATATATGTGTAGATTACATTGGTTTCCTCTAGTTAACTGTACAAACGAAATTAAAAAAAATGTATAGATTACATTGGTTTCTCCTAGTTAACTGTACAAACAACATTAATAAATGTATAGATTGCATTGGTTTCCCCTAGTTAACTGTACAAAACAACAATAATAAATGTATTCATTACATTGGTTTCTTCTATTTAACTGTAAAAAATTACAACACATTGGGCAAGGGCAGATTTAAGGACGGGCGCAACGGTGCGTTCCTAGAGCCCCAAAGTTTTTTCGGAGCCCCACAGTGCCCAATTTTAAACCTTATGATATAACTCTCTTTATTTAAAGGGCCCAATATTTTCTTCTGCTTCCGGGGCCTCAACACACAATAACCCGCCGTTAGATGGAGGACATAATAACTCGTGGTTAGGAAATAATTTGAATATGATGCCTAAAACTCTATTCCTAGTTCTACTACATTGGGCATACATTTGCAACGGTTGGTTTTATTAGTGGGGACGGATGGTTTTGCGTTAAAGCGCTCGACTGTCGATCTGAGGTTATCTGGTTCGATCATCTGTGAGGTACGATGGATATTTCAGGTCATTGCTTTAGTCCCTGTTATATTTCCCGTAGTGCCTACATGACCATTGCACTATAGGGGACTGTGGTGATGAAAGAGGGGCACCATAAAACCATTCCATTAGTTGTTTTTAGGATTTAAGAGATTTCACCTTTGCCTTACATGGTTGTCGCACACACATACGGTGTGGACCAAGTGATTTTTTTTGTCAGGCTTTGGTGGGGATAAAAGAATGGTGCCATAACAAACGTTGCAGTATGGAGTGTCTTCATACTAAAGTTAAATTCATATTAACTGCCCCACATACTTCAAGGACTTTGTGTTAAATATGTAAACAAATTAATCTATGGTGGTGTCATTAAATAAATGTTCCAGTATAGTAAACATAGTGGTAAACAATTGAGTTTACTGTAAGTCCACTAGTAAAATATGTAAGCAACGCCTTGGCTTCTGACTCGGGGGAAGCACCTAGCTTAGTTAACTTGACCGTACTGACCTTTGTCCACGAGTGAAATATGTAAACATTGGTTACAGGTCTTTGTCAGGGGAAGTACCTAGTTTAGTAAACAGTAGCGTTGATTGGTCTACTGCCTGTACTACCAGGTGACTTTTTGTAAACAAAGATTAGTCAATACTTTTATCAGGGGGTTTCCCTAGGCCTACCCACATGGTTCTGTAAACAGGTATAATGTCCACTCGAATACATTTATATGTACCTGTAATGGTTATTAAAATATTTCCTAAGATAAAAGAATATAATTACTAAATATTATAATCTACACTATTACGTTAGGGAAAATTCCATCTGTGGCATCATCAAATTTAAATGACTGTTTAGCTGGTCAATACATATATGATGAATGCATTATGCTATCAATAGGTTATGTGATTAGTACATTATGTTATCAATATATTTAGTGATTAATACATTATGTGTGTATGACTACACCTCAATTTCTCAGAATTAGAAATTTATCTATGAAGAGAAAAAATTAAAAACTTGATGAATTTAGTGACAATGTTCTGTGTGTTTTTCTCATTCTTTTATTTATTTTAGTTTGTTATACAAGTCCACACATAGAATTAAAATAAATAAAGTCATTATTAGTGAACAAATGTCAACATAGCTCTGTGGGTCTTGTAAAATGAATTAAAAAGAGAAAGGAAAGGTCACGTCAAATAAACAAATCACACTTGGAGATTGACTTTATGTACTTTCTTCTTGGTATGGTCTTTAATCAAACATCACATGTCAATATATTTCAAAGAACTCAGTTTTTTTCAATCTAATACAGACTTTAACGTATTAATCACAGATAATCAAATTGATTTGTTTAAATTTAGAGGGTTAATTTCTAAATTAAGATAAGATAATAACACGGTGTGTACGGTGTCCTCTAATCTACCATTTCCAAGAGTGCAAAAGCTATGGAAGTACCACTTGAGACAAATGAAAACTAGCCCTAGTGTATAAGTAAACTCTTATTGAGCTAATGAAAAACACTAATTGTATTTTGAAACGGAAAGAAAGGATTTTCGGTCTAGTAATGGGCGATTTTTGACAAACACTACAAATTAATATGTGTACTGAGTTGGTGTGGTAGATGTGGTGCTAGTTTGTTATGACGTCCATGAGTTAGAGATTTAAATGTTGAATTGAATTAAACAAAATTTTGTTTAACTATTTCGATGATAAACTTTCAGAACTGTTGAGATAAGTTAATGATACTCAAAAACTACACTCATAATTAGATGTTTGCTTGACATGTTGCCAAATTAGTTCATTTTTAAACCATACATTTTTTTAATTTACATTCTTTAATATTATTATAACGATAGTTTAGAGCCACTGATAAGTTGGTAAATTTCAGTTAGTTAGTCAAGTTTAAAATTTCATAAGGCCAGGGCGACATTTATATATTTTGTTTAATTAAAAGTTCAGGGTTAGGTTAACAGTACAAGTCAGATATTATTTAAAGTTTCCAGTGACCCAGGTAGGTAAGTTAGATCCAAAAGACATTAACCTTTTTTCTCAGATATCAGGGGGGGGGGCAATGTTATATTGTTATATATATTATCATACAAAAACATTTATTAGCACATAGGAACAATAATATCCCCGATATACGACGTAACTAGCCCGTAGGTGCAATAATAGCCCCGATATACGACATAAGTAGCCCGTAGGTGTAATTATAGCCCCGATATACGACGTAAGTAGCTCGTAGCTGCAGTAATAAAAACAGTTATTAAAAACGTAAAAAAAAATAAATAAAAATCAGCTATCAAGTGTTCTCCTCAAATCAGCCAAGTGCTCGGGCGGGTACATACTTTAAGACGACCCTACAGCTCATTGATTTATTGAGCCACTGAATGTAGAAGTTCATCCCCATAAACTAATTAAGCCACTGAATGTAGAAGTTAATCCCCAGAAACTAATTGAGCCACTGAATGTAGTAGTTCATCCCCAGAAACTAATTAAGCCACTGAATGTAGAAGTTCATCCCCATAAACTAATTAAGCCACTGAATGTAGAAGTTCATCCCCAGAAACTAATTAAGCCACTGAATGTAGAAGTTCATCCCCAGAAACTAATTAAGCCACTGAATGTAGAAGTTCATCCCCAGAAACTAATTGAGCCACTGAATGTAGAAGTTCATCCCCATAAACTAATTAAGCCACTGAATGTAGAAGTTCATCCCCATAAACTAATTAAGCCACTGAATGTAGAAGTTCATCCCCAGAAACTAATGGAGCCACTGAATGTAGAAGTTCATCCCCATAAACTAATTAAGCCACTGAATGTAGAAGTTCATCCCCATAAACTAATTAAGCCACTGAATGTAGAAGTTCATCCCCAGAAACTAATTGAGCCACTGAATGTAGAAGTTCATCCCCAGAAACTAATTGAGCCACTGAATGTAGAAGTTCATCCCCAGAAACTAATTGAGCCACTAAATGTAGAAGTTCATCCCCAGAAACTAATTAAGCCACTGAATGTAGAAGTTCATCCCCAGAAATTAATTGAGCAACTGAAGGTAGAAGTTCATCCCCAGAAATTGAGTGCTTTCTTAAACTTATAATTACTATTCGGACACTCTTGGTTGTAATAAAATCAATCAAACTTTAGATTGATCATTTTTGAGAAAGGAAAAAAAAAACACTTATTGTTAAGTTTTATATCTATTTGGGGGGGGGGCAGTAAAGGGGCCCACACATATTTGCTTTATCAGTTTACTATTTCTTATATAATGTGTTATTTTGTCCTTCTATTTCCTTTACAGTAATCAGTGATTTGTCTATAATGTGAGAAGAACAAAATGAAAATTATCTAAAATAGTGTTAAAAGATAAAACTACCCTGAGTTAGCGAAACATGATTAATCAACATTTTGTATCTTTAATTTTTTTTTTTTTTAGGATTTATGTACTATTTTCTTTTTCTTTGTGATAAAAGTGTTACCATAGTGAATTAAACAAAACATTAAAACAAACGCAGATAGATTGATGGTTTTTAGTAGAGAAAGTTTTATAGATGAGATCAGCCGGACTTGAACCATTGGTCCATCAAACCTCGGACCCTATTGTAAAAGTTAAGCACTTGAACACACGGTCGTCTGTCCCTTAGTGTTCAAGTGTAGCAGCATTCAATAATTTTATTTCTATAAAGCCTAAACATTTTTTAAATCAAAATAATGGTTTTATCCGATAGCCTTCTATAGGAGTTATTAAAATATTCATTTTATGATCAAAAAATGAGTATAAACCTATACAAAAATTATATTTGTTTCACAATACTAGTCAGACCTATTTTTTGCCAAAGATAATAAAAACAACATGAAGTAGTAGACATCATTGTATTGTTTTAGTTTTGTTATTTTACAAGATTCAGTGAAGAAATGTAATGAATACATTATTTAAAATACCATGGACTTGACAAGATTTAAGTTAACATGTGGCTGGGTAATGTTTGAAATACTTTGTTTAAATTGTAACAGTGAGCCTGACCTAACCAAATAAAGATACACATGTTGCATTGTAATGATGTCCTAACTGCTATTCAATGGGTCACTTTTAGTTGACCAAGGACCCACAAGTGGCCGAAAAATAAAAAAAAAAGTCTTAAGATCAGCATCCTGTTATGCAAATAATTATATACAAAGTAAGATAGGCAGTCATGGAGATACTTATATACAAAGTAAGATAGACAGCCATGCAGATACTTATATACAAAGTAAGATAGACAGTCATGCAGATACTTATATACAAATTAAGATAGACAGCCATGCAGACACTTATATACAAAGTAAGATAGACAGCCATGCAGATACTTATATACAAAGTAAGATAGACAGCCCTGCAGATACTTATATACAAAGTAAGATAGACAGCCATGGAGATACATATATACAAAGTAAGATAGACAGTCATGGAGATACATATATACAAAGTAAGATAGACAGCCATGCAGATACATATATACAAAGTAAGATAGACAGCCATGCAGATACTTATATACAAAGTAAGATAGACAGCCATGCAGATACATATATACAACGTAAGATAGACAGTCATGCAGATACTTTGGTGTATAAGAAGATAGAAAGATAAACAAAAAATGACAGCGTCAGAATGAATGAACGGGACATAGTTAAATAGTTGCATGGATGGATGGATTGATAGTTGATGACTAACTTGTCACTAACTGATTGTTAATATTGAGGTAGATGGGGGGATAGAGTGTAACTCTTTAGCTCAGTTTTTTAAAACTCAATATATATGTATGTGTGTGTGTTGTATGCGTATTAGTGTTGTCTGCGTGTTTGTTTCCCATAAAAGCCCATGACGAGAACTGGTTAGTAAGTCCCCAGTATTTGTCATTTTCTCCCCTGTTTGGGCAATTTCCATTGGATTTAGGTTGATTGTAAAGTTTATATAAGTTAAATGTTAAACGTTAAATAATAAATTAATGTAATGTTGCTAACATTGTCCATATAATTGCAGCGAATAAATAATCTGCCCTCACGGCTATGGTGGAGATGAAAGAAGGGCAAGATAAAAACCGTCCCATTATTGTTATGTATATTTTCTAAAATATTTCATTTCATCTTTACTGGGACCACACACACACACACACACACGCACACACACACGCGCGCGAACACCAAATATAGAAATATGAAATCACGGAAAATAATATTTAAAAACAAAAATTTAATATTTTTTATTGTGAAAAATATAATAAATTGTATAAATTCAAGCTTGATTTAAAAAAAGAAAAGAAGAAAGAACAAGACGTGAAAGTGATTGTATTTCACAGATTGTATGATACATCAATACATCTTGGAATAAGTTCTCATAATAAAAAAATATAATGGTTATTTCCTGTTTTAATTCTTGATACTATTACAAAAAATAGAATAAAATGACAACCAGTAAAAAGATTCATACATTTTAGAATGTGTATGTGTGTGTATGTGTGTGTGTGTATTTTAGTTTGATCCTTTAGAAATCTCACTTAAATAAGCAATTGTTAAATCTACATCAGTATGTTTACATGCATAAGATTTCTTACGTCAAGAATTAAACAGTTGAAATCCACCTTGTTATTTTCATAATGACCCCAGGTTATATATGTTAGAGTGTTATTACTGTACGAGCTGAGACAGATATTTTCATTCAGTTTATCAGTTCCCGAGATCCAAACAAACAATTTGCCATATTCCTTGACAAAATCTCTCACAGTTCTATTCGTCGTCATTATCGATTTCAGCCAAATGTCCACCGTAAAATTCATATGTCTGCTCAGCTTACTAAATGTCGAAAGTATTCCCGAACATTTTCGTTAAGTAATAACGTTTTCCTTCATAAATATCAGATTCATAATACTTTGTCTTCAGTGTTGTCAGCCTTTGAGTTTTTGATCTATTTAAACTGTCGAGTTGTGTTGTAATGTTATCAAGACGAACCTTAAGATCAGCGCAGTTATCTGTCCCTGCACATTCTGAGAGTGTTTTATTCATTTGTCGCGACACGATATATATTTTTACATTTTAAAAAATTAATGCGAAGTTAATTTTTGGTGATTCATCTATAATCTAAATACAGATTCTGAGCTTTTTATGTGTGTACAACAAACAATAAATAAGCATTCGAATAATTACAAAGTTATGCAATCTCGGATAATAAAGTGGCTTCACTGTTTAACATGTTCTTTGAGATTATTCGCTTTGATAAAATGTAAATTTTGTCCTCAATAAGGCAGAGAAAAAGATAAGGTTATGACATCATCACTCTTTGATATACTAAAATAAGCATGTCTGAAGATTAGCTCATAAGGTTGCATTCAACAATAATATCATTGCAGGGGCCAGAGAGAATTACTGAGTAACTCTTTTTTTCATCATCATCTATTATGTCAAATGTTGTGATACAATACAAGATAATATGTTGTCTGTGTAAGAAAAACATATACTGTCTCATTGGACATATACGTAAAATAGTTCTTAACATAGTACGGTAGAGCGCTCGACTTTTGACGTGAAGGTCTCGTGTATTATCTCTTGTGAGAACGAAGGGAATCTTTCTTATGACGTAAAAGTTCCCTCCCTGTTTCCCGTGGTCTTAACATTGTAATTGCACTATAAGAAATGGAGGGGATGATAAGTGGGGAATAAAAAACAGTGCCTAAGTGATTTATAGGATTTAAGGAATTAAAAATAAACGTGTCTTTACGGGGACTTCATAGATAGCAGTACTTTATCCTTGTCAGTAAAGGGAATTCATCTATACTTGTCACAGGAGTGACTTTTTACAGTCTACTCGTCCACCCTCACTCCCCTCCTACCATAACTCTGACATACTTACCTTAGACACAATTGAAACACAAAATAAAATAAAATAAAACAATAAATAGAATTTCCAAAGACTGAAATAAACAACTAATATAAAGAGATAAGTAATGAGAGGCACATATAAAAGATTCATTTCAAATAAACATTTTTAAATAACACACGAATACAACATACAACACACGAGACATATTGTCCCATACGATACACACGAGACTTATTGTCCCATACGATAACCACGAGACTTATTGTCCCATACGATACACACGAGACTTATTGTCCCATACGATACACACGAGACTTATTGTCCCATACGATACACACGAGACTTATTGTCCCATACGATACACACGAGACTTATTGTCTCATACGATACACACGAGACTTATTGTCCCATACGATACACACGAGACTTATTGTCCCATACGATACACACGAGACTTATTGTCCCATATAAATGACAAAAATAATGACATATAAATATTCATATTTACATTCACATATGAAAATATTTCAATAAATTAACTGATAAACACTCTGGATTATGCATTAGAGAAACACATATTGAGCTATTAAATTGTATAAACTAACATACATTACAAGCATTAGACCACTAAATGAATATTATGATGATTTTGTACACTGCAAATACAAATGTTTACTGAATAACATAATGAAATGTGTTGGTGTCGCAGTAGTAATCAAACTAATGTTGTAATGACTTTTAATAACAGCTTCATGTTAGTGATACCTTCTATATGTCAGTACCAGCTGCACATTACCTTCTTTATATTACCTTTTACATCCGGGTGATACCAGCTGTGTGTGGGCACAAAAAAAAACTGTGCTGTTAAGATAAGGAATATAAATAACGATGGTAACGAAACAGGTAATTTAGAGATAAATATATCGTTACTCACATACTTTGTTTGATCTATGTTTACTATTTACTGTGCCCCCCCCCCGCCCCGCGTATTGCTGTTATCTCAGTTATAAACTCACGTCTTGTTTAAACATTTCCTAAGTTCTACTTTGATCGACATGACATCTCTGCAATAAATACATCTATACCAAAATAAATCAGCCTAAAGTATAATTCAGGGGTTTGCCTCCTCCCCCCCCCCCAGCCCTCTATTGATTAAGAGTAACTAAAAATCTTAAAAATGGCCACCCAGTCAATTGACATACAATACTATGTCTCTATTGTCTGCTTTCATTATGGTGGTGTGATTGTGAGGCATATAGTTACCTAGTGGGTACGGATTCAACCCCCAGAGAAGCCAATGACATATGTTCGCCTTTTTTTGTTTATTGCATATACCGTGCAGTCTCGCCCGCCCCCCCCCCCCCCACCCGTGTATAAAGTCAACTCCTTAACATAATGTAGCCGTTCGTTTCCTACGAGCCTCAAAGCTCTGCAATTTATAAAATCATGTCTGTCGGATGGTATTTTGGTAGCCGGTCATATCCTGAAATCTACAGACACGTCATAAACCAAAACAATGACGTATACGCCAAACTACTCCAGTTACTAACTTGATTGCACACAAAAAATGCGCCATCACGCAGCCGGCAATGTGTGGGCGGTGAAAGTCAAAGCGCGTCATCACTTTATGAGCTCCACAATAATAATCTCTATAATCACTCTTATATAAAGACAGCTTAATGCTTGGGCAGCTTCCCGCAAATCTATAGGTAAAATTTATTGCATGCATGTTCTTGTCGATGGTGGAGAATGACACAATTGTATAACTTGTATAAATGCATGCTTGACCTTTCAAAAACCAGATCACAAGCACAATAACTTACACAAGGGGAATAATACCATAATCAAACAAGGAGTGATAACTAGGAATCGGACAATCCCTTGCTTTGTTATTATTTTGGCAATATCAAAATTAAAAAAAAAACGTCATTGCCATAATATATAACGTCAAATCAATTATAATATCTCATTATTAATTACATTCTAAAGAGATGCCATGGAATTAATCAAACAAAATATGTAACTCATTTAAATAAATGTGTTATTAATACATAAATAAAAGTCTGGTTCCTCGATGTAGGAGTGTGCTAGTCTACTTCACTGAGAAGTGTTCCATAATAGTGTTTGTATTCTAATATCAATTACAGGTTTACATCTATTTGTATTACGGAGGTGTGTGCCATATTAATGTTATTTTATTATCCATTACAGGTACAGATTTAATTGTTCGAGTGAAAACGGTACCTGTTCGTCGACTAATGTAGCAAGGGCTGGGAAATTACTATTATTAAATAGGCTTGGATAATCTTTGTTTACAAATCGTCACCTGGTAGTACATGCAATTGATCAGACAATGGAACTGTTTACTAAGCTAGGTATTTTCCCTTGACTACGACAGCTGACCTAAGGTTTGCTTTCGAACAGTGATAGTCACATAACACATGTTTACTAAACTAGGTAATTCCCCTCACTGAAACCACTGGTCAATGCACTGTTAACATATTTCACCAGTGGACACATGTCACTAAGGTCATATTTACTAAGCTAGGTGATTCCCCTGAGACCAGGAGTTAATTTTTTGTTTACATATTTCACCAGTGGACAAAACAGTCACACAATTGTTTACTATATCTGGTTCATCCACTTAATGACACCTCCAGCCAGTGACTTGTTGACATGTTTAACACAAAGCCTTTGAAGTATGTGGGTAGCAATTGTTAAATAAACATATTTTATTTACCCCCGTTGATAATAAACATGTCCTACTTCTCCTGACATAACTCCTGTTGACTTGTTTCACCTTAATAAAACCATGGGTATATTCTTTGTTTACATATTTTCTATACCGAACGATGTATTCTCCATTACGACATCAGTCATGGTCGGCAACATTATGGAGAAGAAAATTATCTACGTAGGGACCCCATTCGCTCCCCCCCACCCCCATTTCTGTAGACATAAAAAAGTAATATGTTGTTCTCAGGACGTGTAATCTGGTTGTTATTTAATTATAGAAAGACTCACATTCCAAAAACCTACAATTAATGTTTCATCATCATCTTCTCTTTACCGGTTTGATTGTTGGTGAAAGGCATGCCGACCTCAACTGATATATTTCTCCAGAGTTGTCTATCCTATGCGGCTGTCTTTAGTTCATTCATTAGTTGCCCTGTCCATTCTTTTATATTGCCGAAGGAACATGTCATCTGGTGCCCACTGTGACAACCTACTTTTACTTGGAGAAAAGACAATCAATGTCTGAACACATATCTGAACCGTGCCGTCTAACGTCGCTTGATTGTTGTAATGGGTTCATTTTGCTATAATTAGTTACAATGATAAGCGAAAATTGAATTTTAGATCTTATCTTGTTCATGGATAGTTCTACTTTAAATAAAAAAGATAAATTCGTCTCAATGAAGAAAAAACAAACCAGGCGACTTTGTGAACTTAAAGGTATGCGATTTTAGAAAAAAATTGAAGCGTGTGAATATTTTCACAGGCAATGAATTATATTTTTAAGCCACATTTTTATACCATACTAGTGAACAAAGGCCCTATACTTTTACCGGCGAGTAGGCACACAGTTGGAGATGAAAATAGTTAAAAAATGTATTTTAGCGAGTTAACAATCAGTCTGCATTCTTGCAGTTGCCCCAAAGAACATGAACAGATTATTGTAGACAAAATATATTTGAGAATAGGTGCACACAATTGTACATAAAATAAAGTTCATATGTTAAATAGTTCATTCCAATAAAAAATAATCCTCTCTGTGAGTAAACAATCTTAACATAAACAACTCCGATGATTAAACTCATTAAAACCTTAATTCCTTCATAATATTTTAATGGACTTCTTTCCAAACAGTTCTTCATTTTATGATTTATGATGTATAACATGACGCATTTAAAAAAAAGAGAGAGAGAGACGTGATTGAGTGCCTGTAAGTTAAACGATACACTACATGTTTAGCAAGTGGTTTATTTATTGTTATACACATTGTAGCATAGTACAACATATCGTACTGAAAATTTTCTAAGAAAATATTGCCAACCCGGCAGTGCCGAACCTATGGAATTTGGGACCCGCTGGTCTCTTTGGGAGACACTGCATTTGGACAATCGACACCATGCATATGATGTACATCATAAATGTTTGGGGCCCCCTCCAGCTGGGTCCCGGGGAGATAGAATCGCTGTATAGATTTTATCTGAACTTCAATTAAAAAAAATAATATTCCATCAATCCAGTTTAGGCCGCATACACATAAAATATCATGTTTTCTAATTTCGGCATGAATACTACCGTAAGGAGAATCAATTCTGGTTACAGCTAGAGATATGAGATCTTTGTTTTTTAAAACATGTTTCACTTTTAGATGTTAATGTATCACTAGTGAATATTTGCTCTACTTTCATCTAATATATTTACTTGTTATAGAGGATTACCCGCACTTCCCCTTTCCTTCATCCCCCCCGATACAAAGTTGGGGAAGTAAAGGTGGCTGGGCGTTGCGCTAACCATACAATCCCTTCATATGCCGAGGTTATAGAAACAGATGAATTCTACACTTCATATGCCCCGATGAGGGGCTTAAGGGAACTTTACTTTTTTTATTATGGATTTAATTATAATTGTATAAATACAACATTGTGTAACAGCTGATTTTTCATAGTAACTGACATACACAATTATATTTTAATATTTACAAAACAATGATAAACAATAATCTGAAATAATCCACCCAAGCCCTTGCTTTCCTTTTTCTAGGAAAATAAACAATCAACTACATAAAACGGGGCTAATATCGGGAAATGTAGAAACAGGTCAACAATAGCAACTGTCAAGATGGACGTTTGAAAATACAATCTATAGTTACAGCAAATTCGCAGCTTTCACGAAGAATTTAGAGAAAGAATCGTATGGTGGCGCTGATGAAAACTGTGGGCAGCTCACAGTGAAACTATCTGATGGTAGGTGTCAGGTGTACTGTAAATCTTCCATTTGTATGTGCAAATCCAAAATTCAACTTCATTACAATTTATTTCGGCAGTAAATCTCTTGAAAAAAACCTCTATTTTAAATTGGTAAGAAAAAAAATAAGTCTGATACTTTATTTGTTTAATGTATAGAAAGTAATTGGGGTTATGTTAGTATTAAATTGTTTAGAGAATATTTGTTTGCTATCGCCTTACATTTATGCATACTAAATGAAACATACATTGTGCTCAGATTTGATTGGCTGTTCATATGGATGGTGAAACATACATTGTGTTTAGATTTGATTGGCTGTTCATATGGATGGTAAAACATACATTGTGTTTAGATTTGATTGGCTGTTCATATGGATGGTGAAACATACATTGTTTTTAGATTTAATTGGCTGTTCATATGGATGGTAAAACATACATTGTGTTTAGATTTGATTGGCTGTTCATATGGATGGTGAAACATACATTGTTTTTAGATTTAATTGGCTGTTCATATGGATGGTGACACTTGGCAGAGAGGGTCAACCTTGCTAATTACGTCCCCTGTTTGGAATTTTACTTTTTCTGAATTTTAGTACAAAAGTGAAGTTCGATTTTTAAAACTAATTTATTGAAATGATACAAAATAAACATGTACTGCAGTATGCTTCGGAAAATTTAAAAAAAAAAAATAAAATAGAAATAGAAATTTATATTTACAAAAAAATGACAAATAAAACCAATCTACAAAATTAAAAAAAAAACATACATCAAATAACTAAATTAAAAATAGAAAATAGGAAATCAATTTAAAAAATTGAAAATCATGCATGATATATTTTTCTGAAACAAAAGGTATTGACAAAAGTCCAGAACTAAATATAGAAATCAACACAATTATCAAATAAATAAAATTCACTTGACAAAAAACTGATTGTTTTTGCTGAGCTGTCTGATGAATGTGTGAAGTCACTGAAACGATTAGATGAGGACCAGATATAAGCGGAAAGCGGACACGTCCGCTTGCGGACGCACATCCGCAGACGTTTCCGAATCCACGGACAGACAGCGGACGCTTCGTATGATTAAGTTGCGGACTCGCGGAATGACGCGGATCCTCGCGCCCTTGCCTATAATAATTTAGTTTTAATAGATACTTTACTTATTCGTTAAAATTTGCCACTGAATCTGAAAATAAATCTATATATAAAAGTGGCTTTTTAACGAATAAAAACAGGGATAGATGATAAACAGGAATGATATCATTAATGTTAAAATATCTAATTTTTTTTTTCTAAATCGTACAATGTTTTAATTTGTATAACTCCAACTAATAAATAAAATTAATAAATGTGAATTATGTACGTAAATTATATCAAAATATATTTAGAAGTAAACTTAATCTTGGCTTATATTTAGTGTCTTTAGCCGGGTTTTCCTTTCTCTTATCTATTTATATTTATACTAGTTAAAAAAAATAAATTTCTTTTATCTTTTTTCTGTTATCGTTTTTAATACAAATGGATGCAAAAACTGCTAAGCACTAACTCAGGTGAACTAAAACTTTTAAACCCTGAAAAGCTGAAGCGTACGGTGGGTTTAGCATGCTTTGAAACGAACAAGAGATTTATGTCGGCTTTGTCAGCTAAAATAAAAAAAAAATTCAAGTCATTTATACAGGTAAATTTCAGCAATGCGGACTGACTGCAAACCAATATTGTAAGATTATGCGGACGTGGACGCGGATAATAGAAACCCATGGACGGACGCGGACGCTAAATTTCAAGATCTGCTCACCTCTGATGAGGACATATGGTTATGATGAAATAAATGAATTATGGTTATGATGTAATAAAGGAAATATGATTATATATAAAATAAATGAATTATGGTTATGATGAATAAATGACATATGGTTATGATGAAATAAATGAATTATGGTTATGACGAAATAAATGAATTATGGTTATGACGAAATATAGGACATATGGTTTTGATCAAATATGTATTTTAGATGATTAAGTTGTTAAGATTATTATAAAAGATTCAAAGTATTAAAATCATCTAAAAGTATTATAGTTAAAACATACTCATACCTCATCTTCTTCATCCAATAGAGGCTAAGTAAATTTTAGAGATAAATAATGATGTTGTTGTTTTTTAAATTTATATTTAATGTCCATTATTATTTATAGTTTTTCAGCTCATCAAACTATGCTTGTATTAAATTAATACTAGTTCAATAAACCCAACAAACTATACTTGAACTAAATTTACACTAGTAAAATAAACACAACAAACAATAATTCTATTACATTTAGACCAGTGAAATAAACCCGACAAACTAAACTTGAATTAAATTTACACTAGTGCAATAAACCCAACAAACTAAACATGAATTAAATTTACACTAGTGCAATAAACCTAAAAAACTAAACTTGAATTAAATTTACACTAGTGAAATGAACCCAACAAACTATACTTGAATTAAATTTACACTAATGAAATAAACCCAACAAACTCTTCTTGAATTAAATTTACAATAGTGCAATAAACCCAACAAATTAAACTTGAATTAAATTTACACTAGTGCAATAAACCCAACAAACTAAACCCCATTAGGGCAACGCCTACCCAATGTTAATTCCCTACCCACACACGTGACACAAATCTACGAGTTAAGGAAGACAGAAAGAAGAATTGTATGACATGTAAACGTATTTCTGATCTTGTGTTTAGATCAGTGTTTGAAAACAAAAATAAGTTTATCACCATGGAAGTGAAGGCAGCGATGGGTTTGTCTATGATAAAAATAAAATGCACCTTTTTAATAACAGTAAAAATATATGTTATAAGTTAGTAAATTCTTCTTGATTATAATCAATATCAGATGTAGACATAAATGTTAGTGAATCACTCTGTTTTAATACTTTTATGTGAAAGTTAAATTAGAGAGGTAAATGCATAATTATAAATTTTATACTTAAAATAAATAATCCATGTAGAAAATAAAATTAAAATACGAAAACTGTATTAAAATATCACGTTTAAATAGATTTCATTTTATATATAGAAACTCAAGACAACTGGGCTATTGTCTTCAAAACATTTAGTCTACTATGACTAGTTTAAATACAAAAATGAATATATATTATATATATATATTATATATATATATATATATATATATATAAATATATATTATATATATATATATAATATATATATATATATATATATATATATATATATATATACATATAACTACAAAATGAAAATAATTATGTAGACTGTATAATCTTTGTCAAGATATAGAGATATAGACCATGACGCCTATCAGATCATTTTCTAGGCTTTAAGACTTATATTGATTTTACTCACTAAAATTTTACTGTTTTGGTAGATAAAGTAGTTTTATAGGTGTTTAATTAAGGGGACATAAATCTAAACACTTTTTGATTTATTTAATAATTCTTGAACTGGAAATATATATAAATACTTTTTAATAAAATAAAAAAAAATTAAAACAGAAAAATTGTGAAAGTAAACAAACTCGGGAATGACTAATGTTTTTGATGAAATATTTATTTTAGACAATTAAAAAAATAATTATTATAATAACGTTTTAAAACCGTTGTAATCATCTTAAAAAGTTCCTGTGTAAAACAACGCTTACCTATACGATGTCTCTTTAACGGTAACAGCACCTACAAGAGAGATAATGATTACGGTCATTTTATTTTGATAATGACCTTTTCTAAGCTAATGTCCATATTCAGTAAGATTATCTACGTACGACAAACTTAGTGTCCATTTGATTGATATAATTTAACAAGTATGTAATGACAGGGTGTAAGACTAATAGACCACATCAATGACCTATTTACTTTTAACAAATTTAACCAGTGGACAAACTATTCACACAATGGGATTGATCAATTTATCTTGATATTTCCTAATACCTTCATATTTATCTCCCCTTTTGTGTATTCATATATAGGTGCTTCACTGCTAAACACATTAGAAAGTAAAAAAAAAATGTTGCGCTGTCTTGACAGGTCCAACGATATCTCAGATACTACAACAAAGTAAACCCCTTTAGGACCACGCCCTCCTCCACCTCCTTTATGTTCAACCTATCCCCACACAGATCCACAAGCAAATGAAGAAAAAAATTATGGCCTGTAAAAACATTTCTGTTCATTTGTTTTGATCATTATTTAACAATAAAAAATAATAAATAGTTTATCATCATGGAAGTGAAGGTAGCGATGGGCGTGTCAAAGTTATGACGTATCAGATAAAAATAAACAGCAACCTTTTTATAACAGTCAGTATATGTGGTATAATTTAGTAAATTCATTTGTTTATATTAAATATATTGGTAAATGATTTGTTAATTTACGTTGGGTATTAAAATTTAGTGAAAGCTCATGAGCGACAAAACAAAATGGATATTTAATTGCAAAAATACATATTCTTATTCGAAACCTTTATTAATTACATATCCTTAGTTTTATCAGTAAAAAAAATCAAAATACGTCAAATTTATAATTAAATTTACTTAGCATAAAAAATGGGAACAGTGTAAAGTAAGAATAAAAGCGGTTCCTAGCCGCCATGTTTATTTACAAGTTTTAAAGGTCAAGTAGATGTACACAAAAATGGTAGTGAATCACTCTGTTTTATTAATTTTATGTGAAAGTTAAATAAGAGAGATAAAAACATAAAGATAAAGTTTATACTTAAAATAAAAAGTAAATGTAGAAAATAGAGTTAAAATACAAAACTATATTAACATATCAATTTTAAACAGACTGTATTTTGAATATAGAAATTCATGACAATCGGGTTATTATCTTCAAAAAATGTAGTCTACAATGACTAGTATAGAAAAAAAAATGAATATATATTATATATTATACATACATTTAACTTAAAAAATCACAATTACTATGTAGACTGTATAATATTTGTCAATATATAGAGATATAGACCATGACGCTGATTAGCTCACTTTCTAGGCTTTATTACTTATATTGATTATACTCACTAAAGGTTTACTGTATTGGTAGATAAATTAGTTTTATAGGTGTTTCATTAAGGGGACATAAATCTAAACACTTTTTGAATTATTTAATAATTCTTGAACTGGAAATATATATAAATACTAATTAATAAAACGGACAGGCTAATCTTACGTCAAGACGTAATTCGTATTTTTTTTCCGGCTTACGTCAATAGATATTTCTCCACACCCTAACACTGTCCCTAACCCTAACCTTATCCCTAACCCTAACCCTAACCCCTAACTCTTTTTGTTTACGCAGTGTCAGCGGTAACATCAAGACGTAATTAGTATTTTTTTCCAGGTTACGTCAATAGATATAATAATAGAAGGCGCTTGACGTAAGCGTAGCCACTTCGTTAATAAAATAAAAAAAAAATTAAAAAAGAAAAATTGTGAAAGTAAAAAAAACTTGGAAATGACTAATGTTGTTGATGAAATATTTATTTTAGATCTTTAAACAAAGGATTATTATAATAAAGATTTAAAACCGTTGTAATCATATTAAAATGTTCATATGTAAAACAGCGCTCACCTCTACGAAGTTATGCTGATCCCCGCTAGTACCATACTATAAGAGAGATAATGATTACATTCATTTTATATTCATAATGACCTTTTCTAGGCTAATGTCCATATTCAGTAAAAATATCTACGTACGACAAACTTAGTGTCCATTTGATTGATATAATTTAACAAGTACGTAATGACAGGGTGGAAGACTAATAGACCACATCAATGACCAATTTACTTTTAACAAATTTAACCAGTGGACACAATTCACACAATGTAAATGATCAATTTATATTGATATTTCCTAAAGCCGCCATATTTATCTTCCCTTTTGTGTATTCATATTTAGGTACTTCACTCCTAAGCTCATTACTAAGTAAAAAAAAATGGCGGCTTTTTTCTCTTTTTTTTAATAATGATGTGCTGTCTTGACAGGTCCAACGAAATCTCAGTTATTACACCAAACGTAGCCCCTTTTTATTCATATTCGAAATCTAAAATGATCATATCTTTAGATTTTCAGTGGGAAGAAAAACGCACAAAATTTCAAATTTACAATTAAATTTATTTAGCATAAAAAAAATTGGGATCGTTGTAAAGCATGGGTCAAAGGGCGTTCCTAGCCGTGTTGTTTATTTACAAGTTTTAAAGGTCAAGGAGATGTAGACATAAATGTTAATGAATCACTCTGTTTTATTACTTTTATGTGAAAGTTAAATTAGAGAGGTAAATGCATAATTATAAATTTTATACTTAAAATAAATAGTACATGTTGAAAATAAAAGTAAATTTTGAAAACTGTATTAAAACAACAAGTTTAAACTGACTGTATTTAGATTATAGATATTGAAGACCATTGGGCTATTATCTTTAAATCATTTAGTCTACTTTGCCTAGCATAGATAAAAAATGAATATATATTATATGTTATCTCTCTCTCTCTCTCTCTCTCTCTATATATATATATATATATATATATATATATATATATATATATATACATATAACTTCAAAAAATGACAATAATTATGTAGACTGTTTAATCTTTGTCAAGATATAAAGATATAGACCATGACGCCTCTCCGCTCACTTTCTAGGCTTTAAGACATATATTGATTATACTCACTAAACGTTTACTGTATTGGTAGACAAAGTAGTTTTATAGTTGTTTCATTCAGGGGACATAAATCTAAACAATATTTCATTTGTTTAATAATTCTAGAACTTGAAATAAATATAGATTATTTTTAATAAAATGAAACAATTTAGAAAAAAAGAATTGTGAAAGTAAGATAAAATATTTATTTTAGATAACACAACAAAAGATTTATATAATAAAGATGTAAAACCATTATAATCATCTTTAAATGTTCTTATATAAAGCAACGCTTACCTTTCAAAAGCGTCTTTGCTCAATCAACCGAGGAATCTACACGAGACAGAATTATTAAATTCATGTTATTTATATAATGACGTTTTCTAATTTAATGACCATATACAGTTAAAGTATCCACGTAAGACAACTTTAGTGTCC
Source organism: Bulinus truncatus (assembly GCA_021962125.1). Lineage (NCBI taxonomy): Eukaryota > Metazoa > Mollusca > Gastropoda > Planorbidae > Bulinus > Bulinus truncatus. The sequence continues at coordinate 11,026,920 of JAGDYQ010000004.1, read as the reverse complement.
ATTTGATTGATATAAGTTAACAAGTACGTAATGACAGGGTGGAAGACTAATATCCCACATCAATGACCAATTCACTGTTTACAAATTTAACCACAATATCCACACAATGCAAATGATCACTTTGTATTGATATTTCCTAAAGCCGCCATATTTATCTCTCCTTCTGTGTATTCATATTTAGGTGATTTACTGCTAAACACATTAGAAAGAAAAAAAATGGCGGCTTTTTTCTCTTTTTTTTTAATAATGATGTGCTGTCATGACAGGTCCAACGATATCTCAGTTGTTACAACAAACTAACCCCTTTTAGGACCACGCCCTCCCCCACCACTTTTATGTTCAACCCCTCCCCACACAAATCCACAAGCAAATGAAGAAAAAAATTATGGCCTGTAAAAACATTTCTGTTCATTTGTTTTGATCAGTATTTAACAAAAAATAAAAGAAATAATTTATCACCACGGAAGTGAACTCGGTGATGGGCGTGTCTAAGTTATGACGTATCAGATAAAAATAAACTGCAACTATTTATAACAGTCAGTATATGTGATATAATTTAGTAAATGGCAGCTTAAATGCCTGATTGTTAATTACTAATACATTTATATGTTTAATAAAACTACGATATGGTTCCGCGTTTGTGCAGTGAATGCAATAATGAAGCGATCTGACAGAGCTCGAATAGTGATGACGAGATTAGGTTTGTACTGCCTTTCTCTACCTTTCCCCACTCTGCAACCTTCTGACGCGTTTCGTTGAGCGCGAGGTAGTGAATGTAATTGTTTGGTGTTGTGTTTACACGTATCCAGGGCCGGCCTAATGAAATGCGGGCTCCAATTTAACGGATGCTTGCGAGACCCCTTTTCTAATTTCTTTTTACAATAACAAATATTACTATTTATGAAAAATGTTAAAAGCTGAGCCCATGCCAGGCGCTGGACCCATTTTGGAGCAATCGGTCAAACTGCCAGCCCTGCAAGTGTGTATTAATAAATCTATTTGGTATGTTGTGCACCTTAGCGTTGAGTTAATTCATCCTCTCTAGTATTCAATACCATAGTTAAATTCTTAAAATCAAATTTTAAATAGATTGATTATAATAGAATATTCACAAGTTCACCGGAGTGTTTCATTATTAAAGACACAGCCTCAAAATTTACCGAACAAAATGTTTTAAAAGCGAGGAAGGAAATAGAGATTAGTATGTATTTACACAAAGAAGCAAGTTTATGAGTCAGCGGACAACCATACAAGTGACGCAGTATAAATAAACTTGTGGTGTTGCAACACTTGTCATGGTGCCAACATTTTTCTCTGTTCTATCTGTATTGTACAATTTGTCTGAAGCTGGTATCAGCAACATGCAGATGGTATCATGAGCATATACCTAGTATAAACAACATGAAGCTGGTATTAACAACATGCAGATGGTATCACTAACGTGCAGCTTGAATCATTACCATATAGCTTGTATCACCAACAGGTAGATGGTATCATCAGCACATAGTTGGTATCACTAACATGCAGTTGATATCAAAAACCATTACACAAGTAGATTAATTACTACTGATTTACAGAGATATTTCAAAACCTAACATATTTAATACTTTTATTTGTAATATACAAACTCTTCTAAATATTTCATCAATTGCCGAATGCTTCTTTTATTTAATACCAGAGTTAGTCTATAATTGAATTGAAATTTGTATTATGTAACTTAGCATTATAATTTGTTGATTTAATGTAAATGTTGTTTTTTTTATATGTGTGTTTTCAGCAATAATATGGTTAAACGTTTAGGTCACTATGGGGCCCAAATGATTAGCATACACAGTAATACTCGGTGTGTTATTTAACATTTATATGTTTTAAGTGACCAGGCCCGTGGCGTACGGGGGACTAGGGGCCGGCCCTCCTCCTTGCATTTTGTCTGGTACCCTCTACTTGTTTGCTCTACTATTTATTTCCTGGTCCCTCCGTTTGCTATTGGCCTGGCCCATGCTGTAGATATTTCATGCCACGGGGCTGTAAGTGACTATGTCTTTTATCCTGTACATAATCCTTAGTTTTCGCCAGTCAGTTTAAATGAAAGATTTATTTTGTATTACACTGCTGCCAATGTAGCTGTGTATCTATGTTTTTGTGTTTACATTAAGTACGTCTAAGATAAATAAGTCAGAATAATTTTGTGTAAAATGTGAGTGTTTTGTAAATGATTCTAGTACCAGAGAAATTGCTTGAAGGCAGTAACCCGAGCAGATCTTAGTGACCCCATTCCCTAAAACAGACGCACCGCAAAGTAGAATACAAAATATAAGAAGGTAAATGTATGTGATTCAGTTGACGTTTTCTTTGGCGCCTTAGAATGGTTGGCGGTAACCATATTGATACATTAGCTCGATATGAATGCATGAAGATATGGGGAATTAAGTGTTTGTGTGAAATTGTGTCTGACTGTTTGTATATGAGAGTGTTATTTTATATCCCAACAAGTATTTTCATGCTTCGATCTAATCTATAAAAAGTAAATTCCCACAAATAAAGATATATTTTAAAATAATATTTTGAAAAAAAAAATGCAAAAAATAAAATATGCCAAACTGAGAATCGAACCACGTGATTATTGGAAGAAATGTCGTTTTATTTGTTTTATAAAATAAAACATACGATACCATTAATCCCCATCATTTTTTTTTCTTCTTGTACTACCACGTGATTTATTTGTAAACAAAGTTTAGTCTCTACTCTAATCAGGGGAATTCCCTAGCCCTATCAAGGTGAGATTATTAGTACTAATTTTAAAAGCTGTGCATTGCAATTTTACTTAGCTTATCATAATCAATTAACAATAAATTTAATTTGGCTGAGTTCAATGATGAAGAAGAGTTATGTCGCCGACATATATCTTCTGTGGAGCGCCCATGGCTTTTTTAACCTTGGATATGGTGTATTGGAGGACACCATACACTCCGTTTCCTAGTGCCTTACAGGCTGTTACAGATAGACATATCATTCTGACTTGGACATCAACCCTCAAATTTAGCAACACTGCAATTTGACCATCTGTGATCGAAACTGTTAAGACTGTATTACACTGAACAATCCAAGTTCATTGTAATAGATTGAGATATGATGTGTGATTAAATGCTATACAAGGTCGAAAGTAGAATTTGTTGCATAAAGTCAATCACTCATTGGAATGTGTTTATCTGAAGTGACTTTTCCGTTCTTTTTTAACCTCATTTCACAAGAATCACAGCGCTATGTGACTTTACTTATTTTTATTCTATGTCTGGAGATGTAAGCAACTAATTTTCAATTAAGAGATCGATTCGCAACTTTTTCTTTGCAGATAAAATGTTTATTTTTCTAAATTCTTGATATAATATATTGATCAGATAATGTATTGATCGTATAATGTATTGATCACACAATATATTGATCCTATAATGTATTGATCATATAATGTATTGATCACATAATGTACTGTTCAGCTCACACGGCATTTGAATTTGGTTTTGTAACAGATGAAATTAACCCGAGTCGAAATAGTGGGTTTTAACTCAAACATTATTATATGTAGAATTTGTCTTCTATTTTTTTAGGAAATATTTTAAAAACCGTTTAATACATATCATTTTGTTCCAGTTGACATTATTCTCACATGGATAGAGCTAGGGAATTCCCCTGATAAAAGTATTCACTAAGCTTTGTTTACAAAAAGTCACCTGGTAGTACAGGCAGTAGACCAATCAACGTTACTGTTTACTAAGCTAGGTACTTACCCTGACAAAGACCTGTAAACCAGTAATTTGCTGACATGTTCCACCAGTGGACACCGGTCACAACTGTCTTCTTTACTAAGCTAGGTGATTCACCTGAGATCAGGAGTCAATGTTTTGTTTATATATTTCACCTTGCGACTTAACATTCACACAATTGTTTCCCCATAAGTTAACTATACTTGGCACTTAATGACACCACCACCAGTCAATGATCTATTAACTATACTTGGTATATTCAATTAATGACCAGTGATTTATTCACATATTTAACACACATTTTTTGAAGTATGTGGGGCTGTCATTTTCAAATAAACATTTTCTATATCCGTTGATCAAAGGGTTCAGTGCCAACCAAGGAAAATTAAACGTATTTATTTCCTACACGATATCATAAACAAATAAAATCTTGAATAATTTGTTTAAAAAAAGTGTGTTATGTTTCACCTGGGCTTTCTACAGATAGGTGTGTTCATAGGGTTGGTGAATATTGGGCGGGTCATGTTGCTGATAACTCCCCCTTGTTTGGTATTTACTTATAATGCATTTCAGTAAAATAAGTTACGTGAGATCTGTCGTTAACTGACAGAAAAAATAAAAATGTTAGGGGTAAAATGTTTGTTTACGCTGAAGAAAAATGTTTCGTGCCACCTAAAATTATTTACATTACTTGCAGTTCTATGTAAATATTAACCACGTGACTGGGTACAATGACATGGCAGTAGGTAGAGGTTTGTGAGATGGGCCAAAGTTAAGATTTGTAGAATTCATGCAGTGGTATCCACAACATTTTCGACACTAATGTATTTTTCTTTCAATATATACTTCACTAAAACCCCCACAAGTACTTTCCATCAATATGAAACAACCAAAACATCATTAACGTCTTATTGTGATACAATCGATCTAATCACTTTAAAAGAAAAACAATTATTTCGTTAAAAATAAAGTTCTTGTTTTTTTTTAATTTAAATAATTATGACATCATTTCATGAAACAATCAAAGCAAATTACATTTGATTTGTTGTTTTTGTTTTGGATCTAGAGATTTCAGAAAAAATTCGCTACGCAAGGCCAGGACCAGGATGTAATAATGTTGTTAGCAGGGCCTCATTCCTGGATGATTTAGTTATATGTTCATTTATCCACTTTATTTTATCCATGTTTTATAAGTGCAATCTATGATATCATTGGCATCCTCAATTCCTTTAGATGCGTGTAGTTTGCCTGAAAAACATTTACATCCTTAGAGTTCAATTTTCATTTTTCCGTTAGCATGAAAACTTTTTGTACTGCCAATTGTAGCGACTAAGAAGTTAGTTGATATACGTTAATTACTCGTAGATTCATTGCATTTATTTATTTGTCTGCTGTGGATCAAAACCAAAAGATTGAAATGAAAAGATATATTGTTTTACTCATTGATGATATAGAATGTAAGATGTCAATGATACAAGCGGAAGTTCTTACGTTACGCTGCCGATGATCACAAATACTATGACGTTATCATTGCTGGTAGCAGTTGTCTGTCTAGTTATCAGTGCTGATAGCAGTTATATGTCTAGTTATCAGCCCTGATAGCAGAAAAAACTGTGCGTAGTGAATGACGTAATCAAGGAAATAAAAATAAAGAGGTCGCGGTGATGAGAGTTTGGGAAAGGGGGGGGAGGGGCTGGATCAGTCATTCTCTCTTAAAACTCAGTGATAACTGCGGGCTGAGACTTAGTCTCTTAGAGCCAGTGAGATCAGACTCGCTGTGTCTCTCAGCATAATAACGCCAATAGCAAGCAAGCTTTTTCAATAGTCCACCCTGTGGTCCATCAGCCCTGGGCACTCAACAAAAAGCACATGAACCACGGTTTACCTCCACCTCCCTGCAGCGTCGGCAAAGGGGATCAGCATTGGGCCTCATAACCTCCCAAAGTACATTAGCAACAATCTTTTTTTTTTACTAGGACATGGAAAAATTCCATTTGGTTCTCACTCAGGCCCGTAGCCAGGATTATTGGATTAAGGGGGCCTAAGAAATTATCGGGTAGGGGCAAAGACATTTTTTTCGGTGGGGGGGGGGGTACCGAAGAATTGATCCTGAGGCACAGGGGCAGATTTTGACAACTTTGACGGGGGGGGGGGGCAAAACTTTGACGCGAGGGGGGGGGGGCTAAAATGTTTTCATTGTTGAAAATTGGTCTTCGAACAAAAAAATATTTTGATAATGTAATGATGTATTACCTAAACTTGCGATAACGGGGGGCGCATGGACCCACGGCCCCTCCTCCTATATCCGCCCCTGGTGGGGTAGAAGAAATGTTCGGGGGGCGAAGATGGAGGCGAGAAGCACCGAAAGCTTGCGAACGGAGAGAAGGTGTTTGGGGATGGGATCTCAATGAATCCCCTCCCCAAGATTTTTTTTTGCATTTCCATATCTGGAGTGGTGCATTTTAGTACCGATTGTTTAGCTATTAATTAGAAATATATAATTTTAACTAGGTTTCAATAATGCATGGCATGTTGCAGTTTTGTTAAAAATAATTTAAATAGTTTTAATGATAAAAATTTATTGAGGCTGATCAATTTCTGATTCCTGTTATTAATATATTGATCATTTGTTCTGCTACACAATTGTTACATAATAGATACCTGATTTATATTATTATACTGTTGGTTTAACGTACAACCCGGGAAGAACGACAAAGATGCACGAATATAGCTTAGCTCTTTGTTTGATATTTCTTATAAACTATTGAAAACCAAGAACAGATCTATCAACAACGTATTGACCCGTCGCAATTATTCAATTTAAAATATAATTAATTCTGCTAAAAGGTAAATTTGCAAAGTAAATAACATCACTCAGAAATCACGGAGTTTGTACTTTATTATTTTGTTATACATATGTATAAAAATGTAGTCAGAAGTCAATGTTATTTTATTAACTTATTTAAGTTGCTAGTTGTCCCCAGAAGATATCAATATATAAAACTATTACAAGGTTGCGAACAGGCCCATCGACAGAAATTTCGGCCAACTCAGTCCGGGCCACTAAAACTCACCAGGCCCCTGGGCATTTGCCCCCTACCCCCCCCCCACTCGTCGGCACTAGTTGCGAACTTATATTGTTATACTTTTCAAATTTGCCAACGTCGTGGTTTAGCATGAATTTACCTATAAATGCTTCAACATTCAGATTGTCTGTTAAATCTTTTTGAAATGCAAGCAGGAATAGATTCATGCCCGTAGCGTGCGGGTGGGGGGCCGCCCCCCCCCCCCCGCTTTTTGTCTGCCACCCCTTGCTATTGCCTGGCTCCTGCTGTAGAATGCCTGTCCCCTGCTGTAGAATTTTCACGCTACGCTTCTTAAAAGATTGCTTAGACGCTTTTGTAACATTGATCTGCGATATGGGGTGAGTATTCGTGTGAGGGTTGAGAAACTGCTCTCACACACGGCTGTTGAATCACCCAATGCCAATGCTGCCAAAAATACCCAGACGTGAAATTCAATAAGATTCAATCTTTTATGCCCAAAAATTAGATAAGCTCTATATCTAAGTAAAATAGCCTGAATGATTGCCAAAATATAAATTTTTATGTTTTTATTATTATTGATTTATTGAACAAAACGATTGATGTTTTATAGCCGTTATTATTAAAATTTTGTCAAAAAGCTGAAATCATGCACGGAGGTGCTCAGGTCATGAATGGGGGGGGGGGGGCTCAGCCCCCTAGTCCTCCTCTGGCTACGGGCCTGTTCTCACCGATTGTCGACCCCGTGTCTCTCAGATAGAGAGCAGCTCCGTAGCGTGAAAATTCTACATCAGGGGTCAGGCATTCTACAGCAGGGGCCAGGCAATAGCAGGGGGGGCAGGTAATACATTTTTCTAAGTGGAACAAATAAGCAGAGGGGGCCAGACAAAATGTAGGGGGGCCTGGCCCCTCTGCCCCCCGCACGCTACGGGCCTGGTCGGGAGTCTAGCTTCTAAATCACTCGACCACCCGTCCTATCACTAAATGTTACATCGACCAATACTTAAGCCGAATTAACTTTTATTACACATATCCTTTCCTTAATTCAACATGTGTTGACGTCATTTTAACAATTAATTATATTAACAAAAGCGCACAATTTTAACTGATATATTTCGCACATCTAAATATTTTATTTCCGAACTACCCCTCCCCCGGAACGTTGATTACGCATTTCACAGAATTGTTTCTATTAAATCATCAACAAACATTTAATTAAGTTCTTATTTAAAAAAAAAAAGATTGTTATACACTTCATGTGCCACCCCTGTCTGTCGACAAAATAAACATCATCCCCGAGCAATTCCCAACCCGTGGTCTCTTATTTTTTTTTATATCTGACGAGTCAATTATCTTTCAATATATATATATACTATTATTATAACTATACCTCGATGGTAAAGATATGTAAAACGATACACCGATGTAAGTATTTAGGTAAATGTATTTCATTTCAAATTTAAAAGTTCCCTCCATGTCCCCTGTGTTGCTTACATTGCAATTGCACTATCGAATATGGAGGATATGATATATGTGCACTACATAAACATTATAGGATCTAAGGAATTTTTAAAAAAATCTTTACTGTGACTCCACAGATGACAGTACTTTACCCTTGTCAGTAAAGGGAAGTGATCTATACTTGTCACAGGAATGATAGTTATACTCAGCTATCTCCCCTTTCTCGTTACAGTCTAATCCTCTCTTACCGCCTCCCCCCCCCCCCCCATAATTATGCTATACTTACGTTAGACACAATTACAATTACTTATGTTTACTTTTTATAAATATACTGTATAAAGTCTACAGCGCAGCTCTTTATTATAAATTAGTCATTCGTTAACTACGAGCCCCAAAGCCTGAAAGCTACATAAACGTATCAAACCAAAAATGACGTATACACCAAACAACTCCATTTACTGCATCGCTTGGACATAAACGCGCCATGGGTTGCTGGCAATTTTTGAGCGGTGCTAGTCAAATTGCTTCATCACTTTATGAGCTCCAATGGATTACGTCATCATTATATACGCTCCATAAACAGTAAAGAATTTGTAATTTATATTCAATCTATTTAGCTAACCCTTGTCATTTTTTAATGGGATTATTTGATTTAGCGACAATTCACATGTTACATGGCACTTGATATACCATGGATTGATAAATAGTGGGTGCGTGTGATCAGAGGAGTTTCACTGAATGGAAATTGTCAGGGGCACAACAATAGCTGGAATAAGTAAGTCCTTGTGGGTATGTTCCCTTTTTTTACTCATGTACTACTGTACTACCGCAAATTCTCGCAATGTGCCTTTTATAATATTTTTCCCCTCTTTATATTTTTTATTACAATAAAGCTCAATGTCAAACCTAATTCGTCCACTAGTGTCGTATCCCATTAGTATTTCAAAATATAATGACACGACACAACTGCTTATAAGAATAACAAATGCACTTTGACACCTGATATTTATATGAGAATCCACAAGTTATGATCAATATAAAGGTCATCTTACTATCAAACCAATGAATACAACATTATCTTCGTGTGTCTCTGTTCCAACTTCTCTAATCACAGTATAGTCTGGAACCCTTGAACTCCTTCTTAAGCTCCAGAACTTCTCTTCACTACGTTTCTACTAGCATTTTCATTGTTATAGACATACCAGCTTCATACTTGGGCAGTTTCCCACCATAATTTAGGTGAAGGTAATTGTAAGGGGGATCTATGTAGTAGTTTGCGAATGACACAATTTCATCACTCTTGTGGATGCATGCTTGACCTTACTAAAAACTAGGTCACAAGCACAATAACATACACATACACTTGATGATATTTAGGAAATATTACAAATTAATATATATATATATATATATATATATATATATAAATATATATATATATATATATATATATATAAAGAAACGTTATGGCCAAGTTTTGTAAGTCAAATCATGTATGAGATCTCATTATTTATTACATTTCTAGCTACTCATTATTTATTACATTTCTAGCTACTCATTATTTATTACAATTCTAGCTACTCATTATTTATTACAATTCTAACTACTCATTATTTATTACAATTCTAGCTACTCATTATTTATTACATTTCTAGCTACTCATTATTTATTACAATTCTAGCTACTCATTATTTATTACATTTCTAGCTACTCATTATGTATTACATCTCCTGCTACTCATTATGTATTATATCTCCAGCTATTTACTGAGGTAAAAATATATTACAAACAATACATCTCTGGACAGATGCAATAAAATTAAACTAACAAAAGATATAATTAATTTACTTAAATGTGTAACAAAAATACATAAATTAACAGTCTGTTACCTCAGTGATGGAGTTGTGCTAGTCTTCTTCACCGAGATGTGTTCCATATTAGTGTTATTTTAATATCCATTACAGGTACAGATCGTTTTGCTCGAGTTAACATTTTACCTGTGTTTCGACTAATGTAGCAAGGGCTGGGGGATTACCATTATTAAATAGGCTTGAGTAATCATTGTTTACAAAAAGTCACCTGGTAGTACATGTAGCTAGGTACTTTCCCTTGACTTCGACAGCTGACCTAAGGTTTGTTTACAAATAAAAATAGTCACATAACACATGTTTACTAAACTAGGTAATTCCCCTGATTGACACCACCAGCACTGTGTTTTGTTAACCTGTTTCATCAGTGGACACAGGTCATGTTTACCGAGCTAGGCTTTCGTTTATGTATATCACCAGTGGACGAAACAGTCACACAATCGTTTCCTAATATTTTAATACACCTGGTAGATCAACTAAATTACAACACTATTCAATGATTTGTTTACATATTTTACACAAAGCCTTTGAAGTATGGGTTGTCTTTGTTCAATAAACCATTTTTTTTTCTTTACCCCGATTGATAATAAACATGTCCATCTTTATGGGACGTAACTCCTGGTTACTTCTTTGGATTGTTTCTTTGGCCTTAATGAAACCGCTAGCATATTCTTTGTTTACATATTTTCTATACAGAACGATGTATTCTCTATTACAACGTCAGCCATGGTCGGCAACGTTATGTAGAAGAAAATGTTGTGTCTTCATTCACTTTCATGTGCTTCCCCCCTCCCCCCAACACACTTCGGTATGTAATGTGTAGTTATCAAGACTTAGACTCTGATTCTTATTTATTTAGTTAAGGACTCACATTCAAAAACCTGCAATTAACTCCGATACTGGAGGTAAAATTTCATCATCATCATCATATCCTTAACCGATGTGGTCGTTGGGGGACCGCATGCCGACCTCAACAAATATATTTCTACATAGTCGCCTATACTGCGTGACTGTCTTTTGTTCATTCCCTGGTAGCCCCTGTCCATTCTTTTCTATTGTCTAACGAACATTTCATCTGGTGCCAACTGGGTCAACTTACTTATACTTGGAGAATAAGAAATCAATGCCTTGACACATGTCCGAACCATACTATCTTACGTCGCTTAATTTTCGTTATGCTTTCATTTTGCTATAATTAGTTTTAATAAAAAGCGATAATTGATATTTAGATTAACATACTTTTAATAACAATGTCTCGTTATTTTTCTATTATACAATAGTAAATTCGGTAGGACTACTATATGACTACCGAATTTACTATTTGGTGCAAAGTTGTCCCACAAGTCCACCCCAGCTTTAAATGGGTACTTGGTTTAAGTTGGGGAAGTAAAGGCGGCTGGGCGTTGTGCTAACCACACAATCCCTTCGTATGCCGAGGCTATAGAAACAGTTGAATTCTACACGTCATCTGTCCCGAAGGCCCGTTAGGGCTAAGAAGGGAACTTTACTTTTTTTCTACTATATGACTACTATTAAAATTATTGTTCTACTTTTAAATAAAAAAATAAATTAGTCTCAATGAAGAAAAATCAAGCCAGGCGACTTTTTGAACTTAAAGTTATGAGATTTTAGTAAAAAATTTGGAACGTGTGAATATTTTCACGGGCCTTGTATAATATTTGTATGGCACATTTTTGTGGACCGTGTCAATAAGGGTGTCTTTGCGGTGTATAACGTTCGACTCTCGACAAGATGTCAGCCCACGTACCTCTGATGAAATCGCACGCTGCCATAGCTGTTTGCAGATACTCATCAAAACCATTTTTTTCTGAGCGTGCAATTAAAGTGATACAAGATTTACTTCCACTTGCAAGTCAATTGAATAATGGAACATTCAATTTCTTCTACTAATGCACAATAGAAATGTACATTGTAAAATTATAACAATTATCCATATTATACTTAGACTAAGTCCCTTTTATTTGTAATGGTGAAACCTATATTGAAATATTTGAAAATTTGTATGTTATAAAATATTCGTGTCGATTGGAGGGTGAACTTTTTTAATGCAAAACAATAATTAGCCATATTTTCTTTAATTGTGATACAAAGCTCCATCAAATATGATATGGGGATATAGGGTTATATTTTAGTCATGCACATAGTATCACCTACTCTGGTGAGTGACCTGGTCAGTCGTGGTCAAGAACACATAATGACGTATAGCGAATTCATCATTTTACTGTCTCCCCCCTCAACTGTCCATACCTGGCATTGAAGCAAACTCAGAACAAGAGAACCGTTCTTCTTTCTCCTTTATATTCTTTATCTATCTATCTATCTATCTATCTATCTATCTATCTATCTATCTATCTATCTATCTATCTATCTATCTATCTATCTATCTATCTATCTATCTATCTATCTATCTATCTATCTATCTATCTATCTATCTATATATATATATATATATATATATATATATATATATATATATATATCTGTATATCAATCTATATATATCTGTATATCCATCAATCTATCTTTCTTATGTATATATCAATCTATTTATCTTCGCATCTATCTATATGTCTATCCGTCTTTCTGTCTAATCTATGTAGCTATCAGTCAGATAGATCGATATATTATAAGCGGATGCAGATGACTCACTCAGCTTTATTGCTCACAACAATACTCACTTCCAATGGAGTACTACATTGGGCAATACACATAGTAATGATGCTAAAAACTTATAAAATTAAATGATTGTTTAATAATGACCTTTGTTAATGTTTCCACAGCGTCCGTCAACGTCAGTTGCATAGGTAAGTGATCTGGTCACTGGTGGTCACTGGTGGTCAACCACGCACAATAAAATACCGCACGTTTTTCACTTTATTATCAGCAAATGTCAAATTGACCTCACGGGGACCAAGAGCAGAGCAGTAGCGTGATGGAGGAAAACTGAACACATACCAGGGTCATAAAGCTTTGGAGGTTGGATGGGTGGGTGTGAGTCTGTCAATGGTACCACACCATGCTTTACCAGTGTCATGTCGCTAACAGCCAGTCGCTAACAGGTGTCCTAAGAATGTGCAAACAGGTCAAAAGCCTAGCTTAGTAAACATGATCCAACATTTTTTTTTTAGGGGAAGTACCTAGTATAGTAAACAAAGCTTAGTCCAGGTGCCACAAGAATGTGAAAATAGGTCAAATTGATAGCTTAGTAAACATGCTCCAACAGTTTTACTAGGGGAAGTACCTAGTATAGTAAACAAAGTTTGGTCCAACAGTTTTATTAGGGGAACTACCTAGTATAGTAAACAAAGTTGAGACCAGCCGTTTCAATAAGGGGACACAACTGACCCAAACAGTAAACAGCAGTTCTAGACACTGGTGTCAGGTGTTATTAAGGATTTTTTTTTTACTGGCGCTCGTTTTGTTAAAGATTTACGCAAGTTAGTAAAGTGTAAATTAATTACTTTAAGATTTCTGATATTAATTCGAATGGGAAGTAAAACTTGTGTTTGTATTGAAACACTTCCATTTAGCAACGAAGTAGTGATGCCCCAGTAAACCACCCAATGGGACGGTTTTTATGGTGTCTTTCTTTTGTCCACACCATAGTAAAATGGCGGGAAATTTCATCATGACAAAAATTATCAATGGATCTACACTGGAGGTCGATCAAGGGCTGACAATCGAGCGCTTTACCACCGGTCTCCATGGATACAGGACTAGAATTTCATAGCAGGCGCGAATAATTACCTAACCATGTTTTATTATTTCCTCTATCCAGGGGCGGACTTAAGTCTTGTGAGGCTCCGGGCGTAGAATAAAATATTTGGACCATTTAGATAAAGACACATCAGTTGGTTTCAAATCGGGCTATTATATACGAATTTAATGAAGTTTAATGAAGTCTTCCATAGGTTGAACTATTTCGGCTTAAAGCTCTGATAAAAAATATTAATAATTTCAGTTTGTTAAGTCCCTGCAAGAGTAACTGGGTGCAAAGGTTACAAAATAAGTTGACTATTTTTAAATGGAAAACAACATGGGACATTTAAAATGAAATACAAAAAGCTAAAACTTTGACTTGTAAAATTTAAAATACACACTAACAGAATAAAGTGGATAGGGCAAGGGAATTCCCCTGATTGAACTGGCTTGACTAAGCTTTGTTTACAAAAAGTCACCTGGTATTACGCACATTAGACCAGTCAAAGGGACTATTTACTAAGCTAGGTACTTTCCCTCGACTGAGACAGCTTACCTAAGGTTAAATTTGTGTGTAAAAATAGTAATAGCCACATAACACATGTATTCTATGCTAGGTAATTCCCTTCATTGAGAAGACTAGCCAATGCTCTGTTTACATATTTCACTAGGTGACACAGGTCACTAAGTTCACGACTACTAAGGTAGTTGCTTCGCCTGAGACGAGTAACCAATATTTCGTTTATATATTAGAGCATTGAACTAAACAGTCTCACTATGAGCCGTCCCAATCATCCCTACTTACCCAGACGTGCCCGTAACTAATTATTGTCATCACATTTTCCCATAAGTTTTGAGACAGCATCATCTAATTATACAAATTGGGAGAATTAATATCAAGTTAAACAAGTCATTTATTGCTCGGGTACACGTTAAACGAAAACTCCATCCAAATTAAGGGAAATTCAAAAATTCGCCAAGCTAATGACCTAAAGTACCAACAAACTTTGTTACCCCCCCCCCAACCCCTTCTCTAATATCGAAAGTTCACCACTCTCATCTTGTACAAATACTAATGGGAGATATAGGTAACAATTAACATAAACTGGTGACATAAGAACTCGGGAACTAACCATAAAGCTAATCATTGGCCCTCCTTACAATCTGCACCAGCAGGAGCCACCATGACTATCTCCGGACCCCCCTCCCCCAATGGCCAAGTCAGTGTCTGTATGACTACACTTCAATATCTCAGGATTTTTAAAAAAAAATTACCTACAAAGAAATAATATTAACAATACATTTGAATAACTTTAATAAATAAGTGCATCAATGCAGATACAATATAAAAATGCTCAATTAAATTCGTAACCATTATTGCTAATTAAAAAATTATTGCTATATACTTATTGAGAGGAACTTCAGTATTATCTTAAAGCGTGGACAATCCACCGTTAGGGTGCAAGGTGCAATACATATTTATTTACGTTGTATTTACATTAAAACGGTATCAATTACGATTAATTTAATATCTTTCCGATTTTACAGGGCAAAGTTGTTATTTTTTAACCTTTCACATACATTTGTTTTTTTTTAACCATTCTAAAAGTAATGAACTAAATATTCGCCATTATATACTTTTGATGTTCAAGTGCTCTAGCACGTAACTGTAATGTTTTTTCCAAAAACAGGTCATGTACAAGAATACAGAAGTATTTTAAGTAGAGCCTCATTCCTAGCTGACTGGGAATGAAGTTGTTCTATTCTGTTCTTATCATCCAGTGTTAGAACTTTTTTTTCAAACAGATCATTTGTCTCCAATTGTTCTTTGAAATATCTGTAGTTTGTACTAATAACGTCTTCATCGTTAGGTTTCAATCTTCCTCTTTCCATCTCGATTGGGCGTCATTAGGAACGATAGAGAATTCAAAGTAATTTCGGAAATTTACAGTTCTATGTATAAACTAGAAACTGTTTCACACATTTTTTCTGTAAGTTACTCAAATGTCGTCATGGAGATTATACAGCGAGTTGAAATGAATAACCCAAATATCAAAACAAAACAGACAACAAAAAACACTTTTTTATAAATTAAATCAGTGCTCAATTTAAAAAAACCTGTGCCGGTGATGAAAAAACTAATCCTGTACAGCCGAGGATAAATGTCTATAGTTTCATCCCCGGCTGGGAAATATTAGCTAAAACAGAGCCGGGGGATGACAGTTCTCAGTGTCGGGGATATCCTCGGCATCCCCGGCGGTAAATTGAGCCCTGAATTCAATGTAAAACTTTAATCAACATGAGGCTGTCAAAGTGTTCATCATTATTATAAAAACAATTAGATATAAAATGATGTGGTGATTGAAGACATACATTAAATAATAACATTATTAATGAACTAGCTGTACCCATGTCTGCACCCCACAAATATTTGGTAACAGGCACGCCTAGGGGGGGGGGTTCAGGGGAGTCAGTGCCAGGGGGCCCACATCTGTAAGATGGCCCGGCCGCCCCGATCATGTCAGTTTTTTTCAAAGCTCATTGTTTAATAAGGCATTAATGGGTCATCAATGATGTCCTGCCCCGGAGCCCTTGTTGGCTCTCAAAGCCCCTGTTTGGATACATGGGAAATACTCTGATGTATTACATCTTGTCACAAGTTCAAGTATGAAAACAATTAAAGTCTGTTAGCCCTAAAGGGCCATCTGGGCAGATGAAGACTAGCATTCATCTGTTTATATAACTCCCCCAACTTAAGTCAGGTATTCATTTAAATGTGGGATGGGTGACATAATAGTGACAACTTAACTGTCAAACAGAGAATTTAAATACTTGATTTGTGTTTTACTTAAAAATATTCAAAATAAAGCTTAAATACTTATAACGTTCTATTTATTGTAACGTTATAATCATGTGTTATTCTTATATCCTTTCTTTTGTGCACATGAGGTAGCGTTCAATTCATTTGCATTCACAGACAACACACAATGAGTAAGGCAAAGTTCCACGTTTCAAATGACATTATATGATACAAACATGCATGAAATAATTTGCCTGAATAATATATCAGAATATTCAGCCGTATGACGAAGAACTGACTTATATCTGATTATATGTGTGGAATAGGTCATTCCATGTTGCTAAACTCACATCTCTTCTGATTATATGTGTGGAATAGGCCATTCCATGTTGCTAAACTCATATCTCTTCTGATTATATGTGTGGAAAAGGCCATCCCATGTTGCTAAACTCATATCTCTTCTGATTATATGTGTGGAATAGGCCATTCCATGTTGCTAAAATATCTCTTCTGATTATATGTGTGGAATAGGCCATTCCATGTTGCTAAACTCATATCTCTTCTGATTATATGTGCGGAATAGGTCATTCCATGTTGCTAAACTCATATCTCTTCTGATTATATGTGCGGAATAGGCCATTTCATGTTGCTAAACTCATATCTCTTCTGATTATATGTGCGGAATAGGCCATCCCATGTTGCTAAACTCATATCTCTTCTGATTATATGTGCGGAATAGGCCATTCCATGTTGGTAAAGTCATATCTCTTCTGATTATATGTGCGGAATAGGCCATTCCATGTTGGTAAACTCATATCTCTTCTAATTATATGTGCGGAATAGGCCATCTCATGTTGCTAAACTCATATCTCTTCTGATTATATGTGTGGAATAGGCCATCCCATGTTGGTAAAGTCATATCTCTTCTGATTGGACCTTCTACCCCATTTCTAACTCATTTCCATAATTAAGACTTTTTTTTTTCCAGCCTAGTGATTGGTGCAGCCAAATATCAATTCTAAGGCTAGCAGCACTGTGTTACCTAAAACTGAGTTTAGTGTTACATACGGTTAAGGTCACTGACTTGTATCAACTTGATATAAAGAACGTTCGTTGCCCAGCTTTGGCTAAAGAGACAGTAGTTCTCCCCCCTTGACACCTGAGACAAAAGGCTAATTTCTTTTGGATCTAACTTTTATACCTGGGTCACTGGAAATTTTATTGAACCTGACTTGTACTGTTAAATTTACTCTACCAAAACAAAGATCTAACCCTGAACTTTTAATTTAACAAAATATATAAATGTGACCCTGGCCTTATGAACATTTAAACTTGACTAACTAACTGAAATTTACCAACTTATCAGTGATTCTAAAGTTGTAGAGATACATATTTAAAGCTATATTTATAATACTATTAAATAATATTAATAAAAAATGTGTGGTTTAAAAATGAAAATTTAAAAAGTTTTTTTTTTTTTCAACATTTAATCTCTAACTCTGGACGTCATGTCAAACTAGCCCATATCTACCACACACTATATACAAATACTGATTTGTAGTATTGGTCGGAACTCTTCCATTACTAAATCGATAATCCTTTCTTTTGGTTTCAAGTTACAAGTAGTGTTTTTTCAATAGCTCCATAGTGTTTACTTATAAACTAGGGCTAGTCTCCAACATATGTCTCATGTAGTGCTTCCATGGCTATTGAAGTCTCGGATACTGTGGGTTGGACAACACCATGCATTACGTTTAATTAGTGGTTTATAGGTTATAACAGATACATTTCTTATACTTATTTGGACATTAACCCTCTAATTTCTAAACAAATCAATTTGATCATCTGTGACCAATAAGTTTAAGTCTGTATTAGATTGAAAAATTTGAATTCATTGCAATATATTGACATGTGATGATTGAATAAAGAAGAAAGTAAAATTTGTTGCATAAAGTCAATCTTCAAGTGTGATGTGTTTTTTTTTTTTTCCTTCATAGATACATTTCTAATTCTCAGATATTGAGGTGTAGTCATACAAACATAATGTATTGATCACTAAATATATTGATCACATAATGTACTAATCACATAATCTATCGCATAATGAATTTATCATATAATGTATTTATCAGTACTCAGTAAACAGTCATTTAAATTTATGGTGTCACAGATGAAATTTGCTCGAGCCGTAATAGTGTAAATTATTGTATGTAGTAATTGTATTCTTTATCTTAGGAAATAATTTAATAACCATTACAGTTACATATACATTTGTTCGAGTGGACATTATAGCTGTTTACAGAACCATGTGGATAGGGCTAGGGAAACCCCCTGATAAAAAGTATTGACCAAGCTTTGTTTACAAAAATTCACCTGGTAGTACATGCAGTAGTCCAATCAACGCTACTGTTTACTAAGCTAGGTACTTCCCCTGACAAAGACCTGTATCGAATGTTTACATATTTCACCCGTGGACAAAGGTCAGTACGGTCAAATTAACTAAGCTAGGTGCTTCCCCCGAGTCAGAAGCCAATGCGTTGCTTACATATTTTACTAGTGGACTTACAGTAAACTCAATTGTTTACCACTATGTTTACTATACTGGAACATTTACCTAATGAAGTCACCAGATATTGACTTGTTAACGTATTTAACTTAAAGTCTTTGAAGTATGTGGGGCAGTTAATATGAATTTAACTTTAGTAAGGATACACTCCATACTGCAACCTTTGTTATGGCAGCCTTCTTTCATCCCCACCAAAGCCTGACATAAAATCACTTGGTCCACACCGTAGGTGTGTGTGACATCCCTGTGAGGATGAGATGAAATCTCTTAAATCCTAAAAACAACTAATGGAATGACTTTATGGTGCCCTTCTTTCATCCCCACAATCCCCTATAGTGCAATGCCCATGGAGGCACTTCGGGAGATTATAAAAGGGACTAAAGCAATGACATGAAATATCCATCGGTCCTCACCGGAGATCGAACCAGATACCCTCAGATCGAAGTCGAGTGCTTTAACGCACAGCCATCCGTCCCCACTAATAAAACCAACCGTTGCGAATGTATGCTTGATGTAGTAGAACTAAGAATATAGTTTTAGGCATCATATTCAAATTATTTCCTAACCACGAGTTATCATGTCCTCCATCTAGCTGCGGAATACTGTGTGTTGAGGCCCCGGAAGCAGAAGAAAATATTGGGCCCTTTAAGTAAAGAGATTCATATCACAATGTTTAAAATTGGGCTCTGTGGGTCTCCGAAAAATTTTGGGGCTCTAGGTGCGCACCCGTTGCGCCCTTCTTTAAAATGCCCTTGTCCAATATGTTGTTATTTTGTACAGTTAACTAGGAGAAACCAATGTAATCTATACATTTATTATTGTTGTTTTGTACAGTTAACTAGGAGAAACCAATGTAATCTATACATTTATTATTGTTGTTTTGTACAGTTAACTAGGAGAAACCAATGTAATCAATACATTTATTATTGTTGTTTTTGTACATTTAGCCAGGGTAAACCAATGTAATCTATACATGTATTGTTGTTGTTTTGTACAGTTAACTAAGAGAAACCAATGTAATATATATATATATATATATATATATATATATATATATACATTTATTAATGATGTTTGTACAGTTAACTAGGGGAAACCAATGTAATCCATACATTTTTTAATGTTGTTAGTACAGTTAAGGTTATAATAACAAAATTAGTAAACAGAGCGAAAAAAACTGTAGTAGCATCCACTGGAGCAAGACGATTGTCCAGTTAAGTTGTACAAAATGTAAACATAGCTTAGTCCACTCAGCCCATTACAAAACTGTAGTGGAATCCTTTGGAGCAAGACGATTGACCAGAAAGGTTTACAAAATGTAAACATAGCTTAAAATCATATCCCAATTCAAAACTGTTGTACCATCTACTGGATCAAGACGATTGACTAGTTAAGTTGTAATAAATGAAACATAGCTTCTTAGTCCACATAGCGAAAATAAACTGTAGAAGCGTCCACTGGAGCAAGACGATTGACCAGAAAGGTTTACTAAATGTAAACATATCTAAAAACATGGCCTAATACAAAACTGTTGTAGAATCCACTGGATCCTGTGATTGACCAGAAATGTTGTAGAATATGTAAACATAACTTAGTTAAAATAGCCCAATACTAAACTGTAGTAGAATCCTCTGGAGCGAGACGATTGACCAGAAACTTTTTTTTACAATATGTAAACATAGCATAGAAAACATAGCCGGATACAAACCTGTAGTACCATCCACTGGAAAAAGATGACTGACCAGAAAGGCTGTTAAAAATGTAAACATAACCCACTGCAAAACTGTAGTAGATCCCACTGGAGCAAGACGATTTACCAGAAAAGTTGTCAAAATTGTAAACAAAGCTTAGTAAACATAGCCCAATACAAAACTGTAGTAGAACCCACTGGAGCAAGACGATTGACCAGAAATATTGTACAATACATAAATAAAGCTTGGGTACTATAGCACAATAAAATACTGTAGTAGCATCGACTGGAACAATACGATTGACCACAAAGGTTTACAAAATGTAAACATAGTTTAAAATATGGCCCAATACAGAACATTTGTACCACCTACTGGATCAAGTCGATTGACCAGAAAAGTTTGTACAAAATATAAACATAGCTTAGTCAACATTACCCAACAGAAAACTGTAGTAGAATCCACTGGAGCAAGACGATTTACCAGAAAGGTTTTCAAAAATGTAAACATAGCTTAGTAAACATAGCAAAAAAAACTGTAGTACCGTGAACTGGAGCAAGACGAATGACCAGAAAGTCTGTACAAAATGTAAACATAGCTTAGTAAACAAAGCCCAAAGCAAACATGTGGTAGAATCCACTGGAGCAAGAAAATTGATCAGAACTGTTGTACAATACAAAAGCATTAGGGTGGATTGAAAACAAATTCTGAATATGTTTGTTGGATAGATATAAAAACTTGCTAACGCATGCATTTAATAATGTGATAAAAAATTAGACAATTTAAAGCATATCTTGAGGTTCCGCCGTTGACATAAAGTATAGGCATATTTCGATAAAAAAGCAATAATCTTTAAAAAACCTAGTTTATATATACAACATATTCATGCTGTTGTTTACATTTTTAACAGTCTATACAAACGTTACAAGTAAAAAGAACCAAATATTTGAAGGGAAACACATGCACACTGTCTAACATTTTTTATAGCTACAAATGATGGTGGGCTTTGGTTCCAGTTTTGGCATTTTCGATCTCGATTCCAAGCCAAGCGTGATTTTATAAATCCGTCGAGTTTTTCTGGACCACACACCACTTTGGAAGCTTCTGTAACTAACTTGATATGTCTCTCTTCTGACTGGTGTATCTTCTTTCCGGATCATCGTTAACAAAGTAACGTCATCAATGTCCATTACGATTGTAGGCTCTGTAATCGGAGTTGTCTGCCAATCGATCATGTCTATGTTGCTAGTAGCCTCAAAGAGAAAAGAGAACTAAATTTTTTATTTCGTTTATTAAACCTTTTGTTGCAGATATTTGATTAACTTGTCGGAAAGTAATGAAATTGATGATGTTTCAACTTTGTAGGTTATTGGATAATAATTTTTATATCATGGAAATATTTTACAAAGATAGAAACAACCAGTTACTTACGGGAAAATTTAAAGCGTTGGTATTTATCTTAAAAAATATCTGTAGATATCAAATTGATCCATATACAACTGTGCACACATTGAACATGACTATATTGCTATTTTAACAATGGGAACAATTTACGTATCAATACAATCAAATTAATATTATGTTTCAGCTACTTTATAAAACGCATTGGATTTTTCAATTTTTAAAGTATACAAAGCCTACTTGCCAAAGTAAATTAAGATCATTTAAAAAAATGAAATTATATTTTCATGTGTTTCTGTAAACACAGATTGTAGATGAAAACAGATAGAGATAAAACGAAAAGATGAATATAGAGATAGAGAAATGTGTTCATTTTTTATAAACATGATGATGTTATGTAAGATGTATTTTTTTTTATAAATCACACAGTTCTTTACCTCCGGGTCTGAACCCAGAAAGTCTGGGTGTATCAAAAGAATGTTTGCCAGACTTAACAAAAACGGTAAACTTAGGAAGCTCTTCTGAGATAATTAAAGTATTTTATCAACTTACGTAACAATTCTTTTTTTTAAAACAATAAACATTAAATATATATTAGTTGATATATTATGTATGAATTAATCTTTAGACCTGATTTATAACTATTTGAATAAGTTTTTAGAACTTATATAAATGAGTAAACAAGAGACTCAAGGAGCTGATGTTGATTTTAAAAGCGACAAGTCTTATCAGCCTAAAACCAATGGTATTATTGTATTACTATATAAATTAGTTAAACACCTTTAAAACATATCACTATTGTACAAATTAACCAGAAAAAACGAGAAAAAAAATGTTGATATATATCAAATGCCTAGAACATTAATCAAATAATAAAATCTCTTTTGTTTGTTTACTACAGATAGTCTAAAATCAGTCAATTTGATCAATGTAGATCATCTATTCAAATGAAGAAAAAAAATCCACAGCTTTCTTTAAACACTCTTTTTACATGGCTCATTTGTTTTCTACAATCAGTAAATAGAGATTAAAAATCCAACAGTAAGGGACGCAACACGTTCTTTGTGCTGTTATTTTTAGTTACTGATTACTTTCCTTGAAATCTGTTAGAATTCAAAATCCAAAAAAAAAAAAGAATATAAAATAATAAACATTCTATTTTATTCTATTTCTAATAAAACAGATGAAACATTTAAAAGGAAACCAAATTTTCAAGGTTACAAAAACAACTTAACTAAACATGAAGCTTCAGTAAAATCTAAAGTAAGTAGTTTCAACCGACGATTATCATAAAGTCTTCGCTTTTTCAGTTCTGAGATCGTTCCCAATGAACATTTTTTTTTTTCAAATTGTGAGGCAGGTTAGAAGTGATGATTAATATTTCTAATAGGAAAAATATTTTTTTTTATTCTTCCTTTCTATCTAAAACAGACCGAAGGGTTTGAAAGAACTAATTTATTTATAGTTTTGAACTAACCCTAATTCAGAGGACACCCCTTGTAAACTATTAAGAGCTATTCTTATTAAGAAAATTATAATTTTTACTCATCGTTACCTTATTTTTATTTTTTTTTAAATAAAGTGAAGGGACATATTTAAATATTTTGCTAATTGGTAAAACTGGTAACGGAAATATTGCAACCGGAGTGAATGCTGTTGTACTTCATTAACTAATGAGGTAGACTATGAAGTGGTTGAATATAAAGAACACGTCATTAAAGTGTTTGACGGGCCAGGCATTGGAGATACTTATTACATTGACGACACACAAAAGGCGACATAGCTAGTTATGAAAAAGATGGAAGATGCAGTTCTACTAAACCCAGATGGTTACCACGCGTTTCTTCTTGTCATTAAATATGGAAACCGCTTGACCACAGAAGACAAAGAGTGTATTAGGATACTGAAAGCCATATTAGGCCCAGACTTTGTAAAAATTATTGCATTTTGGTGTGTACCTATGGAGGTTGTTTTGCAAAACAACACAAGTCTGGAGAAACCTTTTAGCAATGGTGCATGCAACAAGAAGGTTCTTTTAAAGAGCTTCTAATGGAGTGTGACAACCGAGCTATGCTGTTTGATAATATTTCTAGTGAGAAGAGTGTACTTAAATCTCAAATGAAAAAGTTGATATTTCTTGTGGATCAAATTCAGCATGGGAGTAGAAAATATACTCCTGAAAATTTCCAGTATGCATCTAGAAACAGGATAATGCTAGTTGCTGAAATAAAAGAACATAAGATCCGCGAGAAAGCAATGCAAACTGTAAGCATTATTGTTCAGAAACTTAACAGCATTTGCGACTTAGAGTTAGCAGATCAAATGGAACAACTTAGCCATTTTCGTGATGATGCCAATGATCTTTATGGATTTTTAGTTGATCAGGCTAAAGACACAGATCGGTTAAAGGATTTACAATCTAACACTGAACACATTTGTAAAATGATTGAAATAAAAATAACGGAAACGAAACAAAGAGAAGAGATAGCTTTAAAGGAGAATGAAATTAAAGAGAGTTTTTGCGCAGAAATAAAAAAGCGCGAAGAAGAATTCAAAGCTCGTGTGCTTGAGGACGAAAAGCGTAAAGCAGAACTGAGGGAAATGGAAGAAAAGTTAAGGCTTAAGAAAATACAGTTTGAAAGTGAATTTGAAAGACGCGAGATGGAGCTAAAGGCTGAATTGGAGGAGGAAAAACGTCGTGCACAGGAACAGATACAGTTAAAAGAATTGGAATTTCAGGAGCTATTATCAAGTCAAAGAACAGATGAGGAGTCGTTGAAACAAACAAAGCAAGCGAGAGAAGTGTTAGACACTGAATTAGCAGTTATCTATTAAAGTCTAGCAGATAAAGAAAACGAATTAATAGAAATTATAGAAAAAGAAAGACTTGAATCAGCCAAACGAATAAATGAAGAGCAGCTGCAGCATGACGTAAAACTGAAACAGCTACAGGACGAGATGGAGAGTCTAAAAGAACAGCACGAAGAAGAAAAGGAGAAAATAGCGTTTTTTTTTTGCATTTACCGTTCATGAATTAATGAAAGAGGTTAAAATGGTTGTCTGTAAACACAAAGCGGACAGCGAGATGCAAATAAATGAGATAAACGAAAAGTATGACGCGTTGAAAAAAGAACACAACGAGGCACTGAGGCAGGCAGGCAAGAAACCGAAGTTTACCGAAGAAGATCATAAATCAGGAAAAGGTTGCACACAGCAGTAATCGTATTGATGTGATAAATGGCGAGATTAAGTTGAATAATTATCAACGATATGCACCATAATGTTATATCTCATGTATCATACAAAAAGATGTATTACAATTACTGATAATGACGAATATTTAATTTCAGATTTTTGTGTCCATTTTAAAATGTTTTTTCTTCTAAATGCGTATTTGAGCTTTAAGAATTTAGAAGTAAACGTATTAATATTTTGTATGTGGAGACACATTTTTAATGGTTTTCTCTATGATGCACTTGAATGATTAAGTAATTTATTATTGAATTATTAGAGGATATAACTATACTATTATAAACTCTGCTTCACCCATCTACCCCCCGCATTGGTTGCTCCCTTTCCATCTCGATATGAATGATGCAATCGCGACTTTAGGTACACCAACTACACTTTGCTTTTTCGGTCGTTTGCCCCTGGATTTGATACGAGGGATGAAATGGTGTCGTTGGCCTCCTGCTGAGGTGCACTACCTATTAAAGGAACCGTGCTGGGATTCATGAGACGGTGAAGAAAACAACGGTCTGTAACAGACCAGTAGTGACACTCGCAGAGCACTCAGAGTAACGGTCCATGACATTCTCTGGCAGTCAAGTCATCAGACAGAGAAAACCAGAGTAGAAACGAGCACAGTTATGTCTGAAAAACGCTGACCCAAGTGCCAGACAAAAGACAGAGCGGAACTGGTCACCTAGAGACGGAACCATGGTCAGCTGGTGCAGTTGTACGCACAATAGGCTTTGTTTTCGCCTGGACTATTATAACCCATATGTAATAATTTTAATAAAGTCTGAAGTTTTAGTAAATTTAATTATCTGGCCACTGACAGGAAGTTAGCTTGGCAGAAGAGAAAATTCTCCAGACGATAGACATGAGACAATAGATAATTGTAGAGACAGACGACTATATATTTCATTAGTGGAGGGACGTGATTTTCATCTCACATCATTGTTTACTATAGATTCTAAAAGAAATATTCTACATATATATATATATATATATATATATATATATATATATATATATATATATATATAACCATGACACCGTACATTGTACTGTTTGTAGGCTGTGAATAAATCTTGTATTATTCTACTAACAAACGAACGTGTTCATGAGTGCCTACCTTGAGAACGCGTTACAATATGTATCTATTTTATTATTACTTAAACTTAAATATTAATCATTTAAATACATATTTTTTTTATAAACAAGTCTTTCTATCCGCTGTAGATTGAAAGTAAGATAAGTGTTTCGTGTACACATATAAATGTTTGCCATGCGTTTCAATTCAATAAATGTTTTAAAACAAGGTCACATTTTAATAGTTTCTGTGATTTTAAATATCATACATAAATATCCAAAATAATGATAAGCAATAAACTATTATCATCAAATTATTGTTGTCTATTTTTAATTTATATTTACACAAGTAGCATTTTAAATTCGTAGAACGAAAACCAATATTCGGAAAATTTTCAACAGTAAAAAAAAAAAAACTTCTTTCATCGTAACAAATTTTATTTATAAAATTCTTCTTAATAGTCGATGTAAAGTCTAAAATGTACATTAGTCAAATAAAAATGCTATCATTTTTCCTTGGTTCTCTATATCAGTTTATTTGTTTATCTGATTTTAAAATGTTTAGAAAGGGAATCGTATACTTTTGTTCAGTGAATTGATAAAAAAAAAAATCTCTTAAGTAGGTTAGAAAAATAATACACAATCTACTCCTAATAAACAGTGAAATGTAGCAGTAAAAGATCGCTTCATTGAGATTATGTTTGTACACTGTGTTGTTAATCTGATAATTGATGTCAATTCAATCAATCAATCTATAAATTCATTAATCAACCATCCAGATAATAGATCATTCAATGTATCTATCTATGTGCTTGTCCGTGTATCCGTCTATCTTTCTATAATTTTCCTTTCTGTATTTTGCCTCTCTAAAGTTATGTCATTGTATGCATTCTATACAAATACATTAAATAAAATAGTATGAAATAACCAATGGATTTTCGTTTATGTTTTCTTTTCTAACTGATATACTACACCGGACTTTGTTATCTTTTGTTATCATAAACCAACTTTTTAAAGTCCCAAAAAAGCCATGTCGTTCTGGAATACGTTGCCCGGTGATATTAAGTATTTTTCTTAATGGCGATCGTTGTATTATAACATTATTAGTTTCGTTATTAGTAAATTACTCATGATAAAAAAAAATCAGTAATAATTTTATTATGCATTTAACTCTAGTATGGAAACACAGCAAATATTGTCATGGAAACTCTCCATACAGCAACGGTTGTTATGGCACCATTCTTTCATCCCCACCAAAGCATGACAAACAATATCACCTAGTCCACACCGTAGGTGTGTATGTGTGTGAAGTCCCTGCAAATACACGATGAAATCTCTAGGATCCTAAAAACCACTTATGGGACGGTTTTTATTGTGCACTTCTTTAATCCCCGATAGTGCAATGGCCATGGAGGCACTTCGAGAGATATAACATGGACTAAAAGCAATGACCTGAATTATCCATTGTTTCTCACCGGAGATCGAACCAGGTTCTCTAAGATCAACAGTCGAGCATTTTACCGCACGACAGGCCACCCTCACTATCCAGGGACCGTCACAGGACCAACCGTTGTAAATATATCATGTCCGCCATCTAGCGACCTAATATTGTGTGTTGAGGCCCCTGGCGCAGAAGAAAATTGGGCTCTGTAGGGGGCCCCGACAAAATTTGGGGCTCTAGGCGCGCACCCATCATTAAATCCACCCCAGCTCTTGGTATATGCATGTCCTTAACGGTCATAGTGAAGTGGACAACACACACACATTACCTTTGTTGTTTAAGTACTCTATCACGTGACTGTATTGTTTTTCCAGTGACTGAAGAAAAAAAACAACCAAAAGCAGGTCCTGGCCCAGAATGTAGCAGTGTTTGAAGTAGATCCTCATTCCTCGCTGGCTTTGTTGGAAGTTTACCTATTCTTTTCTTATCCTCATTTGCTATCACTTTATTTTCAAATAGAAAATCTGTCAGAGCATTAGCCTCTAGTTGTTCTTTTATATATATATATATATATAGTTTGACTGAATAAGTTCTTCATCACAAGATTTCAATGTTCCTCTTTCCATCTCGCTTGGGCGTCATTAGCAACGATTGATATATAACAGTCATATCGGAATTTTGCAGTTCTATTTATAAACATGAAACTTTTCCATTTATTTATTGTTATAACTCTGCATCACTCCCGCCCCGTCCCCCCCCCCCGTTAACACCCCTGCCCCGAGATGAATGATGCAAAAAATCACGTCTCGTTCGTCTACTCATTGTTAATTCGGTCGTTCGCCCCCCCCCCCCCCCCCCCCCCGGCCGCCTTAGTACAAGTGATGAAATAGTGTTACTTGCACTGCAACCCACGCAGTGACCTTCACCCTCCATTTTGGCGGGAAAACGATGGATTGAGCGTGGGTGAGACTACCTATAAAAGGAACAGTGCTGTGATTCATAGAGCGGAACGAAGGACAGCGAGAGAAATCGAACCAGACGGAGTGGACGTATAGAAGAGGTGAAGAACCCCCAGGTCTGTTGATGCCGCGAGTTCGTTATCAGCACATCGCAAGCGATAAAATGTAGACTCGTTTCAACTGGATAAGTTGTACGCGTAATGGACTTTGTTGTTGTAGCCTGGACTTATTATAACCTGTACATTGTAGACTGTGAATAAATCTTATTATAACCTGTACATTGTAGACTGTGAATAAATCTTATTATAACCTGTACATTGTAGACTGTGAATAAATCTTATTATAACATGTACATTGTAGACTGTCAATAAACCTTATTATTCAACTAACGAATCCACGTGACCTACCTAGAGAGTCTCGCAAGTTCGCAAAAATTTATATGATCGGTAAATCGCTCAAATGACGTCATGGAGATCATACAGAGAGTAGAATAAAAAAAAAAACAACAACATACAAATAAAACTATTTATAAATACAGTGGATTCCGCTTAATAGGGACACCGCTTAGTTGGGACAGCCGCTTATTTGGGACGAATCTCAAAGAAACCAAACCAAGAAGCAAATAGTAAATGTGTATTTTTAATTGGGACAGCCGCTTAATTGGGACTAAAAGCCCGGTCCCGATGTGTCCCAATTAAGCGGAATCGACTGTATTTGCAAAACCTAACCTCATTTAGCGTTAAAGGGATATCGGGTCAGATAAGGTGTATAAAAAATCTATTTCTATAACCTCGGCAATGGAGGGCTTATGTTGTTAGCACAACGTCCATCAACCTTTAGCTCACCAATTTAAATGACGTATCCTATTGTACTGGTGGCTACACAAACAAAGAAACAAATCCGTTTTAAGGTACAAGTGGTGTTTTTCATTGGTTGCAGAAGAGTAGACTAATAATGATATATACAGACATAAAGTATTAACCAGCTCTACATACATTTGAATATGGTCCTTTCACAGATAAAAGTAAAATTCTTAGCTATACAGACTTAATGTATTGATCAGTTCAACATACATTTGAATTTGGTCTTTTCACAGATAAAACTCGTTTAAGACGCACCAGTAAAATGTGATTAAGATTTAAATTACCTTTGCTATCAGTAGTACTTGGAAAATATTGTATTAACCATTACATTTATATTGTAATAACCATTACATGTATATTGTAATAACCATTACATGAAGATATCAATATGTCCGAGTGTGATTTTTACTTTTTTCTTTACCGATCCATATGGGTAGGGCTATGTAATTCCCCTGATTGAAACGGTTGACTAAGCTTTGTTTACAAAAAAGTCACATGTTAGTACAAGCAGTGGACAAGTCAATGCTACTGTTTACTAGGCTAGGCAATTCCCCTTATTGAGACCAGTAACCATCGCGCTGTTTACATCTTTCACCAGTGGGCACAGGTCACTAAGGTCATGTTTACTAAGCTAGGTGCTTCCCCTAACTGACACAAGTAACCAATGTTTTGTTTACATATTTCACCAGTGCACTCAAGAGTCACACAATTGTTGCCCAATATGTTTACTATACACCTTGCACATCTTCTCAATAACATTACTATCAAATGCATTGTTTACATGTTTAGTACAAACACTTGGTATTATAGGAATAACTTTTTCGAACAAACATTAATTTCTCCTTGGAGATGATAAACATGTCTTACTCAAAAAAACTTCTGGTTACTTGAAACCAGTGACATACCCTTTGTTTACATATTTTTCTGAACGAATTATATTTTTCTCCAATACAACATCAGCCATGGTCGTCTATGTTGCGGAGAAGAAATGTATGAGTCTACTTAGGCTCCCACGGATGGTCGTGCGGTAAAATCGCTGGACTGTCGACCTGAGGGTAGCTGGTTTGAGCTCCTGTGAGGACCAAGGACATTTTTGAGGTCTTGGCTCAAGTTCCCTATATATCTCCCGTGGTGCCTCAATGGCCATTGCACTATCGGCTATGGTGATGATAAAAGTAGGGCGCTGCAAAACGGTCCCTCTAGTCGTTTATAGGAGCTAAGAGATTTCATCTCATCCGTACACTTACAGGGACATCACACACCAAGGCTCACGATCCCCTCAGAAGTAATTCCTATCACATCTGTTGTCATCAGGACGTTCGTTAGTCTGTAATGGTGAACTTATATTTAATAACTTATGACCTTGCTTATAATTACACGATTACTAAAATTCAAAGAAAAACCATTAAGTATATGTTTTTTTTTTATTGACAATAAAATGAGTAAGATGAAAAATAAATTAAAAAATGTTAGTAAATTTTACATTCTGTCATGTATTTAGTTATATCTAGCCTGAGACATCAAGACATATTTTGTAGCTGTTGGTTCTATCTTACCATCATATTTTATAGAAAATATATCAATTGGCTATCACCTTTACCTATGTTTACTAAATGGAACGGTCTTACTTGTCTTTTCTTACAGCCCATTGCTTGATGGCTGTTAACATTTGTATGAGATGATTTATTTAACAATCAGTCTAAAAAATATTAAATTGTACCTGACAGCTCAAGTCATAAATATATAATATAAAACATATTTAAAAAATTCCGATTTTGCTATTATTTCATTAGAATACTTGTATATTCTGCTCTCAAATACAACGGAATACAAAAGTTTAAAGAGAAAAAAACTAATCTCTGGACTGATTTCCAGAGCTTCAATTTGAGAGCCACTGTTCAAGATAGTATAAATCAAATTATATTCTATTAATGTACTAATAATAATCAGTCTGAATAATTCAGACAACATTTCAATAAATAAAAGTAGTAAGTAAAGTAAAGTTCCCTTAGCCCTAACAGGCCATCGGGGCAGATGAAGTGTAGAATTCATCTGTTTCTATAACCTCGGCATATAAAGATATTGTGTGGTTAGCACAACGCCCAGCCCCTTTTACTTCCCCAACTTAAGTCAGGCATTTAAAGCTGGGTGGACTTGTGGGACGACTTTGAAACACAATTCACCTGGAAAAATTCCCATGGTTCTCACCGAGGATCGAACCCAGGACTCTCAGGTCGACAGTCGAGTATCTACAGCACTAGGCCACCCGTCCCACTTTCAATAAATAAAATTAACAAAATGTCCACTCAGTGTCTCTAAGTCCATCGAGCAATAGTTATGGAAGGGAATCATTTTGGACGGCTAGCCACACAATCCTGTAGTCTAGTTACATATAGGTATACTAACCCTAACTGTGTATGTGTCAGTTTTTTGAAGAATATCTTCTTTATGAGTGTAAAATTGATGATTATCTATTCTTTTTTGCCTCCTAAAATTTAGAGTTTATAAAAACGCAGTGGCTACGGGTACGGCTAACGTACTCCGTTTTTTTCCGGGTACGGCTATATATGTGCGCATGCGCTCTAGACGGAATATGTATTATTTTTTTACGGCTAAAAATTTTGCGCCTTACCCTAACCCTAATCATATCCCTAACCCTAACCCTAACCCTATTCCTAACCCAAACCCTAGCCCCGAAAACAAAAAAATGCAATAAAATGCAGTCCGTCTGCCGCACTTGCGCACTATAGCCGTATCCCGGAAAAAAATAATTCGGAGTACGTTAGCCGAATCCGTAGCGACTTTCTTATAAAATGCCTGTGTGGACATGTATACAAAACTAAACTAGATAAATAAAGACAATTAACACAGAGCATTGTCTTAAATTTTCTAGATTTGCAGATTTTCTTTGGAGATAAAATTTTAATTCTCTCTTCATAATAATGTAATGATCAGATCCACATACATCTGAATTTCGCCTTCTCACAGATAAAACTCTCTCATGACGTACCAGTAGGTTGCAACACTATTCTTTTATTTGAGGACATATTTTAATGACCATTACAGGTTTATCAATTTGTTCCAGTAGACATTATACCTGTGTATCGACCCATATGATTAGGGCTATGGAATTCCCTAGGTTAAAGTATAGACTAAACTTTGTTTACAAAAAGTCACCTGGTAGTAAACGCAGTAGACCAGTCAATGCAAATGTTTGCCATGCTAGGTGATTCCCCTAATTGAGACCAGTAACCTGTACATGTTTTGTTTACATATTTCTGGGCATGAACTTCAACATTCAGTGGCTCAATTGGTTTCTGGGGATGAACTTCAACATTCAGTGGCTTAATTGGTTTATGGGGATGAACTATTACATTCAGTGGCTCAATTGGTTTCTGGGGATGAACTTCAACATTCAGTGGCTTAATTGGTTTATGGGGATGAACTATTACATTCAGTGGCTCAATTGGTTTCTGGGGATGAACTTCAACATTCAGTGGCTCAATTAGTTTCTGGGTATGAACTTCTACATTCAGTGGCTCAATAAGTCAATGAGATGTAGGGCCGTCTTAAAGTATGTAACCGCCCGAGCACTTAGCTGATTTGAGGAGAACACTTGATAGCTGATTTTTTATATTTTTTTTTACGTTTTTAATAAATGTTTTTGTATGATAATATATATATATATATATATATATATATATATATATATATATATATATTGTTTTTTATTATCTGTTTAAAGGCTCATGCCTTAGACCCAGGAATCCATAATATCTAAAGACGTTCATGTACCCAGGGGTACCTACCTTCCACTACGCCGAAGTCTTCATCGATTTCGTTGTCCTTGTCATTATCTGGAAAAAAAATTACATTGAAATTAAGTCTATGTATTAATGTTAATTAGGTCTACTTATCAATGTTAATTTGCGCAGACATAAAAAAAAATATAAAAAGATGGTATATTCAAAATATTAGTATCCACTAAAATACAAAATAGATAAAAAGACGGTATATACCAAAAACAGTATGGACAAAAAGAAAGTATAATCAAATAGACATTATAGACAAGTAGACAGAATAGACAAATAGACAGTATTGACAAAAAGACTGTATAGACAAATAGACAGTACAACCAAGTAGGCAGAATAGAAATAGACAGTATTAGATTATGCATTACTATTGTCTCCCGTTATATCTATGTTTTTTTTTTTATCACGACCAGATATCATTCTCTGTAAAAGCCCTTTTTAATAAATTTGTTGAAAAACCTGTTCTCGTTTTTTGAAAAGCTTTATCTGTTTGTTAATTATTTCGTAATGTATATAAGATGAAAGCTGGTTAATATTCATTAACTGAAACCAGTTTGAATTAAACGGGCGCCCGACTATTAGTTGGGGGAATTGAATACGCCTGGGCGTTGTACTAACCTCACAACCCTTTATTTATGTCGTGGTTACAGAAACAGATGAATTCTACATTTCATCTGCACTGTTGGCCTACTGTGGCTAAGGGAACTTTATTACACAAAATGGAGGTGATGGTGGGGGGGGGGGGGCGTGGCTTGGTTGAGACGGAACAAAAACAGTAAGAAAAAAAAAGGACACGCTTTTGAAATGTATGTAAATAAGTATGTTTTTATTTACAGCGGCAAAGACTGAATCAATGTGACATGCACAGCTCTTAGGTGAGAATATGTGTGGCGCATTATTACGAGAGACCAAATGTTGTTAGCATAGCCCAGGGGTCGGCAGCCTTTTGACATGCATTGGCGGATCCAGGGGGGGCGACCCTGCCTCGCCCCCCCCATGGCTCCGACCCCTCTAATGTCTAGACCCTTTTTCTCTGCTGCTGCTCGAAATGTAACGTTTTTACAAAGCCACGCCCACCCCCTATTCCAATTTTCTGAATCCGCCCCTGGACACGGAAGAGGCAAAAGTTATAATTTACAATTTTCTCAGTTTTTAAAAAGCCACTCAAATTATTCTTTCCATATTATGGTATTTGATTACGTAAAATAATATCATTATAATTATTTGCTCATTGAGGTGGAAGACCGCAATTTGACATCGAAAGAGTCGCAAATTGACATCGAAAGAGCCGCATGCGTCTTGCGAGCTGCAGGTTGCTGACCCCTGGCAAAGCTTGACTATTTTTTTATGCTCGCAGTTGGTAGTGCGGTAAAGCGCCTAATTGTCTGCTGAGAGTCAAGGATTCAAACTCCGGTGAGTGCCAATGGATTTTCAAGTCATTGGTTAAACTTCCCGCTACATTTCCGGTGGTGCCTCCATGACCATTGCACTTTTGGCTATGGTGGTGATGAAATAGGATCACCATAAAAACCGCGTCAATAGTGTTTATAGGATCGTTATTTCTATGTTAAGATGCGACATTTTGTCCAAGTTTTTTTTAACAAATTTTTATGATTTCTTATTGTTCATCTATCTGTCCAGTGCAGGATTTTCGTATAAGATATACACCCTTGAGTGCCCCAAATATTATGTTTATGTGAGCAACTGTCACATATACTTAACTATTTGGCACTGAATAGAATATATCTGGACTTACATAGGGTCCACATATCTCAAATAGCTTAGGGACTTATGAATTATATATCCGGCCCATCATATGCCTTCAATTTTAGCTAGATTTATGCACCTTCTTTTATTTCCCTTCTTCCACCACTCTTGCACAAAGCAAGAAGTTTTCATTTTTAGTTATTCATAAAAAAACCTGTTAATTTTCCAACTCAAGTGGGGGGGGGGGGATTTATTATGCAAATAATTTTTTTAGGCGGTTTTAATATTCTCACTGATTTGTTTACATGTTATATAGGCAATGTTTTTAAAACACAAACTGTTTGTAATTTGTACACACACTATACTCCCATCATCCACCAACACTTAATGTACTTAGAAGTGAGTCCTATATTGCATCCACCCTCCACCCATAATCCGGGCCGCAGCAACTTTTAACACTTGTCAAGGATGGGCCCAAGATTTTAGGTTTGAGTGTCCCCCAGTTTTCCTTGTCTGTAGAAGCCCTAGGGGCCCCAGATTTTCTGGCTTTGGCCCTGACATCCGAGCCGTACTAATGGGGAGGGGGTTAAGGGTTTTTAAGCCAAATTCTCGTCGCAGTAAACTCGTAAAAAGGTCCTGCCCTAAAAATACTACAGTGTTGACCGCTCTTCCCTAATAACGCCTCTGGGTATAATGGCAGGTTGTTGCTTAGAGTAAAACAAACTATTTACTGAATCCCCCTCCCCCCCAAAAAAAAAAACAACAAACAAACAATTCAACAACACGTTATAAACAAAGAATATGTATTAGACATGTCACATGGATTTTATTAACGACAATGATTTTACACTGTGGTGGAATACACACGCTACGTTAAGTCCAACTAGACGGTCTTAATATATGTAACTTTCTTTGATCACAATACGTCCCTGTCCCACGTCGAAGGTCTCTGTCAAGCTGCTGCACACCTTGTTGCTAAAAGTCCAGCTACACACACGCACGTGTTCCGTGATCTGGTCAGTTCACCTGCTAGCCTCTGAGTACCCTGACCATTCATACTTAAAAAAGTTGCAGCCATGCAGTGACCTACTTACGAGCAAAGTCACTTAGTGCTCAATCTGCTTATAGCTCGATGATCAGTTGTTTGTCACATATTAAGTGGACACAATTTGAAAAAAAAGTGGAACAAAGAACAACGGAACTTTAAATTTGCATTGAAGGTGGTCAGTTGTAAGTTAACCGTCTTTCTCCCGCCCATTATGTAACCTTTTAAGACCTGTTAACCTTTATTATGAATCATCAATTACCCCATGCCCGTTTTAGGGCTTCTGGGGCCCTAAAGACTCTCCGAAAAGCAAAAGTACCCATTCTGGCGCCTGGTGATATCATCATGGGCCCCCTGTGTTAATAGTAAGGGCCGCCAGTTGCGGTTCGTCGTCCTCCACCCCCTTCTCCAAATCCTTCCCCCCACCCCTAAAGTGACTTAATTGTTGGGGGTCAAGTTTGAGTACAATTACATACGTTTTTTTTTAAATTACAAATAAGACTATAGGTACAATGTACTCACAGGGCACGTACGCGCTCAAGCTCTCCAACAATGTACTAGGTAGTACACATACAGTACCCCATCACTCGAGTATGTCATATATGTCAAAAACTGTTTTCAGCAAAAAAAGGCATTTACAAAAAACACTTCTGGTGATATCTTCAGGCTATTCGGGGCCTAAGTCGTGTATAATGTTGGACATAGGGCAATTATCATGGGGCCAAAGGGCGATTATCATGTGGGCCATAATGCAATTATCATGTGGGCCATAGGGCGAATATCATGTGCGCCATTGGGCAATTATCATGTGGGAAATAGGGCGATTATCATGTGGGCCATAATGCAATTATCATGTGGGTCATGGGCGATTATCATGTGGGTGATATGCCGATTATCATGTGGGCCATAATGCAATTATCATGTGGGCCATAGGGCGAATATCATGTGCGCCATTGGGCAATTATCATGTGGGCCATAGGGCGATTATCATGTGGGCCATAGGGCAATTATCATGTGGGCCATAGGGCGATTATCATGTGGGCCATAGGGCGATTGTCATGTGGGCCATAGGACGATTATCTAGGGCCATAAGTGTAGCACATTCATATATACTCAATCACATAATCTCTAAACACGGTTCCCCCCCCCACACACACAAATGGGTGTCTGAGGCAGTTATTCTGTAATATTATTAGCCATATTTAAAAACCGCCACTGCTTACGACATTGTTATTATTTGTATAAACGGGATAACGGTCAATTGGTGAGTTATTTTATGTCAGTGTGTGTGTATGTGTGTGTGACCCGGCTGTTCTCTCATATGCAATGTTTAATACGCAGTTTTGACCATGTGTGTGTTTGTGAGACCAGACTATTTTTACACATTCAATATTCACACGCGGTTTTGACCATAGTGATATGTGGAAACAAAAATGTGTCGGATGTGCCGTCACAGTGTTGAAAAAAACACGTAGCACACACACACACACACACACATGGTTGGATGACCACTCCTCGAGACGGGCGCTGATCAACAGTGCCTGGCGTGGTCATCTGTGTTGCTTATATTTTCTTGATAGGTGAGCTTTCATTCACGGAGCAGTCATTTCATCGGAAACATTGTTGCATTACAGTGGTGAAAATATGTTTTCTTCTCCAAAAGGTGTCAATATAATTGGCTATTGAAATGGACTAAAATAAAATAATTCAAAGATTTTAAACAAGTAAGTTTTAATTTAATTTATTCTTCATTATTAAACCGATTGCTATTTAAGAAACGTGTTCGGACCGAATAAATAAAGAGGCATTGGTACTATAGTAAAGTTACTATCTTAAATTATAAAAAAAAACATTTTTAATCAAATGCAAATATAGAAGAAAGGTACCTAACATTCAGCTAGTGATTAAACTTAATTCCTTCCATAAATGTTTGCAGTATTTAAAAGTTCTTTTTTGGAAGGTAGCCTTTCATTGTGTTTATGCTTATTTGTTCAATGGATTGACAACACATTCAAGGAATTCAAGAGGAATTTTTTTTTTCTAAATTTAATTCCGGCCATAAATGATTGCAGTATTTAGAAGTTAATATGGTGAGGTAACTGACATTGTGTTTATGAAAATTTGTTCCAATGCACTGACAACACATTCAAGAAATGCTAGTGATATTGAATTCTTGTGTTTTCTTTTGTCATTTTAAAGTTTAATTAGTTAAAAACATAAATTAACTTCTTCTAAATAAGTGTGAATTTTTTGACAGATCTAAACAGACTGTACTGAGAGGTGTTGGCAATGGGAGTAAACTCAACAAAAGAATAAACTCTTTTACCATGTTTAGGAAAGTATTGTAGT
Source organism: Bulinus truncatus (assembly GCA_021962125.1). Taxonomy (NCBI): domain Eukaryota; kingdom Metazoa; phylum Mollusca; class Gastropoda; family Planorbidae; genus Bulinus; species Bulinus truncatus. The sequence goes on along the minus strand of JAGDYQ010000004.1, from coordinate 10,988,118 downwards.
TTAAAATTCTAAATTAAAGTTGAGTATTTTTTTTCCTTTTATTAAAATATATGCACTTTTTAATTTCAATAGAATTAGTTTATATGTACTAACACAACTAATCCATTTTGGTTTGTAATTATTCATTGAATTGATTCTAATCTGTAATTTTTTTCTCCTTTACAGAGTTGATTGTCCAACAAGTTGTTTGGATCAAGATCCTTATTCATTTCCATTAGAAGTGAGCTAAATAATGCAACTGTTCTAGACTGTCTACACCAATAGATATTTTACAATGCATTGCTTACCATGATCTTGTCATCTCAGAGGTTCCCAAATTTAAGAGTGGTCTAGAAATTGACTTCATAAAAATGCTAAGTACTTTTTTTTTTTAATTTAAAGAACATTTTAAAGATTAATTATCTAAGAACATAAATTAGCTTCTTTTAAATATGTGTAATTTTTTGACAGATCTAAACAGACTGTAATGAGAGGTGTTGGCATTGGTAGTTAACTCAAGAAAAAAATTAAACTCTTACATTGAGTAGGGAAAGTATTTTAGTTTAAAATCCTCAATTCAAGTTAAGTATTTTTATTCCTTTTTTTTTTTAAATATTTGCACTTTTTATTTTAAATAGAATTAGTTTTATATGGACTAACACAACTAATCCATTTTGTTTTGTAATTATTCATTGAATTGATTCTAATCTGTAATTTTTTCTCCTTTACAGTGCTGATAGCACAACAAGATGTTTGTAACAAGATAAATTTTCATGTCCATTGGAAGTGAGCTAAATACTGGAACTGTTCGAGAATGACTACACAAATAAATCTTGTACAATGAATTGCTTACCAAACTTGCCATCTAAGAGGTTCCCAAATTTAATAGACTGTCTAGAGATTGTCTTCATAAATAAATGCAAAGTATTTTTTTTTTATTTTAAAGAACATTTTAAAGTTTAAGTATTTTAGAACATAAATTAGCTTCTTCTAAATATGTGTGAATTTTTTGACAGATCTAAACAGACTGTACTGAGAGCTGTTTGCAATGGGAGTAACCTCAACAAAAGAATCAAATTCTTTTACCATGTTTAGGAAAGTATATTAGTTAAAAATTCTCAATTCAAGTTAAGTATTTTTATTCCTTTTTTTTAAATATTTGCACTTTTTATTTTAAATAGAATTAGTTTTATATGTACTAACACAACTAATCCATTTTGTTTTGTAATTATTCATTGAATTAATTTTAATCTGTAATTTTTTTCTCCTTAACAGTGCTGATAGCACAAGCTGTTTGTAACAAGATAATTTCATATCCATTGGAAGTGAGCTAAATACTGGAACTGTTCGAGAATGACTACACCAATAGATCTTGTACAATGAATTGCTTACCAAACTTGCCATCTCAGAGGATCCCAAATATGATAGACTGTCTAGAGATTGTCTTCATAAATAAATGCTAAGTATTAATATTATTTTAAAAAAACATTTTAAAGTTTAATTTGTTAACAACATAAATTAGCTTCTTCTAAATAAGTGTGAATTTTTTGACAGATTTAAACAGACAGTACTGAGAGCTGTTTGCAATGGGAGTAGCCTCAACAAAAGAATCAAACTCTTACAATGAGTAGGGAAAGTATTTTAGTTAAAAACCTCAATTCAAGTTAAGTATTTTTATTCCTTAATTAAAATATTTGTACTTTTTATTTTAAATAGAATGTTTTATATGTACTAACACAACTGATCCATTTTGTTTTGTAATTATTCATTGAATTGATTCTAATCTGTAACTTTTTCTCCTTTACAGTGCTGATAGCACAACAAGATGTTTGTAACAAGATAAATTTTCATGTCCATTGGAAGTGAGCTAAATACTGAAACTGTTCGAGAATGACTACACCAATAAATCTTGTACAATGAATTGCTTACCAAACTTGCCATCTAAGAGGTTCCCAAATTTAACAGACTGACTAGAAATTGACTTCACAAAAAATGCTAAGTACTTTTTTTTATTTTAAAGAACATTTTAAAGTTTAATTATTTAAGAACATAAATTAGCTTCTTCTAAATATGTGTGGATTTTTTGACATATATAAACAGACTGTACTGAGAGGTGTTGGCATTGGTAGTTAAATCAAAAAAAGAATTAAACTCTTACATTGAGTAGGGAAAGTATTTTAGTTAAAAAACCTCAATTCAAGTTAAGTATTTTTATTCCTTAATTAAAATATTTGTACTTTTTATTTTAAATAGAATTAGTTTTATATGTACTAACACAACTAATCCATTTTGTTTTGTAATTATTCATTGAATTGATTCTAATCTGTAATATTTTTCTCCTTTACAGTGCTGATAGCACAACAAGATGTTTGTAACAAGATAAATTTTCTTGTCCATTGGAAGTGAGCTAAATACTGGAACTGTTCGAGAATGACTACACCAATAGATCTTGTACAATGAATTACTTACCAAACTTGCCATCTCAGAGGATCCCAAATATGATAGACTGTCTAGAGATTGTCTTCATAAATAAATGCTAAGTATTAATATTATTTTAAAAAAACATTTTAAAGTTTAATTTGTTAACAACATAAATTAGCTTCTTCTAAATAAGTGTGAATTTTTTGACAAATTTAAACAGACAGTACTGAGAGCTGTTTGCAATGGGAGTAACCTCAACAAAAGAATCAAATTCTTTACCATGTTTAGGGAAAGTATATTACCGTATATACTCGTATAAGTCGAAAAAATTTATGCCAGAATATATATGTCAAAAAACTGGGTCGACTTTATACACGGTCAATGCAATTTTCCAAAGAATGTTGGTGAAGAAACGCCATGTTTAACACATTAGACCGCCATTAAGTCGTGCAGTGAATGTTTCCCTTACTCTATTACATGTTAAGCCAGCAACACTATAATGATACTTAATGATACTTTAAAGATAATTATAACATAAATAACCAGCCTGTTCAAGTTTTAATTAAATATTTTATCATTTGGAAAATATTAAATTTGAATGTAAGCTTTAGTTATTCCAGGTTCCAGTTGTGCTACTTTCAACCGGGATGTTGACAATAAAGAAAAGGGATCGGATTTTTGAAGGATTTGATTGAGAAACTTTGGCCAAATTTGGCAAACTTATTATATGTCTGAATAAATAAAGTTAATTACGATATTTGTTTGATTTTGTAAAGCTCCTCAATTTCTAGTCTCGACTGATCCACGGGTCATAGCAAATTCTTTAATTTTTGGCCTGAAAAAGGGGGTCGACTTATCCGTGAGATCGACTTTTACGCATGTATATACGGTAGTTAGTTAAAATTCTCAATTCAAGTTAAGTATTTTTATTCCTTTTTTTTTAAATATTTGCACTTTTTATTTTCAATAGAATTAGTTTATATGAACTAACACAACTAATCTATTTTGTTTTGTAATTATTCATTGAATTGATTCTAATCTGTAATTTTTTTCTCCTTTACAGTGCTGATAGCAAAACAAGATGTTTGTAACAAGATAAATTTTCATGTCCATTGGAAGTGAGCTAAATACTGGAACTGTTCGAGAATGACTACACCAATATATCTTGTACAATGAATTGCTTACCAAACTTGCCATCTAAGAGGTTCCCAAATTTAATAGAATGTCTAGAGATTGTCTGCATAAATAAATGCTAAGTATTTTTTTTTATTTTAAAGAACATTTTAAAGGTTAATTTTTTGTGAACATAAATTAGCTTCTTCTAAATATGTGTGAATTTTTTGACAGATCTCAACAGACTGTACTGAGAGGTGTTGGCAATGGCAGTAAAATCAGCAAAAGAATCAAACTCTTTTACCATGTTTAGGGAAAGTATTTTAGTTTAAAATTCTCAATTCAAGTTAAGTATTTTTATTCCTTTATTAAAATATTTGCACTTTTTATTTTAAATAGAATTAGTTTGATATGTACTAACACAACTAATCCATTTTGTTTTGTAATTATTCATTGAATTAATTCTAATCTGTAATTTTTTTCTCCTTAACAGTGCTGATTGCACAACAAGATGTTTGTAACAAGATAAATTTTCATATGCATTGGAAGTGAGCTAAATACTGGAACTGTTCGAGAATGACTACACCAATAGATCTTGTACAATGAATTGCTTACCAAACTTGCCATCTCAGAGGTTCCCAAATTTAAGAGTGGTCTAGAAATTGACTTCACAAAAAATGCTAAGTATTTTTTTATTTTAAAGAACATTTTAAAGTTTAATTATTTAAGAACAAAAATTAGCTTTTTTTTAAATATGTGTGAATTTTTTGACAGATCTAAACAGACTGTACTGAGAGGTGTTGGCATTGGTAGTTAACTCAAGAAAAGAATTAAACTCTTACATTGAGTAGGGAAAGTATTTTAGTTTAAATTCCTCAATTCAAGTTAAGTATTTTTATTCCTTTTTTTAAATATTTGCACTTTTTATTTTAAATAGAATTAGTTTATATGAACTAACACAACTAATCCATTTTGTTTTGTAATTATTCATTGAATTGATTCTAATCTTTAATTTTTTTCTCCTTTACAGTGCTGATAGCACAACAAGATGTTTGTAACAAGATACATTTTCATGTCCATTGGAAGTGAGCTAAATATTGGAACTGTTCTGAGAATGACTACACCAATAGATCTTGTACAATGAATTGCTTACCAAACTTGCCATCTCAGAGGTTCCCAAATTTAAGAGTGGTCTAGAAATTGACTTCACAAAAAATGCTAAGTTACTTTTTTTTATTTTAAAGAACATTTTAAAGTTTAATTTTTTAAGAACATAAATTAGCTTTTTTTAAATATGTGGGAATTTTTTGACAGATCTAAACAGACTGTACTGAGAGGTGTTGGCATTGGTAGTTAACCTCAAGAAAAGAATTAAACTCTTACATTGAGTAGGGAAAGTATTTTAGTTAAAAATCCTCAATTCAAGTTAAGTATTTTTATTCCTTAATTAAAATATTTGTACTTTTTATTTTAAATAGAATTAGTTTTATATGTACTAACACAACTAATCCATTTTGTTTTGTAATTATTCATTGAATTGATTCTAATCTGTAATTTTTTTCTCCTTTACAGTGCTGATAGCACAACAAGATGTTTGTAACAAGATAAATTTTCTTGTCCATTGGAAGTGAGCTAAATACTGGAACTGTTCGAGAATGACTACACCAATAGATCTTGTACAATGAATTACTTACCAAACTTGCCATCTCAGAGGATCCCAAATATGATAGACTGTCTAGAGATTGTCTTCATAAATAAATGCTAAGTATTAATATTATTTTTAAAAAACATTTTAAAGTTTAATTTGTTAACAACATAAATTAGCTTCTTCTAAATAAGTGTGAATTTTTTGACAAATTTAAACAGACAGTACTGAGAGCTGTTTGCAATGGGAGTAACCTCAACAAAAGAATCAAATTCTTTACCATGTTTAGGGAAAGTATATTACCGTATATGCTCGCGTATAAGTCGAAAAATTTATGCCAGAATATATATGTCAAAAAACTGGGTCGACTTATACACGGGTCAATGCAATTTTCCAAAGAATGTTGGTGAAGAAACGCCATGTTTAACACATTAGACCGCCATTAAGTCGTGCAGTGAATGTTTCCCTACTCTATTACATGTTAAGCCAGCAACACTATAATGATACTTAATGATACTTTTAAAGATAATTATAACATAAATAACCAGCCTGTTCAAGTTTTAATTAAATATTTTATCATTTGGAAAATATAAATTTGAATGTAAGCTTTAGTTATTCCAGGTTCCAGTTGTGCTACTTTCAACCGGGTGTTGACAATAAAGAAAAGGGATCGGATTTGAAGGATTTGATTAGAAACTTTTGGCCAAATTTGGCAAACTTATTATATGTCTGAATAAATAAAGTTAATTACGATATTTGTTTGATTTTGTAAAGCTCCTCAATTTCTAGTCTCGACTTATCCACGGGTCATAGCAAATTCTTTAATTTTTGGCCTGAAAAAGGGGGTCGACTTATCCGTTGAGATCGACTTTTACGCGAAAGTATTTTAGTTAAAAATTCTCAATTCAAGTTAAGTATTTTTATTCCTTTATTAAAATATTTGCACTTTTTATTTCCTAATAGAATTAGTTTATATGAACTAACACAACTAATCTATTTTGTTTTGTAATTATTCATTGAATTGATTCTAATCTGTAATTTTTTTCTCCTTTACAGTGCTGATAGCAAAACAAGATGTTTGTAACAAGATAAATTTTCATGTCCATTGGAAGTGAGCTAAATACTGGAACTGTTCGAGAATGACTACACCAATATATCTTGTACAATGAATTGCTTACCAAACTTGCCATCTAAGAGGTTCCCAAATTTAATAGAATGTCTAGAGATTGTCTGCATAAATAAATGCTAAGTATTTTTTTTATTTTAAAGAACATTTTAAAGGTTAATTTTTTTAGAACATAAATTAGCTTCTTCTAAATATGTGTGAATTTTTTGACAGATCTCAACAGACTGTACTGAGAGGTGTTGGCAATGGCAGTAAAATCAGCAAAAGAATCAAACTCTTTTACCATGTTTAGGGAAAGTATTTTAGTTTAAAATTCTCAATTCAAGTTAAGTATTTTTATTCCTTTATTAAAATATTTGTACTTTTTATTTTAAATATAATTAGTTTTATATGTACTAACACAACTAATCCATTTTGTTTTGTAATTATTCATTGAATTAATTCTAATCTGTAATTTTTTTCTCCTTAACAGTGCTGATTGCACAACAAGATGTTTGTAACAAGATAAATTTTCATATGCATTGGAAGTGAGCTAAATACTGGAACTGTTCGAGAATGACTACACCAATAGATCTTGTACAATGAATTGCTTACCAAACTTGCCATCTCAGAGGTTCCCAAATTTAAGAGTGGTCTAGAAATTGACTTCACAAAAAATGCTAAGTACTTTTTTTTTATTTTAAAGAACATTTTAAAGTTTAATTATTTAAGAACAAAAATTAGCTTTTTTTTTTAAATATGTGTGAATTTTTTGACAGATCTAAACAGACTGTACTGAGAGGTGTTGGCATTGGTAGTTAACTCAAGAAAAGAATCAAACTCTTACATTGAGTAGGGAAAGTATTTTAGTTCAAAAATCCTCAATTCAAGTTAAGTATTTTTATTCCTTTATTAAAATATTTGCACTTTTATTTTAAATAGAATTAGTTTATATGAACTAACACAACTAATCCATTTTGTTTTGTAATTATTCATTGAATTGATTCTAATCTTTAATTTTTTTCTCCTTTACAGTGCTGATAGCACAACAAGATGTTTGTAACAAGATATATTTTCATGTCCATTGGAAGTGAGCTAAATACTGGAACTGTTCGAGAATGACTACACCAATAGATCTTGTACAATGAATTGCTTACCAAACTTGCCATCTCAGAGGTTCCCAAATTTAAGAGTGGTCTAGAAATTGACTTCACAAAAAATGCTAAGTACTTTTTTTTTTTATTTTAAAGAACATTTTAAAGTTTAATTTTTTAAGAACATAAATTAGCTTTTTTTAAATATGTGGGAATTTTTTGACAGATCTAAACAGACTGTACTGAGAGGTGTTGGCATTGGTAGTTAACTCAAGAAAAGAATTAAACTCTTACATTGAGTAGGGAAAGTATTTTAGTTAAAAAAACCTCAATTCAAGTTAAGTATTTTTATTCCTTAATTAAAATATTTGTACTTTTTATTTTAAATAGAATTAGTTTTATATGTACTAACACAACTAATCCATTTTGTTTTGTAATTATTCATTGAATTGATTCTAATCTGTAATTTTTTTCTCCTTTACAGTGCTGATAGCACAACAAGATGTTTGTAACAAGATAAATTTTCTTGTCCATTGGAAGTGAGCTAAATACTGGAACTGTTCGAGAATGACTACACCAATAGATCTTGTACAATGAATTACTTACCAAACTTGCCATCTCAGAGGATCCCAAATATGATAGACTGTCTAGAGATTGTCTTCATAAATAAATGCTAAGTATTAATATTATTTTAAAAACATTTTAAAGTTTAATTTGTTAACAACATAAATTAGCTTCTTCTAAATAAGTGTGAATTTTTTGACAAATCTAAACAGACAGTACTGAGAGCTGTTTGCAATGGGAGTAACCTCAACAAAAGAATCAAATTCTTTTACCATGTTTAGGGAAAGTATATTAATGTATATGCTCGCGTCATAAGTCGAAAAATTTATGCCAGAATATATATGTCAAAAAACTGGGTCGACTTATACACGGGTCAATGCAATTTTCCAAAGAATGTTGGTGAAGAAACGCCATGTTTAACACATTAGACCGCCATTAAGTCGTGCAGTGAATGTTTCTTTACTCTATTACATGTTAAGCTTCAGCAACACTATAATGATACTTAATGATACTTTAAAGATAATTATAACATAAATAACTGGCCTGTTCAAGTTTTAATTAAATATTTTATCATTTGGAAAATATTAAATTTGAATGTAAGCTTTGCCATTCCAGGTTCCAGTTGTGCTACTTTCAACCGGGTGTTGACAATAAAGAGAAAGGATCGGATTTTTAAGGATTTGATTGAGAAACTTTGGCCAAATTTGGAAAACTTATTATATGTCTGAATAAATAAAGTTAATTACTTATATTTGTTTGATTTTGTAAAGCTCCTCAATTTCTAAACTCGACTTATCCACGGGTCATAGCAAATTCTTTTAATTTTTGGCCTGAAAAAGGGGGTCGACTCTATCCGGGTGAGATCGACTTTACGCGAAAGTATATACGGTAGTTAAAAATTCTCAATTCAAGTTAAGTATTTTTATTCCTTTATTAAAATATTTGCACTTTTTAATTTCAATAGAATTAGTTTATATGAACTAACACAACTAATCTATTTTGTTTTGTAATTATTCATTGAATTGATTCTAATCTGTAATTTTTTCTCCTTTACAGTGCTGATAGCAAAACAAGATGTTTGTAACAAGATAAATTTTCATGTCCATTGGAAGTGAGCTAAATACTGGAACTGTTCGAGAATGACTACACCAATATATCTTGTACAATGAATTGCTTACCAAACTTGCCATCTAAGAGGTTCCCAAATTTAATAGAATGTCTAGAGATTGTCTGCATAAATAAATGCTAAGTATTTTTTTTATTTTAAAGAACATTTTAAAGGTTAATTTTTTTTAGAACATAAATTAGCTTCTTCTAAATATGTGTGAATTTTTTGACAGATCTCAACAGACTGTACTGAGAGGTGTTGGCAATGGGAGTAAAATCAGCAAAAGAATCAAACTCTTTTACCATGTTTAGGGAAAGTATTTTAGTTTAAAATTCTCAATTCAAGTTAAGTATTTTTATTCCTTAATTAAAATATTTGTACTTTTAATTTCAATAGAATTAGTTTATATGTACTAACACAACTAATCCATTTTGTTTTGTAATTATTCTTTGAATTGTTTCTAATCTGTAATTTTTTTCTCCTTTACAGAGTTGATTGTCCAACAAGTTGTTTGGATCAAGATCATTATTTATTTCCATTAGAAGTGTGCCAAATAATGCAACTGTTCTAGACTATCTACATCAATAGATCTTTTACAATGCATTGCTTACCAATCTTGCCATCTCAGAGGTTCCCAAATTTAAGAGTGGTTTAGAAATTGACTTCACAAAAAATGCTAAGTACTTTTTTTTTATTTTTAAAGAACATTTTAAGTTTAATTATTTAAGAACATAAATTAGCTTCTTTTAAATATGTGTGGATTTTTTGACAGATCTAAACAGACTGTACTGAGAGGTGTTGGCATTGGTAGTTAACTCAAGAAAATTATTAAACTCTTACATTGAGTAGGGAAAGTATTTTAGTTAAAATTCCTAATTTAGAGTTAAGTATTTTTTTCCTTTATTAAAATATTTGTACTTTTATTTTAAATAGAATTAGTTTTATATGTACTAACACAACTAATCCATTTTGTTTTGTAATTATTCATTGAATTGATTCTAATCTGTAATATTTTTTCTCCTTTACAGTGCTGATAGCAAACAAGATGTTTGTAACAAGATAAATTTTCATGTCCATTGGAAGTGAGCTAAATACTGGAACTGTTCGAGAATGACTACACCAATAGATCTTGTACAATGAATTGCTTACCAAACTTGCCATCTCAGAGGTTCCCAAATTTAAGAGTGGTCTAGAAATTGACTTCACAAAAAATGCTAAGTACTTTTTTTTTTTTTTTAAAGAACATTTTAAAGTTTAATTATTTAAGAACATAAATTAGCTTTTTTTAAATATGTGTGAATTTTTTGACAGATCTAAACAGACTGTACTGAGAGGTGTTGGCATTGGTAGTTAACTCAAGAAAAGAATTAAACTCTTACATTGAGTAGGGAAAGTATTTTAGTTTAAATTCCTCAATTCAAGTTAAGTATTTTTATTCCTTTTTTTAAATATTTGCACTTTTTATTTTAAATAGAATTAGTTTTATATGTACTAACACAACTAATCCATTTTGTTTTGTAATTATTCATTGAATTAATTCTAATCTGTAATTTTTCTCCTTAACAGTGCTGATAGCACAACAAGATGTTTGTAACAAGATACATTTTCATATCCATTGGAAGTGAGCTAAATACTGAACTCTTCTGAGAATGACTACACCAATAGATTTTGTACAATGAATTGCTTACCAAACTTGCCATCTCAGAGGTTCCCAATTATGACAGACTGTCTAGAGATTGTCTTCATAAATAAATGCTAAGTATTAATATTATTTTAAAAAAACATTTAAAGTTTAATTTGTTAACAACAAAATAGCTTCTTCTAAATAAGTGTGAATTTTTTGACAGATCTAAACAGACTGTACTGAGAGGTGTTGGCAATGGGAGTAACCTTAACAAAAGAATCAAACTCTTACAATGAGTAGGAAAAAGTATTTTAGTTAAAAACCTCAATTCAAGTTAAGTATTTTTATTCCTTAATTAAAATATCTGTACTTTTATTTTAAATAGAATTAGTTTTATATGTACTAACACAACTAATCAATTTTGTTTTGTAATAATTCATTGAATTGATTCTAATCTGTAATTTTTTCTCCTTTACAGTGCTGATAGCACAACAAGATGTTTGTAACAAGATAAATTTTCATGTCCATTGGAAGTGAGCTAAATACTGAAACTGTTCTGAGAATGACTACACCAATAAATCTTGTACAATGAATTGCTTACCAAACTTACCATCTAAGAGGTTCCCAAATTTAATAGACTGTCTAAGAGATTGTCTTCATAAATAAATGCAAAGTATTTTTTTATTTTTTAAGAACATTTTAAAGTTTAATTTTTTAGAACATAAATTAGCTTCTTCTAAATATGTGTGAATTTTTTGACAGATCTAAACAGACTGTACTGAGAGGTGTTGGCAATGGTAGTTAACTCAAGAAAAGAATTAAACTCTTACATTGAGTAGGGAAAGTGTTTTAGTTAAAATTCCTCAATTCAAGTTAAGTATTTTTATTCCTTTATTAAAATATTTGCACTTTTTAATTTCAATAGAATTAGTTTATATGAACTAACACAACTAATCCATTTTGTTTTGTAATTATTCATTGAATTGATTCTAATTTGTAATTTTTTTCTCCTTTACAGGAGCTGATAGCACAACAAGATGTTTGTAACAAGATAAATTTTCATGTCCATTGGAAGTGAGCTAAATACTGGAAATGTTCGAGAATGACTACACCAATAGATCTTGTACAATGAATTGCTTACCAAACTTGCCATCTCAGAGGTTCCCAAATTTAAGAGTGGTCTAGAAATTGACTTCACAAAAAATGCTAAGTACTTTTTTTATTTTAAAGAACATTTTAAAGTTTAATTATTTAAGAACATAAATTAGCTTTTTTTAAATATGTGGTGAATTTTTTGACAGATCTAAACAGACTGTACTGACAGGTGTTGGCATTGGTAGTTAACTCAAGAAAAGAATTAAACTCTGTTACATTATAGGGAAAGTATTTTAGTTAAAAAACCTCAATTCAAGTTAAGTATTTTTATTCCTTAATTAAAATATTTGTACTTTTTATTTTAAATAGAATTAGTTTATATGTACTAACACAACTAATCCATTTTGTTTTGTAATTATTCATTGAATTAATTCTAATCTGTAATTTTTTTCTCCTTTACAGTGCTGATAGCACAACAAGATGTTTGTAACAAGATAAATTTTCATGTCCATTGGAAGTGAGTCAAATACTGGAACTGTTCGAGAATGACTACACCAATAAATCTTGTACAATGAATTATTACCAAACTTGCCATCTAAGAGGTTCCCAAATTTGATAGACTGTCTAGAGATTGTCTTCATAAATAAATGCTAAGTATTAATTTTTTTTTTTAAAAAAACATTTTAAAGTTTAATTAGTTAACAACATAAATTAGCTTCTTCTAAATAAGTGTGAATTTTTTGACAGATTTAAACAGACAGTACTGAGAGGTGTTGGCATTGGTAGTTAACTCAAAGAAAAGAATTAAACTCTTACATTGAGTAGGGAAAGTATTTTAGTTAAAAAAACCTCAATTCAAGTTAAGTATTTTTATTCCTTAATTAAAATATTTGTACTTTTTATTTTAAATAGAATTAGTTTTTATATGTACTAACACAACTAATCCATTTTGTTTTGTAATTATTCATTGAATTGATTCTAATCTGTAATTTTTTTTCTCCTTTACAGTGCTGATAGCACAACAAGATGTTTGTAACAAGATAAATTTTCATGTCCATTATTGGAAGTGAGCTAAATACTGGAACTGTTCGAGAATGACTACACCAATAGATCTTGTACAATGAATACTTTACCAAACTTGCTATCTCAAGAGGTTCCCAAATTTAATAGACTGTCTAGAGATTGTCTTCATAAATAAATGCTAAGTATTGAATATTTTTTTAAAAACATTTTAAAGTTTAATTAGTTAACAACATAAATTAGCTAGTTCTAAATAAGTGTGAATTTTTTGACAGATTTAAACAGACAGTACTTTAGAGGTGTTGGCAATGGGAGTAACCTCAACAAAAGAATCAAACTCTTTACCATGTTTAGGGAAAGTATATTAGTTAAAAATAATTCAAGTTAAGTATTTTTATTCCTTTATTAAAATATTTGCACTTTTTAATTTCAATAGAATTAGTTTATATGTACTAACACAACTAATCCATTTTGTTTTGTAATTATTAATTGAATTGATTCTAATCTTTAATTTTTCTCTCCTTTACAGTGCTGATAGCACAACAAGATGTTTGTGACAAGATAAATTTTCATGTCCATTGGAAGTGAGCTAAATACTGGAACTGTTCGAGAATGACTACACCAATAGATCTTGTACAATGAATTGCTTACCAAACTTGCTATCTCAGAGGTTCCCAAATTTAAGAGTGGTCTAGAAATTGACTTCACAAAAAATGCTAAGTACTTTTTTTTATTTTAAAGAACATTTTAAAGATTAATTTTTTAAGAACATAAATTAGCTTCTTTAAATATGTGTAATTTTTTGACAGATCTAAACAGACTGTATGAGAGGTGTTGGCATTGGTAGATTAACACAATTAAAAGAATTAATCTCTTACATTGAGTAGGAGAAAGTATTTTAGTTTAAAATCCTCAATTCAAGTTAAGTATTTTTATACCTTTATTAAAATATTTGCACTTTTTTTTTTCAATAAATTATTTATATGTACTAACACAACTAATCCATTTTGTTTTGTAATTATTCATTGAATTGATTCTAATCTGTAATTCTTTTTCTCCTTTACAGTGCTAATAGCACAACAAGATGTTTGTAACAAGATACATTTTCATGTCCATTGAAGTGAGCTAAATACTGGAACTGTTCGAGAATGACTACACCAATAGATCTTGTACAATGAATTGCTTACCAAACTTGCCATCTAAGAGGTACCCCAAATTTAATAGAATGTCTATAGATTGTCTTCATAAATAAATGCTAAGTATTTTTTTTATTTTAAAGAACATTTTAAAGTTTAATTATTTAAGAACATAAAATTAGCTTTTTTTAAATATGTGTGGAATTTTTTGACAGATCTAAACAGACTGTCCTGAGAGTTTTGGCAATGGGAGTAACCTCAGCAAAAGAATCAAACTCTTTTACCATGTTTAGGGAAAGTATTTTAGTTTAAAATTTTCAATTCAAGTTAAGTATTTTTATTCCTTTATTAAAATATTTGCACTTTTTAATTTCAATAGAATAAGTTTATATGTACTAACACAACTAATCCATTTTGTTTTGTAATTATTCATTGAATTGATTCTAATCTGTAATTTTTTTCTCCTTTACAGAGTTGATTGTCCAACAAGTTGTTTGGATCAAGATCCTTACTCATTTCCATTAGAAGTGTGCCAAATAATGCAACTGTTCTAGACTGTCTACACCAATAGATCTTTTACAATGCTTTGCTTACCAAACTTGCCAACTCAGAGGTTCCCAAATTGAAAAGATTTTTATGAAATTTTCATGAAAAGTAAAAAACCATTTTGAATTTTTATTAGTTAAGAACTTTTTAATTTTTTTTTATTCTTGCTGTACATTTTAATTTTTACTGGTAGATTATACACAATTTGAATTCTTATAAATGAACATAGTCAAACCATGATTTTGTCTTGTCCAAGTCAAAACATTGTAATGCATCTATATGGGGAACCAGACATTTATTACCAAACATTAAAGCCTTAAATCATTTTTTTAATAACCTTAGACATTACTTTTTTTTTTACTTTATACTTTGTTTCAATTTTCCTCCTTGTATAAAATAGATCAGTGTTTATGAATATTTTCTTTAAAATAATCTTTTAATTATTTTTGTTTAAACTTTTTGTTTAAGAAAATAATATTTTAATGTATGATTAGGAAGATCTTTTCAAGTTAGACATAGCCTGATTATAATGCATATACTGTTCATATAATTTTTCTAATACTGTTGATGCTTTTTTTAATGTTAATTTAAATAAACAGTTATACTCATTCTTAAATCTTTCGTTTATTTTTTATTGTAATTGCATTTTTTGAATGTCAATGTCATTATCACTTTTTATATATACATTTTCTTAAATTTTAATTAAACTATTGCTGAAGGGCAGATAATTCTGTGCTCATAATACAACAATAAGACTTTAAAAAGACTTAGATTAATACTCCTTCTTAAAGAATAATTTTTAATTTATCACAATGATACATTGCCTTGAAATTAACTAAATGATGTAGGTTTGAAACATACCTATTTGGTTTGAAGATAAGGAAAGCTGATACATGTTTTTTTTTTCTGCTATAGTGCTGGGGATTTTTGTAGAAAGAGGTCTGATAGAGACTCATATTCAGAATTTTTCTTGGGGCCTGTATTATAAAAAAATCTGGAGAGATGAACAAATTATGGCCTGTAGAAACTCCTTGCTAGAGACTTTGGTTTATAGTGAGTCTGCAACTTTTCTTGTAAATTTATTTCAATGATAAATGAAAAAAAAAATAAAGAACTAGAAACAAATGCATAAAGTAAAGATTTTAATCCAATTATGTTATATTTATTCAATATTTCACAAATATCAATCGTATTTGATTTACACTTTAAAAAAGTAGAAATATTAATGAAGCTTAGTAGGCCAGACTTGCCTAACAAACTTCTATTTAGACTAGTAAGGCATAAAACGTTATATATATATGTAATATTATGTAAACACATAATGCCTGTGTGACATATTAACTGCGGGTCCGAGGTTCGATCTGCTGAGAGAACCAATATATCTTTTTTTTCAGGACATAGGTAAAGTTTTCCCTTCAATGATCGATATGTGTCTGCAAGGTCATTGCACTATTGGTTATTGTTGTGATGAAAAAATTGCACTATAAAACCGCACTATTAGTAATTTATAGGACTGAAGATATAGATATACATATTTTTACAGATACTTTACAAACCGATAAATATGGGTATAACGAAGTAGATGGATGCACCGATTTGTTTATTATAGGCTTTTGTTACAGTCACTCTGGCAAAAATGAGTTATATATTTCGGGTAATTTGAAATCATCAAACACCAACTTGTCGGAGCCCAATCTATTTGAAATTTTGAACACATTTATAGTTTCGATGACAACAATCTTTGTTTTTAGTCTGGTGAGCTATTTCTAATGTTGTACACAAAACTTGACTAACAAAAGCAAAGGGCATTGTTTTATCTAGATAAAGTGCAAGAAAATATAAAAGAAACATTTTATTGTTCTTTATTTGTGTTATTAAAACTAAGTACACCTCTTATTGACGTACATTGCCTATTCAAGTAAAAAACAAAATAGCCAATAACCGCCAACATTGTAGTAATTACGTTAGCTAAAAATCCAATATAGGAAATCTAATTCCAAACTATAAATTCATATTTCGATTTATATATTTCTATTCATCTCTCTTCCTGTGTTTTATTGGGTTTTTTCTACCTTTGCTTAAACTTATTTATTATTTTGTCTATCTATTTTTTTTTTTTTTTTACTTTTCAAAAACTTATCTACATGTTTTAAAACTCCCCACCTACCTATAGAAAAAATAAGATGCACATCGGTATGAATAGCAATGGGTCTAGAATAGGCACGTATTTCCATATATTAACTGCAAAAGACAAGAAAAACATTAGATAATTTAAATTTTAGTTCTATATGAAGAAAAGCTCAAATATGTGTGTAGATCTATCTATTACATTACCTCCACCTAGATCCTAACATGAGACTTGCATAGATTCTGTAGAAACACGTAGATCCTGCCCCCCCGATCGTAAATTCCATAGTTCATGAGCCTAACTCCTCCTGTGTGCTTAACCCCTATATTTTTACCTCATCCCAAGATCCAGACCCATATCCAGATTAAGAAGCAGCCACAAGATCTCAAGCGCCCTCTTCCCCTTTCCATGATCCTTAACCCTTTCATCATGAGCCTCAGATCTTTAACCCTCTAAATTCTGACTTCCTGGATGATTAACCTCCCCTCTTTAAATCCCTGATCCCCCTCCCCCCAGATCATGAGCCCGTCCCTCCCCTAGATATTAACCCCCTCACTTAGATCACGAATCATTGGTTTCTCTTAGACAATGGGCCACTAGATTTTGATTTCATTATATCATGAACTTCTTTCTCCCCAAGACTCCGAACCCTTACCCCATACTTTCCCCATATAGAATGTAACTTGCATTCACATGTCCCCGTGGATTTGTCGGGTGCATTCCGTTCCGGCACATTGAATCCTGCAGTCTCCAAGACAATCCTCATCGAAATGGAACGCCTTGCACTCTGTAAACAGGCGAGACAAAGAGGACAAGATATCACCACACATCCCCAACTTTTCATTCTACGATTAATCTAAATCAGAGGTCCTCGAAGTGTGTGTCGTCAAAAAACAACAACATTAATCGATTAGAATTACGGGATTTAATACAGCATATGCCTGCAATCAGGGCACACCCAGTTAAGTAAAGCAAACTACCCATCCCACAACAATTACTATAAATGTTATCTAAATTTCTAGCTTAAATTTCGTTTTTTTCCCCTTTTCTCTTAATTTTTTGATGGTCGGCTAAGTCGCGAGTAATGAAATGTTAAAGTTTGTAAAACCCGTAACTGAAAGTTATTCAATACTGTACTAGTACTAGATAATATACATTTAATTAGGTATGTCGTTTATATTTTCATTGGTGTGTCAGCCGCTTTTTTTAAAATTAGTTTTGATGTATGTTTCACTTTATCTATATGTGGGTGTGCTAGTCAAAAAATTTTTTAACTCAATCTGCAAAACATAAAATCTGACATTGAACCACTAGTCGTCTAGCCCTGACCAGTTCTTGCGAGTTTGAGGGGAGGGGGAGGATAGGGGAGAGCATTCGACACAGTTTAATTTCATAAAACACGTTCAACACTTCTGATCTCCCTTGAAGGTTTAATTATAAAATATTTGTACGTAGCGGGAAAATAAAATCCCAACAGGTGCCCCTTTGGCAATGGGCGCCCTAGGCAGCTTTTTGTCCATAAGAAGGGTTCATGTCAAACCATAAGTCACTTCATTCATCGCCCTCATAGTATATGCCCAGATGCTATCTTTAGTCACTTTGGATACGGTCCTGCTTTTACTTTTTTTTGCCAACTTTTATGTTCTATTAGTAATACCAGTTTACATCTCAGGACTGGGTTTTTTAACCCCGCCTAACAGCCGGGACAGGATCCGTCGACTTTGTTGCTGTCTGTTCTTACAGCTGCCATTGCATCCGATACCCCAGGCAAACGCTGCACATTCTGCAGTGATATGATATGTTTACGTATAACACATACATAGATAGCGTATTAGAAAAACAGGATGTTTGAATGGATCGAGATTGAGAGATGAAGACACATAAGTAGAGATAGGTGGATAAATAAGGATATATACTTAAAGACTTAGACATACAAACAGACAGAGACAGACAATTCATCTGAAAGGTTGTTGATCACAATGCTCTCAGCTAATGTGGGAATGAAAGAGGGGCAATATAAAGCAAGTCCAATTAGTTTTTGATTATTACAGAGACAACAAAAATATATATAAGTAAGGGATAGAAATATAAATTAATGAATACATAGGAGCAAGGGGAAAAAGCTGGTCAACTTTAACCAACTTCTCGTACATACATTGGCAACTTTAACCACTTACTAGTACATACATGGGCAAATATATATATATATATATATATATATATATATATATATATATATATATATATATATATATACATATAGTGATTTTTGTAAAAAAAAATAGGTGCCGGTACTCCGTGATGGATGGCCAAATTTTAGCTAAAACCCAGCGTGTAGTTTAGTTCGTATTGCGAGGAATTTTTAAAATAATTCAATTTTAACACATTAATAATATAATAAACTAATAATAAGCGTTAACATACAAGAAAAGTAATATTTTTTCTCCACATTGAAAAATGTGCCAGAACGCCGTACCGGTGCGTAGGGTACATTCACAAAAAAGCACTGCATATATATATATATATATATATATATATATATATATATATATATATATATACAGAGAGTGAAATATATATAGAGAGAGAGAAAGAAAGAAAGAGAGAGAGAGAGAGAGAGAGAGAGAGAGAGAGAGAGAGAGAGAGAGAGAGAGAGAGAAAGAGAGAGAGAAAGAAGTGATTCAATCAATCATTATTGACTTTTCCCTAATTGCAATGTTTGCCATCAACTGGCATTTCATTAGTCAACCTTAAGTATTATGTGCTAAAGTATCATATGCATATATTAATCTACCGGCTTATAATATCCTTGATATACTTTATTAATTACAATTTCTTTATGTGTAAAGTCTGCGCAACCGCCCTCAATAAACAATATTTCTATTTAAGATTTTCGCGTCATATTGACTTAGTTTTTTTAATAAACAGGTAAAATAAAAATATTTACATTTTACCTTTCAATTCATTCAAATTTGTCGCCACAACCACCAACATGAACATTTTTTTCTGAGATAATACAAGATAAACAATGCACTTTTTATACTATTTTGCCTTTTAAAATATTTTATTAATTTTATTTCCTATAAAAAGTATTCTTACCTTATAATCGTTCACATCAAGAAAAAATTCATATAAGAATAATAAAGGTCGTACAACAGCTATGCAGAAAATGATACATAATATTACCACATTAATTAACATCCAATCAAAAAGTTGATCAGGCATGGGCTAATATTACACACAGTGTAGAGCTTGGTGTTAGTGTCTGCATGGTTCAATGAACAGTATCCACAGAGGACGGGTTGAGGGTGGTGGGGGAAGCAGTGTTAACTGGACTTGTCGGTTGAGCTGTCCTCTTATTTTTTTGACCATGTGCAGCTGTTTCGTCCATTTGTAAAGTTGTTCGTTGAATCAATTGTTGTCTATGATATTTCTACTTGGATTCATTCACTTTGTATTAAGGAGAAAGTGTTTTTACAAAGTGCATTTTATTCTTCTCATATTTTATTATTTTGTTGAACGGAGGTTAATTGGAATTGTGTAATTTATGGAAATATTTGTGTTATTTGTCATAGAAGCTGAAATACTTGTTAGTCCATCAAATCATAATTTATAAAAAGTTTAATTTACATAAAGCCATCAGATGACAGTATAACACAGCTCTTTGATTAATTACAGAGATACTTTCTAGATGTCTTATCAAGTGTTTGCTTGGATGTTTCTATTTGGATTTTTCAGGATATTTTTCTTTAAATATAAATAGGTTGGTGAGATTGTATTATGTTTAGGTTTTAGCTTGTTATAAATGATTTTAATTTTATTTTCTTTTTGTTTCACTCCTACAAATGAGCAACGGTTTTTAGGATATGTTAAGGCTTTAGGAAATATTGTGTTCAGTGAATCAGTACAGGCTCTAGTCTCTTTCTTTAAAGACATATTTTTTTAAGCTAATTTAAACTCTGCAGAATTAAGTATATACTTGTACTCCATTAAATCAAATGGCATATGAACTGTAACATGCAAACATTCTGCAGAGGAATTTAAAACACAAATATTGATTTTGAAGTTCTGAGTGAATGATTATTTCTAAAGAGAAAACAAAACACCAACTTACAAAAAGGGAAGCTTTCAAATTAGGTACCAGTTCCACGTTCCAGAAATGTTAAGGCTTCACATTCCAGCTCTACTTTCCAGCCATCTTCCTGCTCTACGTTACAGCCATTTTCCAGCTGCGTCTTCCAGCTCTTCGTTACAGCAATGTTCCAGATCCACGTTACACCCATGTCCCAGCTTCATCTTCCAGCTCTACGTTCTAACCATGTTCTTGTATATCCTCCAACTCTTCATTACGGATATGTTCCAGCCATGTTCCAGCTGCATCTTCCAGCTCTTCGTTACATCCATATTCCAGCTGCATCTTTCAGCTCTACGTTACAGCCATGTTCCAGCTGCATCTTTCAGCCGATGCACGGACAGGATAGCGACTTCCAGCTATACGTTCCAGCCATGTTCCAGCTGCATCTTCCTGCTCTACGTTACAGCCATGTTCCAGCTGCATCTTCCAGCTCTACATTACAGCCATGTTCCAGATGCATCTTCCAGCTCTTCGTTACGGATATGTTCCAGTCATGTTCAAGATCACCCATATGTTCCAGCTCCATGTTCCAGACACACACCACCTAGATCTCAACCTGCCCAATGAAGTCAGCCGAAAGGTAGGACACTTTTTATTATTTCAATTCTTGCATGCATCTTGATTTTTCACAGGGTGTCTCATGACTATTTAAATAAAATAAAGATTTAAAATTTACCTTTTCCCTTTACATAACTTTGTCATTTGAACTATATACCTTCTAGTCCCTTCCCACAGTCTAACAATTTTATTTTCAAAATTATGTTTATTTATCTCATTAACCATCCCTTCATCCAGTATTTCATTATTCCATTGAAATAATTTATTAACCTTTTCTTTTATACTATCATTTATTTATTTCTTCAAACTGTTATCACTATTTACCCCCCCCACACACACACACATAATATCATATACATATTTCTTATAATTATTATATATATATATCTACCCCCCCACACATACTAGCATATAAATATTTCTTCTTTTATTTAGCTATATCTACCCCCTCCCCCAATCCCCAAATGTATATATTTTTGTTTAAATGTTTTCATTATCTCAATGCTCCAGATTCCCAACATATATTTTTATTTTTGCTAAATGTTGTATTTAACTTTTTCCAGCTACTCACCCCCCCGGCCATATATTTATTTTTCAAAATGTTTTCCTCTTTGACTTACAATTATTGATTTATTAGACATATGCAGATATATTTCTTTGTTAGATATTGTCAGTTATTAGGTAAGTTTATAGTTAAATCAGTTTTTAAAGATTTGTGTGACCTCACCGTTGTTATGTTTAAATAAACTCTATGACTTTGATTGGGACTGACTTGTCAACCAAAGATGACGCATTTCCTGTAATATCTCAATAGTCTTACATGTCATCCTACATTGTAAGCTTACATCTATAAAAAACAAAGACATTTTCATACAGAGAAATCTGAAATTATTTAAGTTTCTCTTGCTAGTGGCGTAGTGAAGGGGGGAAAAGGGGTTGCATTATTCACAGGGCAATACTAACGCCAAATGGCATATACTATTACTAGTTGCAAGTACTGGATTTGTCCGGGTTTAAAATAAGGTCTTCTGTTTACCTTCTGTTTTCTCCCTACCCCCTCTTTCCATTCCTCTCTCTCCCTCCCTCCCTCATTTCCTCTCTCCCCCTCTCTCCCTTCCCCTCCCTCCCTTTCTGCATCCCTCTTCCTCTCCCTCCCATCTCCCTCTCCCTCCCTATCCCATCTACTTCTCTCCCCTGTCCATCCCCCCTCCCTCCCTCTCTCCCCCTTCCTCCTTCCATCTATCTCCCTGCTCCCTCTCTTTTTATCTCTTCCTCCCATTTCTTCCATCCCCCCTCCCCCTCTCTCCCTCCCTAACCCCTCTCTCCCTCCCTCCTTTCTCCCTCCCTCCACTCTCCACCTCTCTCTCCCTCTCCTCCTTCCACCCTCCCTCATTTCCTCTCTCCCTACCCGCCCCCCTCATTCTTTATCTCTCTCCCTCCCTCTCTCCCACCCTCCTCTATCTCCATCCCTACCCCCTCTCCCCCTCCCTTCCTTTCCGGTTCCTTCCCTCTCTTTCTCTATCCCTCTCTCCCTCCTTCTCCCATATCCCTCTCTCTCTCCCTCCCTCATCTCCCTCTCTCCTCCCTGTCCATACCCCCTCCCTCCCTCTCTCCCCTTCCTCCTTCCCTCTCTCTCCCTCCCTGCCCACTCTCTCTTTATCTCTTCCTCCCATTTCTCCCATCCTCCCTCTCCCTCTCTCCTTCCCTCACCTCTCTCTCCCTCCCTAACTCTTTCTCTTCCCTTCTCTCCCTCTTCCTCCCTCCCTCATTTCCTCTCCCCCCTGCCCCTTTACTATCTCTCCCTCCCTCTCGCCCACCCTCTCTCTCCTCCCTCTCCTCTATCTCCCTCCCTACCCCTCCCTTCCTTTCTCGTTCCTTCCCTCCCTTTCTCTCTCCCTCTCTTCCTCCCTCTCCCATCTCCCTCTCTCTCCCTCCCTCATCTCCCTCTCTCTCCCTCCCTCTCCCATCTCCCTCTCTCCCTCTCTCTTTCTCCCTGTACATCCCCCTCCCTCCCTCTCTCCCCTTCCTCCTTCCATCTCTCTCCCTCCCTGCCTACTCTCTCTTTTTATCTCTTCCTCCCATTTCTCCCATCCTCTCTCTCCTCTCTCCTTCCCTCACCTCTCTCCCTCCCTAACCCATCTCTCCCTCCCTCCCTTCCTCCCTCCCTCATTTCCTCTCTCCCTCCCCCCTGCTCCCCTCACTCTTATCTCTCTCCCTCCCTCTCCCACCCTCACTCTCCCTCCCTCTTTCTCCCTCCCTACCCCCTCTCTCCCTCCCTTCCTTTCTTTTCCTTCCCTCCTTCTCTCTCCCTCTCTCCCCCCTTCCGTCTCCCCCCTGTCCATCCCACCTCCTACCCCTCCTTTCCTCTCTCTCCCCCTCCTGCCCTCTCTCTCTTAACTCTCTCCCCTCCCTCCCTCTCTCACTCTCTCTCTCTCTCTCTCTCTCTCTCTCTAAATGCGTCCTGTAAGTATAGAGATATGGTTTTCGAATGGGGAGTGGGCGCTAAAAAGTATTGTGCTCAGGGGTAGTTAAGCTTGCTACGCCATTGCAGCCGGTATAGTTGAAAATGATATAATTGATAAGTACTAATATACTACTCTTAAACGAAATTCAGGTATAGTTAATTAACGATAGAAACTATTATATGTGTTGTTAGGTATATCAATATAGTACATACAAGTGAAGCACTTACTTGGTCTTCTCACAACATCTATACATATAAGATTTAAGTCCAGCTTAAAAGTTTTTACATTACAAAAGATGCCGATCGATACGGATTGAAAGATTGAATATTTAAATCAAATTTTTGTATGCGATTAACATTTATACAGGACGTTGAGCTAATGCACGGGCAATTTCCATTTTTTAAATTTTTGTATGTAGCTAAGCCATTAAACTGCTCAGTGCTATTACTATGGATATTTGTTTGGATGTAAATGAAATGACACGTTTTTGTGTATGCCTTGTTTCAGTCTGCGAATTCGAAGTATTGCGCTGCTTGTACTGTCTGTTAGCTTTCGAATCAAAACAGAACAAAAAAAAATAAATACCTTGGTTAAGGTAGTCTGCTGACTGTGTCCGGCCTGATCAAACGAAGTCAGCTGGCCAGCTCAATTACTATATCAAACTGTGGAGTCTTTGTAACTATCATTCTCAGAACATTGATGAGTTGTTTGTATTATAAATGATGACCTACTAATTTATCTCTGAACCAGATGTGTTAAGGGTTAATTGTTCACAATTGACCGATATTGTATGCCGACTAAATTAAACAGCGCCGTATAAAAATAGCCTTACATGTAGTGTTATCATATCCCAGTATAAAGACAGCCATACATATAGTGTTATATCCCAGTATAAAGACAACCTTACATATAGTGTTATCATATCCCAGTATAAAGACAGCCGTGCATATAGTATTATCATATCCCAGTATAAAGACAACCTTACATATAGTGTTAATATATTCCAGTATAGTTATATAGTAATCACGCCTAATACCATCATAATATAACGACTGTACTTTTTTACATGTTGTTTACTATTCAATACATCTCAACACAACATCAATGAAGTTACAATTTCGCTCCCTTTAATACTTTGTGTTTACTATACAATACATCTCAACACAACATTAATTAAGTTACACTTTCACTCTAAAACTGTCTTCAACCTCAAGACTCGCCCTTGAGACAGTCTCGTGCAACTGCCACGTGAGACTACTCAAAAGATTCCGACTAACTGTCCCGTGTGACCACCATGCTCTGATTGTCCGGTGTGTCACGTATCCGTTATCTGTCCACTGAGTCACAGGATCTTTGACCAAACGCTAACACATGTACCGGTCAAACTAGACACTTAAGACATGCTTGACCTAACTAAACAACTGGTCACATTCACAATCACACACCAACAAAACAAACAAACAGCTTGATAAATAGTGTCGTTGTTTGACTCGAGGTAAATGTATTGGTCACATGTTTGTCAAGTGATAAACCAGGTTGGAAACTTGATAAAGATGTTGCCCGTTGCGCGATCTAGTAGCATACTAGGTGTAAGGTGAGGATGATGTCACATATAAACGTAATCGAGTCCACATACGGCCCAAGTTGACACCGTTCAACAAGATGGGAGAGAACCACTAGTTATGGCCAGTGCTCGATTTAAGAAAAAAACAACAGTGCCGGGATGAAACAATATTCTGCAGAGCCGGGAATAAATGTTTCATCCCCGGCAGGGAAATATTAGCTAAATCAGAGCCCTGGATGTCCCCGGCAGGGATGTATTAGCTATAGCAGAGCCCGGGATGTCCCCGGCAGGGATGTATTAGCTAAAGCAGAGCCCGGGATGTCCCCGGCAGGGATGTATTAGCTAAAGCAGAGCCCGGGATGTCCCCGGCAGGGATGTATTAGCTAAAGCAGAGCCCGGGACATGCGGTGTTATTCAACTGACAAAGCCACGTATTTACCCTTTGAGAGAAAGTCAGATGTGAGACCTGGATGGAATATTAACCTTTAGTTGATTAATTCCCTTGGTTTTCCCCGGAGATTGAATGCAATCACTACTATAACGGCTATGTGAGGATGAAGAAGGGACCTACGATAACAGTTGCTTGGTGGTCAATAATTTATACTAGATGCAAGTGATTCGTTAATGACTACATATCATTGTATCAACCACATTACCTCCTGCCCAGCAGCAGTAACAGCCTTACAAATAACACTTAGTTGGAATAAGACATAAACAAGTCGAACGTCTCCAAAAGATGTAACGTAAGCATGTTATAATTAGAACTATAGAAGTGTCTAAGCGATTTCACCTTAAAACTATCAGGTAAATATAAAAAAAAGAACTCAATTCATTCATGCAGGATATGTATTTAAGTCGTGAAAATTTTTAAAGTTTAAAAACAGACACTGTTAAAAAGTTAACAGTGTAATTCCCTTTTTCACAGAAATTTCCTTCAAATCCAGGTAGACAGCTAGCGCTGTATCCATAATCACTGCAGATGGAATCTTTACAGGTCGATGAGCATCCTAGTGTACAGTTCTCACCATAAAAGCCTTGAGGACAATATGTTATCATAAAGAAACAAAAATAAGTACCACAAAAAATAGCTTAACTTTCATAATTTTAAAGATACATAAAATGGCTAACCAAATGTGAAATGTTCGTTTTTTTCAAGTGCTGCTAAAATAATAGAGAATACTTTAAAAAAAATAATAAATCTAGCATTATCCTCTAAAAATGTTAATAAATAAACAAATATCAATTGTACCGTTTTCCGGATACTTAAATATGTGTTAAGTTAGGTCATTACATAAATGTATTCAGGTCATTACATAAATGTATTGTTTATATGCATATGAATTTTTTTTTTAAATCATAAAAATCTATTTGCTTAAAGTTTGTTTTTTATAATTGTAAGTCCTGAGTGTTTTGTACTTACTTAATAACGTACACATGTACTAATAGGTACTAATAGTTAAAAAACAAACGTATCGTTGTTTTTTGTTTCTCAAAATATTATATTTTTTGTTGGATATCACAGAAGAAAAAATATTGTCCAAAACCCATTTAAATTTTAGATAAGTGCAGACAAATAGATTCTTATGAAGCGGCTTGGTACGTAGGAGTGTGTTCCAACTGGCAAATTATATACTGAATATAAGTGGGGAAAAACAATAGGTCATTAAATGTAGTACAACAATTACACCATTGGTAAATAGGTATACAAATCATATCTTGTAGTTTTAATAGATGTATTGCCTAGAAACAAAATTTCAGCAGTTTCAACAAGGGGAAGTACCTAGTGTAGTAAACAAAGCCAAGACATGTAGTTTCAATAAGGGGAAGTACTTAGTATAGTAAACAAAGCCAAGTACAGTAGTTTCAATAAGGGGAAGTACCTAGTATAGTAAACAAACCCAAGTTCAGCAGTTTCAATAAGGGGAAGTACCTAGTATAGTAAACAAAGTCAAGTCCAGTAGTTTCAATAAGGGGAACTACCTAGTATAGTAAACAAACCCAAGTTCAGCAGTTTCAATAAGGGGAAGTACCTAGTATAGTAAACAATGTCAAGTCCAGTAGTTTCAATAAGGGGAAGTACCTAGTATAGTAAACAAAGCCAAGTACAGCAGTTTCGATAAGGGGAAGTACCTAGTATAGTGAACAAAACCAAGTCCTGTAGTTTCATTGAGGTGAAAGACCTAGTATACTAAACAAATCTACCTTAGTCTTGCAATTTAAATAAAGGAATATACTAAACAAACGAGGTCACAAATTGGCGGATGTAACACAATTACGTCCTACAATCATACAATCGCTCAAGGCATGACCGGAAATATGAGTTGTCTGATAATAAATGAAAGGTAAACATTTACGTATGCTAACAACAAGCTTTACAATATTAGGAACGTGAAAGAGGTCAATAATTTGTAAGAAATATTGTCGGGAATTAATAGTAAATGCATGATTGATTAATATAAAAAAATACTAAATTCCAGAAAAAATATATTTAATTTGCAAACAATAATCTATTCATTATACTTTGGATATAAATTTTATTTATTTTTTGTTACTATTTCAAAGAAATATTGACCGGAAAAAAAGATGTAAATACACAATTAAATATTTAACATAAGAAGATAGAATCATTAAAAATAAATTACCTCCATAAAGTTCCACCTAACAGAGATTCATTATTTTCATTGGGTTCTCCATGAAATAAGTAAGTTGGATATATTCGCAGTTTATTGACATTGTTCGCCTTAAACTTGAAACTGTATAGATAAATTTGTATTAATTATAAACAGTTACATATAATAAATGATGTTGTGTATAGTTTGTGGTTGAGTTGCGTGATTGAATGGGATTGCAGAGGTTTCGATCGATGATAGTTTGAAGAACCAGGCTTCGTATGGACTGAGTGTTGAGCGACTGGTGAGACCAGAAGATGTGGGGACGAATGGTCGTGCGGTAAAGCACTCGACTGTCGACCTGACGGTACCTGGTAATTTTTCAGGTCTTGACTGATATTATATATCTCGTGGTGTCTCCATGTCCATTGTACTATCGGCTATGGTTGGGATGAGGAGAAGGGCACCATAAAAACAGTCACTTTAGAGGTTTATAGGATTTAAGAGATTTTATCTCATTCTTACAAGGACTTTACACACCAGGATAGCATGACGGTGATGGATGAATGGACATTGTAGATAAAAGTGGACGGACGGAGGAAATTGACCACATGAAAAGGTCATGATGTTTATAATTGTTAGTTGATGAGTGTTATAGTAGGAACGTTTTGTGACTTTTTTAGATGTCGAGAATTTATTAGGGCTCGTTCGCAAATGACGTAATGCAAAAAACGACATTTTAGACCACCCCTCCCCCTTTGTCACAAAGTGTCACAAATGTGTACCCCGCCCCGGCCCCCATTATGTCACGTCACAAGTTAAAATAAATTAAAATACCTCAAATTAATGATTTATTTTTCTTTCGTTATTTTTGGAGACAATCATTCTTTTACATTTTCCCATAAGGCATTCAGATGCTGATCGATAGAGAACATTTCATTAGCTTCTTCTTCAAAAAGTAATAACTATCGACATTTTTAAGATACAAAATTTTCATAACGGTAAATTTTCAAAATTTCATGATAACCACATAATCCATATATTTAGCCCGTTGTTTTATACGGTTATTGGACGCATGAACTTGTGCATTCTTGGTGTTGGAAGTGCATTCAGAAATAGCATGCGGTACAAACTCAATATAAATCTATTTTCAAATATTCATATTCCTATTAAAATGTAGCCTTTCTTAATGTTGAATTTATGTGGATAGTATGCATACTGCTCTTTGTTCGCTCTTCTAGTTAACAGTCTGTGATCCAAAGTGACTATTAGGTGACCATCAGGTCGATGGGCTAACTAGTTATTGTATTGTTTTGTTGGTTTTTCTTTAAATGAAAATTCTTATTGATCTAAAACTTGGCGCACAAATTCATAGAATCTTTTGTTTTAAATGTTATATTTTATATTTAGCTTTTCATTAAATAAATTATATTTTTTTTCTAAAGAAACAATAAAAAATCATTTTAAAAGATTTTGGTATTCAGTTTCTTCCATTTATCCATGTATTCAATGACATACAAATGATCTTCAATCTGATAGATTTACTCTAGTTTTAAAAATATACCAGTCACAACTGGGCCACTAATAAAGTAACATTTACGTCACAATCATACTGAATTTAATGAAAGATATTTAGTAAAAGACATTGTGTGTGTAAAAGTTGACAGGTATGTCAATAGTAGCAGGATAATTTCGAACCAGTTATCTGTACACCTTGCCAATTACTACCACAGTGACCCTCGTTACAAAAAAGGTTACTTAGATCCAGTTATCAATCAATCTCGTGGGATAAGAATAATCTGCCAGTTTATATGATTGTTTATAAACAAAACATTGCGAATTAATGAAAATTATAAACTATTATAAACTTTTTATCAAATATACAGTAGCCTATGTGTGTACATAAATACAGCTCAGTCAATATTGATTATCCAATATTGCTTCACATGCCGTTCTAACAATACTCGATCAAGAAAATGAAATCAAAGAGAATCACATTGCTCAATCTTAGTTTCACAGTTAGTGCCAGTTGGCTTCTCACACTCTGACGACTGTATAAGTCCTTTGCCAATGACGTTTTCACTGTCACCACCGCCTGTAAGTTAATAGAACTATTATTAAACCAATGCATAGATGAAAGTCTCATTTAAAAAAAAAAAACTTAAGCTGCTATAAGCTAAGCTTTTGTTTTAGTGTGTTGTTTTTTTTAACATAACAACCTAGATGTCTAATAGGTTCTAGTGATGGATCAGTGCCACTGACTTTACGTATTACGGGGTTTAAAATCATGTATGGATAAGGTGAAATATCTTACATTTACACTGATGATATTGTTGTTTAATGGGCCCTTCTTTCATCCCTTACCATACCCGACACCACGAGATAGTGTCACTGGAGATAGTGTCACTGGAGATAGTGTCACCGGAGATAGTGTCACTGCAGATAGTGTCACCGAGGATAGTGTCAGGGGAAATAGCGTCACCGGAGATAGTGTCACTGGAGATAGTGTCACTGGAGATAGTGTCACTGGAGATAGTGTCACTGGAGATAGTGTCACTGGAGATAGTGTCACTGGAGATAGTGTCACTGGAGATAGTGTCACTGGAGATAGTGTCACCGAAGATAAAGTCACCGGAGATAGTGTCACTGGAGATAGTGTCACCGGAGATAGTGTCACTGGAGATAGTGTCACCGGAGATAGTGTCACTGGAGAAAGTGCCAATGGAGAAAGTGTCACTGGAGAAAGTGTCACTGGAGATAGTGTCAACGGAGATAATGTCACTGAAGATATTGTCAGGGGAGCTAGCGTCACCGGAGATAGTGTCACTGGAGATAGTGTCACTGGAGATAGTGTCACCGGAGATAGTGTCACTGGAGATAGTGTCACTGGAGATAGTGTCACCGAAGATAGTGTCACTGGGGATAGTGTCACTGGAGATAGTGTCACCGAAGAAAGTGTCAGTAAAGATAGTGTCACTGGAGATAGTGTCACCAGACATAGTGTCACTGGAGAAAGTGGGATTATTTGGAGCTTATGGAAACATGTAGGAGCTTAAGGAAATATGTAGGAGCTTATGGGAATATCTGGGAGCTTATGGGAATACGTAGGAGCTTATGGGAAAATTTGGGTGCTCATGGAAAAATCTGGGAGCTTTTGGGAATATGCAGAAGCTTATGGAAATATGTAGAAGCTTATGGAAATATTTGGAGCTTATGGAATATGAAGGAGCTTATGGGAATATGTAGGAGCTTATGGGAAAATGTAGGAGCTTATGGGAATATAACGAGTTTATGGAAATATATAGGTGCTTATGGAAATTTGTAGGAGCTTATGGGAATATCTGGGATTTTAATACAATTCCTGGAGGATTATGGCATTATCTGGGAGCTTATGGCAATATCTGGAAACTTATGGGAATATGATGGAGCTTATGGAAATATCTGGGAGCTTATGGAAATATCTGGGAGCTTATGGCAATATCTGGGAGCTTATGGGAATATGTATGAGCTTATGGGAATAGGTAGGAGCTTATGGGAATATGTAAGAGCTTATGGGAATATAAGGAGCTTATGGGAATATGAAGGAGCTTATGGGATTATTGGAGCTTATGGAAACATGTAGGACCTTATGGGAATATGTAGGAGCTTATGGGAATATAAGGAGCTTATGGAAATATGTAGGAGCTTATGGGAAAATCTGGGAGCTTATGGGAACATCTGGGAGGTTAAGGGAATATGTAGGAGCTTATGAGAATATCTGGGAGCTTATGGCAATATATGGGAGATTATGGGAATATGCAGGAGCATAAAGGAATATCTGGGAGCTTATGGCAATTTCAGAGAGCTTATGGCGTTATCTGGGGCTTATGGCAATATCTAGGAAATTATGGGAATATGAAGGAGATTATGGGAATATAAGGAGCTTATGGAAATATGTAGGAGCTTATGGGAATATCTGGGAGCTTATGGGAATATGTAGGAGCTTATGGGAATATGTAGGAGCTTATGGGAATATCTGGGATCTTAATACAATTCCTGGATGCTTATGGCATTATCTGAGATCTTATGAGATTATGCAGGAGCTTATGGGAATATGTATGAGCTTATGGGAATATAAGGAGCTTATGGAAATATGTAGGAGCTTATGGGAATATCTGGGAGCTTATGGCAATATCTGGGAGCTTATGGGAATATGTAGGAGCTTATGGGGATAT
Source organism: Bulinus truncatus (assembly GCA_021962125.1). Taxonomy (NCBI): domain Eukaryota; kingdom Metazoa; phylum Mollusca; class Gastropoda; family Planorbidae; genus Bulinus; species Bulinus truncatus. The sequence continues at coordinate 10,955,995 of JAGDYQ010000004.1, read as the reverse complement.
AAATGAGCTTATGGGATTATTTGGAGCTTATGAAAACATGTAGGAGCTTATGGGAATATGTATGAGCTTATGGGAATATGTAGGAGCTTATGGGAATATCTGGGAGTTTATTGGAATATCTTGGAGCTTAAGGGAATATGTAGGAGCTTATGAGAATATCTGGGAGCTTATGGCAATATCTGAGAGCTTATGGGAATATGCAAGAGCTTATAAGAATATGTAGCAGCTTATGGGAATATATGGGAGCTTATGGGAATATGTAGGAGCTTATGGGAATATCTGGGAGCTTATGGGAATATCTGGGAGCTTATGGAAATATCTGGGTGCTCAAGGAAATATCTGGGAGCTTTTGGGAATATGCAGAAATTTATGGAAATATGTAAGAGCTTATGGGAATATTTGGAGCTTATGGAATATGAAGGAGCTTATGGGAATATGTAGGAGCTTATGGGTATATGTAGGAGCTCATGGGAATATGCAGGAGCTTATGGGAATATCTGGGAGCTTATAGGAATGTGTAGGAGCTTATGGGAATATGTAGGAGCTTATGGGAATATCTGGGATCTTAATACAATTCCTGGATGCTTATGGCATTATCTGAGAGCTTATGAGAATATGCAGGAGCTTATGGGAATATGTAGGAGCTTATGGGAATATAAGGAGCTTATGGAAATATGTAGGAGCTTATGGGAATATCTGGGAGCTTATGGCAATATCTGGGAGCTTATGGGAATATGTAGGAGCTTATGGGAATATAAAGGAGCTTATGGGATTATTTGAAGCTTATGGAAACATGTATGAGCTTATGGGAATATGTATGAGCTTATGGGAATATGTAGGAGCTTATAAGAATATGTAGCAGCTTATGGGAATATCTGGGAGCTTAAGGGAATATGTAGAAGCTTAAGAGAATATCTGGGAGCTTATGGCAATATATGGGAGCTTATGGAAATATGCAGGAGAATATGGAAATATCTGGGAGCTTATGGGAATGTGTAGGAGCTTATGGGAATATCTGGGAGCTTATGGCAATATCTGGGAGCTTATGGGAATATGCAGGAGCTTATAAGAATATGTAGCAGCTTATGGGAATATCTGGGAGCTTAAGGGAATATGTAGAAGCTTAAGAGAATATCTGGGAGCTTATGGCAATATATGGGAGCTTATGGAAATATGCAGGAGAATATGGAAATATCTGGGAGCTTATGGGAATGTGTAGGAGCTTATGGGAATATCTGGGAGCTTATGGGAATATCTGGGAGCTTATGTGAATATGAAGGAGCTTATGGAAATAAGCAGAGCTTATGGGAATTTCTGGGAGCTTATGGCAATATCTACGAACTTATGGGAATATGCAGGAGCTTATGAGAATATGTAGGATTTTATTGGAACATCTCGGAAATTATGGCAATATCTGGAAGTGTATGATAATATCTGGGAGCCTATGGCAATATCTGGGAGCTTATGGGAATATGCAGGAGCTTATAAGAATATGTAAAAGCTTATGGGAATATCTGGGAGCTTATGGGAATTTTTAGGAACATATGTCACTATCTGATAGCTTATGGGAATATGTGCCAATTGATTCAACTCCTGTTAATTATTTACCGAATGGGACTATAGGCTTGTGTTCATTTTCAACCACGTAAGTTCAAAATTTTACGCATCGGTAAATTCTACTCCTATTTTTCAATATTTGAAAAAGACTATAAGCTTCGTTTTAACATTCTGCTAAACAAGGATCAACTGCCATGCATGAGTAGATTTAAGTCGTTGTCAATTATTGAAAAAGAAAGATAAGGAAAGAGAGAGAGAGACAGAGAGAGAAATTGAGAGAGAAAGAGAGAAAGGGAGAATAGGAATATATCGGATCATATGGGAATATGAGGGTGCTTATGGGATCATCTGGGAGCTTATGACACTTTTTGGGAGCTTATGGGAATATGTAGGAGCTTATGGGAATATGTAGGAGCTTATGGGAATATCTGGGAGCTTATGGGAATATCTGGGAGCTTATGTGAATATCCGGGTGCTCAAGGAAATATCTGGGAGCTTTTGGGAATATGCAGAAATTTATGGAAATATTTAAGAGCTTATGGGTATATTTGGAGCTTATGGAATATGAAGGAGCTTATGGGAAAATGTAGGAGCTTATGGGTATATGTAGGAGCTCATGGGAATATGCAGGAGCTTATGGGAATATCTGGGAGCTTATAGGAATATGTAGGAGCTTATGGGAATATGTAGGAGCTTATGGGAATATCTGGGATCTTAATACAATTCCTGGATGCTTATGGCATTATCTGAGAGCTTATGAGATTATGCAGGAGCTTATGGGAATATGTATGAGCTTATGGGAATATAAGGAGCTTATGGAAATATGTAGGAGCTTATGGGAATATCTGGGAGCTTATGGCAATATCTGGGAGCTTATGAGAATATGTAGGAGCTTATGGGGATATAAATGAGCTTATGGGATTATTTGGAGCTTATGAAAACATGTAGGAGCTTATGGGAATATGTATGAGCTTATGGGAATATCTGGGAGTTTATTGGAATATCTTGGAGCTTAAGGGAATATGTAGGAGCTTATGAGAATATCTGGGAGCTTATGGCAATATCTGAGAGCTTATGGGAATATGCAAGAGCTTATAAGAATATGTAGCAGCTTATGGGAATATATGGGAGCTTAAGGGAATATTTAGGAGCTTAAGAGAATATCTGGGAGCTTATGGCAACATATGGGAGCTTATGGGAATATGCAGGAGAATATAGGAATATCTGGGAGCTTATGGCAATTTCTGGGAGCTTATGGTGTTTTCTGGGGCTTATGGCAATATCTGGGAACTTATGGGAATATGAAGAAGCTTTTGGGAATATGTAGGAGCTTATGGGAATATCTTGGAGCTTATGGCAATATCTGGGAGCTTATTGGAATATTCAGGAACATATGGCACTATCTGGTAGCTTATTTGAATATATGCCAATTGATTCTACTCCTGTTTAGTATTTAATGAATCTGGCTATACGCTTGTTTTTATTTTCAACCACGTAGGGTCAAAATTTTACGCATCATTAAATTCTATTCCTATTTTTCAATATTTCAAACAGATTATAAGCTTCGTTTCAATTGTCTGCTCAACAATGATCAACTGATGGCGGAACTTCATGCGAAATCGAGAAAAAATGAATTTTTGAATCAGGAGTTCATAGGACAAAATATGTTTTAAACATTTCTTGTACATAATGTACATATTACTAACTGTTCTATATCTTATTTGTTAATAAAAGTTGATTAGTTATTATTAATACTCTTTTGAATTAAGCTAAAAAAAAAACTTGTCCTTTTTTTGAAGAAAAAAATATTTTTTCACCTTTTTCTTCCAAAAAATGGGGAGGTGGGGGAACTTTTTTCAAAAAAATTAAAAATGCAATTTATATTCTTAAATTACACATAAAAGTTCCTCGATTGCATGTGGTTTCATAATGCACACACCTATATACACATATGTACAGAACTATGTACACTAGGGTGGGTTGAAAATAAAAATGTGGCACGGAACTCAGGAAAACTTTGCGTTTGCATGTGAAACCAAAGAAAATCACAAAGAAATTAATTCTGGACACTTGTAAGTGCCCCATTTTTAATTTAGAAAATACTCGCTTTAATAGTATTGAAAACCACAGTAGACTTATCAAATAATGAGACACACATAACGTAAATCAATATTGTATGCAAATATAAACAGTCAAGCAATGGTAATTACTCACAGAATATAGGTATGTCCTTTTCTAACAAATCATTACTGCAAAAAATTATCACAATAATCTTGTTTTGAATCAAAACGAGGCATTAAATTGCGGGAATTTACTCGTGCACGAATAAAACCATCTCTGGCCTCAAAACCATATACAGCTTTTGAGGCATCTGTAACCAGTTTAATGCAACGTTCCACTCCTTGAGTGTGGTTCTTGTAATTCAAAGTGAGTGGCTCATTGCTGAATTTAGCAATATCATCATCTGTCAGCTTCATCGTGAGTGGTGGCTCCTGGATATCTACCCAGTTAATCAGATCAACGTAGTTTGTTGCATCATAGTTAATCGGCGTAACTTTAAACAGACGTATTGCAGCTGTAGATGCCTGGAGTCTTTGCTGGAGTATAATATCAACTGCTCTTGAGCGAATACTTTTGTCTGAATCAGCCAGCATAGCAATAAGAATATTTTCTGAGTGAGCAAAATATGCATTGCGACTAATGTAGGGCTTGACAATAGCAGCAGTTTCACTGGAAAGTTCTTTGAGAAGTTGAGTTGCATGATAGACATGTCTTGCGCCATATGTGCACGAGGGATTGTGCTTTATGTAAAACCAGTTTGCAGCATAATTAGTTACAATGAAGTGTGTGATGATGCAAAGGTTAGCAGAAGGATTGTCTGTAGCAAAATACAGGCGGCAAACCCTGTTGGCAAAAGTAAGCCATCGTGAGTGATTTAGGGGACCAGGCTTTCTAGCTGATAAATTTTCAGAAACAACACCAGTTCTAATGGCTGTTACAATATCATATAAATATTTCTGGTCACATGAGAGATCAGCTACCACATCCTCATCTAACACAGGCATACTGTGTTGACTTGTGATCTTTGTAAAATTAGCAATATGTTTCAGTTCGCAATGATGAAGTTCACGACCAATGGGACCACTTTAAACTCGTTGCTCCAGATGTTGGCCCATCCAGTGTTGTAAACAGATGGCGCAGTGGTAGTTCATTTGTGTGTAGCAAGCATATGAACCAATTCAGAGGACGTCCTAAAGCCACCTCTAGATGACGGTTTACTCCACCTTTACTACCGACATTTGCATTTGTACTGTCACAGCCTATTGCTAAGATACTATCACTTGCTTCCTGCTCTCTAATTACAGTTACAATACTGTTAGCAATATCAGTACTTCTGCCTGATGAAGGCGTCACATGTGTCAGATAGCTACTACCTGGTTCTTCAACTAGAACATAATGATTTTCAACAGTAGTGTCACCATACCACTTGCCACTTCTGTTTAAAGTAAATAATTGTGATACCTTTTGGTGACTGTCGCATATCACGTTGCAAACCCTTTCTTAAATTCAGCCTCTCACGATGTACTTTATTCTTGTCTATCACAAAGCTTTGATTCTGTTTGGTTATGAAGCCAACATCGATAAGCACTGCTGTTGCTAGGGATGCTGCAGCTCTGTCTGATATGCCATATCTGTCTGCTTCTTTTGCTAAATTTGGAAGGGGTATTCGCATCTGACCTTCAGCTACATCATCGTCACTACGACTGGATATATCATCACTAGCTACATCATCAATACTACTGGATTTATCATCACTATCATGAAGTACCTCGTCATCGCTGTCCTCTGCAACACTTTGGTCACTTGCACAACTGTTACTAGATTCTTCTTCACTAAGATTTAAGTTACTCTCAGCACTTGAAAATTTTCTTGGCATTTTATATCTTGTTTCTTCTTCAATTTTTCGTTGTAAACGCTTCTGCAATCTGGTTGTTGCTTGGAAGTCTATATTTGCCATAAACATTTTGCGAGAGTTTCTTTGATCATATAAAAACAACAGTTCATCTGGTGGAACTTTCAAATTTCTAGGACAGTTACAAGATATGCTTACTTGTTTTGTAGAATTGTCATAAGACATACTGCACTTACATGCAGCTATATTAAACAATGAGTCCAAAGTGGTCAGAAAGGTAGACTGACGTGCTGAACTTGATTTAGAACGAGACAGTTCTGAACCTGTTGAAATCATTGTTTCCACACTTTTGATTACAGATCGGTAGTGCATCGTTGGAATGGAAGCTTTGTTCCACAGACTGATAACAGCATCTGATACAGCTCTGTATTTGTCTTTGTTGGAATCATTCTTTCTTTTTTTCATATGCAAGAAATGCTGCGCAACTTGACGATTTGTCGGCAGTACATTGTGAGGAAGTTCACCGGCATCTCCAAATACTGAGTGCCGTGTTACGCTTCTTGTAGCCATTAAGTTACAAAACATTCAATTTACTGTTCTAAATAAATAACCTGCAATAGAAATAAACAACAGGCATACAAATTAAAAGGATAATATAGTTACTAAATCTTAAAATTAAGCAAGTAATAATAGAATGCATCAAGCTGAAAATGCTGGTTAACGCAATTTTCAAATTTAAAAATGGGGCACTTCCTGTAATACAAAAACAATTTAAAATTGTGTTCATTATTTCAGAGGTCATTTGTCAAATAAATACGGAGTTCCGTAATGATATTCCAATATTTTCTCTTTTTCAACCCACCCTAATGTACACACCTATACACACACATATGCACACACCTATATACAAATATGTACACACCTATGTACACACCTACACACACCTACACACACAACTATATACATCTATGTGCACATCTATGTACACACCTATGCACACACCTATGTACACACATCTATATACATACCTATATATACCTATACACACACCTATATACACCTATGTACACACCTATATACACACCTATACACACACATACATATATATATATATATATATATATATATATACCTATGCACACAGCTTAGTACACACCTATGCACACACTTATGCCCACTGATGTATACAGTATGAAAGTCCTAGAAGGATTTTTTTTTAGTCTTCGTTAAAACTCGAACTAGACAAAAAGTTAAAATAAAAATAATTCAGTTTAACAAACATGCACATTTAATGCTAATTTAGTTTTTAAGTGAATTATTTCATATCAAAACGTTTTAGCAGACTATAGTCAAACTGTTTCTATGCATTTACTGCTGCACCATTTTCTATTTAAAAATGAACACAAAAAATTATTTCAAATATTAACTACTTATTGTGAATAGACCGATATATATATATATATATATATATATATATATATATATATATATATATATATATATATATATATATATATATATGTTTTTTTTTTGTAAAGACTGAAAAATGTTAACCTTCCGCATTATTTCAATATTATGAATTATAATAATAGCTCAGCGTCATGTTATATTAATTAATTCCGACCCCACCCCCACTTTCCATCCTGCTACCAGGGCCTCTTTATATTATAGGCACAGTAGGCACTGTTCCTAGGGCCTACGGACTTTTCAAAGGCCTACGAAGTCCAGAACATAAAGTGAAAAAAAGTGCATTATTGAAAAAAAATGAAATCGATGAGGGTTTGAAAGTGCCTACGGCCTACGATGACTTTAAAACGGCCCTGCCTGCAACTGACATATTTTGAGTTATTTCAGTATAATTAAAAAGATACAAATATTACAATTTGATGCCAATGCCTGATGGCAATGCCCGATGGCAATGCCTGATAGCAATTTCCGGTTTCAATGCATGATGGCAATGTCTGATGGCAATGTCTGATGGCAATGTCTGATGGCAATGTCTGATCGCAATGTCTGATGGCAATGTGTCATGGCAATGTCTGATGGCAATGTCTGATGGCAATGTCTCATGGCAATGTCTGTTGGCAATGCATGATGGCAATATCTGATGGCAATGTCCAATGGAAATGTCCGATGGCAATGTCTGATGGCAATGTCTGATGGCAATGTCTGATGGCAATGTCTGATTGCAATGTCTCATGGCAATGTCTGTTGGCAATGCTTGATGGTAAAATCTGATGGCAATGTCCAATGGCAATGTCCGATGGCAATGTCTGATGGCAAAGTCCAATGGCAATGCATGATGGCAATGCCTGATTCATGTCAATGTGTAATGTCAATGTATAATGTCAATGTCTAGCTTCATTGCACACTAAAGAAAAGGCAAACGAAATCAGTAAAAACACAAAATAATCATTTAATTTATCGTCAATTAATCCTCACGATCATTAACATAAGTATAATAAATTTACTTGCTTTCATTGTTTACTACTAGTCTCAGCCATGTAAAAACATATGATGTATTCCATTTGAATGTGATATTTCTCAAAGAATAGTTGGACGATTAACACGTCGTATCATCTCTATCACTGATTTCGTCAGGAGTCTGATTCAAGGATGACTCTACGGTCAGTGTTGGAAGTGTCAGTAGGTCCTCTGATGAAACTTGACATAAATTTATGTTTAAATCATAACTGCTTTCAATCCTTCAATCCTAGTGTGATTGTAATGATCTGATATTTTGTAACGATCTGACATTTTGCAATGATCTGATGTTTTGTAATGATCCGACTATTTATGTCCCTCTTTATTATATGTTAAATGTTGTAATGCAATTTGTACAATCCAAATCTTTAACCAGTATTATCCAGGTAGTTCAAGTAAAATTACAGAAATATATTTAAAAATCATACATCATAATACATTCTTATATTTCAAATGACGGTAAAAAATTGTTTTAAAACATTTAAGTCAATACAAGGATGAAGTGTTTATCACTTAATTATAATTGGATGGTTTGCACAGAACATTTTTCTCCACGCTTGCAGTGACTTGGGTATGGGCACTAAATAAAACAGAGGTAGATGACTGACTGGCCTAGCTGGGATTTAAACCAGCTACAACAGAATGCAGATTAGCTGACTACCAAAGTGCCTCCGTCTCACTCGAAGTTACAAAATGTATTGCAATTATACAAGCATTTGTTCAATAATAATATCATTAATGACAAAACTCTGTTTATTATACTGAGAGTAAGTCTTTAAAAGTGACTTAAAGTAAAAACAAGCTAACTAATAACCTGACATCAAAGTAAAACGTCCGAAATTCAAGATATTTTTTATTGATTAAATATTGTAAGCTCAATAGCATCAACATCTAGCTTCTATATTTGGGTTTTTAAAATCCATTTTTGAATGTGTTCGCTTCTTAAATACGTAGCTTTCTGTTAGTCAAAAATCCATTTTGCAACTTAAAACAAAAATCAAAATTCTTATGTATGCATTTTCCCCCCATCAAATTAATAAAAAATGAAAAATTCTGTCTAGATATTCTTACGACTTTCATTTTAGAAACAGATCAATTTTCGGTTTAGGTTGGAAGGTAAGAAGTGTTGGTGGAAACGTAACAATATTAAATCATTTTTTAATTTATAAATAGAGTTGACAATTTGTGAAAATCACATTACTTCGTACTGGATGGGACATGTATATGTCATTGTAGGTATGTCTTAAGCCCAGGGCCGCTTTATCCTATGGGCACAGTAGACACTGTGCCTAGGGCCTACGGACTTTTCAAGGGCCTACGAAAGCCAGAACATAACGTGAAAACAAGTGCATTCTTGAAAAATATTATAAATGAAATCGGGGAGGGCCTACGACTTTGAAATGTCTAGGGCCTACGAAGACCTTATAACGGCCCTGCGTGAGCCATATACTTACGATATTGACACTTGTAGCCAAACCAGCCTCTGACACAAAAAGATTATAAGCTTCGTTTCAGTTTTCTGCTAAACAATGATCAATTGTCATGCATAAGTAGATTCAAGTCTATGTCAATTATTGAAAAAAGAGAGATAAGGAAAGAGAGACAGAGACAAAGAGAGAAAGAGAGAGAGAGAACGAGAGAGAGAGAGAATGGGAATATATGGGAACTTATGGGAATATGAGTGTGCTTACGGGAATATCTGGGAGCTTATGGCAATATCTGGGAGATTATGGGAATATGTAGGAGCTTACGGGAATTTGTAGGAGCTTATGGGAATATTTGGAGCTTATGGAAATATAAAGGACCTTATGGGAATATGTAGGAGCTTTTGGGAATAAGTAGGAGCTTATGAAAATATAAGGTGCTTATGGAAATATGAAGGAGCTTATGGGAATATCTGGGAGCTCATGGGAATATGAAGGAACTTAGGGGAATATGTAGGAGCTTATAGGAATAAGTAGGAGCTTATGGGAATATGTAGGAGCTTATAGGAATAAGTAGGAGCTTATGGGAATATCTGGGTGCTTATGGCAATATCTGGAAGTTTGTATCAAAATCTTGGTGCTTATGGGAATATGTAGGAGCTTATGCGAATATCTTAAGCTTTTGGCAATATCTGGGAGCTTATTGGAATATTTAGGAACATATGGCACTATCTGGTTGCTTATGGGAATATATGCAATTGATTTTACTCCTGTTTAGTATTTAACGAATAGGACTATAGGCTTGTGTTTATTTTCAACCACGTAGGGTCAGATTTTTACGCATCTGTAAATTCTACTCCTATTATTCAATATTTGAAACAGACTATAAGTTTCGTTTTAAATTTCTGCTATACAATGATCAACTGCCATGCATGAGTAGATTCAAATCTATGTCAAATATTGAAAAAGAGTGAAAAAGAAAGAGAGAGAGACAGAGAGAGAGAAAGAAAGAGAGAAAGAGAGAGAGAATGGGAATATCTGGGAACTTATGGGAATATGTAGGGGCTTATGGGAATATGTAGGAGCTTATTGGAATATGAGGAGCTTATGGAAATATGTAGGAGCTTATGTGAATATTTAGGAGCTTATGGGAATGTTTGGAGCCACGTAGGGTCAAAATATTACGCATCAGTAAATTCTACTCCTGTTTTTCAATATTTGAAACAGACTATAAGCTTTGTTTCAATTTTCTGCTAAACAATGATCAACTGCCATGCATGAGCTGATTCAAGTCTATGTCAATTATCGAAAAAAAAATAAGGAAAGAGAGAGAGAGAGAGAGAAAGAGAGAGATAGAAAGAGAATGGAAATATATGGGGTTTTATGGGATTATGAGGGTGCTTATGGGAATATCTGGGAGCTTATGGCAATATCTGGGAGCTTATGGTAATATGTAGGAGCTTATGGGAATATAAAGAGCTTATGGAAATATGTAGGAGCTTATGGGAATATCTGGGAGCTTATGGGAATATGTAGGAGCTTATGGGAATATGTAGGAGCTTATGGGAATATCTGGGAGCTTATGGAAATATGCAGCGGCATATGGGAATATCTGGGAGCTTATGGGAATATCTAAGAACTTATGGGAATACGCAGGAGCTTATGAGAATATGTAGGAGCTAATGAGAATATTTAGGAACTTATGGCAATATCTGGAAGTGTATGACAATATCTAGGAGCCTTTGGCAATATCTGGGAACTTATGGTAATATGCAGGAGCTTATAAGAATATGTAGCAGCTTATGTATCTGGTATCTAATGGGAATATATGCCAATTGATTCTACCCCTGTTTAGTATTTAACGTAGGGTCAACATTTTATGCATCAGTAAATTCTACTCCTATTTTTCAATATTTGAAACAGACTATAAGCTTCGTTTCAAGTTTATGCTAAACAATGATCAATTGCCATGCATAAGTAGATTCAAGTCTATGTCAATTATTGAAAAAGAGTGAAAAGGAAAGAGAGATAGAGAGAGACAGAGAGAAAGAAAGAAAGAGAGAGAGAATGGGAATATATGGGAACTTATGGGAATATGTAGGGGCTTATGGGAATATGTAGGAGCTTATTGGAATATGTAGGAGCTTATGGGAATATTTAGGAGCTTATGGGAATGTTTGGAGCTTATGGAAATATGTAGGAGCTTATGGGAATATAAGGAGCTTATCGAAATATGTAGGAGCTTATGGGAATATCTAGGAGCTTATGGGAAAATGTAGGAGCTTATGGGAAAATGTAGGAGCTTATAGGAATATCTGGGAGCTTATGGTAATATTTGGGAGCTTATGGGAATATGGAGGCTCATATGGGAATATCTGGGAGTTTATGGCAATATCTGGGAGCTTATGGGAATATGAAGGAGCTTATGAGAATATGTAGGACATTATGGCAATATCTGGGAGCTTATGGCAATATCTGGGAGCTTATGGAAATATGCAGCGGCATATGGGAATATCTGGGAGCTTATGGGAATATCTAAGAACTTATGGGAATACGCAGGAGCTTATGAGAATATGTAGGAGCTAATGAGAATATTTAGGAACTTATGGCAATATCTGGAAGTGTATGACAATATCTAGGAGCCTTTGGCAATATCTGGGAACTTATGGTAATATGCAGGAGCTTATAAGAATATGTAGCAGCTTATGTATCTGGTATCTAATGGGAATATATGCCAATTGATTCTACCCCTGTTTAGTATTTAACGTAGGGTCAACATTTTATGCATCAGTAAATTCTACTCCTATTTTTCAATATTTGAAACAGACTATAAGCTTCGTTTCAAGTTTATGCTAAACAATGATCAATTGCCATGCATAAGTAGATTCAAGTCTATGTCAATTATTGAAAAAGAGTGAAAAGGAAAGAGAGATAGAGAGAGACAGAGAGAAAGAAAGAAAGAGAGAGAGAATGGGAATATATGGGAACTTATGGGAATATGTAGGGGCTTATGGGAATATGTAGGAGCTTATTGGAATATGTAGGAGCTTATGGGAATATTTAGGAGCTTATGGGAATGTTTGGAGCTTATGGAAATATGTAGGAGCTTATGGGAATATAAGGAGCTTATCGAAATATGTAGGAGCTTATGGGAATATCTAGGAGCTTATGGGAAAATGTAGGAGCTTATGGGAAAATGTAGGAGCTTATAGGAATATCTGGGAGCTTATGGTAATATTTGGGAGCTTATGGGAATATGGAGGCTCATATGGGAATATCTGGGAGTTTATGGCAATATCTGGGAGCTTATGGGAATATGAAGGAGCTTATGAGAATATGTAGGACATTATGGCAATATCTGGGAGCTTATGGCAATATCTGGGAGCTAATAGCTATATCTGGGAACATATGGGAACATGTAGGAGCTTATGGGAATATAAAGAGCTTATGGAATATGTAGGACCTTATGGTAATATCTGGGAGCTTATGGGAATATAAAGGAGCTTATGGAAATATGTAGGACCTTTGGGAATATCTGGGAGCTTATGGCAATATCTGCGAACTTATGGGAATATGCAGGAGCTTATGAGAATATGTAGGAGCTTATGGGAATAACTGGGAGCTTATGGCAATATCTGGAAGCTTATGACAATATCTGGAAGCATATGTCAATATCTGGGAGATTATGGGAATATGCAGGAACTTGTGATAATATGTAGGAGCTTATGGGAATATCTTCGAGATTATGGCAATATCTGGGAGCTTATGGGAATATGTGGGATCTTATGGCACTATCTGGTAGCTTATGGGAATATATGCCAAATGTCTTGCTCCATTGGATTCTACCACAGTTTTGCTTTGGGCTTTGTTTACTAAGCTATGTTTACATTTTGTACAGGCTTTCTGGTCATATGTCTTGCTCCAGTGGACGCTACTACAGTTTAGTATTGGGCTATGTGGACTAAGAAGCCATGTTTACATTTTGTACAACTTAACTGGACAATCGTCTTGCTCCAGTGGACGTTACTACAGTTTTTATTTCGCTATGTTTACTAAGCTATGTTTACATTTTTGAAAACCTATCTGGTTAATCGTCTTGCTCCAGTGGATTCTACTACAGTTTTCTATTGGGTAATGTTGACTAAGCTATGTTTACATTTTGTACAAACTTTTCTGGTCAATCGTCTTGATCCTGTATATGGTACAACAATTTTGTATTGGGCCACATTTTAAAATATGTTTACATTTTGTAAACCTTTGTTGTCAATCGTATTTTTCCAGTCGATGCTACTTAGGGTTCGAAGTCGCGTCACGTTACGCGTAAGTTACCGTAAATTACGCGTAATTTACGGTAACGTAATTTTGGAAAATTACGCGTAAATTACGGAAATTTAAAAAATGCATATTTGACGGCCATTTTTAATTGTTTCTGTCGCAATTTGTTGTGTTAAAATTTCAGTGATAAGGAGTACAATCTACATCCGGCCACAAGCCTAAACCGGAAGTATTCGTTTGGTAAAACAGCGTAAACCGCACAGTATATTGTTTGTTTTAATCGTTTTAGTAAACATAATAAAATAAATATTTTCAATAAGGAAGCCAAAGTCTGGTTAAAAATAAGACAAAATCATAAAATTTTTCTACACAATGCCGCCATGAGCTGTATGGCAAGCGGCCGCAAGCCTACAGGGAGGTTATAAAACCCAAAAATCAAAAAAAAAAAAATAATAATTTTTAAACATTATCTATATATGTTCCAAATGTCATGAAACGTATAGAAAACATTTTTCACTGACATGAATTTTTGTTTTATTGTAATTTGGAAAAACCCAATTTTTTTTGAAACATTATCTATAATAATATATGCTTCCGTCGATCGCGTCGGCCGTATTACGCTGCGTATTGCACCCACGTCGTCTGTATTTCGCTGCGGATTGCACTAGCGTCGATCGCGTGTGCCGTCTTTTGCTGAGTTCGGCAACCGCAGCGGTCGTATTTCGCGCCGCATTGTACCCGTCCCGCGTCGACCGTATTAGACGGTATTACTCAGCCAAAGATGGCCGCCGCTGATGTAGTCAATACGACGAAATACGTGGACAGCGGGGCAAATTAGTATGACCTGTAAATTACAAGTAAAAACATTTAAAAACATTAATAAAAATACGCCTACTAGCAATCAGTGAGCGTTAGCAACAAAAGGAATATAAATTTTCAATTAATTTGGCATTAATGACACGCGTAATTTTGGCGTAAATTACGCGCGCAAATCTTACGCGTAATTTTCGAACCCTAACCCGCGCATTGCACCCGCCCCGCGTTGACCGTATTAGACGGTATTACTCAGCCAAAGATGGCCGCCGCTGATGCAGTCAGTACACGACGAAATACGTGGCCGATGCGGACGACAGGCAAATTAGTATGACCGGTTTATTACAGGTTAAAACCTTTGAAAACATTTTTAAAAATACACCTACTAGCAATCAGTGAGCGTGAGCAACAAAAGGAATATAGACCTTTCTCACTTGTATTCCTGCGCGTCAGCTGTCGTTGTGAAAGAATCATAATGGGCTTCCGGTCGCTTTGTTTATACTTGATTAATACTTAACTCGATTATTTTTCCTACTTTTTTTGTCTAATATATGATAAAATGACTTTAAATTTAATACCAAAATTTAATTTTTGTGATGTTGACAAGTTTTTGAAGTCACAAAATGTCCCGATATAAGATTATGTAAAGACTTATGTAGGTACTTATGTAGAGACTTATGTAGGTACTTATGTAGGGTCATATGTAGAGACTTATGTAGGGTCATATGTAGGGACTTATGTAGAGTCATATGTAGAGACTTGTGTAGGTTCATATGTAGGGACTTATGTAGGGTCATATGTAGAGACTTGTGTAGGGTCATATGTAGGGACTTATGTAGGGTCATATGTAGGGGCCTATGTAGGGTCATATGTAGGGACTTATGTAGTCATATGTAGGGACTTATGTAGGGACTTATGTAGGGTCATATGTAGAGACTTGTGTAGGGACTTATGTAGGGACTTATGTAGGGTCATATGTAGGGACCTATGTAGGGTCATATGTAGGGACTTATGTAGGGACTTATGTAGGGACTTATGTAGGGACTTATGTAGAGACTTATGTAGGGACTTATGTAGGGACTTTTGTAGGGTCATATTAAGGACTTATGTAGGGACTTATGTAGGGTCATATGTAGGGACATGTGTAGGAACCTATGTAGGGTCATATGTAGGGACTTATGTAGGGTCACATGTAGGGACTTATGTAGTCATATGTAGGGACTTATGTAGGGACTTATGCAGGGTCATATGTAGAGACTTGTGTAGGGACTTATGTAGGGACTTGTGTAGGGTCATATGTAGGGACTTATGTAGGGTCATATGTTGGGACTTATGTAGAGATTTATGTAGGGTCATATCTAGGGACTTATGTAGAGATTTATGTAAGGACTTGTGTAGGGTAATATGTAGGGACTTATGTAGAGACTTATGCGGGGTCATATGTAGGGACTTATGTAAGGTCATATGTAGGGACTTATGTAGGGTCACATGTAGGGACTTATGTAGTCATTTGTAGGGACTTATGTAGGTACTTATGTAGGGATTAATGTAGGGTCATATGTAGGGACTTATGTAAGGTCATATGTAGGTTCATATGTAGGGTCACATGTAGGGACTTATGTTGTCATTTGTAGGGACTTATGTAGGTACTTATGTAGGGATTAATGTAGGGTCATATGTAGGGACTTATGTAGGGTCATATGTAGAGACTTATGTAGGTACTTATGTAGGGATTAATGGAGGAACTTATGTACTATGTAGGGTCGTAGTTATGTACTTATGTAGGGTCATATGTAAAACAGTATATTTTTGGTTTGCATATATTGTGCGATAGATAGTAATTAAAAATCGGTAGTAAAAGGTTTGAAACTACTACCTCATTATGATTTTAAGATAATAATAATAATAAATAATCACACTGAAAAATATATTAAATTTTGATTATTTGATTTTCATGATTAAAATTAAAAGAATAGCAGGTAACAGAAATTTATTATTCGCAAATTCAAGTACATTAATTGGTACCGGAAGTGTAACTTGTACATCAAAACAAACAACCCGGTAAGGGGACTACTTTATGAGAAAGGTCTATAAATTTTCAAGTAATTGGGAATTAATGGTACGCGTAATTTAGGCGTAACTTACGCGTACTTACGCGCGCCAATCTTACGCGTATTTTTCGAACCCTAATGCTACTACAATTTTTTATTGTGCAATAGTACCCAAGCTATGTTTATGAATTGTACAATATTTCTGGTAAATCGTCTTGCTCCAGTGGGTTCTACTACAGTTTTGCAGTGGGTTAAGTTTACTAAGCTATGTTTACATTTTGTACAGCCTTTCTGGTCAGTCATCTTTTTCCAGTGGATGATACTACAGTTTTGTATTCAGCTATGTTTACTAAGCTATCTTTAAATATTGTACAACGCCTCTGGTCAATTGTATTACTCCAGAGGATTCTACTACAGTTTTGTATTAGACTGGGTGGACTAAGCTATGTTTTCTTTTTTTTACAACTTAACTGTACAATCGTCTTGCTCCAGTGGACGCTAATATAACATATTTTTAGGGTATGTTTACTAAGCTTTGCTTAAATTTTGTCTACATTTTTTTGGAAAATCGTCTTATTTCAGTGGATGCTACGACAGTTTTGTATTGGACTAATTTGACAAAGCTTTGTTTACATTATACATTACCTTACTGTTCAATCGTCTTGCTCCAGTGGACGCTACTACTGTTTTTTTCGCTATGTTTACTAATATGATTATTATTATCTTAACTGTACAAACAACATTAATAAATGTATAGATTACATGGGGTTCCCCTAGTTAACTGTACAAACAGCATTAATAAATGTATAGATTACATTGGTTTCCCCTAGTTAACTGTACAAACACCTTTAAAAATGTATAGATTACATTGGTTTCTGCTAGTTAACTGCGCAAAATAACAACAGGTTGGGCAAGGGCAGATTTAAGGACGGGCGTAACGGGTGCGCGCCTAGAGCCCCATAATTTTTCGGAGCCCCACAGAGCCCAATTTTAAACCTTATGATATACCTCTCTTTATTTAAAGGGCCCAATATTTTTTTCTGCTTCCGGGGCCTCAACAAACAGTATTCCGCCGCTAGATGGAGGTCATGTTAACTCGTAGTTATGAAATAGTTTGAATATGATGCCTAAAACTCTATACCTAGTTCTACTAAATCGGGCATACATTTGCAAGGGTTGGTTTATTAGTGGGAACGGATGTTTGTGCGTTAAAGAGCTCGACTGTCGATCTGACGTTATCTGGTTCGATCTTTTGTGATGTCCGATGGATATTTCAGGTTATTGCTTTAGTCCCTGTCATATCTCCCGTAGTGCCTCCATGGCCATTGCGCTATAGGGGACTGTGGTAATGAAAGAATGGCACTATAAAACCATTCCATTAGTTGTTTTTAGGATTTAAGAGATTTCATATCATCCTTACACGGATGTCACACACACACCTACAGTGTGGACTAAGTGATATTTTTTGTCAGGCTTTGGTGGGGATGAACGAATGGTGCCAAAACAAACGTAACAGTATGGAGTGTATCGATACTAAAGTTAAACTCATATTAACTGCCCCACATACTTCAAAGACTTTGTGTTAAATATGTAAACAAATTAATCTATGGTGGTGTCATTAAATAAATGTTCCAGTATAGTAAACATAGTGGTAAACAATTGAGTTTACTGTAAGTCCACTAGTAAAATTTGTAAGCAACGCATTGGCTTCTGACTCGGGGGAAGCACCTAGCTTAGTTAACTTGACCGCACTGACCTTTGTCCACGGGCTAAATATGTAAACATTGGTTACATGCCTCTGTCAGGGGAAGTACCTAGCTTAGTAAACAGTAGCATTGACGTTGATTGGTCTACTGCCTGTACTACCAGGTGAATTTTTTAATCAAAGCTTAGTCAATACTTTTATCAGGGGGTTTCCCTAGCCCTATCCACATGGTTCTATAAACAGGTATAATGTCCACTCGAATAAATTGATATGCACCTGTAATGGTTATTAAAATATTTCCTAAGATAAAAGAATACAATTACTACATACAATAATTTACACTATTACGGCTCGGGCAAATTTCATCTGTGACACCATCAAATTTAAATGACTGTTTAGCTGATCAATACATTATATGATGAATACATTATGCGATCAATAGATTATGTGATTAGTACATTATGTGATCAATATATTTAGTTATCAATACATTATGTTTGTATGACTACACCTCAATATCTAAGAATTCAAAATTTATCTATGAAGAATAAAAAAAAAATTTAGGAATTTAATGACAATGTTCTGTGTGAGTATCTCATTCTTTTATTTTTTTTAGTTTCTTATACGAGTCCACACATAGAATATAATAAATAATGTCATTATTAGTGAAAAAATGGCAACATCGCTCTGTGGGTCTGTGGGTCAAGTGGCCGACTAATAAAAAAGAAAAGTTTAAAGATCAGCTTCCTGTTATGCAGATAATTATATACAAAGTACGATAGACAGCCATGGAGATACTTTGGTGGATAAGAAGATAGAAAGATAAACAAACAATGACAGCGTCATAACGAATGAAGGGGACATAGTTAAATAGTTGCATGGATAGATGGATTAATAGTTGATGACTAACTGATCACTAATTGATTGTTAATATTGATGTAGATGGGGAGATTGAGTGTAACTCTTCAGCTCAGTTTTTTAAAACTCAATATATATGTATGTGTGTGTGTGTTGTATGCGTATGTGTGTTGTATGCGTGTTTGTGTTGTATGCGTGTTTGTGTTTCCCATAAAAGCCCATGAAGAGGACTGGTTAGTAAGTCCACAGTATTTGTAATTTTCTCCCACACACACACACACACACACACACACACGCACACGCACACGCACACGCACACGCACACGCACACGCACTCGCACACGCACACGCACACGCACACGCACACGCACACGCACACGCACGCCAAATATAAAAATATGAAATCACGTAAAATAATATTTAAAAACAAAAATTTAATATTTTTTATTGTGAACAATATAATAAATTGTATAAATTCAAGCTTGATTTAAAAAAAAAAAGAAGAAAGAACAAGACGTGAAAGTGATTGTATTTCACAGATTGTATGATACATCAATACAGATAATATTTCACAGATTGTATAATATATCAATACATCTTGGAATATGTTCTTATAATGAAAAATATAATGGTTATTTCCTTATTTAACTCTTGATTCCATTACCAAAAAAAAAAATAGAATAAAATGACAACCAGTAACAAATTTCATACATTTTAGAATGTGTATGTGTGTGTGTGTATTTTAGTTTAATCCTTTAGAAATCTCACATAAATAAGCAAATGTTGAATCTACATCATTATGTTTACATACATAAGATTTCT
This sequence comes from Bulinus truncatus, assembly GCA_021962125.1. Classification (NCBI taxonomy): domain Eukaryota; kingdom Metazoa; phylum Mollusca; class Gastropoda; family Planorbidae; genus Bulinus; species Bulinus truncatus. The sequence goes on along the minus strand of JAGDYQ010000004.1, from coordinate 10,936,093 downwards.
TACGTCAAGAATTAAACAGTTGAAATCCACCTTGTTATTTTGATAATGACCCCAGGTTATATATGTTAGAGTCTTATTACTGTACGAGCTGAGCCAGACATTTTCATTCAGTTTATCAGTACCCGAGATCCAAACAAGCAATTTGCCATATTCCTGACCAAATCTCTCACAAAGTTCTACTCGTCGTCATTATTGATTTCAGCCAAATGTCCACCGTACAATTCACATGTCTGCTCAGCTTACTAAATATCGAAATTATTCCCGAACATTTTCGTTAAGTAATAAAGTTTTCCTTCATAAACATCAGATTCATAATAGTTGGTCTTCAATGTTGTTGGCCTTTGAGTTTTTGATCTATTCAAACTGTCGATTTGTGTTGTAATGTTATCATGACGAACCTTAAGATCAGCGCAGTTATCTATCCCTGCACACTTATAGAGTGTTTTATTCACTTGTCGCGACACCATTTTTTTAAATTAATGCGTAGTTATTTTTTGGTGATTTATCTAAAATCTAAATACAGATTCTGAGCTTTTTATATTTGTACAACAAACAGTAAATAAGCATTCGAATAATTACAAAGATATGCAATCTCAGATAATAAAGTGGCTTCACTGTTTAACATGTTTCTTTGAGATTATTCGCTTTGATCAAATGTAAATTTTGTCCTCAATATCTTTGTAAATAAGGCAGAGAAAAAGATAAGGTTATGACATCATCACTCTTTGATATACTAAAGTAAGCAAGTCTGAAGATTAGTTCATAAGGTTGCATTCAACAATAATATCATTGCAGGAGTCATAGAAAATTACCGAGTAACTCTATTTTCATTATCATCTATTATGTCAAATGTTGTGATACAATACAATATAATATGTTGTTTGTATTAGAAAAACATATACTGTCTTATTGGACATATACCTAAAATAGTTCTTAGCATTGTACGGTAGAGCGCTCGACTTTTGACGTGAAGGTCCCGTGTATTATCTCTTGTGAGAACGAAGGGAATTTTTCTTATTACGTTAAAATTCTCTCCATGTCCCCCGTGGTCCTTACATTGTAATTGCACTATAAGAAATGGAGGGGATGATAGGTGGGTAGTAAAAAACATTGCCTGAGTGATCTATAGGATCTAAGGAATAAAAAAAAAACTTGTCTTTACAGGGACTTCATAGGTAGCAGTACTTTATACTTGTCAGTAATGGGAATGTATCTATACTAGTTATAGAAGTGATAGTTATACACAGCTATCTCCCTTGCCTTTTTACAGTCTAGTGGTCCAACTTCACTCCCCTCCTCCCATAACTCTGACATACTTACCTTAGACACTAGGGTTATGACTTTTTCTGTCAACAAAAGGCCATATATGCAATAGATGAATAATTGCATGTAAAATAAGAAAAACATAATGATTTATTTTTCTGTTGAAAAAACTTCCCCCACCAACCACCAAATCTCCATGGGTAACAGAATTTAAGTTATAATGTATCTTTAGCATATTAGTAAAGTTTTAAATTTGAATTTTTTTCTTCTGCGTTACTTCCTAATGTATTTTTTTTGCATTTCAGACAATAACTTGATTCTAATTTTGATTTATTCAAGATGTCTTTCAAGAAGTCGGCAAACGCTGTGTTAAGAAATGAGACTGTGTGGGCAAAGAATCTCACACATTTCAGCCATTCGCTGAAAAAACGTCAAAAACTGTTCAAATTTGTTGTCGATTCTTTAGAGCGTCTCTGCAAATTGCCCAGAGAGCTGGAAATTGTTGGTCGCTACTTGGCGCTTGCTGAAGTTAAGAAATCAAGAGAAGTAAGGTTGAAACAAATTTGTGTCGAGGTTACAAGCTTGTGGCAAAAGATGAATTTTCCTATTGCATGCAGGCAAAGTGTAAAGAGAAAGATCACTAATGTTATTAGCAAGTATGACAAGTATATGAAGAAGCCAACAGCAGAAACTGAAGAATCATTCTCAGATTTATGTGACGTAACTAAATATGATGGAGTATGGCTCTGTGCCGAAGACAAGAAATTGTATGACGCACAGGTGCAGTCTAAAGGTAAAGTTGGTTACACCACTGAAAAAGAAGCAAGCAAAGAAACCATTCACCCATCCAAAAGAAGAAAATTTATGAACACAGAGCCAACTACAAGCAAATCTTGTAATTTACAAGAAACAAGCACTTCTGAAAGTGAAAAGTGCACATCAGGTGAAGAAGAAACTTTTAGCGATGTGTCTATTGAGTCAGAAAAGAAGAAGAAAGTTTATCATTCTACTAGAAGTGCACGAAAGTTGGTTAGATATGGAAAAGTATCATCGAATAAGGCGCAAAATGTTTGTAGAATTCTTCAAAGAAGATAATCCTCAAGTTGCAACACCATCTCAATCAGGTATTTATAAAGCTGTATATAAAGAAGCACAGAAGCTTGAAGAAACATACATAAAGAGCTTAAAGAACGAAAATTGGTCTCTGCATTTTGACGGAAAATTGATAAATAAAGTAGAACATCAAGTGGTGGTCCTTAAAAATGAGGAAAATGAAATTAGGCTTTCTGTACTGGTTCTGCCAGACGCTAAGTCACAAACTATTGCACATGCAATAGAGAATACTATAGACAAATTCAACTTATGGCAAGCAATAAAAATGATTGTATGTGATACCACAGCTGTGAATACTGGTAGGCAAAATGGTGTTGTTGTGCGACTGCAACGTAAATTTCAAGATCATGGCATCGACAAGCCGATATATATTGGATGCCAGCATCACATACTAGACAGGGTATTAAAACATGTATTTGATCAGTTGTTTGGTGAATGTAGTACATCGCCTGATATTAATTATCCATTTGTAACAAATATACTACAGAACTATGAACACCTGAAAGAAGTGTACCGGTCAGAACTAGGATCTGAAGACATGGAAGGAGAAGACAAAGATGTTGGGTGGCGAGATGACATGAAGTTTCTTTATCAGTTAATCAGAGTCTTTAATCATTACAAAGAGTTCAAGAAAATGATCAAAGTGAAATTTCATGCATTGCCAGGCTTGTCTAATGCTCGTTGGAATTCTAGAGCAACTTTTGCTCTGCTATCATATATCCTCGTACCAGAATCTCGGGCCCTGCTAGACGAAGGGTGTACTTTCATTTCGGGAAACTGGAGTAAAGTGTGGTTTGGTGGTCAAATGTTTAATGATCAGGATTATGAAAATTTGCTGCAGCAAAGTGAAAAGTACCCCAAAGCAGCCGTCTGTCTTAATAAACATTGGTCTACAAATCCTTCACCCCTGAATACACAGCGCAGCAACATTTGTGCCGAGAGAGCCATCAAGGTGATGCAGGACTTGCATCCACTTTGCCGCAGTAAAGAGAAACTAAATTTGCGCTTTCTTTTGAGTAACAAGTAGTTGACACTGATTTTAGGACAACTGAAACTGGTATCTAATTTAATTGCTAATCACAGTGTATTATATGTTAACAAGCACTAGTATGTGTTGCCTTTTCATATTATTACTGCAAAATGTTTATTTTTATGGATTGTTTGATATTAATAGTTATGCTAGTTCTGCATCTTCTCTGCAAACTCCGTATTTTATGGCTCTGTCAGTTTTTGGTTTTGGCCGGCAAAATGGTTTGCATGTAAAAAGAAAATCGAAGTGGTGGGTGACATTTTTTTACAAAATTATTACAAATAATGCGTTTTTATAATGTTTACATTAATGTTCATCAGGTACGGCTATGGCGTTTTGAAAATTTCACAAAAAAATTAAAAGTCATATCCCTATTAGACACAATTGAAACACAAAATAAAATAAAATAATAAAATAAACATAATTTCCAAAGACAGAAATAAACAATTAATATAAAGACATAAGTAATGAGAGGCACATATAAAAGATACATTACAGATAAACAGACATTTTCAAATGACACAAGAATACAACATACAACACAAAGAGTCTCATTATTTATGAATACTTATTAAACCTATGACCCCATACAATACACACTAGGCTTATTGTCCAATACAATACACACTAGACCTTTTGTGCCATACGATACACACTAGACGTATTGTCCAAAAAGATACACACTAGACGTTATTGTCCTATACAATACACGCTAGACTTATTGTCCCATATCAGACAAAATATACTTATTGTCCCATATGATACACACTAGACTTATTATCCAATACAATACACACTAGACCTATTGTCCAATACAATACACACTAGACTTATTGTCCAATATGATACACACTAGACTTATTATCCAATACGATACACACTAGACTTATTGTCCAATATGATACACAATAGACTTATTATCCAATACGATACACACTAGACTTATTGTCCAATATGATACACACTAGACTTATTGTCCAATACGATACACACTAGACTTATTGTCCAATACGATACACACTAGACTTATTGTCCAATACGATACACACTAGACTTATTGTCCAATACGATACACACTAGACTTATTGTCCAATACGATACACACTTGACGTATTGTCTAATACGATACACACTAGATATATTGTCATATACGACATACACTAGACGTATTTTCTAATACGATACACACTAGACTTATTGTCAAATACGAAACACACTAGACATTTTGTACCATACGATGACTCTAGACGTATTGTTCCATACTATACACAATTATTGTTATGACTTATTGTCCCGTACGTAACACACTAGTCTTATTGTCCCATAAAAATGACAAAAATAATGACATATACATATTCATATTTACATTCACATATGAAAATATTTTAATAAATTAACTGATAAACACTCTGAATTATGCATTAGAGAAACGCATATTGAGCTACAAAATTGTATATACTAACATACATTTATGGGCGTATTCATGGGGGGGGGGAGCAAAGGGGGGCATCTGCCCCCTTAATTTTGAAAAAAATGTCATATAAAAGGGGGAATTTGCTCCCCCCCCCCTAACATTTAAAAAAAAATGTCATAAAGTTGTTATTTGCCCCCCCCCCCCTGGAAAAATTCGTAGCGACGCCCATGCATACATTACAAGCATTAGACCACCAATTGAATATTCTGAAGACTTTGTACACTGCAAATACAAATGTTTACTGAATTACATAATGAAAGGTGTTGGTGTTGCACTAGTAATCATACTTATGTTTTAATGACTTTTATTAACAGCCTCATGTTAGTGATACCTTCTATATGTCAGTACCAGCTACACATTACCATCTTTATATTACCTTTTACATCCTGGTGATACCAGATGTGCGTAGGCACAAAAAATTTGTTGTAAAGATAAGGAAGATAAATAAAGATGGTAACGTAACAGGTAATTTAGAGATAGATATATCGTTACTCACATATTTTGTTAGATCTATGTTTACTATTTACTGCGTCTTGCGTTTGTTGTTATCTAAGTAATAAACTCACGTCTGTGTAAACATATCCCAAGTTCTACCTTTATCGACAAGACACCTCTGCAATGAGTACACATATAGATCTGAATAAATCAGTCTGAAGTATTATTCAAGGGTTTGTCCCCCCCCCCCCAACCACTCTCTGAAACATGAGCTTACCAGTCAATGTATAGCAGTACTCTGTCTCTTTTGTCTGCTTTCATTATGGTGGTGCGATTGTGAGGCAGATAGTTTCAGAGGTTTTCAACCCCCAAAGAAGCCAATGACATATGTTCGATTTTTTATTACATATACAGTACGGTCTCGCCCTCCCCCCTCCATTCGATGATGGAGTGTGGTCTACACCACTGAGATGCATTCCATATTAGTGTTATTTCAATATCCATTACAGGTACACATCTATTTACATCACTTTGTTCGAGTGAATTTGTAACCTATTTAGATACCAATGTAGATAGGGCCAGGTAATTACCATTATTAAATAGACTTGACTAATCGTTGTTTACAAAATTCTTCTTGTAGTACATGCACTAGACCAGTGAATGCAAATTTTTACTAATCTAGGTACTTTCCCTTGACTACGACGGCTGACCTAAGGTTTGCTTACGAACAGTGATAGTCGCATAACGCATGTTTACTATATGTGGTAGATCAACTTAATGATACCTCCAGCCAATGAATTGTTTACATATTCAACACAAAGCATTTGATGTATGTGGGCTGCATTCGTTAAATAAACATATTTTTGTATTTACCCCAGTTGATAATAAACATGTCCTACTTCTCCTGACATAACTCCTGGTGACGTGTTTCGCCTTAATAAAACCGCGGGTATATTCTGTGTTTACATATTTTCTATACCGACAATGTATTCTCCATTACAACATCAGCCATGGTCGGCAACGTTATGGAGAAGAAAATTGTGTTTTTTTTATAGCCCCCCCCCCCGACTTAAATGCCCATGTGCCATAAAAAAGTTATCTGTTCTTATCAGGGCACAGATTATGGTCCTTATTTAATTATTTGAAGACTCATATTCAAAAACCTACAATTAACTCCTATAATGGAGGTAATGTTTCATCATAATAAAAACTTTAACCGGTGTGGTCGTTGGGGGAATGCATGCCAACCTCAACAGACATATTTCTCCACAGTTGTCTATCCTATGCGGCTGTCTTTAATTAATTCATTAGTTGCCCTGTCCATTCTTTTCTATTGTCGAACGAACATTTCATCTGGTGTCCACTGTGACAACCTACTTTTACTTGGTAAAAAGGCAATCAATGTCTGGACACATGTCTGAACCATGCCGTCTTACGTCGTTTGATTGTTGTAATGTTTTCATCTTGCAATAATTAGTTTTAATAATAAGCGAAAATTGATTTTTAGATTGTAATAATTTTTATTACAATGTCTCGTTCATTGATTGTTTTACTTTAAATAAAAAAAGATAAATTCGTCTCAATGAAGAAACAACAAACCAGGCGACTTTGTGAACTTAAGATTATGCAATTTTAGTCGATGGGCTTGGATCTTTAAGAGCCACTGCATGTTGACAATCGACACCATGACATGAGATAATGTACTCAAATGTACTTAGTATTTAATGTATGAAAATGTTTGGTACCCCCCCCCCTCAAGCTGGGTCCCAGGGAGATAGAATCCTTGTGTAGCTTTTATCTGAGATTTAACTAAAAAAATAATAATCCATCAATTCAGTTTAGGCCGCAGACGCAGAAAATATCAGGTTTTCTAGTTTCGGCACGAATACCACCGTAAGGAGATTTGAATCTGGTTAAAGCTAGATATATGAGATCTTATATTTTTAAACATGTTTATCTTTTAGATGTTAAAATATCACTATTTACCAGTTACGGAGGATCACACGCACTTCCCTCTCTTTTCCCCCATTCCCGGGATACTAAGTGGGGAAATAAAGGCGGCTGGGCGTTGTGCTGATCACACAATCTCTTTATATGGTGAGATTATAGAAACAGATGAATTCTACACTTTATCTCCTTAAATGAGCCCTTTGGTGATTAAGGGAACTTTACTTTTTTTTATTATGGGTTTAATTCTAATTGTATAAAAACAACATTGTGGCACAGTTGATTTTTCATAGTAACTAGACATACATGTTTCTATTTTAGTATTTGCAAAACAATGATCAACAATAATCTGAAATAGTCTACCTAAGCACTCGCATTCCTTATTCCCAAAAAATAAACAATCAACTACATAAACGGGGCTGATGTCGGGAAATAAACAATCAACTACATAAAACGGGGCTGATGTCGGGAAATAAAAAATCAACTACATAAAACGGGGATGATGTCGGGAAAAAAACAATCAACTACATAAAACGGGGCTGATGTCGGGAAATAATCAATCAACTACATAAAACGGGGATGATGTCGGGAAATAAACAATGAACTACATAAAACGGGGATGATGTCGGGAAATAAACAATCAACTACATAAAACGGGGCTGATGTCGGGAAATAAACAATCAACTACGTACAACGGGGATGATGTCGGGAAATAAACAATCAACTACATAAAACGGGGATGATGTCGGGAAATAAACAATCAACTACATAAAACGGGATGATGTCGGGAAATGTAGAAACAGGTCTAAAATAACAACTGTCAAGATGGACGTTTAAAAATGTAATTTATTATTATAGTAAATCGCTCTGAGAAAGAATTGTATGGTGGTGCTGATAAAAACTGTGGATTGCTCACGAAACAGTGCTACAATCTGATGGTAGATGTCAAGTGTACTGTAAATCTTCCATTTGTATGTGAAAATCCAAAATTCAACTTAATTACAATTTATTTCGTCAGTAAAGACCCATAAAAAACATATATTTTAAATTGGTAATTAAAAATATAACTCTGCTACTTGATTTTTTAAAATGTATAGTAAGTTAACTTAAGTATTGGAAGAGTATTTGTTTACTATCGCCTTAAATTTATGTATACTAAATGAATCATACATTGTGTTTAGATTTGATTGGCTGTTCATATGGATGGTGAAACATACATTGTGTTTAGATTTGATTGGCTGTTCATATGGATAGTGAAACATACATTGTGTGTAGATTTGATTGGCTGTTCATATGGATGGTGAAACATACATTGTGTGTAGATTTGATTGGCTGTTCATATGGATGGTGAGACTTGGCAGAAAGAGTCAATCTTGCTAATTGTGTCCCCTTTTTTGAAATTTACTTTTTTCTGAATTTGAGTACAAAAGTAAAGTTTTAATTTTTAAAACTAATTTATTGAAATGACACTAAATAAACATTTTCTGAAGTATGCTTATTTTTAAACAAACATTATGTCATATTTTACGATATTATTTAAAGGATTATGTTTGGTTGATGTCTTGTTTGTTTTCAGAGTCCAAGATTTGTGTCCAAAACGCCAGTTTAGCCATTTCGCTTTTCCAACCCTGACTTAAGCTGTCAATTACGTCATGTGGCTTGAATGAAATAGTAAATATAACCTAGCATAATGTTTTAATTTGTTTAATATAACAATTATAATAGAATAAAGCGACTATTTATTTAAGAAAATAAAGTTTATTTAGTTACAATGAAGCAGAAATTGCATATGTAAATGAGTAAAGCTAATTGAAACAAGTACATTCAAATGCAAAAACTAAAATTAATAGATAAAAGTGAAATAATAAAGTTATCGTGAACAAAACAAAAAAAAAAAAGACTTAATATCATGAAATCAAAAGCCATAATATTAAACAAACAAAAATATATAAATTATGTTTAATAGAACTGGAAGTAAGACAGAAATTATTTTGACGAAATGAGGTATGGACGTTGGAGTTATACATTTCTTTAGCGGTACAGTATAAAGGAATTTTATTTGTAACACAAGTTGAAAACATATTAGACAAATCTATGTTATAAAGATATTAAAAAAAACAGCTATCGACCATTATCCTAATCTGAACAAAACCATCATCAGCAATATTTTTTGAAATATTAGCTACGCATCAGTATTTTATTAACACTTACGCTCATGATTTTGGTCTATGAATTTATTTGCAATCAAGCATTATGTCTAATTTTCAAGTTGAGTAATTTTTTGATAACTCATCTTTTTTATGATAATTTCGAGCTTAGAATTAGTAAATGTGTAAATGTGTGAGTGTGTAAATGTGTAAATGTGTACATGTGTACATGTGTGAATGTGTATATGTGTGAATGTGTGAGTATGTGTAAATGTGTACATGTTTGATTTTTTCATAAAATAAATGTTTAGTTGTTAAATGTCTCCCAATGTATCGAGTAGCTTCTCTTAAATACAAATGTTTTTTTTTTTTTTTTAAATTCCTTTTATGACCCTTTTTAATGGTTTTATCTATAAATGCAAACATATAGTTGATCAACAGTGTTTGCAACCAATAATCAGATGAAATAATTTTCAATAAGTCGTTATAAAACAGATCTTTGTATTTTAACACAAGTTTAAATTTTATATCTTAAAAAAATCACTAATGAATATTGCTCTTCTGTCATCAAGTGTATTTACAATAGTGCACTTATTATGTAAGTTCATCCGTTCCCATCATTCCGTCGATATTACCAATAAAATTTACTATTTAAAAAAAATAAAAGTGAAATTAAAAAGGAAAAAAAATATAGAACAGCACAGTCATATATATATATATAAACTTAGTAAATGTTGAACCATAAAGTTCCAATAGTTTATCTAATAGAATTGAGATTTCATGATTTTGTGATGTCTTCTGTTGACACTCACTGCTTGACAGATCTGTTATATATGTCAGTTATTTCTAAAATGGAAAGGGAAAAAAATACATTCATTTCAGTGCATTTAAAGATAATTATTATAATATTGCAAATAAAGAAAATTATTTATATTAAAAAAAAAAAAAACAATTAAAACCAATCTACAAAATTAAAAAAAAAACAACATACATCAAATAACTAAAATAAAAATACAAAACAGGAAATCAATTTAAAAAAAATTGACAAATTTGCATGACATATTTATCAAAAACAAAACGTATTGACATAAGTTCACCACTAAATATAGAAATGAACACAATTAGCACATAAATAAAATTCACATGAGAAAAAACTAATTGTTTTTGCTGAGCTTTGTGATGAATGTGTGAAGTCCCTGAAACGATTAGATGAGGACCAGAGATGACCGGACAGCGGGCGCTTCCGCTTGCGGACGCAGATCCGCAGACTTTTCTGAATCTACGGACTGACAGCGGACGCTTCGTATGGTTAAGTTGCGGACTCGCGCACTTGCCTATAATAATTTTGTTTTAATAGATACTTTACTTATTCGTAAACTATTGCCACTGAATCTGAAAAAAAAAATAAATAAAAGTGGCTTTTTAACGAATAAAAACAGGGAGGGATGTTAAACAGGGATGATATCATTAATGTTAAAACATCTAATTTTTTTTTTAAATCGTACAATTTTTTTTAATTTTTATAATTCCAACTAATAAATAAAATTAATAAATGTAAATTATGTACATAAATCATATCAAAATATATTTAAAAGTAAACTTAATATTGGTTTATATTTAGTGCCTAGCCGTGTTTTCATTTCTCTTATCTATTTAATATTTATACCAGTTAAAAACAAAAATAAATTTCGTTAATGAAACTGCTAAGAACACTCTCCATTCAGGTGAACTAAAACTTTTAAACCCTGAAAAGCTGAAGCTTCGATCTACTACGTACGGTGGGTTTAGCATGCTTTGAAACGAACAACAGATTTGTTTCGGCTTTGTCAGCTAAAATTTAAAAAAAACAAATAGGTATATTACAGCAATGCTGACACGCGGACTGACTGCAAACCAATATTGTAAGATTATGCGGACGGGGACGCGGATGATAGAAACCCATGGACGGATGCAGACGCTAAATTTCAAGATCCGCACACCTCTGATAAGGACATATGTTTATGATGAAATAAATGAAATATGGTTATGATGTAATAAAGGACATATTATTATGATGAAATAAATGTATAATGGTTATGACGAAATATAGGACACCTGCTTTTGATCAAATATGATTAAATTGTTAATTTTATGATAAAAGATTCAAATTATTTAAATCATCTAAAAGTATTATAATTAAAACATACACTTACCTCATCTTCTTCATCAGATGAATCCTAAGGGAATTTTAGAGATAAATAATGATGTTATTTTTTTTTTAATTTATTGTAATGTCCATTATTATTTACAGTTTTTTTTTTTCAGCTCTTCATTCTATACTTGAATTAAATTTACACTAGTAAAATAAACCCAACAAAATTAACCTCTTTAGGGCACTGCCTCCCCAATGTTAATTCCCTCCCCACACACGTGACACAAATTCACGAGTAAAGGAAGACAGAAAGAAGAATTGAATGACATGTAAACGTATCACTGATGTTTTGATTAGATCAGTTTTTGAAAACTAAAATAAGTTTATCACCATGGAAGGCATCGATGAGTTTGTCTTTGATAAAAATAGACTGCAACAATTTAATAACAGTAAAAATATGTGTTATAAGTTAGTAAATTCATCTTGATTATAATCAATACAAGGAGATGTAGACATAAATGTTAGTGAATCACTCTGTTTATTACTTTTATGTAAAAGTTAAATTAAAGAGATAAAAGCATAAAGTTTATACTTAAAATAAAAAAAGTACATGTAGAAAATAAAGTTAGCATTGATTCAAAAAATGAATATGTATTATATATTATATACCTATATATCCATATAACTTCAAAAAAATGACAATAATTATGTAGACAGTATAATCTTTGTCAAGATATAGAGATATGGACCATGACGCCTATTCGCTCACTTTCTAGGCTTTAAGACTTGTATTGATTATACTCACTAAACGTTTAATGTATTGTTAGATAAAATAGTTTTATAGGTGTTTCATTAAGGGGACATAAATCTAAACAATGTTTCATTTATTTATTAAGTCTATAACTGGAAATATTTATAAATACTTTTTAATGAAATAAAACAATTCAAAAAAAAAAGAATTGTGAAAGTAAGAATACTCGGAAATGACTAATGTTATTGATAAATTTATTTAGTTTAGATAATTAAATAAAAGATTATTGTAATAAAGATTTAAAACCGTTGTAATCATCTTAAAATGTTGTTATATAAATATCGCTTACCTTTAAAAACCGCTCTATAAACTGCATCCCACGCTAGACAGAGAATCAGTACTTTCATTTTATTTTTTATAATGAAACACACAGATAGAACATGTAAATTTGATAATTACCTTTTTTAATTCATTTCCATATTCAGTTAAATTATCTACGTACGACAACTTTAGTGTCCATTGATATAATTTAACAAGTACGTAATGACAGGGTGGAAGACTAATAGACCTTACCAATGACATATTCACATTTTACAAATTTAACCAGTGGTCACACTATTAACACAATAAGAATGATCACTTTATATTGATATTTCCTAAAGCCGCCATATTTATCCCCCCTTCTGTGCATTTGTTTTTAGGTGCTTCACTACTAAACACATTAAAACGTAAAAAAAAATACGGCTTTTCCTCTTTTATTAAAAAATGATGCACTGTCTTGACAGGTCCAATGGTATCTCACTTGTTACAACAAACTAAACCCCTTTAGGACCCCACCCTCACCAACCCCCTTTATGTTCAACCCCTCCCCACACAAATTCACAAGCAAATGAAGAAAAAATGTATGGCCTGTATAAACATTTCTGTTCATTTGTTTTGATCAGTATTGAATAAAAAAAAAAGAGAAAGTGTATTACAACGGAAGTAAAGTCGGTGATGGGCGTGTCTACGTTATGAAAAAAAATAAACTGCAACTTTTTAATAACAGTAACAATATATGTTATAAGTTAGTAAATTTATCTTGATTATACTCAGTAAACGTTTACTGTATTGGTAGACAAAGTAGTTTTATAGCTGTTTCATTAAGAGGACTAAAATCTAGACAATGTTTCAATTATTTAATAATTTATACAACTGGAAATTTTTACAAATACTTTTTAATGAAATAATACAAATTAAAAAAAAAAAGGAATTGTGAAAGTAAGAATACTCGGAAATGACTAATTTTGTTGATAAGTTTATTTAGTTTAGATAATTAAACAAAAGACTATTGTAATAAAGATTTAAAACCGTTGTAATCATCTTAAAATGTTCTTATATAAAATATCGCTTACCTTTATCATCTCTTTCTGCTGCAGCTAGACAGAGAATTAGTACTTTCATTTAATTTTTGATAATGAAACACACAGGTAGAACATGTAAATTTGAAAATTACCTTTTTTAATTCATTTCCATATTCAGTTAAATTATCTACGTACGACAATTTTAGTGTCCATTGATATAATTTAACAAGTACGTAATGACAGGGTGAAAGACTAATAGACCTCACCAATGACATATTCACAGTTTACAAATTTAACCAGTGGTCACACTATTAACACAATAAGAATGATCACTTTATATTGATATTTCCTAGAGCCGCCATATTTATCCCCCCTTCTGTGCATTTGTTTTTAGATGCTTCACTACTAAACACATTAGAACGTAAAAAAAAAAATGCGGCTTTTCCTCTTTTATTAAATAATGATGCACTGTCTTGACAGGTCCAATAGTATCTCACTTGTTACAACAAACTAAACCCCTTTAGGACCCCACCCTCCCCAACCCACTTTATGTTCAACCCCTCCCCACACAAATCATCAAGCAAATGAAGAAAAAAATGTATGGCCTGTAAAAACATTTCTGTTCATTTGTTTTGTTCAGTATTGAATAAAAAAAAAGAGATAGTGTATCACAACGGAAGTGAAGCCGGTGATGTGCGTGTCTACGTTATGATACAAATAAACTGCAACTTTTAAATAACAGTAACAATATATGTTATAAGTTAGTAAATTCATCTTGATTATACTCAGTAAACGTTTACTGTATTGGTAGACAAAGTAGTTTTATAGTTGTTTCATTAAGGGGACATAAATCTTAATAATGTTTCATTTATTTAATAATTCTACAACTGGAAATAATTATAAATACTTTTTAATGAAATAAAACAATTTAAAAAAAAAGAATTGTGAAAGTAATAATACTCGAAAATGACAAATATTGTTGAAAAATTTATTTAGTTTAGATAATTAAACAAAAGATTATTGTACTAAAGATTTAAAACCGTTGTATTCATCTTAAAATGTTCTTATATAAAATATCGCTTACCTTTAAAAACTGGTCCTGGCGTTCACGCATCTGAAAGACAGAGAATTAGTATTTTCATTTTATTTTTGATAATGAAACACACAGGTAGAACATGTAAATTTGATAATTACCTTTTTTAATTCATTTCCATATTCAGTTTAATTATCTACGTATGACAACTTTAGTGTCCATTAATATAATTTAACAAGTACGTAATGACAGGGTGGAAGACTAATAGACCTTACCAATGACATATTCACAGTTTACAAATTTAACCAGTGGTCACACTATTCACACAATAAGAATTATCACTTTATATTGATATTTCCTAAAGCCGCCATATTTATCCCCCCTTCTGTGCATTTGTTTTTAGGTGCTTCACTACTAAACACATTAGAACGTTAAAAAAAATTGCGGCTTTTCCTCTTTTATTAAATAATGATGCACTGTCTTGACAGTTCCAACGGTATCTCAGTTGTTACAACAAACTAAACCCCTTTATATCCCCACCCTCCCCAACCCCCTTTATGTTCAACCCCTCCCCACACAAATCCACAAGTAAATGAAGAAAAAAATTGTGGCCTGTAAAAACATTTCTATTCATTTGTTTTGATCAGTATTGAATATGCTGGCAATGGTGGCGTAAAAAAAGTTTCTACTGTTAAGATGTCATACTTATAATTCAATATATGTAAATATATAATTTAACATGTTTAATAAATATTGAGTAATTTAAAAGTAAAACATATTTATGCTACAAACTAAACTGAGATGCAAATTATTCATTAATCTAGACTATTAAATTAACTAATATTTCTTACGTCTTGTTGTCGATTGGCTGAAACAAAAATAGTACAATTATAATTTACATTTCCATTTTATTCAACTTTCTTTGTTCAATGTACTACTAATTTAAACTATTTTTGGTTAGGTCAATTTTATGATTACTTAGCTCAAATCTTTAAAGCTAGAAATGTTTATTTAGGTGAACTATTTGAATACAGGTTTTAATTTTTTAAAAGAATATTTCCGTTAGCTAAAACAATAGAAAATGTTTGTATACATTACCTTTGATGTGAAGTTTTGGCCTCTTTTCAAGTAACTCACTTTGTTTTTTTTTATCTAAATAAACAAATATAATCGATTTAAATATAACAGGACTTACAAGTTATTATTTTTCTTTTTATCATAGCTTCGATCACTTGAAGCAATAACTATTGTAATATTAATATGAAAAATAAATGCACATATTACATAAATAATTGTTTCCCAATCAATCTCTACTTACCCAGACGTGCCTGTAATTGTTTATTGTCGTCACATTTTTCCATAAGTGATGAAACAGCGACATCTAAATGAACGAATTTAAAGAATTAGTTTTGGTCCAATGAAACATTTAATTTATACACCGAAACATGTTATATGAACCCCCATTCATACAGTATATAGTAACGGATTAAGACTCTCTGATGACCTATTAATTAACAGACTTTGATGCGCCCTCCCCCCAAACTACTAAACTCCAAAAGATAACTTTTCATAAAAATGTACACTCTTTTTTCACACATTTATCTTATAGATATACTAAAAGAAATTTCGTCAACAATTAACTTAAACTGGTAACTAAAGAACTCGGGACTGCCGAGAACTAATTCCGGGCCCCTACATTTTCCATCATTAAGAGCCTTGTGTGAAGTGTGACGTAGACCAGTGGTGAGTTGAGTGTAATAGTACAAATAACCGATTTTAACTTAGCATTACAAAAGTTAAAGTTGAATTCTCCTTCTATACTAAATATTAGAGAAAACTTTTGAATTAGTTCCTTTTGCAAATAAAACATTGTGTAAAACATTATTAATTAATTTTTACCAAAGTCAAATTGTAGAACAACAAACCTCGTTCATCCGTTACTTCTGTCAGCTTTTTGTTTAAATTTTCGATCGTAACATCTTTTTGTGCTGTTAAAAGGAATTAATTCAACATTTATACATACAGCATCAAATTATCAACATCTATCTACTGTATGTCTTATATTTTTCAATGTCTAGCTTTCATTCCTTTCTACCTATCTGTCTATTTACAGATATATCATCTATTTATCTACTTATCTATCTATCTTTCTATCTATTATCTATTATCTATCATCTTTCTATCTATTGAACTCTATTTTAAGATCCACTTAAAACAACTTTGTTGCACTCATTCATTATTGATTTTATATTTAAATCAATTTAATTTAACATCATATAATACGTAAAATTGATCAAATTTAATAAACATATAAATACCGAGTTCATATTTTATTTCACTGTTTTTATTGATTAACTGTTCAATATTCTCATCGTTTTCTTTAATTTTAGTTTATTATTTCAGTCAACATAGCCATCTATATTTTTTGTTTATATTTTGATCAGTACAGTGCCAAATAACAGTTATGCATTTTACTTGCATACTGAAGTAATTTTATGATTAACTATTTAAAAAAAAAAGAAACTTATAAAAGCTAAAAAAATAAAAGGAACAATAAAAATACTTCCTTCAAATTATACCGTTAATTAATAAACTAAACGTCCTGTTTATTAATTATTGTGATTATTGAAATATACTGTTCTGTATCGTGGCACCCTGTGCTACTGTCCTGTATGGTGGCATCCTGTGCTACTGTTATGTACGATGGCACTATATGCTAATGTTCTGTATGGTGGTACCATGTGCTACTGTTCTGTATGGTGGCACTATGTGCTACTGTTTTGTATGGTGGAACTCTGTGCTACTGTCCTGTATGATGGCACTATGTGTCCTACTGTTTTGTATGGTGGGACCCTGTGCTACTGTTTTGTACGGTGGCACTATATGCTAATGTTCTGTATGGTCAAACCCTGTGCTACTGTCCTGTATGGTGGCACCATGTGCTACTGTTCTGTATGGTGGCACTATATGCTAATGTTCTGTATGGTCAAGCCCTGTGCTACTGTCCTGTATGGTGGCACCATGTGCTACTTTTCGTATGGTTTGTAGCCTGTGCTACTGCTTAGTCTGGTGGCACCCTGTGCTACTGTTCTGTATTGTGGCAGCCTGTGCTACTGTTCTGTATGATGGCACCCTGTGCTACTGCACATGTTTTATCTATTATAAGTTATAAAACCCTATTAAATCAAGTTCTGTTTTGCTTTGATATTTGTTGTCTGCCCTTTTTTGGTGTCATTCGGTGCGGTCGGCAGTTTTGTGCAAAGTGCCTATAAGGATATGTTGAGATCTAATTGATCCCGTAAACCTCTAAAGGTGGTGGATTTATGAGGTTCTTCTTCCATTCCCAACTTACAATAGGTAATTCATATTAGTTGGTAAACATAATCTATGCCCCAGCTAGCATAGTGCCAATGACTACCACTGCAGTAACTGCTTAGACGGGGATTAAAGTAGGGCATTACAGAGCATTACAGAAACAGTTTTATTAGTAGCTGTAAGTATCTAGTAAATAAATATACTTACAAGGAAGATAAATCACTAATTGAACTTTAATTATTTCAATTTTATGATTGTAGTAATTATAGTTTCATTTTAAAATCTACCTCTATTCTAAGAGAAGACAATCCAATGTATATAGCAACTTGAGTTAGAAAGTTCTTATTTTTTTACACCAGTCAAAGTTTAAAACAGAACAACATACCTCGTTCAGCAGTCAGTTCTGTGATCTTTTGCTTTAAATTTTCAATCTCAACAACATTTTGTACTTTTAAAATGGGTGTAGTCATAATTTACATATAAAACATAACTTTAATAATCAAATACAATGTATTTAATTATCAAATTATATCAATATAATTCAATACGTAACCATCCATCCATCTATCTGTCTATATATTTGTCTAACTATTTCTCTACTATGCATCTATCAATATATAGATATATTGATAGATACACAGATATATTTATAGATAGATATGAGAGAAATAAAGAAACGTGTAAATATGTTATTTCAAAATAAATAGTGTAAATTAGCATTAATTCTTTTTTAGTAGATTGACTTTCATAAAATTGGATCGACGAACGAGGTTAATCTCTTTGTCTGATATTATTACAATTGTTTTCGTTTGATGATTTTAATAAAGCTATCTGTCGTACAATCAAAAACAAATATCTAATTGTAAAGCAGGCAAGTTGCTATTAAAATTATTTTTTTTTTTATATAGTTTATATACAAAGCAATAATTTAAACTAACAAAAAATGATTGTAAACTATTTCAAGATTGATTAGGATAAATGAGTAAAATGATTGATTTCAAACTATTTAACATTAATTAAAATCAACTTACCACATTCACTTTTTAATTGTTCAATATGCATATCAATCATATCAGCTTGTACCCTGATAACACCAGTCACAATGTTGGGTTTAATTTGCTTCAAACTAACATTAACTGATAACAAAAGTTAAAACAATTATATTCTGAAAAACACAATTTTACAAATTTACTGACTTTAAAATTGCTAAAAACTTTAAAAATGAATTATCAAGAAATGTACATTAAATAATTTTTTCACCATTATTGAACTATTGTAAAGGACACTCTTAAAGAAGTTATTTAGTTTTTACATTTTATTTTCTTTCTCTCTAACACCTGAGATTGTCTTGTTCTATCAAAAATTAAAAGAAATAAATATAACCAGTTCTTCAGGCTGAATCTCTTTTAAATTTTACACACTTGTTTGTTCCCGATGACAATGGTGGAATCTCTAACATTCATTGTGTAATCTACTAAATTAATTACTTTTTTGTATTGTTTGAGGGGGGAGAGGGGAGGCAGAAGAGATTATGAAGTTATAGGCAAAGCGCCCGTCCGATATAAATTTGAAAACAATACCAAGTGAAATATTTTAAAGAATTAAAATCAAACGAATTACAAAATTAGCGTGAACAAAAAATGATCATGTTGTTATTTTTTTTATTAATATAAGTAACGTAAACACAAACTGAACACATTGTTGGTGTTGATAAAAATAAAAGTAAATTCTCTGACCGATTAACTTTCTGTTATAAATATTTTCTATACATTACAGTCATGTGACATGTATATAAAGTAAACTGACTATTACGAAAGGAAGTGGAGAAATTAAATTAGGTTTTTGTGGAAATTGTTATTTATGACTTGACTTAAATTGAAAATATTAAGGACTAAAGTTTATCTACGAAATCGGCTCATTAGAACATTGAAAAAAGTGAATTGAAAGTTATATTCCTTTATATGTCATTTATTTCTACATTGCTAAAACAAAGGAAGGCAGATTGTATTCGAAATTCGCACACACATTTTTATTTTGTAGTTATCCATAATAAATAGATATTACGGTAATATTCAATATTGTTACTTATTAGAGGTATGTTAATTAAGGCTTTTTTTCTTATATCTATAAATATAAGTACTTAACTAAATCACAATACATCAGTATAGGTATAATATGCTGAATATTGAATATAGTGCATAAAAACAAAGTTTCAATTAGTCTACTTGATGTTTATTAATTATATGTACCAATAAAAATATAACTTCATTTATTTAAGCATCATAAGATCTAAATATAAACAATGAAATAACTTTTCGATAAACAAGGTTATTCAGTGCATGGCTATCCAACCCCAGACAATCGCCCTGTTGGTCTGTAAATACGTACATTAAGGAGAATTATAGCTTGAATAGCCCAAATAAATAAGTTCAACAAAAAATAAAACAAAATATGATTGTTAACAATAGTTACGTGTTTTTGCTAATACACATTTTTTTAACTTCATGAGACAAAACTGGTATGATTCCAACGCGGAAGCTTAATGTGCCCCTTTGGAAACCGAAAATGTACAATGTTTGTTATCCACAATGTGAAGCATTTAATGCATATTTATATACTTTGTATTTTACATTATGACGATATCAGTTTATATCAGTTTAGAATATTTCCGATTTTATTAGACACAGTTTTATTATTTTTGAATACTATGAAATGCATTCTAAAAGAATCAACTAAATATTCTCCATTCATTACTTTTGTTGTGTAAGTACTCTATCACTTGACTGAATAGTATAACTCAAGTATAACTACAAGTAAAAGTAAAGTTCCCTTCTTAGCCCTAACGGGCCTTCGGGGCAGATGAAGTGTAGAATTCATCTGTTTCTATAACCTCGGCATATAAAGGGATTGTGTGGTTAGCACAACGCCCATCCGCCTTTACTTCCCCCAACTTAAAGTCAGGTACCCATTTAAAGCTGGGTGGACTTGTGGGACGACTTTGCAACAAATTTTACCTGGAAAAATTCCATGGGCCTCACCGGGGATCGAACCCAGGACTCTCAGGTCGACAGTCTAGTATCTACACCACTCGGCCATCCGTCCCACTACATAACTACACGTACCCTCTCTAATATATACGAAAGACACCTTTATAAAGAGCAAATTATTTAAAACCACTTGAGAAAATTGTTCAGAAAAAAATTAAATAGAATAGTGTTACAGATTAATTAGGTGTAGTAAAATGCTTGATGGCAATTTTTATTGGTCATGGATAAAGTTCTCTCCTTGCCTCTCATGGTGCTTGCATGGCTAGTGCACTATCTGCTGTGGTGTTGATGACAAAATAACAAAGCCAAAACCGTCCTATTAGTGGTTTAAAAGATCTAAGAGAATTCGTTTCATTCTTACAGGGACTTCACACGCAAAGAAAATTAATTAATCATTTCCCCTGCTTTTCATTTTATTACTTCAGTTTTTTTTTTCAGCTATTTATAATTTGTTAGTATGTCTTTTTATCAGCTGTTATTTTGGATTTTTCCGAATGTTAATTAGTATGAAAGGAATGCTAATTAATTATTGAGAGCTTCAAAAATGTATATCACATTACCTTTTCCTAATAATTTTTCATAAACATGCGAGTAATATAGAATTATAAAAGCAGATTTATACCTCAAAAAGGGCAAACATTGTCAAAACTGACCTGATTCTTCTTGATATTTTAAGTTTTCGTTACTCTGAGCAGAAGTGTCTTCATCTTCAATGGTCTCTGTAAGGGTATAAATCACATAATGTATATTTTACAGAAAAAGCGCTATGTTTTTAATTCAATTGTGTAAATTATCATTGCTGAAATCTCTTTCAGCAGAAAATTGATACTTCAATTTTTACTGTGTGGTGTGATATTAAGCTATGAATGGTGTATATCTCTTAATAATTCTTTTTCCATATAGGCCTCCTATAAAATATTAGTTAAAGTACGGTTTGAAAATACACACAGTATTTCCTTCCTATACACACGTTTTTCAAACATAATACAACATTATACAAAAGTGTTACCATTAATATAATAATTTTTAGTTAAACCTTAAGCTTTACAATTCCCTTTGTTACGTTATTAGCAGTATTTAGCTAAAGAATACAAGTCAAAGTATTTAATTTTGCAGCAACAATGCGTATGTCATCAGATCTAAAAATAATTTCTATCACAATCGTGCCGTTAAACGAAATACTATTAGAAGAAATTAATTAGAAAGAAAAATAAATAAATTGTGTTGAATTATCATTAACATGTATAAAAAAATACATAATTCATGCTTTTTACTTTATTTATTTCAATATTTCCAGCTATTTAATTTTTAGTATTCAATTTTATCGGCTGTTATTCTGGGTTTTTCCGATATGATTTTGCATAGCAACCATCGGTTGTTCCATTAAACTTATTTAGAATTTTAATATTTGTTAAAGCTGTGCTAATTAATTATCATGAACTTCATTAATGTAATACACATTACCTTCTTCTATTAATTTTTCATAGACGTGATGATATTTTTCCTTAAGAGAGTTCAGGAAATAATTAAATGAAGGCCCTGGCCCAGAGTTTAACAAAATCTTGAGAAAAGTCTCATTTTGATCTAATGTGGTCACACCTTTACTTATTCTTTCTTTATCATCCATGGTAATCACATCCTTTTCATATAAATAATCCAAAATATTAGAGACATCTAGTTCCTCTTTGATATATCGGTAATGTTTTTGAATGATTTTTTCATGCTTACTATTTAGTTTACCTTTTGCCATTTTGATCACAACTAACTTGACGTTGGCAGGGTTGCATGCCTAAGTAATATCAGGAAATACCACACATAAAGCCTAAATACAACGGTTGCATGCCTAAGTAATATCGGGAAATACCACACATAAAGCCTAAATACAACGGTTGCTAATTTAATCATAGATTATCTTCAAGGGTTTTATATTTTAGTTTTTTCTTTTAAAAAAAAAAGACCGATGTTTTTTTTAGAGAAAGAGAGAAATAGAGAGAAAAAGAGAGAAAGAGAGGAAGAGTAAGAGATAGATAGATAGAGAGAGAGAGAGAGAAAGAAAGAGCGCGAGAGACAGAAAAAAGAGAGAAATAGTGATAAAGCAAGTGAAATAGAGGGAGAGAGAGAGAGGGATATATATATATATATATATATATATATATATATATATATATATATATATATAGAGAGAGAGAGAGAGAGAGAGAGAGAGAGAGAGCGAAAGACAGAAAAAAAGAGAGAAATAATGATAAAGCAAGTGAAATAGAGGGAGAGAGAGATAGAGAGAGAGATAACGAGAGAGAGAGAGAGAGAGAGAGAGAGAGAGAGAGAGAGAGAGAAAGAGAGAGAACGAGTAAAAGTTTATGATGGACATTTATAAAAAACTAAAAAAAAAATAAAAAAGAAAATGCAACACAGAGCATTGTCTTAAATTTTCAAAATTTGCAGCTTTTCTCTGCAGATAAAATTTAAAATCGTTTTTCATGCATAATGTAATGATCATATGAATTTTGACTTCTCAAACATAAAACTTAGCTCATGACGTACCAGTACTATTCTTTACTTTTAGTAAATATTTTAAATTCCACTACTGGTGCATATCAATTTGTTCCAGTAGAAATGTTCGACCCATGTGGATAATGCTAGGGATTTCCCCAGATTTAAGTAACACCTAAACTTTGTTTACAAAAAGTCACCTGGTAGTACAAACAGTAGACCAGTCAATGTGATTGTTTACTAAGCTATGTGATTCCCCTCATTGAGACTAGTAACCTGTTCATGTTTTGTTTACATATTTGACAAGTGATCGATCATATTTACTAAGCTAGGTGCTTTTCCCTGAGACCAGCAGCCAATGCATTGTTTACATAGTTCACCTGTGGACTAAACAGTCATACAATTGTTTCTCAATATGTTTACTGTTCCTGCTACATCCACTCAATGACACCACCAGTCAATAATTTGTTTACATATTTCACACACTGTGAAGTATGTGGATTTTATACTTAAATTAACATTTTCTCTGCGTTGATAATTAACGTCTACTCTACGGGGCATAACTCCTGGTTACTTAATTTGCCTTAATGAAACCGCTTACATTTCCTTTGTTTACATATTTTCTTTAGCGATCTATCTTTTCTCAATTACAACATAAGCCATGGTCGTCAATGTTATGGAGAAAAATGTACGTAGACCTGTTAATGTGTCGCCCCCCCCCCCCCAATTCAAGTAGAAATGTATAATTAACCTGATTTTATCATGACTTAGACAAGAACCTTTGCTTACAGCTTATGTCGTAGAATTTAAATATGTACTACTGAGTTCCTTTTGGAGAGTGCGTGATTAGAATTTGGTCAGGGGTTTTTCAACTGATTTAGACTAATTTTTGTGTTCTGAGTCCGAATATAGTATTGATTTTGCTCGGTTAAGTCAACTTCTTGAGATACAGTCATAGAACTACCTGACGAGCTATACGTATTCTAATATCATGGGTTTTGATTCAAATCATTTCTCTAAATTAGCTGCATAAAAATTAGCAGCAAAAAAATCACAATTATAAAATTAAAAACATAGATAATTATATTTTATTTATAAACCATCAATCTGGACTTTCAGTTCATTATTTTATGCCCGTCGTCCAGCTGCTCACTGCGAAGAAATTCTTGTCACAACGTTAAGAGATTTTCGTGACAGCGACGATGAGGCCACCACTTTAGACGAGGGAGGAGATACAGAAGAGGAGTATGAATCACAATATGGTCCGCAGCCGTTCTCACAGTGTGAGCTTAATGATCTGGTTCGAAATCTCAGCTTGTCGAATAATTTCTCCGAGCTGTTGGCCTCCAGACTCAAAGAGAAAAATCTACTTGGCAAAGACGGGCGTATCACTTTCTTCCGTATAAGGCATGGTGACTACGTGGGCTACTTCTGCCAGGAGGAAGACCTTGCTTACTGCCAAGATTTCGACGGTCTTCTTGATAAAATCTGCTATCCTCAATACGATCCGAGATATTTGTGACTCTTCATTGACAGCTGCAAGCGCCCTTTGAAGTGTGTACTTATCCACAACGGCAGCCAGTTCGCCTCAATCCCTCTTGCGCAGTTCACAACACTTGAAGAGAAATATGAAGCAGTGAAGTGTGTACTCGACAAAATCCAATATGAGCATCACCAATGGATCATCTGCGTCGACTTGAAGATGGTAAAGTTTATACTTGATCAGCAGTCCGGGTTCACGAAGTACCCATACTTTATATGTATGTGGGACAGTAGCGACAGAGCCCAGCACTATGTAAAGAAAGAGTAGCCGGCGCGAAGGCAGTTAGTACCTGGGGAGAAAAACATCATAAACGAACCTCTTGTTGACCGGGAGAAGATATTGATCCCACCGCTACACATGAAGCTTGGGTTAATAAAACAGTTTACACGCACTCTGGACAAGGATGGGAGGTGGTTTAACTACATGTGCAGAGTATTTTAACAACTGACCATTGAGAAGCTGAAGGTAGGCATTTTTGACGGCCCACAGATACGGCAGCTCATAAAGGACACATAGTTCTAAAAATTAATGAATACGCTTTAGTGCGCCACCTGTACATCGTTTGTGCAGCTGATGAACAACTTCCTGGGGAACATGAAGGCAGCAAACCACGCCATACTTATCAACAGCATGATAGAGGACTTCCGAAAACTCTGGTGCTTGATGAGTATAAAAATGCACTTCCTCTTCTCACACATGGGTAAGTTTCCTGAAAACCTTGGGGCGACGAGCAATGAGCAGGGAGAAATGTTCCATTAGGACGACCGCCAAATGGACGAAAGGTACCAAGGGAAGTGGACGCAGTCATGCTGGTGAAATCTGCTGGTCGATGAAGAGAGACAACCCAGCAGCTGCCCAAACACGGGAATCGAAGAAACGCCGATTTATGCATTGAACTCTGAACTTTTGTTTCACGTAACGCTCATTCTTATACTAGTATTATGAAAATTATTCTTATCAAATTTGCTGGAGTAAATAAAAACTGAATAAATTTGAACACGTTGACTTTTATTTCTTGAGTAAAATGGAAAAAAATTGTCAGCTGATAATCCGCAAAAAATGTGTTTATTTTTTTTACAAAAAACAAATTTTTTTTTATTTCTGTAGCAAAAAATCCTGACCCGATTGAGCAAAACCAATGTCATTTACGGACTCAGAGCACCAGAATTAGTCTAATTTATCTGGAAACCCCTGGTTTTTTTGTATCTCCCAGTGTTATGAGAAGATGTGTTTGTAATAAGGTTTTGAAGCCGAAATGTGGCACATCTATGTGTTATTTGCGACATTTGAGAAATACATATTGTATTTAATATATAAAAATACGACATTACTTCATGAAATTATGGAGACGGGCGGTTGAGTGGTGTAGAGCGCTTAACTGTCGACCGGAGTGTCCAGGGTTAAAATCTCAGATAAGAACCTTGGAACTTTTTCAGGTCATGGTGAAAGTCCCCCAAGTCCACCCAGCCTTAAATGGGTATCTGACATTAACGTGGGGGAGTAAGGCGGCTGGACGTTGTTCTAACTACACAATCCCGTCATATGCCGAGGTTATTAAAACATATGAATCGGCCCCGATTAGCCCTTCGATCAATTTTTTATTAGGGATTTAATTATAATTTTATAAATACAAAACTGTGGTACTATTGATTTTTCATAGTAATTAGACATGTTTCTATTTTAGTATTTTCAAACGATAAATTATTTACAACAATATTTGGAACATACTGACACCACCACCAACCAATGACGTGTTAACTATACGTGGTATAGCCAATTATGACACCACCACCCAATGATCTGTTAACTATACGTGGTACATCCACTTAATGACACCACCACCACCCAATGATCTGTTAACTATACGTGGTACATCCACTCAATGGCACCACCAGCCAAAGATCTGTTAACTATACGTGGTACATCCACTTAATGACACCACCACCAGCCAATGATCTGTTAGCTATACGTGGTACATCCACTAAATGACACCACCACCAGCCAATGATATGTTAGCTCTACGTGGTACATTCAATTAATGACACCACCACCAACAAATAATCTGTTAACTATACGTTGTACATCCACTGAATGACACCAACACCAGCCAATGATCTGTTAATTATACGTGGTACATCCACTTAATGATACCACCAACCAATGATCTGTTAACTATACGTGGTACATCCACTTAATGATACCACCAACCAATGATCTGTTAACTATACGTGGTACATCCACTTAATGATACCACCAACCAATGATCTGTTAACTATGCGTGGTACATCCACTTAATGATACCACCAACCAATGATCTGTTAACTATGCGTGGTACATCCACTTAATGATACCACCAACCAATGATCTGTTAACTATACGTGGTACATCCACTTAATGATACCACCAACCAATGATCTGTTAACTATACGTGGTACATCCACTTAATGATACCACCAACCAATGATCTGTTAACTATGCGTGGTACATCCACTTAATGATACCACCAACCAATGATCTGTTAACTATACGTGGTACATCCACTTAATGATACCACCAACCAATGATCTGTTAACTATGCGTGGTACATCCACTTAATGATACCACCAACCAATGATCTGTTAACTATACGTGGTACATCCACTTAATGATACCACCAACCACTGATCTGTTAACTATACGTGGTACATCCACTTAATGGCACCACCAGCCATTGATTTATTCAATATTTAACACAAAGTCTTTGAATTATGTTGGGCTGTCATTTTCAAATAAACATTTTTTTTCTCTCCGTTGATCAATAGGTACAGAGCCAACCAAGGAAAATTAAATGATTAATTTTATACTTACTTACTGCGGTGTTTTTCTCTTGGGAATTTCGACTTACCATGGACAAGATGTTAACAAGGAGCTGAGCAGCTGTGAGTGACAGTTGCATTTTAAGTCAAAATAATTTAGAATATAAATAATCAACCCCTCCCCTTTTCAGCGGGACGCGGTAAAAAATTAAACCTTAACTGGTCCGAGAAAAAGGTTGGGGGCCACTGCTATAAAGGTTAAATAGTGTATTTCATAGATAAAAATGCCTATCTACTTCACGAAGTTATGGATTTAATTTTAATTATATATATATATATATATATATATATATATATATATATATATATATATATATATATATATATATAACACAACTTATTTACTCAGAGTAATAACTATAGCTGGACACTTGGTTGTTTCTTTTTCAAACATGGTAGATCTAAAGTCCTCATGCTGCCATCGTACCAACAGGTTTTTTAGAAAGTATTAATTGGCTATCGCCTTACATTTATATTAGCAAAATGGTAAGTAAATTGTGTTTAGATTTGATTTTTTAAAAATCTTTTTAAAGAAGAATTATTTTTTTATTCCATTTAAACAAATGTTAGGAGTGTAAAAGCGCATGATTTATATGAATGTATACACTAGTCATAACGCATCGTAACATACTCCGCCCTATCAATCAATATAATTACTGTAATATTGTTCTAAATAAGCAATTAAACAAAATAGCAGGCTGGCATCTTAGGAGAAAATACTTGGTATGCAAATGTGAGCTTTGACCTATCATGTGCAGTCTTTAAGGTCACTATCCTGTTACCTACCAGCATTTTTTATATTATATATTATTATTTATAGAATTTTAGTTAATTCTTTCTATGCCTTTTGCTACCAGACTTAATTTTATCTTTATTGTTTAAATATCTTTTAATGCCTTTTTTTTTTTAAATCAGGATTTTTAGAGCATTTTCGAAAAAAAATGCTCTATTGTCCCCGTTTTGTCTGTCTGTCATCACCCTATATCTCAATAACCATAAGTCCTAGACCTATGATGTATATATCATTTTGTAGGTCTTGACCTGCCAAGAAAGAGATTTTTTCCATTTTGCGATCTGACCTCTCTGGGCCGTAAAAGGGGCCTTAGTACCGTTTTTACTATATAAGCTATATTAATAAAGGAACGCTATATCTCAGCAACTATAAGTCCTAGACCCATGATGTATATATCATTTTGTAGGTCTTGGCCTACCAAGAAATGACTTTTTTTTTCCATTTCGCGATCTGACCTCTCAGGGCCGTAAAAGGGGCCTTATAAAGTGCTGTTTTTTACTATATAAGCTATATTAATAATGGACCGCCCTATATCTCAGGAACCATAAGTCCTAGACCCATGATGTATAGATCAATCAGCAGACATACAAAGTGTGTCATTTAACGTACAGTCGCTTCACAAACACACAGCTCAATCAACCAAACGTCATCATTTGTGGGGACTTCAATCAAGATTTCAAAGAGCCCGGGGCAGAAATTGAAAACTTCTTCGAAACAAACTTCAACATTGAACTACTTTCACCAAGATTGGCAACAACAATTTATCAAACAACAATTGACGGAGTTTTCGGACGATTAAATGACTACAATTTAGAATGTTTCAATTATGAGTCCTATTTCAGTGACCACAAACCACTTGTAGTTAGATT
Organism: Bulinus truncatus; assembly: GCA_021962125.1. Taxonomy (NCBI): domain Eukaryota; kingdom Metazoa; phylum Mollusca; class Gastropoda; family Planorbidae; genus Bulinus; species Bulinus truncatus. The sequence continues at coordinate 10,906,514 of JAGDYQ010000004.1, read as the reverse complement.
TAAGAGAAAATAATTTTGTTTTCAAATATAAAGAAACGTCTTTTTAATATCTTTTTTTTCAGATATATGCATTACACTATTGAATTTATAAACATTTACAAAATTTACAAATATTTACTGAGAGATAGCATACGTACTGATACATAATACGAAAATACTCTAACACGTCCTGTGTCCAGAATGGAACAGGCTTAATTGCTTGTTTTCTGTGAATTGTAATATTTTTTTTTATTTTACTTTCTAACAAACACATTTCGGGGAGTGTGTGTTTTAAGTTGCATTGCTTTTTGTTTTTGGTCTGCCTCAATCCACCCCTTCCCCCAGCACACTATAGAGTTATTTTGATGTAACATTTTTTTCATTCAGTTCATGCCAGTCTCAATATTGCCTGTATGCAGCTGTTGTGTATTTTTTTTAAACTTGCTCTACACAGCTTAATATTATTTTAGTATAACCTTTATCCTACACTATTTAATGCAGTTAGATGTTAGTTAATATTTGTTTGTAATGCGTACATATTCTGAAACAGTTAACATTTGTGTATAATGCGCCATACATATTTATAATTTACCTAATCGGAATTTTCCCCTAAACAGCAGCACAAAAAAAACAAAACAAAAGATTTCACCATATCTAATTTGTTATTGTCTACATTTAAGCGTTGCATGTGTTCTCTTGGCCAATTTTGTAGTGTAATATTAGCGCCGGGCCCAGTCACCTCATTTTTACATCTTAACTATATCTATACACATTTTATTCTAAAATTGGACATTAGTTCAATATGTATTCACTCTTCACACTTAATTGTATTATTAAATGTCTTAATTTTTTTTTCAATAATCCGTTGGCATGCTAATGTTATTTTATGTACAGTATTCCCTCATTTTCTTCGGTTAAACGGCTACATAATTTTCCGCGACTTGAGATAAATAAAATAGTGTCTTAATTAGAGCACACATAAAAACATGATTACGACCAAACAATACTGTTTTAAAAATTACTGTAGCTGTCTAGACATGAAATAGAATTGTACAACCACCATTGTGCTCGTATTGCTTAATATATTTCACTAAATAAAAGGACAAAACGTCATATAACAGATTATAACAATCTGGTTACATAAAATAAATCAGAAAACAACGCGAGTTGTCGAACGTTGCTATTTGCTCAAAAAAATAAGCCCTTCAATTTTAAATGCCTTAAAATATGTTTTTTAAATTGTTGAAATAACATGTTTGAAGTATGCTAATTTTGCCTTAAATTTTTATAAACTCATCTTTTATAACATGATTTAATCTCATTGACTTTGTCTGGCGGTTGTCTTGGCTGTGCGCCAGTTTAGCCGTTTCGCTCTTCCATTCCTAAGCTAAGCTATCAATACTAAATTAAGTCACGTGGTTTTAATGAAATAGAAATGAAACATAACATAATGTCTTAAACTATTTTATAAAAAAAAAACAACAACTACAATACATAAAAAAGTAACTGTAGCCAAAAAAAAAATTAAACTTATTTAGTTATTTTGAAGAAGAAATACAAACGTAAATAAGTAAAGATAATTGTTTATTGAAATTAATTTATCTTGAATATTATCGACAAATAAAAATACATTTTAATTATATCATTAAAAACTAAAGTAACATTATTAAATTAAGAAGAAAAAAAAAACATAATATTTAGGCCAGCTGATTAACTGCCATTAACGCGTTATTAATGTGTTACAAATCATGAGATTACATTTTTTTAATGTAAATGTTCTAAACAAATAATGTTATTTCAAAGTTGAGAGAAAAGATCAAAAGACAAAAATCAATCAATATCCCAATTATATAAACAGAAATAGATCAGAAACTATTTTTTTTTAAATATATCCGAACGCATGAACTAATCGCAGGTTAATGACCTTGATACAATTGCACCTATATTACCTTGTAACAATAGGATTGCCACTTATAAATTCTTTTTTCGGACCCTAAATGATACAATTAGTGAACACAGTATTGCCTTTTTGACTAAAGACAATGTAATAAAATACAATTCATAAGAGCCTATCGTAATAAAACATTAATTTATACTTAATAATGAAATAAAAGTTAATTTTCCTACACAAATATTTAGACAGAGAACTCTGAAATTTAAAAAAAAAAGACGTTTCACTGCTAAATATAATACACGTTTGTTTTACACATTTGGCCTGATAGAGAAAAAAAAAGATCAGAAGCCATTGGACAGTACCGTTCCTAGAATTATGATGACCCTAGCAGCGACGTGGTGTGGGGATGGGAGCAAGGTGGAGCATCATGTCTCGGGCGCTACTCACAAAGGGATGCCAAATGGTATATTTCACATATAATCACATTATATGGTTTTCGAATGGGGGCGCTAAAATGGTATTTTGCACCGGGCGCGAGTTGAGCTCACTACGTCACTAGGCTTTAGGTAAAAGTACATGTTGGAGATTCCGCATATATATGTGTAAAATAAAATATGTATAAAAATATATATGTAATATATATATATATATATATATATATACATATATATATATATATATATATATATATATATATATATATATATATATATATATATTGTATGTTTATGAATATCCTTCACCAAAATTTAAGATAAAATAGAAGTCTATTATGGTATATTTGTCATAAAGAAAACAAATTAAAATAAATTCACGAACCATCGTAAACAATCTCTTTAAATGCAAATAATAACAAATAGACGAGTATTAGAGCTCCAACTAGAATGTCGAGTCATAGTCTAGTCAGTATTTTAAAGTCCACGACTTTAAAAAAATTGGTGCATAAATAAATGCTACAGGTTTATTCGCTGCACATTCCTCTAGTCTGTTGTATCAATAGATTCACATTTATTATAATGTCTCATTTGAGTATAGAGATCTCTATTGGGCTATAATCTAAACATTCCCCAGGTCTGTTGTAGCTACAGATATAGGTTTACTATAATCCTGATCTGACGGCAAATATATGCTTTAGTTTTATAAAATAAATATTCTTATTAGGATTTGATTTTTATTACCATAAGTTTATCATGGATTTCGATAACAATAGTGATAAACGTACTCTAAACAAGTAAAATTATATATGTATCGCCCAGAAATTGTTATAAAATTCTTTAGAATAATAAAAAAAAATCTAGTATTAGACTAATCGGAACAAATCTATTGTCTGAAATATAAATATAAATATAAGCTACTCTTCAGCATTTTATTAAAAAAAAAAATTCATGTTATCGATCTATGATTTATTTTTTACAACCAAACATTATGTCTAATCATCATGGTTTGCATTTTTTTTAAATCATATTTTATCATTATAATTTTAAATTTTAAATACATGTTTTGATTTGTTATTAAAAAAAATAAATTGTCCACATGTTTTTAGTAGATTGTCTTAAATAACAGTGTTTTTATATTTCATCTATAGAATCATATTGCTGGATTTTAAGCCAATAATTAGGTGAAATAACTTTCAAATGTCGCTATAAAAACGACTAAGTTAAAACTATTTTATGTTAAGAATCACTAATAAATATTGCTCTTCTGTTATACAATCTATTTACTTAATATGAAGGATTAGCAGCCTTCACAATTTCAAAACAAATTGAAAGTGAAATGAGAAAATTATAAAAAAAATAGAACGATACAATAAAATGTTAAAAAAAAAGGTTGATAAACTTTGAATTATAAACTTCAAATGTGTTTTAATAGAATTGAGTGAACTTTATTTAGTGAAATCTTCTGTTGACACTCGCTGCTTTCTAGTGAGATATTGCAGTTTAGTCTTAAATGAAAAGAAAGAAAAGCCAAAATTTAATTTGAGTGCCTTGTTAAGATGACCATTGTAACAAATATCAAAAATATAGTTCGCCATATTGCTAATTAAGAAAATGATTTACATGTTAATAAACAGAAAAATGAGACCAATTTACAAAATTAAAAAAAAAAAAAAAACTTGCATGACACATTTATCTAAAACAAAACGTATTGACAAAAGTTCATCACTGAATATAGAAATGAACACAATTAGCACATAAATAAAATTCACTTGACAAATAACTAATTGTTTTCGCTGAGCAGTGTGATGAATGTGTGAAGTCCCTGTAAGGATGAAATGAAATCCCTTAGATCCTTTAAGACATTAATGTGACGGTTTTTAAAGAACCCTTCTTTCATCCCCAACATAGCTTATAGTTCAATAGCAATGGAGGCACCACGGGAATATATAATAGGGACGTATGCCATGATCTGAAATATGCATTGGTCTTCATCGAAAATCAAACCAGGGACGCTCAGGTCGATAAACGATCCTATTACCAAACGTCCATCCGTGCCTCAGTTGTTAGTTTTTTTTTAATATTTTTTTTTAATTCCATCATTATTTATACTTTTAAGCTCATCAAGCTATACCTGCATTAAATGTACATTAGCGAAATAAACCCAACATACTAAACCCCTTTAAGAACACCGCCCTTCCCCCTCTCAATATCACGCCCCCCTCCCCACACACGTGACACAACTCCACGAGCAAGGAAAAAAGACAGAAGAAGATCACAACATGTAGACCCATTTATGGTCATGTGTTGTATTCAGTGGTTGAAAAAGAAAACAGAATAAGAAAAAGCTTATCACCACGGAAGCTATGACGGTGATGGGGTGAGCGTTACGTAGGAGCGGCTTGTCTAAGTTATGACGCATCTGATAAAAAAAACTTCAACTTTTCAATAACAGTAAGAATGTGTGTTATAAGTTAGTAAATTTATGTTAATTATACTCACTAAATGTTTACTTTATTGGTAGATGTTTTTTTACTTTACATTTGATATTTAACTTCAGTGAAACCTCAGTAACGAAATAATGAAATTAATATTTTTTTTTTACTAAAAAATATTCTTATTAGAAACCTTTATTTAACCTTTAACCATATCGTTAGTTTTATCTATGGGAAAAAATGCACACTATATGTGTATAATACAATTTATTTAGACTAAAAATATGTGAGCGCTGAAAATTAAGAATCAAAATTTACAAAATTTTAATGTCAAGGTGATGTATTAAGGAATGTCAGTGAATTACTCTGATTAAGTACTTTTATTTAAATGTTAACTAAGAGAGAAAAAAAGCATCAATATAAAATTTATACTTAAAATAAGGTAATGCATGTAGAAAATCAAATCAAAAAATGAAAAATGATTTAAAACAGCTAGTTTGAACATAGTGTATTTTGAATATGGAAATTCTAAACTAGTGTAGATAAAAAATGAATATATATATATATATATATATATATATATATATATATATATTAGGGTGGCCCAAAATTAAGAGGTATTTTTTTTCTTTTTATTTTCATTGATTTAAACCCCACATTTGATTACCACAAAAAATACTCAGAAATATAAAATTTCATAATTTTCAGATAAAATTTATAGGTTGCACAAGCTCTCTGAAATTTTATGTATGTTCTCTAATTACCACATTTTATCCCAAATGTTGATAAACCTGAATAAAGTCTGTTTTGTTCTTTGATGTTTATAATGTGTAACTGTTTAATATTTATGTTGGTTGCAAATGTTGCCCTTATTGGACTCAATGTGTATTTGCACTTATTGACATTAATATTAATAATGAACGGAACGCTTAGAGAAAAGAGAGATCAGAGAGGTTATTGCAAAAGTGAAAAATGACCAGGAAACTCTAATAGTTCTTATATGTCCAGTACGTTATTGCAATTTTCTTCTGACAGAAGTTCAGATATAAGGGTAACTGAAAAAAATGAACACGATGAAGAATTTTTGATTAGTGCATCATAGAAACGAAGAAAATGTGCAGAAACTGCTCCAACAAAGTCTGTTATGTCCAAAAAGTTGCTGCAGCATTATAAAGATCACAAGTTAGTGATCGTACAGCAGCCCATTTATTAGCTGTTACAGCTCATTCTCTTGGTCACGATGTTAGTGAAATGTCATTACGTCGAAGTACTGTATATCGTGTGTGAGATGAGATCAGGAAAAAAAAAACATCAAATGAAGTTAAAGAATTGTTTGATTCACAAGTATTATTAACTGTACATTGGGATGGATAATTGCTTCCAGATCTCACAGCCAGGGAGAATGTTGAAAGATTGCCAGTGACTGTAACAGGACTGCAAATAGAGTGCTTGCTATGTATAGCTAAAGTGGCTTCAGGGACAGGTGAAAGTCACGCTTAGCTGTGGTTGAATATCTGAAGGACTGGGATATTTGTGAAAAAGTAGTAACATTAAGTTTTGACACAAAAGCAAGTAACACTGAGATTCTAAAGGGGCAGGTGTTTTAATTGAAAAGCTGTTTGAAAACAAGTCTTATTCGTCTTGCTTGCCGCCACCATATGATGGAAATTGTTATGGAAAAAGTGTTCACCGCAGTGAAGATAATTGGGTCATCATCTGGACCTGATATTTTACTTTTCAAACGAATCAAACAGCAGTGACATTTTATTGAGAAGGGATCATATGATACTGCAGATGGGATGACTGAAGTAGAACTTTTTAAAGAGAGCACATTGCAGTTCGCAAATGACAATCTTCAAACTCGTCACCCACGAGATGTTTACAGAGAATTTTTGGAACTGGCTTTCATATTTCTTGGAGGAACACCACAACGTGGGTTTCATATCCATGCTCCAGGAGCTGTACACAGAGCACGTTGGATGGCATGACAAATTTAGTTATAGGAAAAGCAGCGAAAAAAGGTTCTATTCGACATTTATGCTATTTAAGTGAAATTGACAATAATTACATCTGATGAGGACAGACAGTTTCTTCTTACGCAGAGGGAGAAAGGTCACAAAGGTTGTATGACAGGATTAGACAAGCAATTGCATGAAAGAGAAAAAAAATGCAGAAAGAAGACAGCGCATGAAACAGCTGCAAGAAAGAAGCTTTAAATCAGTAACACTAGAATCCTCTTCCTGTTCAGATGATGAAGTCAGTACTAATGAAACTGACACGACTAATGCCAAAGCTAGGACACCTAGAAAACGAGGAAGAAAAGAAGCACTGACACCATCGTTAGCTGCTGCACCTGATAGATCAAAGCTGTCTGATCGTAAAGCCATGAATGTAATTACAAAAAAGCATGGGTGTAGAAATTGGCACACAACCGAAGTTTAATTCGTGTACAGCGCAAAAAGATGCGGGTTCCAGAGATGACATCCTTGAGTTTGCAGCAATTCACCTACAACAGCAACAGCTTCATGATGACTATCGAGAATTTCTTGAACTGGCAACCATCTTCCTCTGAGGCACACCATCTCGTGGCATCAGGTTCAACACTCCTGGAGTTATGCATCATGCCAGATAGATGTCAAAAGTTTTGTACTGTCTAAAGATCTTCATGTTTTGCAAACAGTTCTGACTCAGTACTCGTGAAGCAAAAGGTCTAAAGGAATTCTGTGTGTTTGCTGTAAGCATTTACTTGAAAGCCTGGACAACATCCCCCTTACCTTCGAGAGCCCCAAGAAACGATCTGGAGCTTCTGAAATCAGTCCTCAATTATGATGACATCAACTCAGACATTTCTGAAGCCGTTGCCAAAAAACTCAGCAATCATTTGTGGTATTTATCAGAAAAGCTTTTCGCACTAGCTTTGTTTGATGCTAAAGTTGAGACTGCAGTCAAACGAGAAATGGTGTCAGAGATGAGAGAAGAGGAGGGGCTAGAAAAGCCACCAAAACGAATAAAGGTTGATCTTAAATTTCTGTGGGACAAAAAAAATCACAGTTTTTCACAAAGCAGTCAGTGCAGCTTCTGAAGAAACTCACTTTTTCATTTGGCTTTCTTGATGGAGATTCATAAAATGATAAGTTAATAACATTTGATGTAATACTGAATTGAATATGCATATAAACGTTCATTTGCACTGTTTGACAATATACTGTTTATTGTTTAATTAACGTTGACAAATTTACATGACTTACAAATTGAGATGCATTTCGCTACCTCTAAATATATTCAGATTTCGTTTTTATTTTTTCTTAAAGTGTTATCACGCCCAAAAGAACATAAAAATGGTTAAGACTAATGAAAATGTTAATTTTTTAAAATAGTTCCTTATAACGACCACCCTAATATATATATATATATATATATATATATATATATATATATATATATATATATATATATAAAACCTCAAGAAATGACATTATGTAATTAGACTGTATTACCTTTTTTAAATTGATCTTACTAGACTGATTGTGCCGTTGTTTATAATTAACCACTATGCAGTTTATAGTTGTTTAATTAAGGGACATCCATCTTTACATAATTTATATCTTTAATAATATCTTAATTAAATTGTATATTTTTTAATAGTGTATATAATTGTTTAAAATAATTTATGAAATTATGTTCAAGTGTTTAATACAAATAAACCTTACCATTAACGCAGACGATTCTCGCTGTATCAAGTCGGAAAACTGAAATAAGAGCACAATCATTTATTAACGAATGTTTATTAATGAGAATTAAGTTCAACAAAGAAATACAATATATATATAGAGAGAGAGAAAACATATCAAAATATGTTAAAAATGACATTATTAAAATTAAAACTGGACAATTTTAAATATGCGAATTACAAAGTGTTTATGAAAATTTTAAATAATAAAACTATTTCTTTAATAACTGTAAAATTGGATGATATAAGGCAGTGTGTGTGAAGTTCCTGTAAGGTAGAGATGATATCTCATATATCCATTAAGCTTTGATGCCTTTCTTTCTTCCCACCATTCCCGTTGATACACCACAGATGATATAGACCATGACCAGTGGTGTATTGTGAAGGGAACGCGGTGGAACGACGTTCCCTTTCGTTTTTTTTCATAACCGGAACGCGTTCCAATACTTTTTCATGTCCCGACAACTCCCAATTTATCTGCTCCCACTATGCGTTCCCTTACTTCCTATTACCAATACATCACTGACTATGACCGGAAAAATCCTTCAAGTTAACAGTCGAGCGCTTTACCACGCGACCATCCGCTCACTTTCTATGCTAGTAGACTTATATTGATTATACTCACTAAACGTTTACTGTATTGGTAGATGATTTGAAAATTTGCATTTCATACACACATTGAGTGAAAGAAATTGAAATATTAAAATCATTGGTCATAACAAAAAATGGATATATTTTTGAGATAATAAAATGTCTTTATCGATCAGTTAAAGGAAAACAGCACACAGTATTGCAAATATAGAATAAAATTTATTTAGTTTAAAAAGATGTGAGCGTTGTAAATTAAAATAAAAAACATTATATGTATATATATATATATATATATATATATATATATATATATATATATATATATATATATTAGGGTGATTCAAAAAAAATTAGTAGCTTGTAGTGCTTTTTGATTTTTTGTTATATGTCATGAGATAATGAAATACCAACAAAAAGTGAGTCATTCTATCATCATTTACTACTGCCTCATGAGGATTAAAAATGGTGATAACTGCCGATTTTCTCGTTTTTGTATCATTAAGCCAGAAAAATGTTGAGGTTTCCACATTGAAATTATAAATGTACTGAGAGTTCCAAACAGTCAACAAAATGTTCACAAACTCTGAAAATTAACATTCATTCAGTAATCAGTACTGCCTGATTGGATTTGAAAATTACTATAACGGCCCTTTTTCGTTTACGCACCATAAACTCAGAACAATGTTGAGCTTTCAACAATTAAAATATAAATGCATTGCACAATGTGTTTTGGGCCAATTGGTAAAATGTTCACAGAACCAGTTAAGTAACATAAAACACTACAACACTGTTCATTGTTCATTCATTGATTGAATGTTGCCTTCTTTGCATCTGGGTACTGTTTACGGTGTGACTCAACAACCTGATACAAGTACTGCTTTCCATCTTCCTTTTTTGTTAATAACTTGTTGAAGATGGTTGCCAATGCAATGCCTCGCTCTGCTGAGTCATTAACAACTTTTAGTGAATGGGCAACAACCTTTGCGTGTTGGCACGCTTCCAGCTGTGACCACTGCTCACAGGCAAGTTCAGAAACGATTTGTCGAGATTCAAGACCTGAAAGAAGAAGTGTGATCTGCTTCCAATAAAATAATCAAGTTTCATATCACAGAGTTCTTCTTTGCCAGTGTATTTAATTGACCTTTCTGAAGATGTTTCATGTTCGCTGGCAGTTATATAACAAGATGCCATTCTTGTCTTGATCTCGGCTGAAACAAGGTCAGAAAACAGAGCAAGTGGCACGAGTTCTTGTCCCAAGTACCATAGATGGCGTCCAAGTGCCGCAATTCCTGTGTCTGCAATGATTCTGGAAGTGTTACGATAGTTGGTGAGGCTTTGAATAAGAGACAGATCGTTTATAGGAGCATGACAAGGTGATGTACAAGATATCCACGCTTTGACATACACCAATGTAGTGAACAGTCCAAATTCTGAGCATGCTGTGCTCTCATGTCGACTGAGCTTAAACTGTTCCTGAAACAAATTCAGCTTCAGAACATACATCAACTGTGACATCCATCTGGCATGATGGAAAGCCCCAGGTACACGGAATCGAATGCCACGTGATGGTGTCTTTCCCAGAAAAATCATCGTCAGCTCTAATAATACCATGTAGTCTTCTCTTGGAATTGCTCTCCTGTTACCAGTCAAAATGTCCTGACAGAATTTCAATATTTCATGTTTTAGCACTGCTAGACTTTCAGTCATTAGGCGGGTGTCTGCACATGGTTTGTATGCAACTTGGTCAATATTTGGCCAAAATTCTTGAAATGTGCGAAGTAACATCACATTTGGCCCTGATGTTGGGCCAAACACCTTTTTAAAAATGTCGCTGCATAGAACTTCAAGGATATGGTGTCGACAAAAAAACCATAGCAGTTCTTTGCCCGGTTTTTGCTCCAGTAGCACACATGCGCCACTGAGATGGCCGGTGTTTGCTGCAGTTGTATCAAATGACATTCCTGCAATGCTGTTAGTCAGCGCCCAATCAGTGATGGTTTCTGCTGCAGCTTTTTCTATTTGCTCACCTGTTTTTTGTACAACTTTTGGAATAACCAAAAGCTTTTCAGTTATACGACATGTTACAACGATTGCTACGCGATCTTCTTTTCCTGGACCGCCAGCTATTGAAGGAAGCAATTTGTCATCGAAATGTATAACCAGTGGGCCATCTCTGTTGAATTCAGACTTCACATCAGCAGCTGCTTGAGTGCGATGCTTTGATCTTGTTCTTCTGATGCTGCTGACAGACATGGGCATACCTGATGCATTTTGTCCATACGTCGTAGCTGCTGAATGTAGAATATATGCAGCATCTCGATTTCTGACACTTGTACGATCTAGTGCTGCAGCTAACTGTGGACTTATAGCTTCATTTGCAGATATTTTTGCACGCTTTTGCTGTGTTTGACCCTGTGTCTCTGAACTGTCTGATGATTTGCATTCAGGATTGTAGTCACTGAGTTCTGCACTACTTTCTTTATCAAGATCACTAATGTCACTGGTGTCACTATTCAAACTTGCCGATGCTGGTGCACTTGCCTGAGCTAAATCATTTACCCTCCTTTATTCTTCGGTCCTCAGTTCAGCTTCTCTTTGTATTCTTACTGCTCGTCGACCTTCTACTGCTGTAAGCTGCTGGTCTATTTTACTCATGACATACTTCCTTTCTGTTCTTTGATCAGCCAGAAAAACCATCTCTTCTTAAATTTTTATTCGGTTCATCGCATCATGATGAGCAATATCAAACAGGCCATTCATATCAGCTTCAAAATTTGACTCCCTTGCCATCTGAGCTGTGCCACCACGGGTCTTATTGCGACAGACAGTTCTGTGTTTATCAACAAGAAGTTTTAGCTTGTGGATAATATTTCTTTCTTCAGCTGATGGTACTCTTGCTCTGGCCCATATCTCCCAAACCTGTCTAACAGTAACTGTAACCGATTCAGTTTTAGACAGTTTTTCATTATTGTGATTATGTAAAACTTGTAAAACTTCTCTAGTTGTTGGTAGCATATTTTCATTAAATAACTCTACTGGTTCGCCATTCAATGAACATATGTCTGAGATCTTGTAACAGCTATTTAAAAAAATTGTCTCTAATAAATCAATAGCCAATACCTCGTAGAAATAAATAAAAATTAAGACAAATTATAAAAATGTGTAGACAGTACAAACAAAATGGAGTTGTTTCCTTTTTTAAAAGCTAAATATTCTTTGTACTTGCATAAAAAAAAGTAACAGTTGACCAGTCTTCAATTTGATCTTTAAGCTGGAAATAATATAGATTTTTGGGACCAAACAAAAAATTCAGGTGCTTTGAGGCATTACTAAATTAACTTTAAATGGAGTTATATTTTATATTTAAGGTCTCTGTAGCACAGGTAACACAATTTTTATGAAGCACTAGCAATTGTTCAAGTTTTATTTTTTACCTATGCATTGTGAACCACCCTAATATATATATATATATGTATCCTATTTATTGCTTAGCTTAATTGTATTGAAAAATGGACAAGATTTGCTGTCCAAATAATAATTTTTTAGAAAAAATATATTATTCCGCCCGTCGTTCGATGGGCTAAAAATCTTGTTATATATCATTTCGAAAAATAATAATATGTATTTTGACATTTTTTCATGTTAATATTTTTAATTTTATCTTGAATATAAGTAACGACTAAATAGTTTTATAGTTGTTTTCATTAAATGAACATAAATGTGAACAAAGTTACATTTATTGAATAATACTACATCAGGAAAATTATATACTTTATTAATAAAATCAAACAATTTAATAAAAAAAATACATAATTCTGAAAGTAGGAAAAATCGGGAATCGAATATTTATTACAGATTATTTAAACTAAATATCATTATTATAAGACTTTAAAACTGTTAAAATCATTCTTTTTGAAAATAATGTTATAGAAATGAACTCTTACCTTTGAGAGACCGCGTGCACCAGCTTCCACGTAAGTCTATACATGAGGAATATTTATTTTATACAATATTTAAAAATGTTGGATAATAATTAAGTGGCAATTATGTTTATATATAGCACCTTAAGAGTACAAGAATTTTAATATACAAAGTACAAAGTTTGTCGTACTTTTTAAAAACATCCCAACAACAGTAACATTTGTAAAACTAACTATGTGTTTACTAAATGGACCATGATTTGTTTATTTTCAATTCATATTCAAGGTCAATAAAATTCTTTGACATGTAAAGGAAAAGAAAGCTAATTAGTCATAAAAAGAAAAATATAATTTGTGCTACAGTAAACTACTCTTAATTGAAATCTTATATCAACAAATCTTACCATCTTTCAGTACAAAAAAAAAAAAAAAACTCGCAGAATACAGCAATTTTATAAAAAAAAAAATGTTTGATCAAAATATGTTAATTAAGAACTGAAGGGTGTTTATTTAATTTACTTAATGTCCAGTTTATTTATTTAAAAATGTTGGGCCTTGGTGGAATTAACAATTTTATTTTACTCATATCTAATGAATTTGGTAATCTCTTATTTGTAATAGTTTCTCTTAATAAAATTTACTTTCTTCAAATTTAAAAAAAAAAAAGAACCTCCCACTAAATTAACAGAATAAATAATTGTTTGACCTGGTCAATATGGATAGCGTAAATTAATTTAACGTCAGACATTATTTGCCTTATTGGCCTGACGTGGTCTGTAATTCACGTACACATCAGTGCAAGTAATGGGTCACTGAGCTTGACCAATGACCCATATGACCCATCAAGTTCTTGACCCCGACCCATCATGACCCATTGAAGCAAGCTGCTAACATTAAACATGAGACAAATTAAAATTGTTCGAAAGTAAAAATATGCTTCAACAAACTATGTGCATGCCCTGCTACGAAATTTAAAGGACAAAAAGTAAAAAGATAAAAGTTTTTTATTGAAGGAAAATTTCAACTTATTGCAACAGTTTTCCTCTGTAGCCATGCAAAATGACAGACAAAGCATCGACTGTTTCAGGACCGGGTTTTTTTTTAAGATCAGGCGGAGACTAAGGGTGGGTCGTGGGTCAGGGAACATTGTAATGTACGTACATAGACATCTCAGTAATTCACGTACACATACATCTCAGTAATTCACGTACACATACATCTCAGTAATTCATGTACACATACATCTCAGTAATTCATGTACACATACATCTCAGTAATTCACGTACTCATACTTCTCAATAATTCACGTACACATACATCTCAGTAATTCATGTACTCATACATCTCAGTAATTCACGTACACATACATCTCAGTAATTCACGTACACATACATCTCAGTAATTCACGTACACATACATCTCAGTAATTCACGTACTCATACATCTCAGTAATTCACGTACTCATGCATCTCAGTAATTCACGTACTCATACATCTCAGTAATTCACGTACACATACATCTCAGTAATTCATGTACACATACATCTCAGTAATTCACGTACTCATACATCTCAGTAATTCACGTACACATACATCTCAGTAATTCATGTACACATACATCTCAGTAATTCACGTACTCATACATCTCAGTAATTCACGTACACATACATCTCAGTAATTCACGTACACATACATCTCAGTAATTCATGTGCACATGCATCTCAGTAATTCATGTACACATACATCTCAGTAATTCACGTACACATACATCTTAGTAATTCACGTACACATGCATCTCAGTAATTCATGCACACATACATATTAGTAATTCACGTACACATACATCTCAGTAATTCACGTACACATACATCTCAGTAATTCACGTACACATACATCTTAGTAATTCATGTACACATACATCTTAGTAATTAACGTACACATACATCTCAGTAATTCACGTACACATACATCTTAGTAATTCATGTACACATACATCTTAGTAATTAACGTACACATACATCTTAGTAATTCATGTACACATACATCTTAGTAATTCATGTACACAAACATCTTAGTAATTCATGTACATATACATCTTAGTAATTCATGTACACATGCATCTTAGTAATTCATGTACACATACATCTTAGTAACTCACGTACACATACATCTTAGTAATTCATGTACTCATACATCTTAGTAATTCACGTACACATACATCTTAGTAATTCATGTACTCATACATCTTAGTAATTCATGTACACATACATCTTAGTAGTTCTTGTACACATACATCTCAGTAATTAATGTACACATATATCTTAGTAATTATTATACACATACATCTTAGTAATTCATGTAAACATACATCTCAGTAATTCACGTACACATACATCTTAGTAATTCACGTACACATGCATCTCAGTAATTCATGTACACATACATCTTAGTAATTCACGTACACATACATCTCAGTAATTCACGTACACATACATCTTAGTAGTTCATGTACACATACATCTTAGTAGTTCATGTACACATACATCTTAGTAGTTCATGTACACATACATCTTAGTAATTCATGTACACATACATCTTAGTAGTTCATGTACACATACATCTTAGTAATTCATGTACACATACATATTAGTAATTCATGTACACATGCATCTCAGTAATTCATGTACACATACATCTCAGTAATTCACGTACACATGCATCTCAGTAATTCACGTACACATGCATCTTAGTAATTCATGTACACATACATCTCAGTAATTCATGTACACATACATCTCAGTAATTCACGTACACATACATCTCAGTAATTCACGTACACATACATCTCAGTAATTCACGTACACATACATCTCAGTAATTCATGTACACATACATCTTAGTAATTCACGTACACATACATCTCAGTAATTCACGTACACATACATCTTAGTAATTCATGTACACATACATCTTAGTAGTTCATGTACACATACATCTTAGTAATTCATGTACACATACATCTTAGTAATTCATGTACACATACATCTTGGTAATTCATGTACACAAACATCTTAGTAATTCATGTACACAAACATCTTAGTAATTCATATTTATATACATCTTAGTAATTCATGTACACATACATCTTAGTAACTCACGTACACATACATCTCAGTAATTCACGTACACATACATCTTAGTAATTCATGTACTCATACATCTTAGTAATTCATGTACACATACATCTTAGTAATTCTTGTACACATACATCTCAGTAATTAATGTACACATACATCTTAGTAATTATTATACACATACATCTTAGTAATTCATGTACACATACATCTCAGTAATTCACGTACACATATATCTTCGTATTTTATGTTGAAATATATTCTAGTATTTTATGTACACACATCCCAGAATTTTACTTATCGCGTGGTTAATAATTATTTATTAAGTAGTCTTTCAATTCTGTTTAATTAAGGGGATATAAATCTAAACATTATATATATATATATATATATATATATATATATATATATATATATATATGTTATACATGAACTGTATATTTTTTTTATACATTTTGATATATTGAAACTAATTTAAATAACAGGTATGAAAATGAAAAAAAATATCTGAAAAGACATGTATTTATGTTAGGATTATGATACAATCTTCCAACTATTTAAATCATCCAAGACTACTCCAATAATAACACACACTTACCTTATCCTCGTGATCCCATGGATGCTAAGGAAATGTTAGATGTAAATAATAACTTATAGAATTGTACAGTATATTTTATGTAATAAGTTAGGTATTATAACAGATTAAGGACAGCGATATTTTAGTCAATTGACATGTAATACATATCTTTCTTAAATGAAATGAAATATGTAATTATTCTTCTTTAAGTAAATATATTTAGAATAAAATAAGACTTTCACAGGATTATCAGGACATATATATTTTGACATGGTTAACATTTATTGCCTACATTATCTACATTTAAAAATGTCAGACGTTATCTGGATTATTGACGAGACAGGGGTCTGCATTTTAGCTGCATTAAAAGCTCAGACTCAGTCATTTTTTGCCTGCATTAAAGAAACAAATAAGCCGTGATTATTTTTAACTGTGTTTCACGTTCACATACGTCTTATTATTTCACGTTTATATTTGTAACGTGTAAAAATTAACTATGATTCATAGTGAAGATAATTATTTATACAGAGTTTATTTATACTAAAAACTTCATGGTTTAATTACAACTGTCTAAATTCATTAACAATATTTTTATTCGTGTAATCTACTGTATTAAACACTAAGTATGCAATTATGTATGTTTCCATGTGTGTGGGTATGTTTATACATCATACAAATCTGCATAGTGTATCATACAGGATACTGGATTAGAGGTATTATTGTGGGTACATTTTGAGGGGGTTAAGTTCAGGGGAACTCTCTCCTCCTGTCCGATTTTAATTATATGACGGGTTTCCAAATGTGTTTCAGAGTGTTTTATTAAAAATGTCTAATCATGCTCATAGTTTTTGGATGGGGGGCGGGTGGAAGTTTCACCTGACGAGCATATACTGGACTTTTAAACTTCTTGTGACTATGGCAATGAATTTGGGATGCTCTATTTGTTAATAAAAAAAAATTATAACGATGAAAACTTTAAGCGTTTTAAAGTATGATCCATCATATATATTAAATTTGCGTTTAATAGCTAAGTTTAAATTTATTGAAACAAGATTTTGTACAGAGCAAACCTTAAAATAGTAGCTTGTATGCATTTGTGTTTAAAATGTATTGAGGTAGTTTTAAAATCTGACACAGTGAAGTTTATTTTATTCTGCATTTTTTATTTCGTACATTGATATGATTACGTCATCAACCCAGCAGTGAGATTTGTCCTTTCCAATTTTATTTTTTTACATTTATTTTGTTGCAAGATTGAGAGTAATGGGACCAATATGAGTTCACGTTTTTATAGTTTTCAGGGTCACCAGATTCCTGGCTGCAGTCCTGACATCATTTAAACTAAATTAAAAAGTCTTGACATGCCTTAAAATTAAAAAAAAAATTCTTGATATTGTTATAACTCCGCTTCACCCCTCCGCCCCCCGTTCGCACCCTGCCCCGAGATGAATGATGCAATCACTGTTGTACACCTACACATTGTTAATTCGGTCGTTCACCCCCGCCTTATTACACGTAATGCAGAAGTGTTATTTGCCACCTGCACTCCCACGCAATGACCTTCACCCTCCATTTTGGCGTGAAAACGATGGATTTAGCGTGGATGAGACTGCCTATAAAAGAAACTGAGATTTGAGAAGAAGGGACGGACGAACAGGAGAACGACGAGCGACGATCAAGGAAGAAGGAAGGGCCAACGAGAGACCAGCTGTGTTGATGCCGCAAGTTCTTTATCAGCACATCGCCAGCGATAACACGTAGACTCGTTTCAACTGGATTAGTTGTACGCATAATGGACTTTGTTGTTTTGTTTTAGCCTGGACTATTATAACCTGTACATTGTAGACTGTGAATAAATCTTATTATAACCTGTACATTGTAGACTGTGAATAAACCTTATTATAACCTGTACATTGTAGACTGTGAATAAATCTTATTATAACCTGTACATTGTAGACTGTGAATAAATCTTATTATAACCTGTACATTGTAGACTGTGAATAAACCTTATTATAACCTGTACATTGTAGACTGTGAATAAATCTTATTATAACCTGTACATTGTAGACTGTGAATAAATCTTATTATAACCTGTACATTGTAGACTGTGAATTATATTATTATAACCTGTACATTGTAGACTGTGAATAAATCTTATTATTCAACTAACGAACTCACGTGTCAATTAATGCCTACCTAGAGAGTTTTGCAAATTCACAACAATATTAAATGGCGTCCATCGAAGAATAATTTAATTCCTTTATCGGAATAAAGATTTAGTTCTTTCAATTCAATTTATTGATATCTAAGGTGTAGTGAAATAAACTATTTAAATATCAACACCACTTGTAATCAATAGTATGAAAGAGTATTAATTTGTTCAGCCAGAATTTTAGGTTGGAGCTAAATTATAATGAAAATGAATTTCTTCAAAATATAAAAATATTCTAAAAAATGTCATAAATTAATATAACAATAAAAACTCAACTAAATAAAAGTATACAAGCTACCAAAGATAATTTTGTATTGTTAATACCACTGTCTCAACATCTGTTCATAAAAAATCACTAAAGTTCGTTAGTGTATTCACTTAGTTTTATAAATGAAAATTATGTTTTAATTAAGTATTATATATTGTTACCAAAACACCTTAACGACATTTGAAAATTATTAAAAATGGTTAGCATTTTTTCTCTACTGTTTCTACTGTTATGAATTCTTATTAATAAGTATTAATCATTGTAAGTAAATATATAATGTTACATGTTTAAAAGGTGTTTAATTAGTTTAAATTAAAAAAAAATGTATGATACAAACAAAATTGAGATGCACATTATTCCTTAATCTTAACTATTAAATTAACTAATATTTCTTACGTCTTGTTGGCGATTGTCTGAAAAAAAAATAGAACAATTATATTTTACATTTCCATTTAATGTAACATTCTTTGATCTATGTACAACTACTTCAAACTACATTTTAGTTTAGATCAATTGTATGATTACTTAGTTCAAAACTGGAAATGTTATTTAGGTGATTTATTTGATTACAGGTTTTAACTTTTTAAAAAAAAATATTGCAGTTAGCAAAACATTTGAAGTGTTTGTATATTTTCTTTTTTTTTTTTTTTGAGTTTTTGACCTCATTCCAAGTAATTCACTTTGTTTTGATAATGTTAAATCCGAGTTGTCTAAAGTAACAAATATTATTGATTTAAATATAACACTGGGCAACAAAACATATTTTTTTTTTTAAATCGTCCAGGGTTTTCCAGAATTAGACTAATTTTGGAGCTCTGAGTCAGAAAATGACATTGATTTTGCTCAATCAGGTCAGGATTTTTCGCTACAGTAATTAATAAAAAATCATTTTTTTTTAAAACACATTTTTGCGGATCAATAAATAAAAATCAACGTGTTAAAATTCATGCAGTTTTTTTTTACTCCAACAAATTTGATAAGCATAATTATCATAATATTAGTATAAGAAAAAGCATTAAGTGAAACAATAGTTCAGAGTTCAAGGCATAAATTGTCGTTTCTTCGATTCCCGTGTGTGAGCAGCTGCTGGGTTGTCTCTCTTCATCGATCATCATTAGTCCGCGAGCATGACTGCGTCCAACCTCCCCTGGTAACTTTCCTCCATTTGGCGGATGTCCTGATGGGACCTTTCTCCCTGCTCATCGTCCCAAGGTTTTCAGGAAACTTATCCATGTGTGAGAAGATGAAGGGCATCTTTATACTCATCAAACACCCGAGTTTTTTGGACGTCCTTTGTCATGCTGCTGGTGAGGTGTGGTTTGCTGACTTCGTGTTCCCCAGGAAGTTGTTCACCACCTGCAAAAACGATTTCCAGGCGGCGCACTCAAGAGTGTTCATGGAGTTTTGGAAATCTGTGTCCTTTATGAGCTGCCATATCTGTGGGCCGTCGAATAATGTCAGCCTTCAGCTTCTCGTAAATTGAGGAAATGCTCGGCTCATGTAGTAGAAGCACCTCTCATCTTTGTCCAGAGCGCGCGAAAACTATTTCATTAACCCATGCTTCATGTGTAGCGGTGGGATCAATATCTTCTCCCGGTCAACAAGAGGTTCGTTTATGATGTTTTTTCGCCTCCTGTACTAACTGCTCTCGCGCCGGCCACTCTTTCTTTACATAGTGCTGGGCTCTGTCAAGACTGCCCCACATACATATGAAGCATAGGTACTTCTTGAACCCGGACTGCTGACCAAGTAGAAAGTTAACCATCTTCAAGTCGACGCAGATATTGGATTTGGTCGAGCACATAGTTCACTGCTTCATATTTCTCTTCAAGTGTTGTGGAGTGCGCAAGAGCGGTTGAGGCAAACTGGCTCCAGTTGTGGAGAAGTACACACTTCAAAGAGCGCTTGCAGCTTTCAATTAAGAGTGGCCAATCTCTCGGATCGTATTGAGGACCGCCGAGTTTATCAAGAAGACAGGCGACACATCGGCAATACACAAGGTCTTCCTCCTGGCAGAAGTAGCCCATGTAGTCCATATGCCTTCTACAGAAGAAAGTGATACGCGCGTCATTGCCAAGTAGATTTTCTCTTTGAGTCTGGAGGCCAACAGCTCGGAGGAATTATTCGACAAGCTGAGATCCCGAACCAGATCATTAAGCTAACATTGTGAGAACGGCTGCGGACCATCTTGTGATTCATACCCCTCTTCTGTATCTTCTCCCTCGTCTAAAGTGGTGGCCTCATCGTCGCTGTCAGGAAGATCTCTGAACGCTGGTACAGGAATTTCTTTTTAAACAACATATTTAATAAATAGTAATGTTTGAACTTATTTTTTCGCTTTTGATCACAATTTCGATCACAAGACACAATAACTATTGTAATGTAAATATAAGAACTAAATGCACATATTACACAAGCTGCTAATAATTGTTTCCCAATCAACTTCTGCTTACCCAGACGTGCCTGTAATTCTTCATTCTCGTTGCATTTTTCCTTCAGTGTTGAAACAGCGACATCTAAATATACGAATTTAAAGAATTAATTTTGGTCCAATGAAACATTTAATTTATACACGGAAACACTTTATTAAAACCACATCCATACAAAAATCTAATACATACAGTATGTATATATATATGCATAAATATAATGTATTTATATATAAATATAGTAACTGAATAATGCCCACTGAAGACCTAATTACCAACAGTATATGGTGCCACCCCCCCCCTTCATCTACTAAATTCTAACAGATAACCTAACATACAAATGTGCACTCTTTTTGCACACCTTCAATTTATAGATTTAATGATAAGAAATTTAGGCAACAAATAGCTCACATCAGTATCCTAAAGAAATCGGGACTGCCGAGAACTATCATTGGACCCCTAAAATCCCCATCAATAAGATCCATGTCTATCAACACCCTATAGTGTAAAGTGTGACGTAGACAGTTGAGTGCAGTAGAAGAGCTAACTAACCAATTTTATCTGAGCATTATACAATTTACAGTTTAATTCTCCATCTATACTAAACATTATTGTTTAATGTTTATTCAAAGTCAAATTATAGAATAGAACAACACATCTCGTTCAGCTGTTACTTCTCTAAGCTTAAAATCTATTTGTGCTGTTAAAAGGAATGAACACGTATAGTAATCAATATTTGGAATGTCGTACTTACTTATCAACAAATATGTACTATATCTTATATTTGTCAATGTTTATCTGTCAATGTCTATCTATCTATCTATCTATCTATCTGTCATAAATCTGTTAAAATCTTTGGTCAGTACATGTTGTGAGTTTCTAATAAGTCTAAACAAGTGTGCTAGTTGTGAAAAAAATGAGGGCTAGTAAAATGCTGTCCAGGGGCAAAGATAGTTAGAAAAAGAGGTAGTAAGTGATATGATAGCTAAGGATAAAGACGTGTTGTACAATGTTATGTGAATACAGGAGCTGGACAGTTAGAGATTTAGCCTTCCGCTGAGAGACGACAGTTGAGGCTACGTAAGTGTTTTGCTAGCCAGTAGTGTATGTCATCCGTACTGCCACTAGCTTCCAGTCAATGTTATGAATTGGATTAAAACAGGGACTGATAAATAGATACCCTTACAAGAATTTAAAAAAAAAACATTAATAAATTCTGAGTTATTTCATAAATGATTACAATTTCAGAATAACATTTTTAGTTATATTGTAAACATAAGAGTTTCTATTTAAACATTGAGTTCGTAAGAAATCGTAATTTTTTTTTTAAAACAGAACAACAAACCTCGTTCGGCTTTTACTTTTTTTATCTTCATATCTTTTTGTGCTGTTAAAATGGATGCATTTGACATTAATATTAATGTATATATATATATATATATATATATATATATATATATATATATATATATATATATATATATATATAATAAAAGGTAATTAGAAAGTAGCATTTAGTTATCAACATCTAATTACTATATATCTTATATATGTTACTATCTTAAGATCAATACCTATCTATCTATCTATCTATCTATCCATCTATGAATCTATTTTTCCGTTTGTTTTTTAGTATTACCTAAAACAACATTGTTTATTATTTTATTCATATACAAATACAGCTTATTTAACATTATATCGTTCATACAATAGCCTACTTACAGAGTTCATATTTTAGTTCAATGTTCTTATTGATGTGTTGTTTAATGATCTCATCCTTTTGTTCTGATGAAAGAAATTAAGTTAGCATATTTATTATAACATTTAATACGATAGGAATGGGAATTTTTTTTTATTCCAGTAAACATAGCCATTGATATGTATGTTGCTATTTTTCTTCTTTTTCGTGGTAGGTATGTACATCCAGCTACTTTCTCTGCATCGAACTATTTTTTCTATTTCTATTTAATATTCTATCCATCTATATGTCCGTCCGTCAGATATTCTGTTAATTGTTCTTGTATTAATTTATCTGGCAATCTATATATGTATCCAATAGTCTATCTATCTATCAATATATCCAAAGATACTGTAAAACACCACATGAAAGTGTGCTTGATATACAGTGTCCTTGTGTGGGTAAAGACTCCAAGAAAGGATTAAGTCGTCCACACAGACTCTGTGAGAAGGTATGTCATTTGTAATTAATCTGTATATAATCTTTAAATTCTCTATCTTCACATCCTTTTGTGCTGTTGAAAAGGATGTAGTTAACATTTGCATTTATATATTTTATAAAATTATTTTGGAATGTTTCATTCAATTATCAAAATAAATCAACCAATGAATCTCTCAAGTTATCCATCTATTTCTTCTTTCTCTCTCTCTCTCTCTCTCTCTCTCTCTCTCTCTCTCTCTGTCTCTCTCTCTCTCTATCTATCTCTCTTTCTTTCTCTGTATATATACTAGCTGCACTCTTCAAAATCTTCGCATATAGATCTACCATCGTACTACTTTGACGTTATCAAAATATCATGAACAAATGTGTAAGGATGTACGTAACTATTTTATTGTCACAAATTTCTTCTCGTTTAATGTAGGATGGATGGACGAAAGGTGTCAGTTGGGTTAGTTAAAACAACAATAATTTGATTAATAATATTTTAGGCTTTTTTGTAGTCTCATTTTTAAAACCATAGAAACTGTTAAAACCGTAGATTTAAATAAAAGAAATACCTATCGAGACGATGACAAAAAACCATTAATATTCAAACAGAAAACATTTGTTATGAATATCTCGATCTAGAGCAGACAGGTAGACTTGAGACTAAAATTATTTAGATACTAACTGTAGCCTGCAAAACCTTTCCATACGTTTATATTCCCTTAGGCTTGATGGGTAGGCTAGGTTATTTTTGGTTTAGGGCAGATCCGATTTTTCTATGATTGTATTTTAAACTGGAATACTGTTGTATTAATTCTTTACTTTCGATTTAAAGCAGGACCCACACCACTATTATTTATATAGCTTTTTTTTTTTTTTTAATTTGTGTGTGTGTGTATTAGATACATAAATATTAGCTAATGAAAATATATAATTGATTGTGAAATATTTCAAGACTGATTGCTGTGAAGAGGGTTGTAAAATGAATGGTAGATAGATTAATTACAAAAGATATTTCATCAGCTTCAACCAACTTACCACATTCACTTTTCAGTCGTTTTACTTCATCCTTTAGAGCAGCAGTCTCATTGATTGTCTGAAATTGCCTCAAACTAACACCATCTGATAATACGACTTTAAATAATGATATTCTAAAATACTAAATTAAACAATTTACTGACTTCAATATTTTTTCTAAACTTTTTAAAAAGATAATGAGAAATTGCCAAAGGTGTCTAAATAAATATACATTAAATAATGTTTTCCTATAGAATCGAGATATTGAATTGGAAGAGCTGAAAGAAGTTTTTTTTTTTAGATGTAATTTGTAAATCTGAGAGTCTTGGGTTCGATTCTCGGTAAGAACCAATGTAATTTTTGCAAGTGAAATTTGGTGTAAAGTTCCATATGTCAATTCAGCTTAATTTGCTACATGACTGAACCTGTGGTTGTCCCAACTCGGCTCGTCAAAACATCTCACAAGATATACTCAAAGTAATATTCCTTTACATTTTATTGATTTCTACCTTGCCAAAACAAAGAAAGTGGCCGAGCGGTGTAGATACTCGACTGTCGACCTGATAGTCCTGGGTTCGATCCACCCAGCTTTAAATGGGTACCTGACTTTAAGTTGGGGAAGTAAAGTCGGCTGGGCGTTGTGCTAACCACACAATCCCTTCATATGCCGAGGTTATAGAAACAGATGAATTATACACTTATCTGTTCTGATGGCCGTATGGGACAAGGGAACTTTACTTTTTTTTTTAAACAAAGAAAAACACATTTCATATTGAGTCATCAACAAATCTATAAATAATTGTCTCACCTTAATGTTTCATATTTTTAGTACACCTTAATAAAAGTGTAATTTATATTGTCCAAATCTCATCTTTAGCTTCAAATATTTGAAGGGTATGAGTATATATTAAATCACCAAAGATCAGTAAAATAATTAATATGCTGAATATTGTGTGTATTGCATATATTGAAGTTCTAATCAGTTTTCTAGACATATTTTCATTTGTAACTTGAACAATTTAAAACATAGTTAAATTAATGTAAGCATTTAAATATGCAAATATAAATAGTAAAAAAAAAAACAAAAAAAAAACCCTAGACCCTTTGCTCTGTTGATTTGTAGATACGGCCCTGAAATAGAACCATGGCTTGAATAACCAACATAAATAACAACAAAAAAAAAGAAAATGAAACTGAAAATCCTTTATTACAATCGTAACGAGTTATTTATACTAATTTGTTTTGTTTTTTTACTAAAAGATTGGAACTTAGAGTTAGTACAAAGTGTGAACAATCTGACATTTAAGACCCGTAAGTGTGGAAGGTTTGATATTCATTATGTGAAGTATTTAATACATTTTTATATATTTTCGGTTTACAATTTTATGGTAACAGTTTAAACTAATTTAGAATTTTTCCGATTTTACCTGGCGAAGTTGACTTTTCTTTAAACTGTAAGACATATTTATCTTAAAACCATTCTAAAAATAAACAACTAAGTATAAGGTCATTCATTACCTTTAATGTTTAAATACTCTATCACGTGACTGTATTGTTTTTCCAGAGACTCCAGAAAAAAATCAAAAGCAGGTCCTGGCCCAGAATTTAGAAGTATATTAAGTAAAGCCTCATTCCTGTCTGACTTGGACTGAAGTTGACCGATTCTCTCCTTATCATCCAGTGTTAGAACTTTTTGTTGAAATAGAAAATCTGTCAAATCATTGTCCTCAAGCTGTTCTTTTAGATAGATATAGTTTGACTGAATAACATCTTCATCCTTAGGTTTCAATCTTCCTTTTTCCATTTCGATTGAATTTCATTAGCAAAGATTGAGATATAAAAGTAATATCGGAAGTTTGCAGTTCTATTTACAACTAGAAACTATTCCGTATATAGAATCTGTAAATCACACAAATGTCGTCATCGAGATCATACAGCGAGTTAAAATGAAAAAAACAACAACACACAACATCTATATATTTATAAAATAATGGATGATTGAAGACATAAATGAAATATGACTATTAAATAATAAACGACACACATATTTTGCAAACATTGAACATTTTCTCATATTATACATCTTGTCATTTGTACGTAAAAAAAGACAACTTCCTTTAAGTGTCACCGGAACAGAAGGGGACAGATAGTCTTGAGGTAAAGCGCTCGGCTGTTAGCTTGAATGTACCTGGTTCATTCTCCTGTGAGGACCAAGGAAATTTTTCTGGTCATAGCTCAGGTTCGCGAGTTGCCTCCATGACCGGAGCAGATGAAGTGTAACTCCCTCATCTCTATTTAAGGACGAAATATTGTTGAATTGTGTGGCCAAACGCCTTTAATTCCCCTTATTCAGTCACTTTTTTAGAATATGTTCCTTTTAATTTTTTTTTAAACTAATCACTAAGTATTTGCATATCAAATCAAATGAAAAATTGAAAGATTTAGACAATTTTTAATATAATAGTATTAAAGTTTTAAAATTATATATTATATTTTAGCACCTACATTTTCTCTATAAAAAATAAAAAAAAGTCACAATCTATACTAGAAAAAAAACATTTAATACAATTCGACATAAAAACACACATAGTTATACTTCGTCTTTCATATAAAGTTATTTTACGTCCTTCACATAAAGTGATACTACGTCCTTCACATAAAGTGCTACTACGTCCTTCACATAAAGTGCTACTACGTCCTTCACATAAAGTGCTACTACGTCCTTCAAATAAAGTGCTACTACGTCCTTCAAATAAAGTGCTACGACGTCCTTCACATAAAGTGATACTACGTCCTTCACATAAAGTGATACTACGTCCTTCACAAAAAGTGATACTACGTCCTTCACATAAAGTGATACTACGTCCTTCACATAGAGTGATACTACGTCCTTCACATAAAGTGATACTACGTTCTTCATATAAAGTAATACTACGTCCTTCACATAAAGTGATACTACGTCCTTCATACAAAGTAATACTACGCCCTTGATAAAAACCCATTTACGTCCTTCATATAAAGTGATACTACGTCCTTCCTTTAAAGTCATTTTACGTCCCTTATTTAAAAAATTTAAGATAAATCAATCAACATTTGAATAAAACTTTAAAAGTCTTCACTAAAAAAAAGATCCTTGGACAGGAGCAGACGTCTGGCAGACGTTAAGGTAATGATTTTTTTTCTTTCTGTTGTAATGTCAGTCTATTATTCCTGATGATACGTAAAAACCACATGCTGTTTTTTTTTGGTTATATTTATAACGAGACCATTTTTATGGGTTGACGATTCTTGTCTACAAACAGGTAGGTAGGTATAGACGCTATTTTTACTCGTACTCAATAGATGGAAGGAAGAAAACTAAATTTATTGCATAAAGTCAATCTTCAAGTGTATTGTTTATATGACGTGACCTCTCCTTTCATATTTAATATCATTTCCCAAAGCCAACTGCACTTTGTTGATATTATTTCCCTAAAAATGGTTTTACTGTAAGTGTGGACATAAACAAATAAAGACGTGGACACACTGAACTGTGTCTTTACTTTGATTGATTAGCAACTTTTTCATTGCAGATAAAATTTCAATGTTTCTAACATTTTGAGAAATTTCGATGTAGCCATTCACAAAAAAATGACTTTGACTTTGCAAAGGAACCTTCAATGACAAAGAATGGTCGGCCAGAGACCACTTGAAATAGGTCTTGTGAACAGGAAATGAAAATCTGCAGAAATGGCGAGAATCGAAAAACGACCTTCCAAAATAGACTGCGCTGGAGTGTTTGTAGAGATATTTTGCTCTACAATGACTTCAATAAATTAACACTATTCACACATAATGTATTGATCAAATTATATATTGATTATTTCGTCTATTGATCAAATAATATATTGATCTTTTCATCTATTGATCACATAATGTATTGATCATCTCAACATACATTTGAGTTTGGTCTTGTCACAAAATGTTAGCCCAAGACGTACCTGTAGGTTTGCCAATCACATTTAAATTACTTTAGCTTTCGATAATCTTTGTAATCTTTTATTTTGGGACATATTTCAATAAATAATACAGGTACACATAAATAAATTCTAGAGGGCATGTTATTTGTTTATCTACATTTGTGGATATGGCTAGCTAAATCCCGTGATAAAATTGACTTCACTAAGTATTGTTTGCAAAAGGTTACCTGGTAGTTCATGCAGTAGACCAGTCAATGGGACTGTTTACTAAGCTAGGTACTTCACAAGCCTGAAATGGTTGGTCTAAGGTTTGTTTACAAATACAGATAGTCGCACAACACATGTTTACTAAGCTAGGTGATTCTCCTCATTGAGACCATTTTGTTTACATCTTTCACCAGTGGACACAGGTCACTAAGGTCATGTTTACTAAGCTAGGTGCTTCCCTTGACACCTGTAGCTAATTCATTGTTTACATATTTCACAATTGGTTTAACCGTCTCACATATTTTTACTGCGAACATCCGCTCAAGGAAGCCACCAGTCAATGATTGGTTTACATATTTAACACTAAACCTTAGAATTATGTGGGTTTTTTTTGTCTAGACAATTCTTTCTGCGTTGATAATAAACATGTCCTTCTCCATTGTAGAGGAAGAAATATGTGTGTCTGGGATAGAATATTCTTAATGGTGGGTCCCCAGTAAACGATTATGGCAAACGTAATTTGGCATGGTTCGAACATATGTCATTGCATGATAGTCTACCAAAACATATTCTCCAAGGGGCTGTAGAAGGAGGCCGTCACAGAGGGCACCAGCGGGTATGTTGGTTTGACCATAGAAAAGAATGGATAGGTGCTACTAATGAATGAATCAAAGACAGTCGCGCAGGCTCGGCAAATATGGAGAAATATGTCCATGCGTTTCCCCAACGTTCGCATCTGTTAAGATGACTCCAAGGGATATAACTCCTGGCTACTTTATAAAACCGCAAAAATGTCTTTTGATTAGAAATGTTCTTTAGTAAATTATTTTTTTTCTCCATTACAACATCAGCTGTGGTCTGCAAAGTTATAGAGAGGATTATAATTTTAGACCCCCCCCCCCAATTATTTACCCATTTTCCCCACCCTTTTCTAGTAGAAATGAATATCAAATCTACTCTTGCTATCAGGACATTAGACACTTGCTTTTATTTAATTTGTCTTCTTCATTACAATATCAGCTATGATCACATTAAAAAACCTGTAATTGACTCCTATAGTGGAAGTCATGTTTTCATTTAATAAAAAAAAGTCAATTTGTCACAATGAAGAAAAAACCAGCCCGTTGATATTTTTTTAACTTTATGTTCTGAGGTTTTAGAAAAAAATTGTAAAGTTTGGCAATTTTTACTTGGGCTTAAAAGTTATTTTTTATGACATATTTTTAAGCAGCAGTTTTTTGGACCGTATCCCACAACATAAAAATACCTTACAGCTCATGTATTGCTATTGACATTTTTGTAGTAAATTGTTTAGCAGTAGATATGAACTTTAGCAGAATTAAATCCAAATAGACCCCATAAAAAAATAAATAAAGCCATCAAACTATCATTAGATTTGATAACTTAAAATCGTACTCAAACATCACATTATTTTATTCTTGGATCAAATGTTTTGATCTAGCCAAGATATTATTCCAACCCATACAGTGATCAAGTTTGATTGATTAGCTGGGTATGTATAACAATGTTGGAAAAGTAAGAAATTAAATATATTTAATAAAATAAATAAAACAATAAAATCTTAATTAATCACTAATGAGTATTGCTCATCTGTCTTCCAATCTTTTGACTAAAGTGATTTAAGCATGGAGGATCGTCCACTCCCCCCCCCCCCCCCGCCGATATTACCAATCAGCCTCTTATTCACTTGAGAGAGAACTGAGAAAATAATAAAAAAATGAAATACAACGATACATTAATATATTAAAAAAACTAAGTAAATGTTGAATCACAAAGTTTCAAAAACAGTTTAATATAATTGAGTATTCTTAATTTATTAACGTTTTCTGTTGACACTCACTGCTTGACAGATCTGTTATATATACCTTTTGTTTCTTGAAAAGAAAAAAAATACACAAATTAATTTGAGCCTTTTAAAGAGAATCATCATATTGCAATTAAGAAATTGATACACATAATTGGATAACGTAGTAGACCAATTGACATACCCTCACACCGAGCGGTGTTTAGGATGTTCATGACAATAAAAGCCACATGTTTGTACGTTACAAGTACACGGCACAGCACGTGATAAAGTAGTACATCGCTAAAAACGTATGGAGTAGAGTTCTTTGGTGTGTTTAGTGTAACAAATTTCACATAGATAGAGATAACAGGTACAATTATTGATTTTAAATCTCTTATGTTAACAAAGTGAAAAGATCTATGCTTACTTTTTATATCCCGATGAAATAATTTTTTGCCATGAATATATGCGATACCTTCAAGAACTTGTTGAGTTATATGTCGTGCTTCGTCTTCATCAATAACTGTTTTTTGTTGAATATATTCACTTAATGAACCCTACAAAATATACTTTAAGGTTTAAATAAACTGAAAAATGCATATTAAAAACAGTTAGTTGAAAAAAGTACACTATTTGAATTCAAATTGTAATAGAAATAATACTTTACAGCTAGAGAAACCAGTTGATTTCATTATACTTACACCAGGCATGTACTCAATGAGTATGTGATAAGTCAATTCTGTGCACATGAAACCATAGTAACTGACTATTCTCTTGTGTGAAAATTGTTCTAGAGCTGATTTTTCTTTCCTAAATGTATCCTATGATTTTAGAGTAGAAATAAATAAGAAACGTTATGAAAATTAGTTTTGGCTAATTAGTATTTTTAAAGTTTATCATACTTTCCATGTTTTTTTTTCTTGTTAGCACGTTGCCATTTTTTTTTAATGAAAAAGAAACAGTTTTAAAATAAACAAACTTGATTTTAGCTTTAAACAATTTTAGTTCCATTTTGACATCCAAAACATATTTAGCATTATAAACTCGTTCATTTGTATATTTTTGGCACATCATATTTGGATTGAAATTTAATAAAAAAAATTGCGAAGGATTTCTTGATCTAGTTTATGCTTCACAAAATAATATTTTATTTACAACGATTAAAAAAAGAAATAAGCTTCTATATTTTTGAACATTATTTTGTTACCTCAAATTTTATTTTATTAGTGGGATTTGTAACACGTATTTCCTTCACAGCAATCTCTATCTCACAAATTGATGTCTTAAATGTTTTGAGGTACACTGTGCCATAAGCACCATGGCCTAAAACTTTTACAGTTGTCATATCTTTGGGACACTGTTTACCATCTGTAACAACAAAAATTAAAGTTTACATTATTTTTAAGGTGATTATAATTTATTACATAGATGAAAGCCTAATAAAAATTGCTTTATGTCATTCTAATTTAATCAGTTGACATTTACTCTTAATCGAAATTCGCTAAGTCACAAACCTTCACCAAAAAGTAACTCTTTTATTTCCTGAATCCCAGGTTTATACACGTCTTGAGTTTTGCCTAGTACACGAAAAATAATAACCTTGTTATAAATTTTTTTATGTGCAAATATTCATGTTCTATAGCCGTAACAGTAATGTGCACTTACCAGGAACACATTTAAATACAAAAGAAATCGAAGGAAATGTACATTAGAATTTGATTTTTTTTCTCAATTCAAAACACATAAAGCAAGTAAGTTTAAAGTGTTTATATTAATAACTAGTTGCAAGTACCCGGCTTTGCCCGGGTTTAAAATAAGGTTTTCTGTTTACCTTTTGTTTTCTCCCTACCCCCTCTCTCCCTCCCTCCCTCCCCCTCTCTCTCCCTCCTTACCCCCTCTCTCCCTTTCTCTTTCCCTCCCTCCCTTTCTTCCTCCCTAACTCTCCCATCTCCCTCTCTCTCCCTATCTCCCTCCCTCCTTCTCTCAACCCCGTCCCCCCTCTCTCCACCTTCCTCCCTTCCTCCTCCCCCTCTCTCCCTCCCTGCCCCTCTCTCTCTTTATCTCTCACTCCCTTCCATTTCTCCCATCCTCTCTCTCCCTCTCTCTCTCCCTCCCCTCTATCTCCCTCCCTACTCCCTCTTTTCCTTTCTCTTTCCTTCCCTCTTCTCTCTCCAACCCTCCCTCTCCCTCCCTCTCCCTCCCTCCCCCTTAATCTCCCTCCCTACCACCTCTCTCCCTCCCTCCCTCCCTCTCTCCCCCTCTCTGCCCCCTCCTTCCCTCTCCCTCCCTGCCCCCTCTCTCTTTATCTCTCTCCCCCTCCCTCTCTCTGTACAATTAAACGTCAAATTACGCTTCTTAAATAAACAGAAAACCTTATTTTAATCCCGGGCAAAGTCGGGTACTTGCAGCATGAAAAAAAACAACAACAATATTTTTTTTCCCGTCCCTAGCCCTTTCTTCACCGTCCGTTCAATTACACATTCACTTGGTGCGCGATTTTTATTTATAGTGAAGGCGATCCCATACCGTGAATACTTTAATATAGTAAAATACTAAAATAATTAATTACAATTAAACTACGCATTGAGATTGTATTAATAATGTTAATAATGTCACATAAACATTTTAATTAACGTATTTCGGTTTATTAAAGTGCACCTTTAATTTTAATCTTCCGAATACATAAAACGATAGGTAAATAGATATGACTATTTATTTCATCATGTTTACAATTGGAGTTTCCGGGAGTTACCCCTCTTTTAAAAAATGTATGATAGGGAAATGACGTCACAGAGGAATTTTATTTATGGCGCCGTCGAGATTACTTTAATATAGTAAAATACTAAAATAAAATAAAATTAATTACAATTAAACTACCCATCGAGATGAAACGAAACCTGTCCTATAACCTTCCCCATGTAATTATGTGTATGTGTAACAAATTTCACGTTATTTGTTTTTCTGGATCTTGAGTTATAAGGGAACAGACAGACAGACAGACAGACAGACAACAAATGCGTCTTATAAGTATAGAGATGTTATTCAACAGATAACACTGGGAAGATCAAACGTGTTGTAAAGTGAATTTAAACTGCTAAATTTCCGCTGATAATTTGTAAATTACCGGAATTTAAATTTTTACTGTTCTTTGTTAGTCTCTTCTATGTATAAACATGATGTTTCTAGGTAGTGAATGGATATACATTTTGATGGCTAGACATCTTAAATTTGAAAATATATATTTTTTAAATAAATAAGTTATATATGAGAATGTATTAAAATTACTTTAAAAAAGGCTAATTTAATTATTATTTTTTTTACTGTATGTTAACTTGTAAATTTTTAATTTTTTGAGAATTTGAATTTCGTTAGATGGTGATATTATATTAAGATCGATGTTTCGTTAACACTCAAACTCGAACAACAAATATTACACAAATCAGTCTCAAAACAAAAAGTACACAAGCCTTTCAAAACCAATTTCCTATAGTGACATAATACTAAACAATTAGCAAGTACAGATTCACATTACATAAATTTGATCTATTAATAATCTCATTTTGGTTTATTTTTCCACCCACCATCATTATTCGTTTTTTCCCATAGAATATGTTACATGTATGTTACATGTTTGTTTAGCTTACCACTTTAGTGGTGGGTTGATTTTTTTCAGTATATTGTGTGCTAAGGATTGAATTATTATAATGTTAGCATCTTGTTCTATTTTAGGTGTATTTCAAAAACGTCGTCTTCTTTTCATACATTAGTGTTAAAAACAAAGGCATTTTGGGTTGCCGTGATTATGGTAATATTTATTACAATAACATAGTATGTAACATTAATACTAATTTCATTAACGTCAATTGACTCATGTTACACTATAACATGGAGCCCTACACGACCCTTCGTCAACTCTCTACCACTATCTCAACCTAACCCCCCCCCCCCTTTTTTACGCTCTTTGAACTCGATGTTTCTTAAAACTGTCCCATAAGGTTTATAGCACCTACTTGATTGATTGATTGGTTAAAATTTGTCACGGAAATTTAGTTGACATGTACTTGCTCTCCGAACTCCTATAACAGACTCTGATGTATCTTTTTGTAAATTCCCAAACTTCCCTAAACTTGGATCACTAGAAATTGTAAAATATTTGACTTGTATTTGTAAACTTTTTTATAACAAGCCAGTGGTTTTAACCCTATATATGTCACTTATATACTTGTGAAGTTAACACGACCGTAATGTTTGTTAGATGACTAGTTTGATAACGTCTTTGCCCCAAGATCAAAATTAGTTTAAATGTATCTATCTATCTATCTATCTTTCTATCTCTTTTATCTATCTATCTATATTTCTATCTCTATCGATCTATCTATCTCTATCTAACTGTCTATCTACTATATATCTATCTATCTATCTATCTATCTATCTATCTATCTATTTATATTTATATATATCTAGGTAATTTCTTATTTTACCATCCAAAATTATTTTGATACATATTATTGATACTTTACCTCTATAAACATTCCAAAATCATAGTATTGATTGTTATTTATTAAAAGAATAAGAAAAAAATAAAAAAAAATGTGTTTAAATGCATTAAATAAATTTTAAAAAAGGTCCTCTATATTCTATATAAAATACTGCCAGCCATGTTAAGAGATGACCTGAATTGTTTACAAAAAAAGGCAGCTGCCAACTACAAGATTATTAAAAAAAAACTGAAAGATAAGACGGTACCTTCGGAAAATTTATGCCCATCACTTAAAAGGGTATGACCAAAATTATTTAAACCAAATTTATGTTAGGGGGATAGCTAGTCTTGGGGCCCCTAGGGCCCTTTATCTTGTACCGCTACGTATAAGGTGTAGAACGGGGCCCTAAAAATGACATACTTATTAATATAGCTTATATAGTAAAAAACGGTACCCTTACAAACACAGACGCTTAGCCCTCAAAAGGCATGACCAAAATTATTTAAACCAAGTTTATGTTAGGGGGATAGCTACTCTTGGGGCCCCTAGGGCCGTTAATCTTGTACCGCTACGTATAAGGTGTAGAACGCGGCCCTAAAATGACATACTTATTAATATAGCTTATATAGTAGAAAACGGTACCCTTACAAACACAGACGCTTAGCCCTCAAAAGGCATGACCAAAATTATTTAAACCAAATTTATGTTAGGGGGATAGCTACTCTTGGGGCCCCTAGGGCCGTTAATCTTGTACCGCTACGTATAAGGTGTAGAACGGGGCCCTAAAAATGACATACTTATTAATATAGCTTATATAGTAAAAAACGGAGGGCCGTTAATCTTGTACCGCTACGTATAAGGTGTAGAACGGGGCCCTAAAATGACATACTTATTAATATAGCTTATATAGTAGAAAACGGTACCCTTACAAACACAGACGCTTAGCCCTCAAAAGGCATGACCAAAATTATTTAAACCAAATTTATGTTAGGGGGATAGCTACTCTTGGGGCCCCTGGGGCCGTTTATCTTGTATCAATACGTATAAGGTGTAGAACGGGGCCCTAAAAATGACATACTTATTAATATAGCTTATATAGTAAAAAACGGTACCCTTACAAACACAGACGCTTAGCCCTCAAAAGACATGACCAAAATTATTTAAACCAAATTTATGTTAGGGGGATAGCTACTCTTGGGGCACCTAGGGCCGTTTATCTTGTACCGCTACGTATAAGGTGTAGGATGGGGTCCTGAATATGACATAATTTCTAATATAGGCTATATAAGAAAAAACGGAGCCATCAGATACGCTGTTGCCCAGCCCTCTGAGGGCATGACCAAAATAAATCAAACCTATCATATTAGCCTCCCATCAGTTTCACCTTCATTGGCCTGTCTGTTATGGCCACTTCAGTATGAAGTGTAAGCCTATTGGACGAATACCACCTCTATCACCTTTTATCCACACTGGTACAATTGTCATCGCTAATCACTCATGGTCAGCTAGCCCGCCCTTTTGGGAGGTGAGTGTGAAATGGAGAAGGGGTGGTGGTGGAATGGACCTTCAGATAAGGTAGACTAAGTAAGATTTCTTTTCAGTCTAGCAATTCGTTTGTTGCCGGTCGGTATCTTAACAGGAATTTCACGTTTTTATGTGAAAGTTCTTAGATCTGTTGACCAGCGCTCGAGTGGTCGAACGGCCTGGGCAGAGGAGATAGCGTCTGAATTGGAGGAACAAAGACTAAGTGGGATTATTAAACGTTTCGAATAACCTGTTTAATCCAATACCCCTCCCCCCTCTTTTCTGTGAGTAACAGGTGAAATAAGGCAGGGGGTGGGAGGCTGGGTCTTGGGACTTTTTACATAAAATTATGCAACGTGACATCATTGTGACATCTGGAACATTCCATGATAGATCAGTTTAAAACTTTGTTACAAATATAAGCAGTATGTAAAGTTTCACTTCAGTATTTCATACTAATTTGTAGAGAGAGTTTGATTTTCTTTGGATTTTCATTCTTCATCTTGGAAAAAGTGATTGCTTTGTTATTGAATTTCCTTGTTATAGCTGCTAATTCAGATAAGTACACTTCCACTGTGTTCTTAATTTTTTAACCTCATCCTTGTTTTTTTTTCTTTGATATAAAAAAAGCTTTTGTAGTTTCAATCTTAACGATTTTTGTCAATACAATTACAATTAAGTAAATCTTTTTAGTGCATTGCAACTTGTTATTACAACACGAGTGATCAGAACTTAATTGAAGTTAGCTCATTTATTTGACATAAAACAAGATTTATTGCAGTGTCGAATTTAACTTTGTAATGGCAGGTAGACCTAGAAATCTTCGTTTCAATATAGTAGATCCACTAAATATTATGGACCATGCAGCCATTTTACAAGAAATGTGGAATCTATCTGGTTTAGAAAGAGAAATGCATAACCAAGAATCGTCTATTCAGTGGTTAGCTGTTAGGCGTCTATTGAGAAATAATATGCAGTGCACCACGTGCAATGTGTTATGTTATCTTGGAAATCATAATACCGGTATCGATGGGTTTCGCTGGGTTTGTCCGACATGTCACTTAAAAAAGAGCATTAGATTTAATTCTTTTTTTAC
The DNA here is from genome assembly GCA_021962125.1 of Bulinus truncatus. Classification (NCBI taxonomy): domain Eukaryota; kingdom Metazoa; phylum Mollusca; class Gastropoda; family Planorbidae; genus Bulinus; species Bulinus truncatus. The sequence goes on along the minus strand of JAGDYQ010000004.1, from coordinate 10,868,657 downwards.
GAGAAGCCATTTGTCTCTCAAAACTATAACTCAGGTTATTTATTGCTTTGCATACAACTTTTCTCAAAAATCCACCAAACGGGAAACGAACATACTCAATGAGAACACTTTGGTCGACTGGTTTAACTTTCTTAGGGAGGAAATGTCCACTTATATGAACCGCCGGCCGATAGAAATTGGTGGGGTAAATGAAAACTTTGAGCCTATTGTTGTGGAAATAGATGAATCAAAGTACTTTCATCGTAAATACCACAGGGGTACTTGGAGGGAAGGCCATTGGGTATTTGGTGGTGTAGAAAGGGGAACAGGGAAATGCTTTTTAGTTGAAGTTCCCGATAGAAGGGCAGAAACCTTAGAAGCCCTGATATTGCAACATGTAATGCCGGGCACCCATATCATATCCGATGGATGGGCCGCGTATAGGGGGATAGAAGGACTTGGTGGCGGAGTTTATTCACACTCTGTAATTATACATGAACAACATTTTGTTGACCCCATGACCCTGAAGTCCATACTCAAAATATCGAAAATCTGTGGATGAGGGCAAAACGAAAATTAAGAAGTCAATTTGGGACAAGCGAGGGTCTCTTTCATTCATATTTGCAAGAGTTTGTGTTTCGAAATCAATTTAAACACCAAAATGAATTTTCCACTATTCTTTGCGTAATTAGTGAAAACTAAAATATTTAGACAAAAATATTTTACATGGCTTCTATCCCCATAAAATATAATGAATTTGTTTCAATTTTCTTTAACCGTTTGGCACTGCTTTATTTTTCTATTAAGTCTAATATTACATATAAATCATCATGTCATGGTTGAGTCATTTTCAGGGCCCCGTTCTACACCTTATACGTAGCGATACAAGTTAAACGGCCCTAGGGGCCCCAAGAGTAGCTATCCCCCTAACATAAATTTGGTTTAAATAATTCTGGTCATGTCTTTTGAGGGCTAAGCGTCTGTGTTAGTAAGGGTACCGTTTTTTACAATATAAGCTATATTAATAAGTATGTCATTTTTAGGGCCCCGTTCTACACCTTATACGTAGCGGTACAAGATAAAGAACCCTAGGGACCCCAAGAGTAGCTATCTCCCTAACAGAAAATTTGGTTTAAATAATTTTGGTCTTGCATTTTGAGGGGGCTATAGTATCAGTGTTTGTAAGGGTACCATTTTTTACTATATAGGCTATATTAATAAGTATGTCATTTTTAGGGCCCCGTTCCACACCTTATACGTAGCGGTAGAAGATAGACGGCCCTAGGGGCCCCAAGAGTAGCTATCCCCATAACATAAATTTGGTTTAAATAATTTTGGTCATGCCTTTTGAGGGCTATAGCATCAGTGTTTGTAAGGGTACCGTTTTTTGCTATATAAGCTTTATTAATAAGTACGTCATTTTTAGGGCCCCGTTCCACACCTTATACGTAGCGGTAGAGGATAGACGGCCCTAGGGGCCCCAAGAGTAGCTATCCCCATAACAGAAAATTAGTTTAAATAATTTTTATCTTGCCCCAAGAGGGCTAAGTATCAGTGTTTGTAAGGGTACCGTTTTTTACTATATAAGCTATATTAATAAGTATGTCATTTTTAGGGCCCCGTTCCACACCTTATACGTAGCGGTAGAGGATAGACGGCCCTAGGGGCCCCAAGAGTAGCTATCCCCATAACATAAATTTGGTTTAAATAATTTTGGTCATGCCTTTTGAGGGCTAAGCATCAGTGTTTGTAAGGGTACCGTTTTTTGCTATATAAGCTATATTAATAAGTATGTCATTTTTAGGGCCCCGTTCCACACCTTATACGTAGCGGTACAGGATAGACGGCCCTAGGGACCCCAAGAGTAGCTATCCCCCTAACATAAATTTGGTTTAAATAATTTTGGTCATGCCTTTTGAGGGCTAAGCATCAGTGTTTGTAAGGGTACCGTTTTTACTATATAAGCTATATTAATAAGTATGTCATTTTTAGGGCCCCGTTCTACACCTTATACGTAGCGGTACAAGATAAAGGGCCCTAGGGGCCCCAAGAGTAGCTATCCCCCTAACAGAAAATTAGTTTAAATAATTTTTGTCATGCCTTTTGAGGGCTAAGTATCAGTGTTTGTAAGGGTACCGTTTTTTGCTATATAAGCTATATTAATAAGTATGTCATTTTTAGGGCCCCGTTCTACACCTTATACGTAGCGGTACAAGATAAACGGCCCTAGGGGCCCCAAGAGTAGCTATCTCCCTAACATAAATTTGGTTTAAATATTTTTGGTCATGCCTTTTGAGGGCTAAGCATCAGTGTTTGTAAGGGTACCGTTTTTTACTATATAAGCTATATTAATTATGTCTTTTTCAGGGCCCCATTCTACACCTAAGATATAGTGATAAAAAATAAATGGCCCATTGGGACATTAAGGGCGTCCATCCTACTAACATAAAATGTGTTTAATCAATTTCTTCATGCCCTATGGGAGTCAGGCCTTACTGCTTCTCATGGTACTGTTTTTCCTATATAATCGTTTGTTAAGTATGCCCCATTAGTTTCTTCATTGTAAAATGCTAAATTGGCAGCAACATCACTGGAATTCGGAAGTGTTTTTTAAAATTGTTAAACAGAAAATATACGAAACGAAAGAAAATAGTAAAGAAAAGTGTTATAAGTTGCAATATTTTTGCGATAAAGTAATAAAAATGAACAAAATTGTGTCTAAAATGGATAATATTGATGTGAAACATTAATACTATGATTTGGGAATGTTTAATAAGGTAAAGTATCAATAATATTATCAAAAAAATTTCTGCCGCTAAAATAAGAGATTACCTATATATATATATATATATATATATATATATATATATATATGTATCTATCCATCCATCAATCTATTTATATTTTAACTACCGGTTTGTCAAAATTAGTTAAAATGTATCTATCTATCTATATATCTATCTATGTATCTATCTTTCTATCTCTATCTATATATCTATCTATCTGTCTATCTATCTAACTGTCTATCTATATTTATATCTCTAGATATATATCTGTCTATCTTTATCTATCTTTATATCTATCTATCTATCTATCTATCTAACTTTCTATCTATCTATACACACACACACGCACACACACATATATATATATATATATATATATATATATATATATATCCATCCATCTATCTATTTATATTTTAACTACCGGTCTGTCCGTCTGTTTCTGTGTGTTTCTCTCTATATATAATGCAGCCGTCTTTCTATTAGTCCTTCCATCCATTCGACCGTTCATGTTTTCTTGGTAAATTGTTGCCGATTGTAATATGATGATGTCAAAATGCTGCCCACTCTCTCCACCTATCTATACACACACACACGCACACACACACATATATATATATATATATATATATCCATCCATCTATCTATTTATATTTTAACTACCGGTCTGTCCGTCTGTTTCTGTGTGTTTCTCTCTATATATAATGCAGCCGTCTTTCTATTAGTCCTTCCATCCATTCGACCGTTCATGTTTTCTTGGTAAATTGTTGCCGATTGTAATATGATGATGTCAAAATGCTGCCCACTCTCTCCACCTAATTACCCCAAAGGCAGATAACTTCCCCTAAATAACGCCACTGTCCAATGCTTTGTTTGGATTGTAATACAAATAGACACTTGGAAGCATGTTAGTTTCAATTGAAGAAGTCCCTTCTTTTTTATTCTTCATAAATTCAGGATATAACTTTGCTCATAATGCCTTTTTATCTAATCAATAATCTTGAGTTATGACAGTTTACCTTTTGTCTTCAATAGTGCACACACATTAAGAGACGACAGTAAACAACTAAAAGATGGCGCTGGGCCAGATTATAACGAAAAGTAAATCATCATTTCTTTCTCTACGGCTTTTACTTATACTTACTCATTTCATCGTCCTTTCTATGTAAATCATCCGCAAGATCACTGGTTTCTGATTCCTCCATCAGGTTATTGAATTGTCGCTGAATATTCTTTTTTATCTTCAGATTTCAATGTCCTGCTTTGTACCTTATCCCAATGGAAGTCAATGTTGTTCGGAATGCCAAGTAATAACGGAAATTCCCCAGATAAAAGCATACTTTATGGAAATTTTCATTTATATATTTAGAATTTTAAAATATCAAAATATTTCTTTCCTATATGTTTAGGGTAAGGTTATAAATAGAATATTGAGTTTAATCACAAAAAGATCAGTACATATGTATTATGTTGAGTATACTGTGTATACAAATGGTTGAATAAGTTTTCTACATTTTTATTGATAATATTTACATTTAAAAACGTACGGTCTTTCGTAAAAATATGTATTTATAAACAGTGAAATAACTTTTTGATAAAATAAGAGATGCATAGCATGGGTATCCATCTCTAAACCCTTGGCTCCGTTGATGTATTAAATACGTCCATGAAGACTCATGACTTGAATGATCGATATAAATGAGTGCAACAAAAATATCACATAATGTAATGATCACGCAATGTATTTATCACATAATGTATTGATCACATAATGAAATGATCAAATAACGTATTGATTACACAATGCGATGATCACCTCAACATACATTTGGTCTTGTCACATAAAATGTGACCAAGATGTACCGGTGGGTAGAGAGTCATTTAAACCATAACAGCTTTCCGTAATATTTTATTTTTTTGCACATATTTAAAAAAAAAATACAGGTACAAATGAATACATTTGATAGGGCAGTATGTATGTTTATCGACTTTTGTGGGTTAGGTAAATCCCCTGATATAATTGGCTTGACTAAGTTTTGTTTACAACAAGTCACGTGGTCGTACATGCAGTAGACCATTCAACGTTACTTACTGTTTACTAAACTAGGTACTTCCCCAGACTGAGAAGGTTGGCCTAAGGTTTGTTTACACATAGTAATAGTCGAATAACACATGTTTTCTAAGCTTGATGATTTCCCTTATTGAGACCATTTTGTTGACATCTTTCACCAGTGGACACAGGTTACTATGGTTATGTTTACTAAGATAATTGCTTCCCCTGAGACCAGTATCCAATGCATAGTTTACAAAGTTGTTTAAACAGTCTCACATATTTCTACTTGGAACATCCGCTAAAGGACACCACCAGTCAATTATTTGTTTACATATTTAACACGAAGTCATTGAAGTATGTGGGTTGTATTTTTTTGTCATAATATTTCTTTCTCTGTTGATAATAAATTATGTCCTACTCCATACGAACTTGTTATGCTGGGGATACGGTTCCACTAAACTTCTCCGTAATCCGAAGGGGGGCAGGACAAATAAGTCTGGGAAAGAAAAATTTCAATCGCGGGCCCTCGGGGAACTATTGTTGTGTTAGTCAAGTGACAAAAGATGTCATAGTTCGAACATGTAACAATGCACCATAGTCTACCAAAAATCATTATCACGGAACTGTATAAGGAGTACGTCACAGAGGGCGCCAGTGGAAATGTTAATTTGACAATAGAAAAAAAAAAATATTCCCCAAGGCTACAAATGAATGAACTACAGACAGCCGCGCGAGATTCGAAACTGTTGAGAAATGTGTCCATGCGTCCCCCCCCCCCCAGCAATCGCATCGAATAATATGATGATGTCTCAATGGGACATAACTCCTGGCTACTTGATTCACCTTAATGAAACCGCTGAAATGTCTTTTGTTTACATATTTTCTTTAGCGATTTATAGAGAAGAATATAATGTGTCTACGTAGCCGCTCCCCCCCCCCAAGTGTCTGTCTATGCCCCCCTCCCCCACCACCATCCAGCAGAAATAAATATCAAATCTGCGATTGTTATCAGGATGCTAGACACTGGTTCTTATTAAATCATTTCTTTCTTCATTACATTTTCAGCTATGGTCACATTTAAAAACCTGCAATTGACTCCTATAGTGGAGGTAATGTGTTCATTTAAAAAAACATAAAGTCAAGTTGTCTCAATGAAGAGAAAAAACCAGCCAGGTGATATTTTTTTAACTTTAAGTTTTGAAGTTTTAGAAAAAAAAAAATTGTAAAGTTTGTCAATTTTCACTTGGCTAATATGGTAGCGGTAGTTTTAGCAATATATATGAATATTAGCAGAATTAAATCTAAAGAGACCCCGGAAAAAAAGAGAAAGTCATCAAACTATCGTTGGCTATGATAAAGTAAAATTGTTCTCCAACATCAATTTATTTTATTCTTGGATCAAGTGCGATGAACTATTCATGTTATTATTTGCAACCCATAGAGTGAACAAGTTTCATTTTTAAATGTGGGTATTACAATATTGGAAAACTAAGAAATTAAATATATTTAATAAAATAAGTAAAAAAATATACTGTCAATGGTTTCATAAAATATAAAGTGGTCCAGAAAGAAAAACCAACGTGTCAAACCAACTTTAATCAAACAACAGCAAGTCAAATGAATAGATTAGAATCATAGGACTGACAATAATTATGTTAAAATAACTATCAATAGTTCGTTGTATAATAATACATGGTTCTCATGTTACTCAAATTATGGTATACCACCTAGATGAGAATTTATTCTGGTTACAGCTAGATATTTGAAATATTTAATTTTTAACCCATGTTTTACTTTTAGATGTTAAAGTATTGTTAAGGTTGTATGATTTATAGTATTTTATTGTGATGTACTTGTACTGGAGGCGTTGTGGTAGCTCAAGGACAATGCTCAGTCTTACACCACTTCTTCATAAAGTAAACAAGGCCGGTTGCTGATTCATTATTTTATTATCGAACGTAGACATTAACAATATTATCAAACCTTATACGAAAGTATATGACATAGGCACATCTTAGAAGTATCTAATAAACTATCACTTGTTAGTCTAAATCAAATCAATAACTTCTTCAAATTGGATAAAATATATGTCCTACACGTATAGGATCTAAAATGTAACTCTATCAAGTTTTGTCTCTAAGTAAAGAACAAAATCATGTGACCTCCAATAGCAACCAATACGTCACATAATAAATATTACACCCAACACACTTCATAGTGCGGTGCGCAAACTCAAGATTAATAAAAATAGATTTGCACCAATCCTTCGTACTCTACAAGTATCACTAGTGAATATTTGCTCCTCTGACTTCTAATCTAATTACGATAGTGAACTTGATATGGAGGATCATCCACTCCCCCACCCCACCACCCCCACCCCGTCAGCCTCTTCTCCATTTGAAAAATAATTGATAGCGAAATGAGAAATTAAAAAGAAAAGAACAATATAGCAACATATAAAATACAAACTTGGTAAATGTTGAATCATAAAGTTCCAAAGATAATCGATTAGAAATAAATATTCTTAATTTGTGATGTCTTCTGTCACTGCTTCCTAGATCTATTATATATTCCAGTTATTTCTTAAATGAAAAAAAAAAACCACAAATTAACGTAAACGTTTTAAAGATTAGTATTGCAATTAATATCAATAATATAAATTGTCATATTGATAATCAAGGAAATGATCTATCTATATATATATATATATATATATATATATATATATATATATAAGATAAATGAAACCAATTTACAAAATTAAAAACTTGCATATATATTTATCGAAACAATACTTTTCTATAATTATTAAATTCAAAAAGAAATTCATATATTGATTAAGACCACAATCGAATATAGAATCAAAACGGAATAGAAAATAAAACAGTTAACATGACAAAGAGTTAATTGTTTTACTGAGCTCTGTGATGTCTCATTTTTTTTTTTACATTTATTCTTTTGTCTATCATTGTTTTGATAATGCCCCTTGTTAACAAACTTAAAACTCGCCAAATTATATTAGTATTACATCTGCATTATGAAACAACAAACTGACACACTTTCATGTTTATTCGGTGTTTTCGTAAATAGAATAAATGGCACGTGACCATTGAGTCTCTGGTAATTGGATTTCATCAAGTGAATTTATGGTGACGGGCTAAAAGATAATGATAATTATAACGAATGAAATATCGTTGTCACCGTGTAACGGATTGTAATGAGAAACTCAATTCATGTTCCATGGTTCAAAACAGTTTATTAACCTTACAATAAAATATAACAGTAGAATAAAAGCAATATGAACTGAATTATCACTATGACTAATAATCTCCTTAAGTCAATGAATAAACAATTATCGACTTTCCAATAAACTCAACTGATTAACTGACCTCATATACTCTGAACTCTTCATAAACTGAACTGACTCTGACTTATATACTGAATAAACTTCAATACTCTGATTCACTGAACTAAACTTCCTAAACTGACTGTCTCTCTTAACTGAACTCCCGTATCTTACAAAAATCCTCTTATATAATATGCACGCATCATTACTCGAACATTCTACATCCAACTAAATCGAACTTGCTAGACAATCATATTTTCTATAAATATAATATCTAGACTCTCGAAATAACTAGAGTCTTGACCCCGTGACCTCAGGTTGACCTGTTTGGCCAAGCTCCAAAACATACACACATCTGTGTGCATAACTACACTATGACAATAATTTAACAGAGCAATGGATAGTCGGAGCAATCACGACTGAGGACTGCCTTAGGATATAACAATATATAATGTAATCCAGTGGCGTAGTGTAATGGGGTCTGGCAGGGGCGGTGCGACATAGGCGGCACTTTTTAGGGGGCGGCAAAATCTCACAATAAATATCTTCTGACCTGAACAATCTTTGTCATATTGCACATACATACAAAAACAAAGAGCTTGGCCGGAAGGGGATCTTCATTGTCAGGGCCCTTCATAAACTGGGCCCAAATTACTTGGGACAACCATGGCAGGAGGCACTCATGGCCGGGGATCTTCGTTGTCGGGGCCCCTCATGGACTGGGCTCTCATGGCTTTCGAGCAACTATGACCGGATGCCCTCATGGCCGGGGGTCTGCATTGTCGGGGCCCCTCATGGACCGGGAGCTCATTGCTTGGGACAATCATGGATGGAGTCTCTCGAGGTGAGGGGCCATGAAGAAATATGGGTTACACCTTCCCCTTGCAGCTCGTATTGTCCAAACAAAGATGTTTTAATATACAGAATGATTATTGTAATATGTCATGAAAAAAATAACGGACGTCAAACACTCTGGTTCAAAATGATGTTGATGATGGATTTTCATGTTCTTTTTTTTTTTTAATTACAATGCTCAATGTTTTAATGATGAAATACATTTTATTTCTGTAGCCTAATTTTAAACGATCTAGGTGTGATGACATGTATATTGGTAGTATTGTAGAACTCGTTATCGTTACTTTTTTGAAAATGGAGGCTAATCACACGGCTGAAATTCAAACACGTTCTTCTTGCCTTGTGGCTATAAAAGACTGCATGAATTGGTATAGACCCCTTGTTTTGATGATTGACATTGTTTGTTTGAATAACGTTTTCATCACGAGGTTTCAATCTTCCCTTTTCCATATTTCTTTGGCGTCATTGGCGACATTAGAAAAATAAAAGTAATATCGGAGTTTTATAATACGTTTTATAAACTAGAAACTATACTACATATATAATCGGTTATTCACTCAAATGTTGTCATGGATATCATACAGCGAGTCAAAATAATCAACAAAAAACAAAACAAAAAACAAAAAAATATATGTACAAATTAAATGTAAAACTTTATATACCTGGAGTCTGTAAAAATGCTCATCATCATTAAATTAGATATAGAATGATGGGATGATTAAAGACATAATGTAAATATTAAAATTATTTTAGGACTAGCTGTACTTCACAAATATTTTGTAAAAATGGGAAATACTCTCAAATTTTACATCTTGTCACAAGTTCAACTATGAAAAAAATTATAGTTCAATTAGCCTGTGGAGGAATAGTATAGCCTAAGCTTGATGACGCAATTCGGTAGGCTCCGCCCACCGCAGTACCAATGGCGTCATTCCGCCATCTTAAGTTGTAGTTTATTGTAGATTTTAGTGTATACGTCATTTGGTACAAATGACGTATATTAAACCGACAGTTGGGAGCACATGCTTTGTTTTATAATCAGTCGAGCTTTGGGCATCGATGTAGATGGATGCATGTTTACAGTTTGCTATTGTACTCCTCTTGAGTTTACCTTTATGTCAGTTTATGTTCAATAAATAAATGATTGTTGATGTTACTTCACTGGAGTTAACTTCATGATTTGAGTTGTCTGAATTATTACACCTTCTACAAGTTATATCATTATAAGGACCCGTAACAGTTTACATATTTCAGAAGTGGACTAAACAGTCACAAAAAAGTTGCCCAATATATTTACTATACCTGGTACATCTACTCAATGACATATCCAGCCTTTGGTTTATATAGCTTCTCCAATTCAAAGTCAGGTATGGTTGGCGAAGTTGTGGCAAAATTATGTAGAGTAAAATGATGTGTTTACGTATGACAAACCTAGCAGTAATCCATATAAAATCTCTTGTTATTAGGGTGTTCACAAGAACCTTTACCTAAAACCTTGCCGTAGATAGTACTATCGTATATACATAGACTTCTAAATATGAAGTACAGTAGAACATCATTTATCCGAATACATTGGGACCGAACACAAGATACGCGATTGTTTGGATAACCGAAAATCGAATTCGATCCATGCAAAATTTAAATCTTAAACTTTACGAATATTAGAAATCATTAGATGCGGGAAACGTGATTGACGAAAAAAGCTGAATATGTACAAAATGTCGCAGTTTTACCTTTTATTGTGGAAACTAATCTGATATTCGAAAGTTATTTATATACAGTACATGCTGCTAACAAAAAAAACAAAACTGGTCCGGATATTTGACGATCCGGATAAAAAACGTTCGGATAAACGACGTTCTACTGTATTGACTGGCTGAGAGCACTTGGAGAATATGTGATCAGAAAATAGTGGTGTGTATTGTTTACGGTTGACTAACAAGTTTGAATGGGATTGCATGTGCAGGGACTATAAAGGTTGGAATATGCAGACTGTGTACGGACTGAGTGTTGGATGGCGGGTGAGACTAGGAGAACATGGCGGTTATGGGTTAAAAGGTCATTGTAGGTGAAAGTGGGCAGAGGAAGTTGACTACGTGAAAAAAGAAGGTCAGGGATCGAGAACACATGTGTGTTTGTGCAGGAGTGTAGGAACAACTTCTACTATTGTGTTTCATGAATAACTTTGTTGATGTGTTCATATGATTGATTGTGGTTTATAAAGAGTCACGGCTTTGTGAATTATGTTTGACTCATAGTGCGTTTTGGTGCAAACAGTTGCACAAGAGAAAATAATAGGAAGAGTTGAAGAATGGAAATTAAAGACTGTAGTTGATTTGAGTAGAAAATGTGTTTGATGATTTTAAACCGTCACAGGCAAAACTCAGTTTTGACTGCGTCATTTGAGGTAAATAGTGTATGTAATATATACCAATGCCATTCTACTACATGCATTTATACATTTAATATTAATTGTATATATAAAACACAGTTGATGTATAATAGTATTTAACTATTGCTGGGAAAGTACGTTTCACTTTTAAACATTGGTAGCTCTAAAGTCCTGAATGTGTCATCTTAACAATAGATTTTATAGAAAATGTTTCTTAACTTTCGCCTTACATCTACTTAATAGGAAATAAAGTGATTAGCGAAAAAGTGTGTTGTGTTTCATTTGGGTTTTGTACAGACAGAGATCGCAAGACAAACTTCTGCACCACCCTGCCTCCCGTCCCATTTTAATATATCGTACTATTACTATAGTTTTTAAAATGAACAAATAAAAAAGGAAAATGATGCATGTCTTTCCGTCATGTTTAAATTACAACAGTTATCGTACACAACGTATTGATTTCTCACGTAATATTATATTTATCAATCACTGGTCATTTCGACAGATATTAATATTATAACATCTCTCCTATCAATCAATGGTCATTATTTTATGATTTTAAGACTCAAAAGTACGAAACATTTCAATTTACTCTTATATTGGAAATAATGTGTAGGCCTACATTTTTTCTAAAATTTAGTTTCAAAATCAAGCAATAATTGATTTTTTTAAGATAGTGATCATTTTTATTTGAACGACTCGTTTAACTTTGTTTTTTTTTAAATTCGACATTAGTAAATTAGGTAGGTCTACTTTTTTTTACTCCTATTAATGATACAAATGGTGCGATGATTTTCGTACTTACTTTTTAAAAATAAATTACATTATGAAGAAAATATGTTGTACAGGAGACATGCCATTTCACCGGTAATGAAAATTTCAATTATAAATCTGTTGGAAACTGAAAGAGTTGGTCTGCAACAGGTAAACATTGACAAGTTTACTGTCAGAACAATTTATTTGTAGGAAGCTCCAGATTGGAATTATTATTAAGAGATGATTTGTTGGAAATAACAGAGAATGATCTAGATATCTGGATAGAGGAGATAACGCAAACAAAATTAATGTAACTGAAGTTTTTTTTTTTTTAATAGATATAAATTTAATTAATTTAATTTAATTAATTAAATGATCCTTTTTTTCCCTAAACGATTTATTATTTACTGTAATGTTACATCATGTACTGAGTATATATTGCTTAAGAATATTTACACCAGTGTGTGCGCAGATGATGTGTGACGTAGATAGATCGATACGTCAACTGAATTATAGAACAGACTCATACAGTTATAGAACTAATCACATTTAACCATATTAATGTTTTATCCTCAAAAACATTTATTTATTATTTAACCAAAGAATACAATCGAGAAATAACACGAATTAATTAAACACAATGTCCAACTCAAAATACAAAACAATCGGTTTGTTTGTTTCTATCTATAAAATAAATATAAAAATTAAAAGTATTTATTTACACGTGATATATTTCAGTTCGCTTCTGGAAAAATAATGCCATTTAAGCTACGGATTTGTCTAATTTCTTAACAAAGAAAACTCCTAAATTGGTTCGTTAAAAATATATCATTTTGAAAGCAAACAGAAGTTGTTTTTTATTTAACAACTAGTAAATAGGCCCGGTACCCGGACCGGCTATTAGGCACACAGTTTAGTTGAAAATGGTGATTCGCTAACAACACCATATCATTGACTAATCTTAATTCGTTCATAATATTTTAAATGACTCTTTCTCAATATTTCTTTTTTATTTATAATTTATCAATTCTCTTTCACTTAGACCCACACCCATCCATCCATCCCTCCCTCACCCGCCCGCCACCCCCCTTCCACTCAAGACATGCCCGAATCGTAGTGGGTCTCAATGTACAAAATTACAAAAAGGGGCATTTGGTATAACTGCATTTTCAGTTTTAGTTCTCACTGTATACTAATTATAGGAGATAATAAGTTTTTGTTAGGCGACTCAAACATAATGTAAGACATCATTGCTTAATTACTACCCAAGACAAATTTTAGAACATAACAACAAACTTCATTCAGCTGTTTCTTCTCTCAGCTGTTGGTTTCATTTTTTTAATATTAACATCATTTTGTGACGTTCAAATGGATACAGTTTACATGAAAACATATTTTTAAACATTAATTAGAATTTTTAACTTAATTATCAAAACTATGTACACAACTATCTATTTTTCTTTCTGTATATGTATTTATGTATCTATCTATCTATATGTCTGTTTATCTGCATTTATGTCTATCTATCTACTTTCCAATCTATCTATGTATATCTATCTATCTCTTTATCTATCCATCTGTCTGTTTGTCTATCTATCGATTTAAAGAAAGAAATGAGAGGAAAAAATGAGTGTTAAGATAAATATTTCAACAATAGTCCAGTTTTTTTCCTTTAGTCTTTGTATCTCAGCTTTTTTTCTTCTCTAAAATGAAATACCAGTTATTAACTTCTGTATTGGGTATATCACTGTATTCAGTTGTCTTAAAGTTTACAGGCTGACACCATCAGTACACGATAGAAATATAATTCTTTTGTACATTCAGGCAATATATATTAAAGTGATGTTTTTTTTCCGATTACCATGGCTTTCGATACTTTGAAAAACTAAAATGAATCTATTATCTTTTTTTTTTAAAGCAGATCTTTAAACATTACATTAAACATCGATACATTAAACATAATTTTAATATAAATAAATGGTTTCGTATTTACAGGTTTGAGGAAGGAAAAGTTAATTGTATATTTCTTAGATTGTTAGGTTCTAACTGTTGTGCTTCCTGCTGGGAGTTATTGTAGTGACCCTGTGGTGGGTTACGGACGATGGTCAGTAAGTTTGCGATAAGAACTGAATGTACAATTTCAGAACCGAGAATCTACATCAAGCATGTGTATAATAAGAACTCATATATAACAAAATAAAAAATATATCAATCTGCGAAGTAAAAATGTTTTTATCCCTTTCTTTCGATACATTTTCTTTTCTTTCCAGGTGGGTCAAGGTTAGGGTCAGTGGGGTCACGGCCGCCACTACATTTGTTATGCTACAGGGTACTAGTGGCAGTAATAAGTAATATTGATCACATAATGTAATGACCACATAAAGTATTGACAACATAATGTATTGATCAGCTTAACAGTCATTTAAATTTGATCGTTTCACAAATAAAATCGCCCGAGCCTTAATGATTGGTTAAATCTCATAAATAATTATATGTAGTAATTGTACTTTTTTATTTTATGAAATATTTAAATAACAATTATTGGTAAAAATCAATTTGGAACTTATACATGTTTTTCGATCCATGTGTGTGTGATGTTCTTGTAAGAATGAGATGAAATCTCTTAAATCCTATAAACCACTGATATGACGTTTTTGAAGTAGCCTTCTTACATCCCCACCATAGCCAAAAGTGCAATGGCCATGGAGGCACCACGGTAGATATATCGGGAATTTCCTTGGTTCTACCGGAGATTAAACCAGGCACCTTCAGGTCGACAGTTAAGCGCTTTACCACACGACCATCTGTCCCCTCAATCCATGTGGATAGAGCTAGGGATTTCCCCTGATTTGAGTATTGACTAAGGTTTGTTTACAAAATGTTACCAATCAATGTTACTGTTTACTAAGCTAGGTACTTCCCCAGACTGAGATGGCTGCTCTAAGGTTTGTTTAAATATAGTAATAGTCACATAACATATGCTTACTAAGCTAGGTACTTCCCCTCATGGAGACCACTGGCCAGTGTTGTGTTTACTTATTTCACCAGTGGACACAGGTCACTAAGGTCATATTTACTAAGCTATGTGCTTCCCCTGAGACCAGAAGTTAACGTTTTGTTTACATATTTCACCAGTGGACAAACACTCACACAATTGTTTACTATATCTGGTACATGCACTTAATGACACCTCCAGCCAATGATTTATTTACATTTTTAAAACAAAGCCTTTGAAGTATGTGGGTTGCATTTTTTTAAATAAACATATTTGTATTTACCCCTTCCCCCCAGTTGACAATAAACATGCCCTACTTCTGCGTACATAATTCTTGATTACTTTTTCGCCTTAATAAAACCGCGGGTATATTCTTTGTTTACATATTTTCTATACCGAACGATGTATTCTCCATTACAACATCAGTCATGGTCGGCAACGTTATGGAGAAGAAAATTGTGTGTCTACGTGAGTCCTCCATTCACTGCGCCCCCCCCCCACGTTTCAGTAGAAATAAATAATATGTTGTAGTCAGGACGTAGTCTCTGGTTTTTATTTATTTATTTTAAGACTCATATTGAAACCTACAATCAGCTCCTATATTGAAGGTAATGTTTCATCAGCATCATCTTACCCTTTACCGATGTGGTCGATGGGGGAACGCATCAGCCCCAAAAGCGTGAAAATTATACTGCCGGGGTTAGGCATTCTACAGCAGGGACCAGGACACCAGCAGGGGGGGGGGGGGTCAGGAAATAAATGTTACTAAGGAGAGCAAACAAGCAGAGGGGGCTAGACAAAACGGGCTCGCTACGGGCCTAGAACGCATGCCGACTTCAACAGACATATTTCTCCATATTTGATTATCCTGTTAATTAAGTCATGTGGTTTGAATGAAATAGTAAATGTAACGTAGCCTAATGTCTTAAACTGTTTAATAAAAAACATTTTTTGTAGAATATAAGTGACTATTTATTGAAATAAATTAAAACTTACTTAAAGTTACTTTGAAGCAGAAAATACAAATGAGTAAAGATAATTGTAACAAGTACATTCAAATGAAAAATCTAAAATTAATAGATAAAAGTGAATTAAAAAAAAACTTTTATTATTAAAGTCAAAAGCCAAAATATTAAATAAACAAGAAATATATAATTTATGTATAATAGAACTAGAAATAAGACAGAAAACATGACAAAATGAGGAATGGACGTTGGAGTGATATATTATGGTTTAACGGTAAAATATAAAGGAATTTTTCCTGTTACACAAGTTGCAAAAATATTGGAGAAATCTAAACTTTTAGGATATTTAAAAGAGAAACAAAAAACACAAAAAAAAAAAAATAATAAAAAATAAAAACTACAATAAAACTATCGACTATAATCCTAATCTGAACCAAACAATTATCTGCAATATTAATTGAAATATTAGCTACGTATCAGTATTTTATTTACAAGTAAGTTCATTTTATTGGTCTATGAGTCTATTTACAATCGAACATTATGTCTTATTATCAAGTTAAGCAATTTTTTTTTTGTAAAATCATCTTTTTTCATGATAATTTTAAACCTGAGAATGTATAAATGCGTATATGTATAAATGTGTAAATGTTTGAATTTTTAATAAGATACATTTTTAGTTGTTAAATGTTTCCTAATGTTTTTAGTCGCTTCTTTTAAATACAAATGTTGTTTTTTTTAATTTCTTTCATAACCCCCTGCTATAAATTTAATCATATAGCTTATCATCAGGGTTTTAAGCCAATAATTAGGTGAAATAATTTTCAATAAGTCGATATAAAATATATCTTTGTATTTTAACACATTTTAAGATTTAGATCTCTAAAGAATTACTAAAGAATATTTCTCTTAAGTCATCAAGTCTATTTATAATATTGCTCTTGCTATGTACGATCATCCGTTCCTCCGTTACCATCATTCCCTTGATATTCTCAATAAGCCTTTACCATTAAAATATTAAAGCGAAATTAGCAATTAAAATAATAGAACACCACAATCAGATATAAACAAATATTGGTAAATGTTGAATCATAAAGTTATACGAATGTTCTAATAGAATTGAGTATTCTTTATTTTGTAACGTCTTCTGTTGACACTCACTGCTTGACAGATCTGTTATGTATGCATTGCATACTATGCAAGGTACTTCTGAAATGAAAAGACAAAATATAAGCACATTTATTTGAGTGCCTTTAAAAATAATTATTGTAATATTGCAAATACAGAAAACGATATATATTAAAAAAAAATAGACAATTGAAACCAATTTACAAAATTGAAAAGCTTGTATGACATATTTATCTAAAACAAAACATATTACAAAAGTCCAGCACTAAATATAGAAATGAACACAATTAGCACAAACAACAAATTCACATGACAAAGAAATCCTTGTTTTTGCTGAGTGTGTGATGAATGAGTAAAGTTCCTGTAACGATAAAATAAAATCTCTTAGATCCTTTAAACTATTAAATGGATGATTTTTTTTGGTAATTTTCTTTTCTCTCGATCATAGCCGATGGAGGCACCACGGGAGACTTAGCCATGATCTGAAATATCCAATGGTCCTCACAGAAGATCAAACAAGGGAACATCAGGTCGATAGTTGAGGTTTTTACCACCCCAGTTGTTGTTTTTTTTTTAATTTATTTTAATGTCCATTATTATTTACAGTTGTTTCAGCTCATCAAACTATACTTGAATTAAATTTACACTAGTGAAATAAACCCAACAAACTATACTTGAGTTAAATTTACACTAGTGAAATAAACCCAACAAACTATACTTGAGTTAAATTTACACTAGTGAAATAAACCCAACAAACTATACTTGAGTTAAATTTACACTAGTGAAATAAACCCAACAAACTATACTTGAGTTAAATTTACACTAGTGAAATAAACCCAACAAACTATACTTGAGTTAAATTTACACTAGTGAAATAAACCCAACAAACTATACTTGAATTAAATTTACACTAGTGAAATAAACCCAACAAACTAAACTTGAATTAAATTTACACTAGTGAAATAAACACAAAAAACTAAACCCCTTTAGGACCTCGCCTCACCCCTTTATGTTAACTCCCCTCCCAGCACAAAAATCACGAGCAAAGGAAGGCGGAAAGATGGAATTTATAACACGTAAATTTATTTCTGATCTTGTGATTTAATCAGTCTTTCTGTAATGGTAGATGATTTGGTTATTTACGTTTAATATTTAAATTCAGTAGGCCTAAAGGTTTTAGTCATACAATGAAATGGATATTTTTTGCTAAAATAGACATTTTTATTCAAAACCTTTATTAGACATGTCCTTAGATTTATCAGTGAAAATAAAATAAACACACACAATACGGAAAATTTACAATAAAATTTACTTAGCATAAAAAATGATTGGAGCGTTGTAAAATAAGAGTCAAAGGGTGTTCCTAGCCGCCATATTTATTTACAAGTCTTAAAGGACACATAAGTGTTAGTGAATCACTCTGTTTTATTACTTTTAGATGAAAGTTAAATTAGAGAGGTAAATAATAAAGATAAAGTTTATACTTGAAATAAAATAATTCATGTAGAAAATAAAGTTAAAAAATGAAAACTGCTTTATAACAGCAAGTTTGAGCAGACGATATTTTAAATATGAAATTCGAGACAATTGCGCTATTTTCTTCTAAACATTTAGTCTATTTTGACTAGTATAGATAAAAAATAGATATATGTGTCAAGATATGACAAAATGTATTTAGACTGTATTATCTTTGTCAAATTGGATCTTTTGCTTGATCGTCCCGTTGTCTATAATTAACCACGAAGTAGTTCTATAGTTGTTTAAATAAGGGGACATACGTCTTTACAAAATTTATATCTTTAATAATACCTGAACTGAATAATTATATAATTTTAATAACGTGAAATAACTGTATAAAAGATTTATGAAAATAAGACAGCTCTTGACAAACTCACGAAAAAATAATATTTTTATTACAGCTTTTTAAAATATTGTATTTCAGATAATAATTAAAAACAATTCAAATTATTTAAAAGCTTGTAATAAAAATAAAATCTTACCTGTAGAGGAGATCGGCCTTGGCTCTCCAAGCGCTAGCAATATAATGGAAAACACGATCATTTCAAATTTTATGGAGTATTTATTAATTAAATTTCGTGTTGTGGGTGACGAATATGAAAATTAATCAGAATAAAACCCATTTTCATTACTTTTGAGCAAAATTTCATCGATTTATGACACAGGAAATTAATTATTTTACAAAAAGTAAAAAAAGCAACAACCCGAATATATATATATATATATATATATATATATATATATATATATATATATATATATATATATATATATATATGTTACGGGTCCTTATATTGAAGATACTTTTAGAAGGTGTAATAAATCAGACAACACAAATCACGAAGTTAACTCCAGTGAAGTAACATCAAACAATCTTTAATACTTGAACATAAACTGACATAAAGGTGAATCCAGGAGGAGTACAATAGCAAACTATAAATATGCATCCATCTACATAGACACCCAAAGCTAGACTAACTATAAAACAAAACATGTGCTCCCAACTGTCGGTTAATATACGTCATTTGTACCAAATGACGTATACACTAAAGCTCCCAATATTTACACTCAAGATGGCGGAATGACGCGGTGGGCGGAGACTAGCGAATTGCGTCATCAAACTTAGACTATATTATTTCTCCACAATATATATATATATATATATATATATATATATATATATATATATATATATGTGTGTGTGTGTGTTATATTTATAGTTTCAGGTTGAACACAAGTGAACGACTTGAACGACTAAGTGGTTATATAGTTGTTTTTTTAAGGGGACATAAATCTAAATAATGTTACATACAATTATTTATACTAGAACTGGAAAGATATATAAATACGTTTTAATAAAAATGAAACAGTTTAAATGAAAAAAAAAAAGAATTCTGTAAATAAGAAAAATCGGAAATGTTGCTGATCACATTTTTATTTTAAACAAAAGATTATTATATTAAAGTTTTAAAACAGTTGGAATCATCTAAGAATATTCTTATAGTAAACAACGCTTACCTTTATGATACTGTTCCATTTCACAGCCTGACAAAGTGCCTCCTAAATTTTAAATAAATGTTTGTGGAGAGTATCATATAAATATTTTGGCATGATGCTCTCCATCCTGGACTGAGAGTCATACCATGATCTACGGGGAGTAGATCATTGGGGTTCTCTAGACCAGGAAAAAAAAAGAAATAAAACCCTTTCTGTAAGGGTGGTGTTACAGTTGTCGATTAGGACTATCCGATACCGTAGTGCACACAGATTTGATGAAATTAAGTGTTTTACTAAACATGAAAGTTTTCTTTTTCAATTAAATAGTTTTCAATCAAATAATATTATCTTTTTTTTTTAAAATTACGTAAATTATTTATATTATCATCTCGTTCTTTAACTTCTAATCTCTGTGAGAAAGTACATCTCAATTATATTTTCCCCTTTCGATAAATTACATTCTTAAATGCAGTATATGTAGATTAAAATTATATTTTTTCGTATTGTTTATACATGTGCTGCACTTTTTTTTGGGGGTTTGTTAAAAAATGTCCAGTTTTTATTATATGGCGTCCGTCGGAGAATAATTTAATTCCTATCCCGGAGTGAAGATTTAGTTAAAGGGACATTATTATGGTCAGCAATATAATTTATTGATATCAAAGGTAAAGTTAAGTAAATTATTTAAATATATCAATTACTTTTAATCAATAGGAAGAAATAGTATTATTTTTTTTAGTCAGAATTGCAGGTTTGAGCTAAATAAATTTCCTCAAAATTTAAAATATTCTAAAAAATGTCACAGATAAAAATATAAAAAAAAAACAAAAAAATTTATCTAAGTAAAAGTATACCAGCTACCAAAGATAATTTTGTATTGTTAATACCACTGTCTCAACATCTGTTAGTTAAAAATCACTAAAGTTCAATAGTTTATTTACTTAATTTTATTTAAATAAAAGAAAAATATGTTTTAATTAAGTATTAATAGATTGTTACTAAAACACCTTAAAGGCATTTGAAAATTAAGAATAATCTTTGGCAACTTAATTTTTTTCACTGTTTCTACTGTTAAGAATTCGTATTCATTAATATTAATCAATGTAAGTAAATATATAATGTAAGATATTTAAAAAGTGATTAATTATCTAAAAGTAAAAAAAAATATTTATGCTATAAACAAAATTGAGATGCAAGTTATTCCATAATCTTAACTATTGAATTAACAAATATTTCTTACGTATTTTTGGCAATTGGCTGAAATAAAAGCCAGTAAAATTGTATTTCACATTTCCATTTAATTCAACATTCTTTGATCTATGTACAACTAATTCAAAAAAAAAATTGTTTAGGTCAATCGTATGAATACTTAGTTCAAAACTAGAATTGTTATTTACGTGATTTATTCGAATACAGGATTTAATTAAAAAAAAATATTGCAGTTAGCAAAACATTTGAAAATGTGTGTATGCATTACCTTCGCTCTGAGTTTTTGACGTCACTTAAAGTAATGAGAATGTTAACTCCGAGTTATTTAAAGAAACAAATATAATTGATTCAAATATAACATGACTTATTACTTATTATTTACTTGTTTAAAAAAAAATATTTTTACAACGTTTTATATCCCCATCATACAACATATTTATTTACTAAACAGTTATTTGAATTTTTTTTAATCATAATTTATATCACAAGACACAATAAAATTTGCAATGTTAATATGAAAACTGAATGCGCATATTACACAAACTGTTAACAATTGTTTCCCAATGAATTTCTACTTACCCAGACGTGCCTGTAATTGTTTATTCTCGTCGCATTTTCGTTTAAGTGTAGAAACAGCGACATCTAAATATACGAATTTAAAATATGTTTAAATAATTAATGTTGGTCCATCAAACATTTAATCTAAACACGGAAACACATTATATGAACACCATCTATACAGGGAAAAATCTAATACTTACCGTATATATATATATATATATTGTTACAACTCTTTAATTCTGTTTATAAAATCAAAACAACACTCAGGCGTGGGTTCCAAGACTATTTACTAATATCTATAAAAACAACAACAACGGCAACATGGCCACTCTCTTGCCGGCTTCTACGTCACTGTCTCTACTGCGTCATCGCGTTCAATCTGTAGACTGTACGGTGCGCACCGAGAGGGTCGTAACAATATATATATATATATATATATATATATATATATATATATATATATATATATATTTTTATATAGCTTTTTAATTTTTTTCTTGTATGTGTATTAGATACATAAATATTAGATAATGAAATAAATAATTGATTGTGAAATATTTCAAGACTGAATGAGACAAGGAGAGTTGCAAAATGAATGATAGATAGATTAATTACAAGAGATATTTCATCAGCTTTAACCAACTTACCACATTCACTTTTCAGTCGTCTAAGTTCATCCTTTAGAGAAGCATTCTCATTGATTGTCTGAAATTGCCTCAAACTGAAACCATCTGATAATAAGCGTGTAAATAACGATTTTCTAAAATACTGAATTTTACAATTTACTGACTTCAATATTTTTTTTATAAACTGTTTAAAAAGATGATAAGAAGTTGACAAATTGTACTAAATAAACATACATCAAAAAATGGTTTCCAATAGAATCGGAAGAGCTGAAAGATGTTTTTTTTTTTTAAATGTAATTTATAAATCGGAGACTTGGGTTCGATTCTCGGTGAGAACCAATGTAATGTGTGCCATTTAAATTTGGTTTAAAGTCCTATAAGTCCATCCAGCTTTAAATTGCTACATGACTGAACCTGTGGGTGTCCCAACTCGGATCATCAAAAATCTCACAAGATAAACTCAAAGTAATATTCATTTGATTGATTTATACCTTGCCAAAACAAAGAATGTTAGACGGATGGCCGAGTGGTGTAGATACTCGACTGTCGACCTGAGAGTCATGGGTTCGATACTCGTTGAGAACCATCGGATTTTTTCCAGTTGAAATTTGTTCCAAAGTCGTCCACAAGTCCACAGTCACAAGGTAGCTGGTAGACTATTGTGATGGACGTTGTCTAAGAGTAGTCTAAGTCCTGAGATCAACGCGTGAGGTAAAATAATGTATTTGTGTACAGTCACGAGACAACTAAATACAGAACGACTCAAGTCTGACTTTATTGAAACATGTATGTATATATATATATATATATATATATATATATATATATATATATAATATATATATACTAGGGATGTACCGGAATCCGGTTCCGGTTCCTGTTAAGCCGGATTCCGGCAGTTTTATCAAATCCGGTTCCGATTCCGGTTCCGGATAAAATGTGCTGGATTTAAGCCGGATTTCTTTGTTGTTTGAAATTTGTAGGAAATTTTTTTAGCGCAACATAATTTTGAAATATTTAGCGCTATACAATTAAATTAAAACAATAACTTCCTTTGATTTTAAAACTACAATAACGTCGATCGCATGCGGCTCTTTCGATGTCAAGTTGTGGCTCTTTCGATGTCAAATTGCGGCCTGATCAAATATCGTAATATTGAAACAACAAATTTAGTGGCTCTTTAAAAATTGAGAAAATTGTAAATTATAACTTTAGGCTCTTCCGTCTCAAAAGGTTGCCGACCCTGGTCTAGTAATACGACACCTTATCTTCCGCTACTTTTGATTCCGTGTTTTCTATAAACTATATTTAGCTATCAAAGTTTAACTTTTTTTAAAGAGCAGACAACGATCTATTTTTGAGTGTTTACAGTTTTAAATTATTTTTCTGCACATTTTTTAAATTAGTGGTTTTTGTTACGATTCGGATAAAATTCCTCGCAAATTTAGATAAATAACTTGAAATACATTTTTAATTGAACATTAAAGTGATATTGATTTAGATTTAAAATGCATTTATTATGCTTTTTTATGGGAAATAGTCAGAAAATGGTTTAAATGAAAGTATGAATGAAATAACATGGTTCGGTGACGTCACTATGGATAACTAAAGAAAAATAAGCTATCCGGTGGTGCCACAGTATATATATATATATATATATATATATATATATATATATTGCAATTCATTTATTAATAAACATGTTTATTACACTTTCTTAGATATGTTACCCATTTCTTTGTTTGATTATAATAGAAATCAATTTAAATTAGGTACAGCTTTATTAACTTTATTAATAAATTTTTAAAACGAAGAACCTGTTATTTTGACAGTTATCTTTCTTAACTCATGATAGGGGAAGGGGTTTTAGTCACAGTCTTCAAGATCTAAATGGTTAATACTGTTTTTTGCTATCTAGAACTTAAAAACTAAATTTTCATTCTTTCTATTTTTCATTCTTATATCTTTTTTATGTTAGGCGAGAAATTACTGCTTCGTTCGGAAGAGTTACTATTTAATTCGGTAAAATCCGGTTCCTGTTCCGATTCCGGCAGGATTCAAATATTAAATCCGATTCCGGTTCCGATCCTGCAGGATCTAAAAATTTGAATCCGGTACAGCCCTAATATATACATATATTTATAGCTGTTCGCTACGTTTACAGTAGTGCACCGACTCGTGAAGTCGGGAGTTTGAACAGACCCGTACAGTGTGGACACCCTCGCAAGTGAATGGACCAGGATTAGAAAAATTCATCTCCTTTTATAATATAAATTACACCCCATTCCATCCCTGAGAAAAGGGCAAGGTACCTTATTAAATGATCATGTACGGTCAGACAATGTACTTTATTAAATGATTAGGTAGGTCAGGCAAGGTACCTTATTAAATGATTTGGTTCGGTCAACTTGTTATCCAGAGTAGACTGCTGCGCTGACCTAAAGCCATTAAACTCCGGAAGCGACACAAAATGGAATGTGGGAGGAGGGGGGACAGGTATGGGCGTTCCGCTGCCGCTGCGTCCCATTTCGGTCCGTTTACATTTTACAGGGAGTGTGTATTATACATTCTTTTAGGATTAAAGGTTGTGGGGGTTGTGGGGAAGTGAAGGCGGCTGGGCGTTGTGCTAAGAACCCAATTCCTTCATATGTCGAGGTTATAGAAACAAATTTCCGTAAGGAACATGCTAAGGGAACTTTACTTTTTTTAAAAAAAAAGAAAGACACATTCCATATTTAGTCATCCAACAATCTACAAATAATTGTCTCATCTTAATGTCTCATATTTTTAGTACATCTTAATAAAAGTGTAATTTATAATGTTTATATCTCATCTTTAGCTTCAAATATTTGAAGGGTATGAGTATATATATATATATATTAAATCACCAAAGATCAGTACAATATATATTATGCTGAATAGTGTGTGTATTGCATTTATTAAAGCTCTAATCAGTTTTCAACAAATATTTTTATTTGTTACTTGAACAATTAAAAACCTATTTTGAGACCCGTAAGTGTGGAAGGTTCTGTATTCACTATGTGAAGTATTTTATACATATATATATCTTTTTGATTTACATTTTTACGGTAACAGTTAAAACTAATTTAAATTTTTTTCCGATTTTATCTGGCAAAGTTGTCTTTTCTTTAAACTGTAAGACATAATTATCTTTAAACCATTCTAAATTAAACAACTTAATATTCGTCTATCATTACCTTCGATCTTTAAATACTCTATCACGTGATTGTATTGTTTTTCCAGAGACTCAAGGAAAAAATCAAAAGCAGGTCCTGGCCCAGAATGCAGCAGTGTTTGAAGTAGATCGTCATTCCGGGCTGACTTGGGTTGAAGTTGTTCTATTCTGTCCTTGTCATCCAGTGTTAGAACTTTTTTGTCAAATAGAAAATCTGTCAGATCGTTGGCCTCTAGCTGTTCTATTAAGTACGTATAGTTTGACTGAATAACTTCTTCATCACTGGGTGTCAATCTTCCTCTTTCCATCTTGTTTTGGCGTCATTAGCAACGATATAGACATACAAGTAATATCGGATTTTATAGTTCTATTTATAAACTAGAGACTATTCCAAAAATAAATTCGGTAAATCAATGGTATGTCGTCATTGCTCATCATTATTATTTAAACAGTTATGTATATAATGCTGTGTTGATTACAGACATAAATTAAATATGAACATTATTAAAGAAGTAGCTGTACATCACACATATTTTGCAAACATGGAACATATTTTCATATTTTACATCTTGTCATTTTTATGTAAAAAAGAAAGGTCAACTTCCTTAAAGGGTCACCGGAGAAGAAAGAGACAGATGGTCGTTAGGTAAAGCGCTCGACTGTCAGCCTGAATGTACCTGGTTCGATCTCCAGTGAAGACCAAGAAAATTGTTTAAATGACGCAACCTCTCCGTTCACTTTAATATTTTTTTCCCAAAGTCAACCTCACTCTGTTGACATTATTTCACTAAAACTGACTTTATTTTGAGTGTGGACATAAACAAGTAAAGACATGGACACACAGAACAGTGTCTTTAATTTGATCGATTAGCAACTTTTTCATTGCAGATACAATATCAATTTTTCTAACATTTTGAGAATTTAGTATGTAGCTAATCACAAGAAAATGGCTCTGCAGATGAACCCCCAAGCCAGAGAAAAGTCTGCTCATAGACTACTCGAAGAAGGTCTTGAGAGCAGGAGATGAAAATCTTTCAATAGACATGGGGAGAATTGAAACAAAGCCTCTCAAAATAGTGTGCGCTGGATAGTGATTGAGGCCCTTTGCTCCGAAATGAGTTCAAGGCTTTAACGCTTTTCACACATAATGTATTCATCATTTCATCTATTGATCACATAATGAATTGATTACTTCATCTTTCGATCACGTAATGTTTTGGTCATTTAATCTATACATCAAATAATGTAATGATTATTTCATCTAGCGATCACATAATGTTTTGATCATTTCATCTATTAATCACTTGCATTGATCACCTTAACATTCATTTGTATTTGCCCTTGTCACAAAATGTTCGCCCAAGTCGTACCCGTAGGTTTGCGAATCACATTTAAATTATTGAAGCCTT
Source organism: Bulinus truncatus (assembly GCA_021962125.1). Classification (NCBI taxonomy): domain Eukaryota; kingdom Metazoa; phylum Mollusca; class Gastropoda; family Planorbidae; genus Bulinus; species Bulinus truncatus. The sequence goes on along the minus strand of JAGDYQ010000004.1, from coordinate 10,841,389 downwards.
CGATAGCCTTTGTAATCTTTTATTCTGGGACATGTTTCAATAAATAACACAGATACACATAAATAAACTCTAGATGACATTTTATCCGTTTATTGACCTTTGTGGAAGGGCTAGCTAAATTCCATGATTAAATTGGCTTGACTACGGTTCGTTTACAAAAGGTCACCTGGTAGTACATGCAGTAGACCAGTCAATAGGACTGTTTACTAAACTAGGTACTTTCCCTTGACTACGCCTGCTGGCGAAAGGTTTGTTTACAAATAGTAATAGTCACATGACACATGTTTACTTAGCTAGGTGATTTCCCTCATTGTGATCATTTTGTTTACATCTTTCACCAGTGGACACAGGTCACTAAGGTCATGTTTACTAATCTAGGTGGTTCACTTGACACCAGTAACCAATGCTTTGTTTACATATTTTACAAGTGGATAAAATAGTCTGACATATTTTTATTTGGAACATCCGCTAAAGGACACCACCAGTCTATTATTTGTCTACATATTTAACATTAAACCTTAGAAGTATGTGGATTTATTTTTTGTCTAGACATTTCTTTCTCCGTGTATAATAAACATGTCCTATTCCATTGTAGTGGAAGAATTATGTGTGTCTGGGATAGAATATTCTCAATGGCGGGTACCCAGTAAACGATGATGGCAACAGTCAAGGGACGTAAGTTGGCATGGTTGTCAATGTATGAGTAGTCTGACATGATACCAAAAAAACTAGTCTCCAAAGGGTCTTTACAAGGTGGTAGTGGCAGAGGGCGCCAGTGGAAATGTTCTTTTGACAATAGAAAATAATGGACAATGCTACTAATGAATGAATTAAAGATAAACTCCCTATCCTAATTTAAACATTAACAATCTATTTTCTAAACAAACCTATTTGATCATCTATGATCGATGCGTTTAAGACTGCATTACATTGATCAATCTCAGTTTAATGCAATAGGTTGATAAATATAATGTTTGATTATACCAAGTAGAAAGTACAATTTGTTGCATAAAGTCAATCTTTAACTGTGATGTGTTAGTTTGAAATAACCTTTCCGTTCTCTTTTTAGTCTGTTTCCCAAAACCCACAGTTTAATAGATTTTTTTTTAATTTTTCATTGTAGATACATTTTTAATTCTGAGATATTGTACTGTAGTCATACACGCAAAATGTATTAACCATCTAATGTAATGATCACATAATGTGTTGATCAGCTTTACAGTTATTTTCAATTTGGTCGTATCACAGATAAAATCGCCCAATCCGTATAAATGGGTTACTTCTCATTAATTATTATATGTAGTAATTCTATTATTTTATTATAAAAAAAAAATATTTTAATAACCATATTGGTACGTAACAATTAGGACTTTATACATGTTTTGACCCATGTGTGTGTGTGTGTGTGATGTCCTTGTAAGGATGAGATGAAATCTCTTAGATCATATAAACCACTGATGGAACGTTTTTGCAGTTTCATTCTTATATCCCCACCATAGCCAACAGTGCAATGGTCATAGAGCACCACGGGAGATATCTGGATCTTGAGGCCAAGACCTGAAAAATTTCCTTGGTTCTACCTGCAATCGAACCAGGCACCTTCAGGTTAACAGTTAAGCGCTTTACCAAATGACTATCTATCCCCTCAACCCATGTGGATAAAGCAAGGGAACTCCCCTTATTTGAGTATTGACTAAGGTTTGTTTACAAAAAGTCACCTGGTAGTAAAAGCAGTAGACCATTCAATGTTACTGTTTACTAACCTAGGTACTACCCCTGACTGAGATGGTTGGTCTAAGGTTTGTTTACAAATAATAATAGCCACATAACACATGTTTACTAAGCTAGGTAATTCCCCTTATAGAGACCACTGGCCAGTTCTTTGTTTACATATTTCAGCATTGGCCAAAACAGTCACACTATTTTTTGCTATATCTGGTAAATCCACTAAATGACACCTCCAGCCAATGAATTATTATCATATTTAACACAAAGCCTTTAAAGTATTCGGGTTACATTTGTTAAATAAACATATTTTTGTATTTAACCCAGTTAATAAATATACATGTTCTACTTCTCCTGACATAACTCCTGGCTAAAGGTATCGACTTAATAAAACCGCAGGTATATTATTTGTTTACATATTTTCTATACCGTACGATGTATTCTCCATTACAACAGTAGTAAAGGTCGACAACATTAAGGAGAAGAAAATTATGTGCCTACGTGCCGCCCCCCCCCCATTCACTGTCCATGTGCCCCCAAACCCCCTCCCCCTAAACGTTTCAGTAGAAATGAATTTATAATATGTTGTTCTCAGGACACCTATTATGGTTTATATTTAACTATTTCTAGACTCATACTAAAAAACCAGCAATTAACACCTATAGTGGAGGTATTGTTTCATTATCATCAAACCCTTAACCGGTGTGGTCGTTTAAGGAACTCGTGCCCACCTCTACAGACGTATTTCTCCAGAATTGTCTATCATGCATGACTGTCTTTAGTTCATCCATTGTTTGCCCCCTGCCCATTCTTTTCTATTGTCGAAACCAATATTCATCTGGCGCACTTTGAGACAGTCTCCTCCTACAGTTCCTTGAAGAATAGTTTTTGGTAGGCAATTATGCCTGACTCATGACCAAGCAATTGCGGTAGACGTGGGCTAGTTTGACATGACGCCCTTGGGTTAGAGATTAAATGTTGAATATAAATAAAAACAATTTAGATGATAAACTTTCAAAATTATTGGGATCAGTTTATGATATTCAGCTACACTCAAGTTTAGATGTTATGTCTTTAATCATCACATCATTCTATACCTATTTTGTTAAAAATTAATGATGATGATCATTTTCACAGCCTCGTATTGATTAATGTTTTACATTCAATTTATAAATATAATTGTTTGTTGTTTTTTTTGTGTTCATTAATTTTACTCGCTTTATGTCATGACAACATTCAAGTGACACACGAATTATTTATGTATAATAGTTTTTTATTGTTTATAAAAAAGTATTGTAAAACTCCGATATTACTTTTATATATCTATCGTTGCTAATCACGCCCAAGAAATATGGAAAAGGGAAGATTGAAACCTAGTGATGAAAACGTCATTCAGACAAACAATGTGAATCATCAAAACTAGGGC
>JAGDYQ010000004.1:10561662-10827257 GCA_021962125.1 Bulinus truncatus | reverse complement strand
GTGATGAGAAGAAGTGTCCAATTGTCGAATCCCTGTTAATAAAAAAATAACCAGTTACAACAACGAGAAACAATTTTTCAGAGGCGTGTTAGCTGAACAAAGTCGGGTCAGTGGGAGAGGTGAACAATGGCAGAGGATGAGTTAGACACAATGAGTATCAGCCGCCTAGATATTATAATTGTAAAAAATCTGATTTCTAACTGCTTTGATGTGCCAGTAGAACTATTCCAGAAGAACAAATGTCATTGTAGTACGGGTGTAGAAAAGAGTTTGATGTAAGAGGGGAAATGTTGCGAAAATGAGAGTTTATTGAAGTATGGGCAAATGGAGACACAGTGTAGACATGGTATGAACGATGTGTTTCAGTACAGGCGTAGAAATGACCCACAAAATATTGATGGTAGAAGAATGAACTACACTTGTCATGGGGATAATTGTCTAAGGTACTGCCAAAGAAATATGGGTAAAGATTTATATGGTAGACGAAGGGTAGAGCAATGCTTTAAACCTCATTACCCTGATCAGTATTTCACTTCTATGTCAGTACCAAGAAATAATCGGGTTGATAACAATCTTTATCAAATGAAAAAGCCTAGATATGGGTTCTTTCAAGGCAGGGAGAGGGATTTAGATTGCAACTGGCGGGAGCATATGATAAAATAAATAGATTCTGGGCCTCGTGACATCCTTATTTCATATGTATCAGTATTGGTTAATGTTTCTAATTAAATAACCTGTTATTTTTTTAATGATTTTGATTAGGCCTATGTATATTGGTGAATATGTGGTTTTGTTTATTTTTTTAATTGACCAGTTTATTTGTTGTTGAAAAAAAGGTAAGATTGGGTTATTATGTTACTTAGTTTGTTCAATAATTTTTCGATGCTAAATATGGCTAAATAGTAATTGATTAGTGTTAAAGATAGTTATAAAGTTATACTAATTTTCTCTTGCATTACCCTACTGATAGATTTTAATTTCTGTGTAAGGGCAACTGTAACGGCCTGTGGATATTTTCATGAGTACTTGTATTATACCTTCCTGGGTTTCGCATAATAATTTTGTGTTGTAAATTTTTTGTTACCAGTTTTAACATTGTGGTTGACATGTGTTATCTCGCCCTGTAAATATACATGGCTTTTATTAATTGTAATTATGTTGTACCTCTTTTTTTATTATCTCTTGTGTTGTTGTTTCCCCTCTGTCAAAAAGATGCCTGTTCGTTATAGAAGAAGATTTATAATGGGTTAATGCATTAGGTAACTTTTGGATGATATTTTTGTTCGATATAGATCATGATTACGTAGCTAGTGATTGGTGTTATTTATGGGAGGCTAATAAGATTTTGGATATGTTTTGGCACTAAGCTATTATTGTTTCGTCTAATCTGTCATAATTAATTATATCTTCTGTGGGAGGAAACTTTTTTTTTAATGTAAAGTTTTGGAATGTATTTATAATAGTACATTGATTTTGTTTATTGATAGTTATCCGCCATGAGGGCTAGTATTATAATAGTAATATTGATTTGGTTTATTGATAGTTATGGTTTAAATATTTATAAGATTATGACATTACGGATCATAAGACTGTAGATACGGTTTGGGAGACCAAACATGATACAATTGAATATAGGTAAACCGTTTTAGGATCATGTCATTGGTTTTACAAGTTAACAAGTTGTAGAGCTGAGATTCTAACGTATGTTATAAGTTTTTTACCTACACAATAGTTGTCAATCAACATGTAACTTTTGCTTTTTCTCTTTTTTATGCTAATCATCTTATTACGTATGAAAATGTTTAAAGTTTTTTTTTAATTATACTTAGCATTATTTTACGTTACAATTAGTTTTGGTTTTGTTCAGTATACAATTTGATGTTTATTTTATTTTGCATGATTGCATCAAGCTTACTGACAAGGAGGGAGATGTTACGATCGCAACCCCCCACCACAACTACTCCCCATGTTATGTTACCCTCATCTAGCCCCGTTAGATCTGTGGTCAGCGGAGCGTGATCAAAGCTGCCAGGCGCTCGGAAGCTGGACGTTAGCTGGACGAAGGTGCGACTTCGCACCTTTGGCCACTGACAGATCAAAAACCCTACCGGACTCAGAAAAACCCACGAGTCAGGCTTTGATGTCGGAAACGCCCCTCCCCCCAAATTCCTTCCTCGACATTCGGGGGCGAGCAGTCGATCGAGAAAGAAGTTTTTTAGTCAGTGTGTTAGATTAGATTTGGACAGAGATGTAGTTTTATAGATGCGGTGTTGTATTAGAGGTTGGTATGAGATAGTCGTGCAGTCGTGCGGTCACGAGTGGTTTAAATAAAGTTCATTTAGTTTATATTTCAAATCAATGGCGTTGACTTATCTGTTGATATACCTGTGTGCTTCACTGTGTGTTTATTATCTACAAAAGAGCCCGTAACAGAAACAAATTTGATGGCTAAATATACTGAGACTAAAACCAGATTGTGAAGACCCTTCAAAAAATAACAAAAATAAATAAACGAATTGATGATAAAAATGCAATACTCAAAACGCATATAAAAAATGTACATATTTTTTTTTTATAAATAAATTGTTCAAAATATAGACCAAGCAAAATTATTACTAACGTTACATCTGTTGTAATGATTTCAATTTGTCGGGATTAATATATATATATATATATATATATATATATATATATATTAGCTGTACCCTGCAAAACCTTCGTAATAGTTTTACCTTAGTTTTAGGTAAGTTGTTTTTTTTTTTGTATATTTTTAACTGGAATACTATTGTTATAATTCTCTGCTTTCGAACCCAAATCGCTTTTATTCATACTATTTTTTTTTTGTACTCATTAGATAATTTGGTGATTAATATACGAAAACTGGATGTTTTCTTTAGCTGGAAAAAAAACTATAAAAATTTCTGGATCGAAAATGAAAACACTAAAACAGATGTCAAACACTATTTATATTTTAAACTCATTCAATGTGAAAGTGGTCGTTATGGCGTCAATTGTGAAAATAACTGTGGTGAGAATTGTTACAATGAGACTTGTGGCATAATAACTGGAGTCTGTGATATTGGATGCAACGGTTACAACAATCCACCTGATTGTAACCAATGTATGTTATCATACATATTAAATAAGTTATAATTGATTATTAGATACACTTTTCAATGTAATATGAAATACTTGTTACTATTTAATATTACACTAGCTGTACCCTGCAAAACCTTTGTACAGAGTTCCTCATTCCTTATGAACGTAAATCAGTGGGGCATCGGAAGTCATTTCTCCGGTTTCAGACAGAGCTTATTTTTATTACTATTGTTTACTTGTGACGATTTTAAACTGGAATACTGTTGTATTAATTCTTTACTTTCGATTTAACAAAGAACCCGCACCGCTATTATTTATATAGATTGTTGTTTAAAAAAATCCTCAGAATGCATTAAAGGTCAGTGGGGTCACAATTGTGAAGATACATGTGAAGTGAAATGTTACAATGAAGAATGTGACAGAGTAACAGGAGTTTGTAACAATGGATGCAACGGCTATGACAATCCTCTTGAATGTAATGAAGGTATGTAATCAGAATGATTTTATAATTGTGTGAACATTGTATATGAAAAAATTAAAAAAAAAAAATTAAATAAGTGTAATGCCCTTTAACACAAGAATGACTGCAGCTACATTGCGGTTTAATAACTTCTTAACGGCTAGCCCCAGACTATTGAAATTGTATGCCTTTTAATATAGTTATATCATTGTTAAAAATTATAAAATATTATTATCGTTCGTTTTATAATAATTGAAAAAAAAATTACATCGAACGACTGCAGCGGTCACTATTAACGGATTAATAACTAGTGACGATGTGGCTGACGTCATCATTATTGCATCGGCATTTGACACCCTTCGAATGCATAATTATTTTGAAATAACATTTTTAGTTGAAACATGTTATAAAAATTCATACTATTTTATAACTAAAAGGAAATTTTAGTTTTTAGAACAACATTTTTGATGAAAATCGTTGGAAATTTTATAACTTTCATAATAATAATCTATAAAGAAAAAAAAATTAGATATTTGATCGAAGGATTGCAATGATGTCTCATGGGAAGAGTTTAGTGCTCAAGAGTGTTGGGCAATTTTGCAACAACTTGATGATGATTTAGGTAATGATAATGAATTTGATGTATTGAGATACTGATGTCATTCAAAACCCAAGCTCAGATGAGATGCAGATGCTTGCGATAGTGATATGTCAAATGAAGATCACAAACAACGTCAATCATAAATTTTGGCAAATCTTCGTGCCCCAGATGGAAATATGTAGACAATTCTTGATCAAGACACCGTAACTCCTGGAAGATTTGTTGTACAAAACATTTTGAAAGAAAAAGCCGGTCCAACTTCATATTCAAACAGACATATTGGAGAGAATGAGGCTTCTTCAAGGCATTTGTTGTTTTCTGATTCTATGTTAAAAAAATAGTCAAAAATGCACCGTTGAGAAAGCTCATCATTTATCGCAATCAGATTCCTGGAACGTTTCGATAAAGGACTTGAAGCATTTTTTGCTTTGGTGTACGTAAGAAAAGCCTTGTGTGATTCATCATTAGACCTCAATGATATGTGGTCAAAAGAGTGGGAACCTCCTATATTTGCTGAAACCATGGCACGTGATCGCTTCAATGAGATTTTGACATTCCTGCGGTTGATCAACAGTTGACTCGTTCAGCTCGACTTTTTAATATCAAATTCACATTTGCTTGCGGTCTATGGAATCAAATCGTTCAATACTCTCAGCTATGCTTCACAGCAGGTGAGAACATCACTATTGACGAACAGTTTTTGCCCAGCAAAACACGTTGCAAATTCATTCAGTATGATACAGACTGATATAGTCAGAAACTCTGATTGAAATTATGGTACACATTAGATCGCAAAACAATACGTTCTTGAAAGGTTTCATGTTACCGGTTTTTGGTGGATGATCAACAAACACAATAGCGAAACACACACAGGTATAAATTGATAAGTCGCAACGCTTATATTGATTTGAAAAATATAAAATAATTGTGTGTGGAACTTTCAAAAAAAAAAAAAAAAAACTACTGTGACTGCACGACTATCTTCATAAAAACTCTAATACAACACTTACCAAAACTACCTAATAACTTCTAATCCCCTTACTGCCCAAAACATAAAGGTACGCACATCGTACCGGGTGGAGGTCTGACCAGAGTCCAGTGGTGCTTCTGATTACGGAGAAGAATAGTGGCGTGACGGGAAAAACATCAAACCCTTCCATTTTTTTTTGATTTCGGTCACTTTAAATTGTATTAGTTGGTGGGGAACGTAAATTTATGGGGTACTGTGGGGAGGGGGAACGCCTAGATACTGTGGTTTGAGGGGGTCCGATCTCATGGTTTCATGTAAGAAAAAGCCTCGTAACTTCTGGTGAATATGTATTCTTTGAAGCCACTTTGATACATCATTCATTTTGAACGGGAGAAATGTTAAAACCTATATTTTCTTAACATTGCCTAAAACCACTTGTTGACTCACTATGTTCCAAAAAACAAGGGAGCAATTTGTAAAAACACAACTCCAGAACATTTTTCAGATATAAATGCCAATAATGGTAAAAAAAACCCTCACAATTTACCATTGCAAGCCAAAAAATAAATGTCTTCAGCATATTGAGTACTTTGCACAACATGACATTGGATACTGAGAAACAAAAAAAAAATAAAACTCTCCAGAAAAATGTGCAATATTATAATTTTTGTAAGTGTGGAGTGAACGTTCTGGACCAACTGAGCCGCCTGTACACAAGGAGATCAGCATCACGAAGATTGCCTCTCTATAACTTCAACAATGTTCTAGACTGTGTGGCTATAAATGCATTTATATTATTTCGACTTTACAACTTTTTTCCGGCATTTCTTGACGGTCTGATATTTTGAACCTTGTGCACGAATTAATATCGCCTTACAGTGCAACAAAAATAAATCCCATCAGGCATTCCTGTGAAAACGGGAGCAAGGAGTAGTAATCGCCATCAATGCTCGTTTTGTCTAACAAAACACAAGATATATGTTCATTATGGGAGAAGCCTAAATGTTGGAAATGTCAAGAATGCTGCATCAATAACGTTTATTGTAAAACATGTATTGGTGAAATGGAGTAACTGTCTATACAGCTAATAATAGCAATTACATTATACTTATATCTACACCAATTTTTTTTATAATAAAATAAAAAGCACAATTTTAACTCAATTATTATTGATCATTTTTATTATTTCAATCAATTAGCACAGGTCAAAATGATGACTAATGAACAGAACATTGATTACTTAAGTTTATATTTTTAAAGTATACTGTTTTTAATTCTATATAAATTGTTTCTTTGGTTGTTACACATATTAAACACAATTATTATATGACCTAATTCGTTAATGCTTACCGAGGTAAAAATGACCGCTTCATTTGTTAAAAGTAGTTCAAATAATCCGTCGTTCTAGTGTTAATAACTTTAACGATTTGGAACTAATTCGGTTAATTGATGTCGACATATGTGTGGTTTTAGATTTGTAGTTGGGAAATGTAGTTATGTCGTTAAGCTAATGACTGTCAACATGAGGTTTGATCTCCAGTTAGGACCAATGTATATTTTAGGTCATGGCTTATGTCCAGTTATATCTCCCGTAGAGGCTCCGAGGCCATCGCACTATCGGCTATGGTAGGGATTAAATGAGGGCACCGTAAAAATCGTCACATTAGTTGTGGATACATGGACTTTACACATCAGTATAACATTGTGCAATGTGACTTAAAAAAGAATTTCAAAGTTTTAGTAAACTTATATTATAAGAGTTTGCCTATTTTATTGTTTCTGGCGTATGAGGTAATGTAAAAATTTAAGATATATGAACAATTTGTCAGAAATGAGAATTGTGTCAATATGGATCGATATTTCTATACTATTAATAAAGTCTGAGATAACACAGACTTTAAAAAAAAAAAAAAATCTATAACCGAGGAATAACAGTAAATATATTTAAAAAATATAATTTCACAGAATGTCCTAGTGGTCAGTGGGGTCACAATTGTGAAAGTAAATGTGGCCATAATTGTTACAACACATCTTGTGACAGAAGTAATGGTGATTGTTACAAAGGATTTAATGGCTATAGCAATCCACCTGGATGTTTTATAGGTAAGTTGTAATCTTTCTTTCATTGTTTTTTATGCAATAATTGAAGTACTTTTTCTTTAATAAACGAAATAGCCACATAATTAAATTATGTGCAAATATACTTTTGAATGTAATTATGTTGAATGGGTTCACGAGTGTTTATATACATGTATCAAAATTGTTACGATTCGTTTGATAGACTTACTAGAGTTTGTAACAAAGTTTGTAACGGCTAAAGTTTACACACCTGGGTTTAATGTAGAAAAGTAAACATTCTTTATCAAGTGTGTCACAGAATGTTTACAGAATTTCTTTCATTTTAAATTAAACATATTACAGTTATCTTAGTTATTTTAAAAAATGCATTCCATAATATATCTCATGCTTCGTCCAAAAATGACCATTGGTAGAAGCTAAGTGATTGAGTAGGCCCTAATACGAAACTGGGCATTGTCCTATTGATGCGTACTTTGATAGGGTAAGGATCAATGTCGATTCCCTTTGCAGCCACCGCTGAGAGGTTCAGGAAGCTGTGGAACACGCGCATGTCAATAAATATGTATGCACGTTTTTATAATACAATTTTTCCTACAATGCTAAATGTTATTGCATAATAAATCAATGCTCCGCTAACGCAAAATGGCCATTAAGGCAGATGAGGTGAATAATTCATTTGTTTCTGTATATAAACATATTTACTAATATGATTTTCCCAGAATGCCTAACTGATCATTGGGGCCATAACTGCGAATATAAATGTGGAGCAAACTGTTACAACGAAACTTGTCACGGAAATACAGGAGTTTGTGATAGAGGATGTAATGGATACAGTACTCCACCTGAATGTAATGTAGGTAAGCAAATATTTAATTCATGATTATAAACTCTAATGCAGTTCAAGGGTCAGTAGGGAATGCTTAAAATATCATTTTGATTTTTTTTTTTCATTTCAATTCCGAAATGTAAGAAATAAAAAGGTAAAGTACTCATCTTCGTCAAGTAATTTTAAATGATCTAAAAGTGAAAAAATAAAAGATTGCTTTTACCAAGCTAGTATAGGTATGCAACCAGATCCATGCATAGTCTAATGGTCTTAGATTGTTTTAAAGTGAATACATATATCTTTATTGATTATCATTGTCGACAAATAGCTTTTTAGACTTACAAAATGTGTACATTATTTCAAAATAATTGATTTATTGTATTTTATTACTTATTGTATGGACAGATTGCTCTAAAGGATTGCATGGTCCTAACTGTAGTATTGAATGTCCACCTAATTGTAAAGATGCAGCCTGCAATAAAATTGGATTCTGTGTAAGCTGTCAATTTGGATATGTTGGTTATTTATGCGATCAAAGTAATGCATTTATATTTTTTCTTTAAAAAATTATGTCGATATTTTGCCACTATATTTTTTTAAACAATAGATTTACAAAATTAAAGTAGTTGTATACACATGTTTTGTAGTTGTTTACATATTTAAAGTAGCGGCTTACATATTTGTAGTGGTTCAAAAATTTAAGGTAGTGGTCAACATATTCAAAGTAGTGGTTCAAATATATAAAGTAGTGCTTTACATATTGAAAGTAGTGGTTTACATAAATAAAGTAGTGGTATACATATTAAAGGTAGTGGTTTAATATTTAAAGTAGTGGTTTACATAATTTAAGGTAGTGGTTGTCATAATTGAAGTATTGGCTTACATATTAAAGTAGTGGCTTACTTATTAAAAAGTGGCTTGCATATTTTGAATAAAATTACTTTTATGTAATGTGGACCGGTATATATTTAGAAACAAATACATTTAAAAAAAATCTTCTCCTTTAAATACCGTAAGGGCTCATCTTAGTGTTTAATTTGTGTATGTTTTAATGTGTGTGTAAAGTTCCTGTAAGGATTACATAAATTATATTTGATAATAAAAACCAGTAACAGGACTGCCATTACGGTGCTTTTCTTTCATCTCAACCTTATCCGATAGTGCAATGGCCTTGGGTTTAAAACGGGGTTTATAGCGGAGACTCATCGGAGATCAATTCAGGGAGCCTCCGGTCTATGGTCGACCATCCGTCACAAGTAGATATGCCATAATGATGGCTACAAACAACTCCCCCAATTTGCAGTCATATACCCACATAAAGCTGTATGGAGTTTAGGACTTTCACCAGGGCATGAAAAAATACAAAGGTCGACTATCGAGCACTCAGTACCACAAGACCCAGTACATTCAAACATATTTTATTTTACCATTCAGATACATTTATTTTTATGAAACTGTCTCATATTCTATATTTAATATGAATTGATATTGCAATAGCATAGGTAAAATATTGGACTCCAGAAATTCGCACATTGGTTGTCATAGTGATAAGTGTTGTTGTGTTAATTGTTGTTTGTCCAGCGAAGAGGAAACGCCCGCATACTACAGGCAGACAAAACAATGAAGACAACTCCCTGACAATGTTGCAGTCTTATGACAGTGTGAAACTAAACAATGAATACCAACCATCCATTCCAGAACCAAGTAAGTCATTTTGCTTTCATTGCAGTATAAACAATACATTATTTTCAGTACACTCTATTATATCCTGAACGATAATAAATAGCCTCAAACGATTATGATTTTTAGAGCATGCAAGATGAAAGGATAAATCTGTATCGAATATTTAAATCATTTGATCATTCTGAAGTATTGTAGTAGGCATTGGAGTAGATAATGTTTACATAATTTCTAATTTTTCATCTGATTCACAGATTTTATAATTTTGTAGTTATTCAACTATGTGTTGAATTTTTATTTAGTATTTAATATACTCCAGTGCAGTTTTTATTTGGACCATTCAATAATATTGTAATGCTAGCTAAGTATAGTTACATCAGTAACACAATCCACATAGGGATTCATTATACCGGAATAGATACACGGGGCGGATGGTCGTGTGGCTGAGCGATTGAATGTCGATCTGAGTGTCCCTGGTTCGATCGCTGGTGAGGACCAATGGATATTTAAGTTCATGTCTAAAGTCCCCGCTATATTTCTCGTGGTGTCGGGTATGGTGAGGGATGAAAGAAGGACCCATTAAATAACAATACCATCAGTGGAAATGTAAGATATTTCACCTTATCCATACATGATTTTAAACCCCGTAATACGTAAGGTCAGTGGCACTGATCCATCACTAGAACCTATTAGACATCCAGGTTGTTATGTTAAAAAAAGCAACACACTAAAAAAAAGCTTAGCTTATAGCAGCTTAAGTGATTTTTTTTATGCATAAGACTTCCATCTATGCATTGGTTTAATAATAGTTTTATTAACTTCTTACAGGCGGTGGTGACAGTGAAAACGTCATTGGCAAAGGACTTACACAGTCGTCAGAGTGTGAGAAGCCAACTGGCACTAACTGTGAAACTAAGATTGAGCAATGTGATTCTCTTTGATTTCATTTTTTGTATCGAGTATTGTTACAATGGCAAGTAAAGCAATATTGGATTATCAATATAGACTGAGCTGTATTTATGTACACACATAGGCTACTGTATATTTGATTAAAAGTTTATAATAGTTTATAATTTTCATTAATTACCAATGTTTTGTTTATAAACAATCATATAAACTGGCAGATTATTCTTATCCCACCAGATTTATTGATAACTGGATCTAAGTAGCCTTTTTTGTATCGAGGGTCACTGTGGTAGTAATTGGCAAGGTGTACAGATAACTGGTTCGAAATTATCCTGCTACTATTGACATACTTGTCAACTTTTACAAACACACACAATGTGTTTTACTAAATATGTTTCATTGAATTCGGTATGATTGTGACGTAAATGTTACTTTATTAGTGGCTCAGTTGTGACTGGTATAATTTTAAAACTAGAGTAAATTTATCAGATTTAAAGTCATTTGTATGTGAATGAATACATGGATGAATGGAAGAAACTGAATACCAAAATCTTTTAAAATGATTTTTTTGTTTCTTTTGAATGTTTGCTTTATTATCCATTATTTGAAAATTTAAAAAAAATATAGAATTGGAGAAGTAAAAAACATTCAGATTTATATTTAAATTTAACGAATGGAAAATCACTTCAGAATATAATAAACTGCGCATGCACATTAACGAATTAAAAACACAGAGTCAAAGCGAAGACTATAAATAAGGAATCCAATCCCGTGCAGCTCTCTAATATGTAGGTGGCTGGACCCGATAGAAGCTGAGCCCTTACTTCACAGAATGTATATACAGCTCACTGCCAAAGCGCCACCTATCCACCCTCACGCTTTAAGACACTTGTAGATAGATTGGTTGATTGATTCCTTCATAGTTGACTTGTTTAGCCTTACCGTAATAAACCAATCAAATGATACATTTTAAATTTTGAGTCTATTAGGTATCGATATTGAAAAGTAAAGTTCCCTTAGCCCTAATGGGCCATCAGGGCAGTTGAGGTGTAGACTTAATGTGTTTCTGTAACCTCGTCATAAGAAGGGAGTGGGGGTTAGCCGCCTTTACTTCCCCAAACTTAAGTCAGGTATCCATTTAAATCTGGTAGGACTTTGCAACAAAATTGTAATTGGACAAATGTTTCTGATTCCTGGAACTATTGCTACCTATCTTAAATTGATGCTATATTGACTATGATATATCTCAGGGGTTTGCTGGCTCATAAAGTCCCATGAAGAGCAGTGGTTATAAAAACAACTTATAAAACATTAGCTTGATTGGCGTTTTCAACGTTACTTTGGGTAGTTTACAATAAACTTCAGCGGTATTTCCGCTGAATTAGAATAAGCATAATCAATGAAGTAAATGGTTAATATACATGACATAAATGAGTTTAACAATAATATATTTCACATATAATCAAATTATTTAATATTTTTATTAGTTAATTACAACAAATTGAATAATGTACATTTGTCCCAGACCAAACAGCCCAATGGCAATCAATCGTAGCGTCGTCTTGTACCAGCTGTTTCTTTTTAAATGTTTCGTTATCAGACCAAACACTGTGGTACTAATCGACCCTGCACGTTACTTATCCTGATAATAGAAATTGGTTTTGTCACATGATTCGTGACAGGTTAACTGTTAGGGCTAAAATTGTAAATAAAGACGACAGTTCATCGGTATTGGCATTTACATGTACATTGACTTTTCGATATGTGAAGTGAAAACAAAACCAAGTCAATGAGATCAATGTACAATACAAGCAGTTTCCATACCGTATATTACCGTTAAATTTTATGTAGTAAAACGATGTAGGGTCAATGGTGGCAGTGTGTGGTACCAAATGTAAACAAAGCCTAGTAAACATAGCCCAGTAAAAAACTGTAGTAGCGTCCACTGGTCCAGGACGAATGACCCAAAGTGTATGATACCAAATGTAAACAATGCATAGTAAACATAGCCCAATAAAAAACTGTAGTAGCGTTCACTGGTGTATGACGATTGACCCAAAGTGTATGAATCCAACTCTAAACACAGCTTAGTAAACATAGCCCAATAAAAAAACTGTAGTAGCGTCCACTGGTCCAGGACGAATGAGCCGAAGTGTTTGGTACCAAATGTAAACAAAGCATAGTAAACATAGCCCAATAAAAAACTGTAGTAGCGTCCACTGGTGGATGACGATTGACCCAAGGGGTAGTAAAATTGTAAACACAGTAGAGTAAAGCTAGCCCAATAAAAAACTGTAGTAGCGTTCACTGGTGTATGACTATTGACCCAAAGTGTATGGTACCAAATGTAAATAAAGCTTAGTAACCATAGCCCAATAAAAAACTGTAGTAGCGTTCACTGGTGTACACTATTGACCCAAAGTGTATGGTACCAAATGTACAAAAAGCTAGTAAACATATCCCAATAAAAAGCTGTAGTAGCGACCACTGGTCCAGGACGAATGACCCAAAGTGTATGGTACCAAATGTAAACAAAGCTTAGTAAACATAGCCCAATAAAAAACTGTAGTAGCGTCCACTGGTAAATGACTATTGACCAAAAGTGTATGGTACCAAATGTACAAAAAGCTAAGTAAACATAGCCCAATATAAAACTGCAGTAGCGTCCACTGGTATATGACTATTGACCAAAAGTGTATGGTACCAAATGTAAACAAAGCTAAGTAAACATAGCCCAATATAAAACTGTAGTAGCGTCCACTGGTATATGACTATTGACCAAAAGTGTATGGTATCAAATGTAAACAAAGCTAAGTAAACATAGCCCAATATAAAACTGTAGTAGCGTCCACTGGTATATGACTATTGACCAAAAGTGTATGGTACCAAATGTACAAAAAGCTGAGTAAACATAGCCCAATATAAAACTGTAGTACCGTCCATTAGTGCATAACAAATGACCCAGAGGGTAGTAAACAGCAAACCACGAGAGTTTAAAATGTAACAAGCAGTCTAGTTTACAGCCAAAACGAAACCCAGTCATCAGCCATCCAGTCAACCAGCCAACCCCTTAACCAGCCACCCAGTCTGTCAACCACCCAAATAACAAGCTCCACCGATCAACCATCAACCCAATCAAACAACCACCCAACCAACAAGCAACCCAGTCGGCCAATCAACCAGTTTGTTTATAGTCATATTCTTATAAGCTCCTGCATATTCCCAAAAGCTCCTACATATTTCCATAAGCTCAAAATATTCCCCTAAGCTCCTAAATATTCCCATAAGCTCCTACATATTCCCATAAGCTCCTACATATTTCCATAAGCTCAAAATATTCCCATAAGCACCTACATATTCCCATAAGCTCCTACATATTCCCATAAGCTCTCAGATATTGCCATAAGCTACCAGATATTCCCATAAGCTCCTACATATTTCCATAAGCTCCTTACATTCACATAAGCTCCTACATATTCCCATAAGCTCCTACATATTACCATGAGCTCCAAATATTCCCATAAGCTCCTACATATTCCCATAAGCTCCTACATATTCCCATAAGCTCTCAGATATTCTCATAAGCTCCCAGATATTGCCATAAGCTCCCAGATAATGCCATAAGCCTCCAGGAATTGTATTAAGATCCCAGATATTTTAATAAGCTCCAATATATTCCCATAAGCTCCTACATATTCCCATAAGCTCCCAGATATTCCCATAAGCTCCTACATATTTCCATAAACTCGTTATATTCCCATAAGCTCCTACATATTCCCATAAGCTCCTACATATTCCCATAAGCTCCTACATGTTTCCATAAGCTCCAAATAATCCCATAAGCTTCTACTTATTCCCATAAGCTCCTACATATTCCCATAAGCTCCTACATGTTTCCATAAGCTCCAAATAATCCCATAAGCTTCTACTTATTCCCATAAACTCGTTATATTCCCATAAGCTCCTACATATTCCCATAAGCTCTCAGATATTGCCATAAGCACCCAGATATTCCCAAAAGCTCCTACATATTCCCATAAGCTCCTGCATATTCCCATAAGCTCCAAGATATTGCTATAAGCTCCCAGATATTTCCAAAATCTCCCAGATATTCCCATAAGCTCCTTATATTCCCATAAGTTCCGGTATATTCCCATTCTCTCTCTTTCTCTCTCTCTCTCTCTCTGTCTCTCTCTCTCTCTCTCTCTCTTTCCTTATATTTCTTTTTTCAATATTTGATATAGACTTGAATCTACTTATACATGGTAGTTGATCATTGTATAGAAGACATTTAAAACAAAGTATAAAGTCTGTTTCAAACATTGAATAATAGGAGTAAAAATTTGAACATACGTGGTTGAAAATAAACACAAGCCTATAATCCAATTCGCCAAATATTAAACAGGAGTAGAATCTATTGGCATATATTCCCATAAGCTCCTACTTATTTAAATAAGCTCCAAATGTTCCCATTAGCTCCTACATATTCTCATAAGCTCCTACGTATTCCCATAAGCTCCCAGATATTCCCATAAGCTCCTACATAATCCCATAAGCTGCCACATATTTCCATAAGCTCCTTATTTTCCTATAAGCTCCTACATATTCCCATAAGCTCCTACATATTCCCATAAGCTCCTTCATATTTCCATAAGCTCTAAATATTCCCATAAGCTACTACATATTTCCACTATCTCCGGTGACACTATCTCCGGTGACACTATCTCCGGTGACGCTATCTCCGGTGACACTATCTCCGGTGACAATATCTCCAGTGACACTATCTCCAGTGACACTATCTCCAATGACACTTTCTCCAGTGACACTATCTCCAGTGACACTATCTCCGTTGACACTATCTCCAGTGACATTATCTCCGGTGACACTATCTCCGGTGACACTATCTCCAGTGACACTATCTCCAGTGACACTATCTCCAATGACACTATCTCCTGTGACACTATCTCCAGTGACACTATCTCCAGTGACATTATCTCCAGTGACACTATCTCCAGTGACACTTTCTCCAGTGACACTTTCTCCAGTGACACTATCTCCAGTGACACTATCTCCGTTGACACTATCTCCAGTGACACTATCTCCATTGACACTATCTCCAGTGACACTATCTCCGGTGACATTATCTCCAGTGACACTATCTCCATTGACACTATCTCCAGTGACACTATCACTAGTTACATTATCTCCAGTGAAACTATCTCCAGTGACACTATCTCCGATGACACTATCTCCAGTGACACTATCTCCAATGACACTATCTCCCCTGACACTTTCTTCGGTGACACTATCTCCAGTGACACTATCTCCAGTGACACTATCTCCAATGACACTATCTCCGATGACACTATCTCCAGTGACACTATCTCCAATGACACTATCTCCCCTGACACTATCTTCGGTGACACTATCTCCAGTGACATTATCTCCATTGACACTATCTCCATTTTTTTCGAAGCTTTATAAAGTCATGTTTAAGAAGACTAAATATTTTGTAACAATACTGACATTGTGTCATCTTTTTAAGGCAGGATACTGAAATACGTTTATTTTTTTGGGATTCACAGATTTATAAATTGTTTTTATCTATTTTGAGCAAATTCCAACGAACCAAGTGTACTATGGTTTTTGGGTGTCCTTTATGTGGGAGTTTTATTTTAGCTTCAAGTAAAGTGGCTTTTGTATTGTTTAGTCAAACCGGTTTTATTAAGTATTTATTCGATTACATCAGAAAACTGGAGACATGGACCAAGTTCATGTCAAAGTCCAAATTATTAACTGATCTTTTCCTAGTAGGGACTTGCTACATGTCAGAGTATATTTTGCTTTTTTAAATGTTCTTTTATTGATCAATTTGATTACACTGGCAAGGCTGAGTTTCGCATTCTTTACAATTTCTTAGTTTTGATCTCCAGATTATTGTAACCAAATACATTTTTTTACAAATAGGCTCTTGTGATTAAGTATTGTTTAATTTTGAATTTCACACATTTTAGTAAACATATTTACGTCTGACTTCTTGTCAGCAGGTCAATCAAACTTATCAACAGCAGCAATGGAAATAAAAAGTCATGGAACGTTGTCACACTATGAGAACCCATCTGTTTCTATTTATGAGACTATTAATGAAAACGTGGCACCTGTTTAAAATGCATGCAATATATTTATATATGTACACTGCTAAACATAAAATATTACAATTGAAAGAAAATATTCTTACACATGAATTGTTAAAGTATAGATCATTGAAGATTGACATCTAAAGAAAACAACATTATCTAGATACTCCATCGAGATGATGGTCACTTTGGATCACCTACAGCATTAGCTTCTATCAAGTAACTGGCATATGCCAAACATGCATACTATGTATGTATTTTCCTCTTATGTAGCAAAGTGATATGCATCAATTGCAGTTTCAGTTGAGACTTAAAGATACCATTCTCTAATGGTTTCCATTATCTGCATTTAAAAAGAGAATAAATTCAAATAGTCATCTGAATATTTAAGAGATATATAAAACGTATCTTTTTATCACGGCTGCTATGTAACTCCAATACAGCCTAATACACTTCCTACACACAGAATGCAAAGTTAAGGTATCCAGTAACCACTTTGTAACGAAGTGTTAGTTGTTAACACCTACACAACTGTTATACAGATAGAGTCATTGTGAAATATATTATACTTTTTAAAGACTTCACAATCAATTTAATCAAAAAATATTATTTTTCTTTATATTTATAATTAACAAGCAAACTAGAATTTATGACGTAGTCGACATCAGCATTTGTCAGAGCAAGAAGAATTAACACCATACACACTGGAACACTCTCTTGTAGAGCTTCTGTATACTTCAGAAATAATGATTACTTAGACACTAATTAACACCATACACACTGGAACACTCTCTTGTAGAGCTTCTGTATACTTCAGAAATAATGTATATGTATTTATATATTTAGATGTATTTATATATTTATATATATTTATATTACAAAAACAGTCCCCTAGTGGTGTTGTTATGACTTTCTCTCAAAGGTTAAATATGTGGCTTTGTCAGTTGAATAACACCGAATGTCAATAAAAACTCCGCTGAGACTACAGATTTGGGCGTTGTCTAGCAACCAACTCCAAACTGTCCTTGCATTCCTCTGCTCTCAGTGCCCTCTACAGGAACGTAAAGGTCCTACTAGTGAAGATTTAATTTTGTGATTTAAATAGTCAAACCAAGCGACCGAATACTAACTGCAATTATTTAGCGCCGCGTGTGATTTGTATGTATCGAAGCTGCAATCAAATAGCTGCAGGCAATATCTATGTTATCAATTTGTATGATAAAAAATAATGAATTACCATTTAGATTTATACTTCATGACATGAAGCCTTACAGTATGGTCAACAAGCAGCAGTGATAGGTCATGAACAGTTTCCATGAAAGACTAGCATGTAACATTTATCTCTGTACAGGGCTGGTGAATAAGTTTACTGTGACCTTTGAAGACTACAATGATATTGTAGTCAAACGTGTCTCATGTCTAAGACAACGTTTACTGCTGTCAACAACAGATCGATTGATATACATTGTGAAAATGCAGGAGCTGCAAACAGAGTTATACTTGAAGGAGATGGATTTACCTCTACTGATGTAAATCGAGCAAAGAGAAGTATCAAACAAACAAAACAAAAACATAACGGCAGCTGTTGTTAACAATTGCAGCTTTAAGTAGAGATCAGTTCAAAGCCCCATTTAAAACTAAAATTTAGAGGCCTACGACAATGGTACTGTTGGAGAAACTAATAAATAGGTGAATTTAGAAGATGTACTTATAGAGACTCGAGACAAACTTTGGTACACCATTTTAAATATTGATTTTGTCATCTAAGATATTTGTATTAAATACAGGTGCTAGTAATTATGGTGACAATGCCAATTTTAGATATAGATTTAATAATAATAGTATGTCAGCAATATAATGGGTTCGATCGCAAGGCAAAACTTTATGGACTGAATAGCAAAATAAATATAAATTGTAAGTCAGGATTGACTCAAATACTAAATTGTTCTTACAGCTAGAATTAGGACAGGCTATGTGCGTACATTATGTACTAATGTTGAATAGAATGGTAGACGTACATAGAAATATTGATGGATATGTTCAATAACTACATTTGTATGGAAATACGATAAGTGGTAAATCGTTTACTGTAAGGCGTAACATGGCTCTAAGACAATCGGCTGAGCAAACCTCCATCGATGACGTGTACTACGCAAAGAATGCAGTCGATGGAAACTATGACGGAAACACAAATATAATAATATTCAAGGATAAGTTATCTCTCTTATTTAGAGTACAAACATACTTTGCTGTCCGATGCATTCAATGGTTTAGTCTAAATGATGTCATCCAAAATAAACTTTAATTATTAATGAATTATAAACTCATTGGGTGGAGTGAAATATTTAGCCTTATAAATGTCGTCGTTATTAAATTTTAAAAAATGTCATTTTTATTCAAGACTTTATTTGTATTTATTAAAATTAAAAAAAGGCTTCTGATAATTAATTATTCCTTATGTTTTATTGTCTAAGACAAGTATAGAAGTATTTCTGGAACACTAAGTACATTAGAGCGATGCGAAAGAAATAATGCTAAAAGCAAAGATCAAAGATGTGAATGAAATATTGTAAATAAAGTTAATGAAGCGAGCGTTGTTTACAAGGTAATTCACAATAAAGTATTTTAATGTTAATATATCACAACTTTTTATATCCCCGGTTATACCCCTTTAATTAGTTAGTCTAAGAATTCAACATTACACATCAGCTGCCAACTCTACAACGTTAATGAAAACAGCACTTGGACTTCACGGCTAAATCACGGAATGGCTGAAACCACACAATAGCCGCCAACTCTGACGACAGTGACGTCACACACCTGTGGCATCTACATCATTTACATCGGGACAAACAACGCATTCATTAACATTCACCTTTCTTTAAACGAAATGCAACAATTATCTAACAATCACATACACATGAATTAATGCCAATGCGATAATCTAAACGATTATGATATTCCATTGTCAGAATTATCCATTTTGGCTACTCTCTTTCTCTCTGAGGTCATTTAAATTCGTTCTTTCTATTCGTTGTGCCAGTTGAACACGTTAAACCTCTGGTAGGTATATCGACTGAACAGGGTGAGCTATGTGTGTTGTCGACCACCGGTCGTATTGGTGAGTTGTCGATTGTCCTGCTCGTTTCAGGCCACGACCAGGGCTCGATTTACCGCCGAGGATGCCGGGGACATCCCGGGCACTGCTTTAGCTAATACATCCCTGCCGGGGACATCTCGGGCTCTCCTTTAGCTAATACATCCCTGCCGGGGACATCCCGGGCTCTGCTTTAGCTAATATATCCCTGCCGGGGACATCCCGGGCTCTGCTTTAGCTAATACATCCCTGCCGGGGACATCCCGGGCTCTGATTTAGCTAATATTTCCCTGCCGGGGACATCCCGCGCTCTGTTTTAGCTAATACATCCCTGCCGGGGACATCCCGGGCTCTCCTTTAGATAATACATCCCTGCCGGGGACATCCCGGGCTCTGCTTTAGCTAATATATCCCTGCCGGGGACATCCCGGGCTCTGATTTAGCTAATATTTCCCTGCCGGGGACATCCCGGGCTCTCCTTTAGCTAATACATCCCTGCCAGGGACATCCCGGGCTCTGCTTTAGCTAATACATCCCTGCCGGGGATGAAACATTTATTCCGGCTCTGCAGAATTTTTTTCATCCCGGCACTGTTGTTTTTTACTTAAATCGAGCACTGGCTATAACTAGTGGTTCTCTCCCATCTTGTTGAACAGTGTCAGCTTGGGTCGTATGTTGACTCGATTACGTTTATATGTGACATCATCCTCACCCTACACCTAGTAGGCTACTAGATCGCGCAACGGGCAACATCTTTATCAAGTTTCCAACCTGGTTTATCACTGGACAAACATGTGACCAATACATTTACCACGAGTCAAACAACGATACTATTTATCAAGCTGTTTGTTTGTTTTGTTGGTGTGTGATTGTGAATGTGACCAGTTGTTTAATTAGGTCAAGCATGTCTTAAGTGTCTAGTTTGACCGGTACATGTGTTAGCGTTTTGTCAAAGATCCTGTGACTCAGTGGACAGATAACGGATACGTGACACACCGGACAATCAGAGCATGGTGGTCACACGGGACAGTTAGTCGGAATCTTTTGAGTAGTCTCACGTGGCAGTTGCACGAGACAGTCTCACGGGAAAGTCTTGAGGTTGAAGACAGTTTTAAGAGTGAAAGTGTAACTTAATTGATGTTGTGTTGAGATGTATTGTATAGTAAACACAAAGTATTAAAGGGAGCGAAATTGTAACTTCATTGATGTTGTGTTGAGATGTATTGAATAGTAAACAACATGTAAAAAAGTTCAGTCGTTATATTATGATGGTATTAGGCGTGATTATTATATAACTATACTGGAATATATTAACACTATATGTACGGCTGTCTTTATACTGGGATATGATAACACTATATATAATGTTTTCTTTATACCGGGATATGATAACACTATAAGTAAGGTTGTCTTTATACTGGGATATAACACTATATGTATGGCTGTCTTTATACTGGGATATGATAACACTACATGTAAGGCTATTTTTATACGGCGCTGTTTAATTTAGTCGGCATACAATATCGGTCAATTGTGAACAATTAACCCTTAACACATCTGGTTCAGAGATAAATTAGTAGGTCATCATTTATAATACAAACAACTCATCAATGTTCTGAGAATGATAGTTACAAAGACTTGATATAGTAATTGAGCTGGCCAGCTGACTTCGTTTGATCAAGCCGGACACAGTCAACAGACTACCTTAACCTAGGTATTTATTTTTTTTGTTCTGTTTTGATTCAGAAGCTAATAGACAGTACAAGCAGTGCAATACTTCAAATTCGCAGACTGAAACAAGGCATATACAAAAACGTGTCATTTCATTTACATCCAAACAAATATCCATAGTAATATAACTGTGTAGTTTAATGGCTTAGCCACATACACAAATAAAAAAAAAATAAAAAATAATAATTGCCTGTGCATTAGCCCAACTTCCTGTATACATGTTATTCGCATACAATACAATATATTTAAAATATTCAGTCTTTTAAGCCGTATCGATCAACATCTTTTATATTGTAAAATTGTTTAAGCTGGACTTAAATCTTATATGTATAGATGTTGTGAGTAGACAATGTAAGTGCATCTGTTCTATGTACAATATTGATATGCCTAATAACAACTAGAATTGTTCGCATCGTTAAAAAACTGTATCTGAAATGCGTGTAATAGTTGTGTATTTCTAATTATCAAAAATATCATTTTTAGCTATACCGGCTGCAGTGGCGTAGCGAACTAAACGAGCCCGGGGCACTATACTTTTTAGCGCCCCCTCCCCATTCGAAAACCATATAATAGTATATGCCATTTGGAGTTAGTAGTGCCCTGAGCATGATGCAACCCCCTTGCCCCCAATCACTACGCCACTGGCAATAGAAACTTAAATAATTTCAGATTTTCTGTATGATTTTTTTTTGTTTTTTATTGATGCAAGCTTACAATGTAAGATGATATGTAAGATTCTCAAGATATTGCAGGAAATACGTCATCTTGGGTTTAAAGGTCAGTATCTATCAAAGTTTTAGAGTTTATTTAAACCTAACCACGGTGAGGTCACACAAATCTTTAAAAACTGATTGAAATAATGGTATGATTGATGGGATTGAAATAATGGCATGATTGGTGGGATTGAAATAATGATATGATTGGTAGGATTGAAAAAATGGTATGATTGGTGGGATTGAAATAATGGCATGATTGGTGGGATTGAAATAATGATATGATTGGTAGGATTGAAATAATGGCATGATTGGTGGGATTGAAATAATGGTATGATTGGTAGGATTGAAATAATGATATGATTGGTAGGATTGAAATAATGGCATGATTGGTGGGATTGAAATAATGATATGATTGGTAGGATTGAAATAATGGCATGATATATGGGGTTGGTATAATGGTATGATTGGTGGGATTAAAATAATGGTATGATTGGTGGATTGAAATAATGATATGACTAGTGGGATTAAAATAATGGTATGGTTGGTGGAATTAAAATAATGGTGACATAAAGAAGACATTCATAAATGGTATCCATTATAAAAATGTAAATAAAGATAACAAAGAAATATTAATATGATAGTATGTTGGGGGGGGGGTAAATAGTGGTAACAGTTTGAAGAAATAAATAATTGATAGAATAAAAGAAAAAGGTCAATAAATTATTTCAATGGAATAAAGATATAATGGATGGAGGGATGGTTAATGAGATAAAAAAAACAAAATTTTGAACATAAAATTGGTAGACTGGGGAAAGGGACTAGATGCAAGAATTGAAATAATAAAAATTGTCCTACCTTACGGCTGACTTCATTGGGCAGGTTGAGATCTAGGTGTGTGTGTCTGGAACATGGAGCTGGAACATGGAGCTGGAACATGGCTGGAACATATCCGTAACGTAGAGCTGGAAGATGCAGCTGGAACATGGCTGGAACATATCCGTAACGAAGAGCATAGGATGTTGATAGAACATGGCTGTAACGAGGAGCTGGAAGATGAAGCTGGAACATGGCTGTAACGTAGAGCTAAAAGATGCAGCTGGAACATAACTGGAAAGTAGAGCTGGACGTCGCTATCCTGCCCGTGTATCAGCTTGAAGATGCAGCTAGAACATGGCTGTAACGAAGAGCTGGAAGATAGAGCTAGAAGATGCAGCTGGAACATGGCTGGAACATATTCGTAATGAAGAGTTGGAGGATGCAGCAGGAACATGGTTGGAATGATAAGCTGGAAGATGGAGCTGGGACATGGGTGTAACGTGGAGCTGGAACATGGCTGTAACGAGGAGCTGGAAGATGCAGCTGGAAAAGGCTGTAAAGTAGAGCGGGGCGATGCAGCTGGAACATAGCTGAACGTAGAGCTGAAAGATGTCCCTGGAACTTGGCTGGAAAGTAGAGCTGGAAGTCGCCATCATGCCCGTGCATCGGCTGGAAGATGCAGATGGAACATGGCTGTAACGAAAAGCTGGAAGATGCAGCTGGAACATGGCTGGAACATATTCGTAATGAAGAGTTGGAGGATGCAGCAGGAACATGGTTGGAACGTATAGCTGGAAAATGCAGCTGGAAATGGCTGTAACGTAGAGCAGGACGATGCAGCTGGAACATAGCTGAACGTAGAGCTGAAAGATGAAGCTGGAACATGGCCGTAACGTGGAGCTGGAAGATGCAGCTGGGACATGGCTGGAAATTGGAGCTGGAAAATGAAGCAGTAACACGGCTGGAACGTGGAGCTGGTACCTTAATTGGAAAGCTTCCCTTTTTATAAGTGGGTGTTTTTTTTTTTCTATTTGGAAATAATCATTCACTGATAATTTCAAAATCAATATTTGTGTTTTAAATTCCTCTGCAGAATGCCATTTTATATGCCATTTGATTTAATGGAGTACAAGTAAATACTTAATTCTGCAGAGTTTAAATTAGCTTAAAAAATATGTCTTTAAAGAAAAAGACTAGAGCCTGTACTGATTCACTGAACACAATATTTCCTAAAGCCTTAACATAACCTAAAACCGTCGCTCATTTGTAGGAGTGAAACAAAAAGAAAATAAAATTAAAATCATTCATAACAAGCTAAAACCTAAACATAATACAATCTGACCAACCTATTTATATTTATAGAAAATAACTTGAAAAATCCAAATAGAAACATCCAAGCAAACACTTGATAAGACATCTAGAAAGTATCTCTGTAATTAACCATGTGCTCTGATCTGTTGGCTTTATGTAAGTTAAACATATACATTATGATTTGATGGACTAACAAGTCTTTCAGCTTCTATGACAAATAACACAAATATTTCCATAAATTACACAATTCCAATTAACCTCCGTTCAACGAAATAATACAATAAGAAAAGAATAAAATGCACTTTGTAAAAACACTTTCTCCTTAATACAAAGTGAATGAATCCAAGTAGAAAAATCATAGACAACAATTGATTCAACGAACAACTTTACAAATGGACGAAACAGCTGCACATGGTCAAAAAAATAAGAGGACAGCTCAACCGACAAGTCCAGTTAACACTGCCTCCCCCTCCATCCTGGACCCGTCCCCTGTGGATACTGTTCATTGATCCATGCAGACACTAACACACAGCTCTACACTGTGTGTATTATTAGACAATGCCTGATCAACTTTTTGTTTCACAGAGTGGACTCATGTCCTGTTAGTCTTAAGCGAATTTAAACATAACATGTCATATCCACACACAAAAAAAATTACCACAAAAATAAAAAAAATAATTTATTATTGATTTTTCATATGGATGTAAATTATTGCGATAATATTATGTATCATTTCCAGCATAGCTGTTATACGACCTTTATTATTCTTATAGGAATTTTGTTTTCTTGATGTGAAAGATTCTAAAGCAAGAATACGTCTTATAGTATATAAAATCAATAAAATATTTAAAAAGGCAATATAGTATAACAAATGTATTGTTTAGACTTGTAGTATCACACATAAAAATGTATTGTTTAGACTTGTAGTATCACACATAAAAATGTATTGTTTAGACTTGTAGTATCACGCATAAAAATGTTCATGTTGGTGGTTGTGGCGACAAATTTGATTTTAATTGAAAAGGTAAAATGTAAATATTTCATTTTTTCACCTGTTTATTAAAAAAACTAAGTCAATATGACGCGAAAATCTTAAATAGAAATATTGTTTATTGAGGGCGGTTGCGCAGACTTTACACATAAAGAAATTGTAATTAATAAAGTATATCAGGGATTTTATAAGCCGGTAGATTAATATATGCATATGAGATTCTGACGTAAAAAACCAAGGTAAGCTATTGAAACTTTAGCACATAATACTGAAGGTTGACTAATGAAATGCCAGTTGGTGGCAAACATTGCAATTAGGGAAAAGTCAATAATGATTGATTGAATCACTTCTCTCTCTCTCTCTCTCTCTCTCTCTCTCTCTCTCTCTCTCTCTCTTTCTTTTTTTCTCTCTCTCTCTCTATATTTCACTCTGTGTATATATATATATATATATATATATATATATATATATATATATATATATATATATATATATATGTATACAGTGCTTTTTTGTGAATGTACCCTACGCACCGGTACGGCGTTCTGGCACATTTTTCATTGTGGAGAAAATAATATTACTTTTCTTGTATGTTAGCGCTTATTATTAGTTTATTATATTATTAATTTATAAAATTGAATTATTTTA
This sequence comes from Bulinus truncatus, assembly GCA_021962125.1. Lineage (NCBI taxonomy): Eukaryota > Metazoa > Mollusca > Gastropoda > Planorbidae > Bulinus > Bulinus truncatus. The sequence continues at coordinate 10,801,189 of JAGDYQ010000004.1, read as the reverse complement.
AAATTGCGCGCAATAAGAACTAAACTACACGCTGTGTTTCAGCTAAAATTTGGCCATCCATCACTGAGTACCGGCACCTATTTTTTTTTACAATAAAGCACTGTATATATATATATATATATATATATATATATATATATATATATAGAGAGAGAGAGAGAGAGAGAGAGAGAGAGAGAGAGAAAGAGAGAATGTAAGAGTGATAAATAAAATGAGCTGAAGATAATCATATGTAATATAAATTAATGATAAGATTTTAAAATTATTTGCGCTGTCGACTGATCTATTTTGGACCCAAGGAAGGGTAAGTCTTATTAATACCACTAGTACCCTGTATATCTACATAGACACATACTTTTCTCCCCATAACTTCGACGACCATAGTTTATGTTGTAATGGTAACAAGGAAGAAAATATGTAAACAAAGGATGTGTAATCGGTTTATTTAAGCTAAATTATGCAACCAGGAGTTATGTCCAGTAGAGACAACGGAGAGAGAAAATGTTATTTTTTTTAAAATACAATCCACATACTTCAACGTGTGTTAAATATGTAAACAAATTATTGGCTGCTGTTGACATTGAGTGGATGTAGCAGGAATAGTAAACATAATGGAAAACGATTCTGTGACTGTTGAGTCCACGGGGGGAAATATTTAAACTATGCATTAGCTGCTGTTTTCAGTTAGGGGAAGCACCTATAGCTTAGTAATCATGACTGTAGTGACCAGTGTCTGCTGGTAAAATACGTAAACAAAACATTGACTCGTGGTCTCTGGGGAAACACCTAAATTAGTAAACAAGACTGTTGTGACTTGTGTCCACTGGTGAAATATGTAAACAAAAAAAAAATTACAGGTTACTGGTCTCAATGAGGGGAATCACCTAGCTTTTGCATCGATTGGTCTACTGCATGCACTATCAGGTGAGTTTTTGTATACTTTAATCGTGGGAATTCCCTATTCATATGGGTCGATAAAAAATATGATGTTTACTGGAAAAAAAAATGATATACCTGTAATGGTTATTAAATATTTCCTCAAATAAAAGAACATTGTTGCAACCTACTTGCATTTCATGAGCAAGTTTTATCTGTGAGAAGGCGAAATTCAGATGTATGTGGTGCTGATCATTACATTATAATGAAGAAAGAATTAAAATTTTATCTGCAAAGAAAAGCTGCGAATCTATAAAATTTAAGACAATGCTCTGTGTTGTATTGTCTTTATTTATCTAGTTTAGTTTTTTATAGGCCTACATGTCCACAGATGCCTTTTTAAAAAATTCTAAATTTTAGGAGGCAAAAAAATTGATAATCATCAATTTCACACAAATAAAATTGATATTCTTAAAATGAATTGTCTTTCTCTATCTGTTTGTATGTCTAAGTCTTTAAGTATATATCCTTATTTATCCACCTATCTCTACTTATGTGTCTTCATCTCTCAATCTCGATCCATTCAAACATCCTGTTTTTCTATTACGCTACCTATATATGTGTTATACGTAAACATATCATATCACTGCAGAATGTGCAGCGTTTGCCTGGGGTATCGGATGTAATGGCAGCTGTAAGAACAGACTGCAACAAAGTCGACGGATCCTGTCCCGGCTGTAAGGCGGGGTTTCAAAACCCAGTCCTGGGATGTAAAACTGGTATTACTAATAGAACATAAAAGTTGGCAAAAAAAAGTAAAAGCAGGGCCGTATCTAAAGTGACTAAAGATAGCATCTGAGCATATACTATGAGGGCGATGAATGAAGTGACTTATGGTTTGACATGAGCCCTTCTTATGGACGAAAAAACTGCCTAGGGCGCCCATGGCCAAGGGGGGCACCTGTTGGGATTTTTATTTTCCCGCTACGTACAAATATTTTATAATTAAACCTTCAAGGGAGATCAGAAGTGTTGAACGTGTTTTATAAAATTAAACTGTGTCGAATGCTCTCCCCTATCCTCCCCCCTCCTCTCAAACTCGCAAGAACTGGTCTGGGCTAGACGTCAAGTGGTTCAATGTCAGATTTTATGTTTTGCAGATTGAGTTAAATAATTTTTTGACTAGCACACCCACATATAGATAAAGTGAAACTACATCAAATCTAATTTTTAAAAAAGCGGCTGACACACCACTGAAAATAAAAACGACATACCTAATTAAATGTACATTATCTAGTACTAGTACAGTATTGAATAACTTTCAGTTAGGGTTTTCACAAACTTTAACATTTCATTACTCGCGATTTAGCCTACCATCAAAAAATTAAGAGAAAAGAGGAAAAAAACGAAATTTAAGCTAGAAATTTAGATAACATTTATAGTAATTATTGTGGGATGGGTAGTTTGCTTTACTTAACTGGGTGTGCCCTGATTGCAGGCATATGCTGTATTAAATCCCGTAATTCTAATCGATTAATGTTGTTTTTTTTTACGACACACACTTCGAGGACCTCTGATGTAGATTAATCGTAGAATGAAAAGTTGGGGATGTGTGGTGATATCTTGTCCTCTTTGTCTCGCCTGTTTACAGAGTGCAAGGCGTTCCATTTCGATGAGGATTGTCTTGGAGACTGCAGGATTCAATGTGCCGGAACGGAATGCACCGACAAATCCACGGGGGCATGTGAATGCAAGTTACATTCTATATGGGGAAAGTATGGGGTAAGGGTTCGGAGTCTTGTGGAGAAAGAAGTTCATGATATAATGAAATCAAAATCTAGTGGCCCATTGTTAGGAGAAACCAATGGTTCGTGATCTAAATGACGGGGTTAATATCTAGGCGAGGGACGGGCTCATGATCTGGGGGAGGGGATCAGGGATTTAAAGAGGGAGAGGTTAATCATCCAGGAAGTCAGAATTTAGGGATTAAAGATCTAGAGGCTCATGATGGAAAGGGTTAAGGATCATGGAAAGGGGGAAGGGGGCGCTTGAGATCTTGTGGCTGCTTTTTAATCTGGATAGGGGTCGGGATCTTGGGATGAGGTAAAAATATAGAGGTTAAGCACCTAGGAGGAGCTAGAGGCTCATGACCTATGGAATCTACGATCGGGGGGGGGGGCATGAACTACGTGTTTCTACACAATCTATGCAAGTCTCATGTTAGGATCTAGGTAGTGGTAATGTAATAGATAGACCTACACACATATTTGAGCTTTTCTTCATATAGAACTAAAATTTAAATTATGTAATGTTTTTCTTGTCTTTTGCAGTTAATATATGGAAATACGTGCCTATTCTTGACCCATTGCTATTCATACCGGTGGGGAGTTTTAAAACATGTAGATACGTTTTTTGAAAAGTAAAAAAATAAAAAAATAGATAGACAAAATAATAAATAAGTATAAGCAAAGGTAGAAAAAACCCAATAAAACACAGGAATAGAAATATATAAATCGAAACATGAATTTATAGTTTGGAATTAGATTTCCTATATTGGATGTTTACTGACGTAATTACTACAATGTTGGCGGTTATTGGCTATTTTGTTTTTTACTTGAATAGGCAATGTACGTCAATAAGTGGTGTACTTAGTTTTAATAGCACAAATAAAGAACAATAAAATGTTTCTTTTACATTTTCTTGCACTTTATCTAGTTAAAACAATGCCCTTTGCTTTTGTTAGTCAAGTTTTATGTACAACATTAGAAATAGCTCACCAGACTAAAAACAAAGATTGTTGTCATCGAAACTATAAATGTGTTCAAAATTTCAAATAGATTGGGCTCCGACAAGTTGGTGTTTGATGATTTCAAATTACCCGAAATATATAACTCATTTTGTCCAGAGTGACTGTAACAAAAGCCTATAATAGACAAATCGGTGTATCCATCTACTTCGTTATACCCATTATTATCGGTTTGTAAAATATCTGTAAGAATGATATGTATATCTATATCTTCAGTCCTATAAATTACTTATAGTGCGGTTTTATAGTGCCATTTTTACATCACCACAATAACCGATAGTGCAATGACCCTCTCTGTCAATATGTACTTCTACTTTTGTCAGTCTTTATCAAATGTAAGCAATTTACAATGACACATTTCCTTTTCTTCTTGGGCAGAGACAGAAAAGAAAAAGAAGAAATTGGCGAGATCACTGCCACGGCACCCTCGCCTTACTCAGTTGATGAGTCGGGGATCTTATCCCAGACAGGGAACTGAGTGACCAGATTCAGTCAGATCATGCGATGACTAAGTCTTAATAATAGTTGAGGCATTGTGAGTTCACATAATATTACATATAAAAAGAACGTTTTATGCCTTACTAGCCTAAATCAGAAGTTGTGTTAGGCAAGTCTTGCCTACTAAGCTTCATTTATATTTCTTCATTTTATAGTGTAAATCAAATATCATTGATCTTTGTGAAATATTGAATAAATATAACATAATTTGATTTAAATCTTTACTTGACGCATTTGTTTCTAGTTCTTTTTTTTTTTTTCATTTATTATTGAAATAAATTCACAAGAAAAGTTGCAGACTCACTATAAACCAAAGTCTCTAGCAGCGAGTTTCTACAGACCATAATTTTTTCATCTCTCCAGATTTTTTTTATAATACAGGCCCCAAGAAAAATTATGTGTCATCAGTCCTCTTTCTACAAAAAACCCAAGCATTATAGCAGAAAAAAAACATTTATCAGCTTTCCTTATCTTTAAGCCAAATAGGTATGTTTCCAAACTACATCATTTAGTTAATTTCAAGGCAATGTTTCCTTGTGATAAATTAGAAATTATTCTTTAAGAAGGGGAGTATTAATCTAAGTCTTTTAAAATCTTATTGTTGTATTATGAGCACAGAATAATCTGCCCTTCAGCAATAGTTTAATTAAAATTTAAGAAAATGTATGTGTAAAAAGTGATAATATCATTGACATTCAAAAACATGCAATTACAACAACAAAAAAAAAATATTTAAGATTGAGTATAACTGTTTATTTAAATTAGATTTAAAAAAGCATCAACAGTAAAAGAAAAATTATGAGAACAGTCTACACATTCCTAATCATAACAACCTAAACAAAAAGATTAAACAAAAAAAATTAAAAAAAAACATTTAAAAAAAATATTCATAAACACTGATCTATTTTATACAAGGAGGAAAATTGAAACAAAGTACAAAGTAACAAAAATAAAATGTCCAAGATTATTAAAAAAAAATGACTTAAGGCTTTAATGTTTGGAAATAAATGTCTTGTTCCCCATATAGAAGCATTACAATGTTTTGACCTGGATTATAGAAAATCATGGTTCGACTCTATGGTAATTGATAAGAATTTAAATTGTGTAAAATTAACCAGTAAAAATTAAAGTGTACAACAAGTATAAAAAAAAAAAAAAAAGTTATTAACTAATAAAAATTCAAAATGATTTTTTTTTTTAAATTCGCATTTATTTTTCATAAAAATTTCTTGGAAATCTTTTCAATTTGGGAACCTCTGAGATGGCAAGTTAGGTAAGCAATGCATTTTATAAGATCTGTTGTTGTAGTCATTCTAGAAAATTTCCAGTATTTGGCTCACTTCTAATGGGCATGAAAATGGATCTTGATACAAACAACTTGTTGTACTATAAACTCTGTAAAGGAAAAAAAAATACAGATTAGAATCAATTCAATGAATAATTACAAAACAAAATGGATTAGTTGTTATAATGCATATTATTTAAAATTAAACGTACAAATATTTTAAAAAAGGTATAAAAATACTTAACTTGACATGAGCATTTTAAACTAAAATACTTTCCCTAAACATGGTAAAAGAAATTGATTCTTTTATTGAGGTAACTCCCATTGCCAAAACCTGTCAATACAGTCTGTTAAGATCTGATAAAAATTCAAACATATTGAGAAGAAGCTAATTTATGTTCTTAAATAATTAAACTTTAAAACGTTTTTTAAAATAAAAAAAAAATACTTAGCATTTATTTATGAAGACAATCTCTGGACAGTCTTTTAAATTGGGAAACCTCTGAGATGGCAAGTTTGGTAAGCAATGCATTGTACAAGAACTATTGGTGTAATCATTCTAGGCCAGTTCACGTATTTGGCTCACTTCTAATGGGCATGATTATGGATCTTGATACAAACAACTTGATGTGCTAACAGCTCTGTAAAGGAGAAAAGAATTACAGATTAGAATCAATTCAATGAATAATTACAAAACAATATGGATTAGTTGTGTTAGTACATACAAATCTTATTCTATTTAAAATAAAAAGTACAAATATTTTAAAAAAGGAATAAAAATACTAAAATTGAATTGAGCATTTTAAACTAAAATACTTTCCCTAAACATGGTAAAAGAGTTTGATTCTTTTGTTGAGGTAACTCCCATTGCCAACACCTTTCAGTACAGTTTGTTTAGATCTGTCAAAAAATTCACACATATTTAGAAGAAGCTAATTTATGTTCTTAAAAAATTAAGCTTTAAAATATTTTTTTAAATAAAAAAAAATACTTAGCATTTATTTATGAAGACAATCTCTGGACAGTCTTTTAAATTGGGAAACCTCTGAGATGGCAAGTTTGGTAAGCAATGCATTGTACAAGATCTATTGGTGTAATCATTGGAGGCCAGTTCCAGTATTTGGCTCACTTTTAATGGGCATGAATATGATACTTGATACAAACAACTTGTTGTGCTTTCAAATCTGTAAAGGAGAAAAAAAATACACATTAGAATCAATTCAATTAATATTTACAAAACAAAATGGATTAGTTGTATTAGTACATATAAATCTTATTCTTTTTAAAATAGAAAATACAAATATTTTTAAAAAGTAATAAAAATACTTAACATGAAATGAGCATTTTCAACTAAAATACTTTCCCTAAACATGGTAAAAGAAATTGATACTTTTGTTGAGGTAACTCTCATTGCCAACACTTCTCAGTACAGTCTGTTTAGATCTGTCAAAAATTCACACATATTTAAAAGAAGCTAATTTATGTTCTTAAATAATTAAACTTTAAAATATTTTTTTAAAATAAAAAAAAAATACTTAGCATTTATTTATGAAGATCAATCTCTGGACAGTCTTTTAAATTGGGAAACCTCTGAGATGGCAAGTTTCCAAGCAATGCATTGTACAAGATCTATTGGTGTAATCATTGTAGGCCAGTTCCAGTATTTGGCTCACTTCTAATGGGCATGATTATGATACTTGATACAAACAACTTGTTGTGCTTTCAAATCTGTAAAGGAGAAAAAAATACATTAGAATCAATTCAATTAATATTTACAAAACAAAATGGATTAGTTGTATTAGTACATATAAATCTTATTCTTTTTAAAATAGAAAATACAAATATTTTTAAAAAGTAATAAAAATACTTAACATGAAATGAGCATTTTCAACTAAAATACTTTCCCTAAACATGGTAAAAGAAATTGATACTTTTGTTGAGGTAACTCTCATTGCCAACACTTCTCAGTACAGTCTGTTTAGATCTGTCAAAAATTCACACATATTTAAAAGAAGCTAATTTATGTTCTTAAATAATTAAACTTTAAAATATTTTTTTAAAATAAAAAAAAAATACTTAGCATTTATTTATGAAGACAATCTCTGGACAGTCTTTTAAATTGGGAAACCTCTGAGATGGCAAGTTTGGTAAGCAATGCATTGTACAAGATCTATTGGTGTAATCATTGGAGGCCAGTTCCAGTATTTGGCTCACTTCTAATGGGCATGATTATGATACTTGATACAAACAACTTGTTGTGCTTTCAAATCTGTAAAGGAGAAAAAAAATACACATTAGAATCAATTCAATTAATATTTACAAAACAAAATGGATTAGTTGTATTAGTACATATAAATCTTATTCTTTTTAAAATAGAAAGTACAAATATTTTTAAAAAGTAATAAAAATACTTAACATGAAATGAGCATTTTCAACTAAAATACTTTCCCTAAACATGGTAAAAGAAATTGATTCTTTTGTTGAGGTAACTCTCATTGCCAACACCTCTCAGTACAGTCTGTTTAGATCTGTCAAAAAATTCACACATATTTAGAAGAAGTTAATTTATGTTCTTAAATAAATAAGCTTTAAAATATTTTTTTTTAAATAAAAAAAATACTTAGCATTTATTTATGAAGACAATCTCTGGACAGTCTTTTAAAATGGGAAACCTCTGAGATGGCAAGTTTGGTAAGCAATGCATTGTACAAGATCTATTGGTGTAATCATTCTAGGCCAGTTCACGTATTTGGCTCACTTCTAATGGGCATGATTATGGATCTTGATACAAACAACTTGATGTGCTATCAGCACTGTAAAGGAGAAAAGAATTACAGATTAGAATCAATTCAATGAATAATTACAAAACAAAATGGATTAGTTGTGTTAGTACATACAAATCTTATTCTATTTAAAATAAAAAGTACAAATATTTTAAAAAAGGAATAAAAATAATAAACTTGAAATGAGCATTTTAATCTAAAATACCTTCCCTTAAACATGGTTAAAGAGTTTGATTCTTTTGTTGAGGTAACTCCCATTGCCAACACCTCTCAGTACAGTCTGTTTAGATCTGTCAAAAAATTCACACATATTTAGAAGAAGCTAATTTATGTTCTTAAATAATTAAACTTTAAAATATTTTTTAAAATAAAAAAAAAAATACTTAGCATTTATTTATGAAGACAATCTCTGGACAGTCTTTTAAATTGGGAAACCTCTGAGATGGCAAGTTTGGTAAGCAATGCATTGTACAAGATCTATTGTTGTAGTCATTCTAGGCCAGTTCACGTATTTGGCTCACTTCTAATGGGCATGATTATGGATCTTGATACAAACAACTTGATGTGCTATCAGCTCTGTAAAGGAGAAAAGAATTACAGATTAGAATAAATTCAATGAATAATTACAAAAGAAAATGGATTAGTTGTGTTAGTACATAAAAATCTAATTATATTTAAAAAAAAAGTACAAATATTTTTAAAAAGGAATAAAAATACTTAACTTAAATTGAGCATTTTAAACTAAAATACTTTACCTAAACATGGTAAAAGAAATTGATTCTTTTAATGGGGTAACTCCCATTGCCAAAACCTCTCAGTACATTCTGTTTAGATCTGTCAAAAAATTCACACATATTTAGAAGAAGCTAATTTATGTTCTAAATAATTAAAATTTAAAATATTTTTTTAAAATAAAAAAAAATACTTAGCATTTATTTATGAAGACAATCTCTGGACAGTCTTTTAAATTGGGAAACCTCTGAGATGGCAAGTTTGGTAAGCAATGCATTGTACAAGAACTATTGGTGTAATCATTCTAGGCCAGTTCACGTATTTGGCACACTTCTAATGGGCATGATTATGGATCTTGATACAAACAACTTGATGTGCTAACAGCTCTGTAAAGGAGAAAAGAATTACAGATTAGAATCAATTCAATGAATAATTACAAAACAATATGGATTAGTTGTGTTAGTACATACAAATCTTGATCTATTTAAAATAAAAAGTACAAATATTTTAAAAAAGGAATAAAAATACTAAAATTGAATTGAGCATTTTAAACTAAAATACTTTCCCTAAACATGGTAAAAGAGTTTGATTCTTTTGTTGAGGTAACTCCCATTGCCAACACCTCTCAGTACAGTCTGTTTAGATCTGTCAAAAAATTCACACATATTTAGAAGAAGCTAATTTATGTTCTTAAAAAATTAAGCTTTAAAATATTTTTTTAAATAAAAAAAAATACTTAGCATTTATTTATGAAGACAATCTCTGGACAGTCTTTTAAATTTGGAAACCTCTGAGATGGCAAGTTTGGTAAGCAATGCATTGTACAAGATCTATTGTTGTAGTCATTCTAGGCCAGTTCACGTATTTGGCTCACTTCTAATGGGCATGATTATGGATCTTGATACAAACAACTTGATGTGCTATCAGCTCTGTAAAGGAGAAAAGAATTACAGATTAGAATCAATTCAATGAATAATTACAAAAGAAAATGGATTAGTTGTGTTAGTACATAAAAATCTAATTCTATTTAAAAAAAAAGTACAAATATTTTTAAAAAGGAATAAAAATACTTAACTTAAATTGAGCATTTTAAACTAAAATACTTTACCTAAACATGGTAAAAGAAATTGATTCTTCTAATGGGGTAACTCCCATTGCCAAAACCTCTCAGTACATTCTGTTTAGATCTGTCAAAAAATTCACACATATTTAGAAGAAGCTAATTTATGTTCTAAATAATTAAAATTTAAAATATTTTTTTAAAATAAAAAAAATACTTAGCATTTATTTATGAAGACAATCTCTGGACAGTCTTTAAAATTGGGAAACCTCTGAGATGGCAAGTTTGGTAAGCAATGCATTGTACAAGAACTATTGGTGTAATCATTCTAGGCCAGTTCACGTATTTGGCTCACTTCTAATGGGCATGATTATGGATCTTGATACAAACAACTTGATGTGCTAACAGCTCTGTAAAGGAGAAAAGAATTACAGATTAGAATCAATTCAATGAATAATTACAAAACAATATGGATTAGTTGTGTTAGTACATACAAATCTTATTCTATTTAAAAAAAAAATTACAAATATTTTAAAAAAGGAATAAAAATACTAAAATTGAATTGAGCATTTTAAACTAAAATACTTTCCCTAAACATGGTAAAAGAGTTTGATTCTTTTGTTGAGGTAACTCCACATTGCCAACACCTTTCAGTACAGTCTGTTTAGATCTGTCAAAAAATTCACACATATTTAGAAGAAGCTAATTTATGTTCTTAAAAAATTAAGCTTTAAAATATTTTTTTAAATAAAAAAAAATACTTAGCATTTATTTATGAAGACAATCTCTGGACAGTCTTTTAAATTGGGAAACCTCTGAGATGGCAAGTTTGGTAAGCAATGCATTGTACAAGATCTATTGTTGTAGTCATTCTAGGCCAGTTCACGTATTTGGCTCACTTCTAATGGGCATGATTATGGATCTTGATGCAAACAACTTGATGTGCTATCAGCTCTGTAAAGGAGAAAAGAATTACAGATTAGAATCAATTCAATGAATAATTACAAAAAAAAAATGGATTATTTGTGTTAGTACATAAAAATCTAATTCTATTTAAAAAAAAAGTACAAATATTTTTAAAAAGGAATAAAAATACTTAACTTAAATTGAGCATTTTAAACTAAAATACTTTACCTAAACATGGTAAAAGAAATTGATTCTTTAAATGGGGTAACTCCCATTGCCAAAACCTCTCAGTACATTCTGTTTAGATCTGTCAAAAAATTCACACATATTTAGAAGAAGCTAATTTATGTTCTAAATAATTAAAATTTAAAATATTTTTTTAAAATAAAAAAATACTTAGCATTTATTTATGAAGACAATCTCTGGACAGTCTTTTAAATTGGGAAACCTCTGAGATGGCAAGTTTGGTAAGCAATGCATTGTACAAGAACTATTGGTGTAATCATTCTAGGCCAGTTCACGTATTTGGCTCACTTCTAATGGGCATGATTATGGATCTTGATACAAACAACTTGATGTGCTAACAGCTCTGTAAAGGAGAAAAGAATTACAGATTAGAATCAATTCAATGAATAATTACAAAACAAAATGGATTAGTTGTGTTAGTACATACAAATCTTATTCTATTTAAAATAAAAAGTACAAATATTTTAAAAAGGAATAAAAATACTAAAATTGAATTGAGCATTTTAAACTAAAAATACTTTCCCTAAACATGGTAAAAGAGTTTGATTCTTTTGTTGAGGTAACTCCCATTGCCAACACCTTTCAGTACAGTCTGTTTAGATCTGTCAAAAAATTTCACACATATTTAGAAGAAGCTAATTTATGTTCTTAAAAAATTAAGCTTTAAAATATTTTTTTAAATAAAAAAAATACTTAGCATTTATTTATGAAGACAATCTCTGGACAGTCTTTTAAATTGGGAAACCTCTGAGATGGCAAGTTTGGTAAGCAATGCATTGTACAAGATCTATTGTTGTAGTCATTCTAGGCCAGTTCACGTATTTGGCTCACTTCTAATGGGCATGATTATGGATCTTGATGCAAACAACTTGATGTGCTATCAGCTCTGTAAAGGAGAAAAGAATTACAGATTAGAATCAATTCAATGAATAATTACAAAAAAAAAATGGATTAGTTGTGTTAGTACATAAAAATCTAATTCTATTTAAAAAAAAAGTACAAATATTTTTAAAAAGGAATAAAAATACTTAACTTAAATTGAGCATTTTAAACTAAAATACTTTACCTAAACATGGTAAAAGAAATTGATTCTTTAAATGGGGTAACTCCACATTGCCAAAACCTCTCAGTACATTCTGTTTAGATCCACCAGTCAAAAAATTCACACATATTTAGAAGAAGCTAATTTATGTTCTAAATAATTAAAATTTAAAATATTTTTTTAAAATAAAAAAAATACTTAGCATTTATTTATGAAGACAATCTCTGGACAGTCTTTTAAATTGGGAAACCTCTGAGATGGCAAGTTTGGTAAGCAATGCATTGTACAAGAACTATTGGTGTAATCATTCTAGGCCAGTTCACGTATTTGGCTCACTTCTAATGGGCATGATTATGGATCTTGATACAAACAACTTGATGTGCTAACAGCTCTGTAAAGGAGAAAAGAATTACAGATTAGAATCAATTCAATGAATAATTACAAAACAAAAAATGGATTAGTTGTGTTAGTACATACAAATCTTATTCTATTTAAAATAAAAAGTACAAATATTTTAAAAAAGGAATAAAAATACTAAAATTGAATTGAGCATTTTAAACTAAAATACTTTCCCTAAACATGGTAAAGAGTTTGATTCTTTTGTTGAGGTAACTCCCATTGCCAACACCTTTCAGTACAGTCTGTTTAGATCTGTCAAAAAATTCACACATATTTAGCTCTGTAAAGGAGAAAAGAATTACAGATTAGAATCAATTCAATGAATAATTACAAAACAAAATGGATTAGTTGTGTTAGTACATACAAATCTTATTCTATTTAAAATAAAAAGTACAAATATTTTAAAAAAGGAATAAAAATACTAAAATTGAATTGAGCATTTTAAACTAAAATACTTTCCCTAAACATGGTAAAAGAGTTTGATTCTTTTGTTGAGGTAACTCCCATTGCCAACACCTTTCAGTACAGTCTGTTTAGATCTGTCAAAAAATTCACACATATTTAGAAGAAGCTAATTTATGTTCTTAAATAATTAAACTTTAAAATATTTTTTAAAATAAAAAAAAAAATACTTAGCATTTATTTATGAAGACAATCTCTGGACAGTCTTTTTAAATTGGGAAACCTCTGAGATGGCAAGTTTGGTAAGCAATGCATTGTACAAGATCTATTGGTGTAATCATTCTAGGCCAGTTCACGTATTTGGCTCACTTCTTAATGGGCATGATTATGGATCTTGATACAAACAACTTGATGTGCTATCCCAGCTCTGTAAAGGAGAAAAGAATTACAGATTAGAATCAATTCAATGAATAATTACAAAACAAAAAATGGATTAGTTGTGTTAGTACATACAAATCTTATTCTATTTAAAATAAAAAGTACAAATATTTAAAAAAAAGGAATAAAAATACAAAACTTGAAATGAGCATTTTAAACTAAAATACTTTCCCTAAACATGGTAAAAGAGTTTGATTCTTTTGTTGAGGTAACTCCCATTGCCAACACCTCTCAGTACAGTCTGTTTAGATCTGTCAAAAAAAATTCACACATATTTAGAAGAAGCTAATTTATGTTCTTAAATAATTAAACTTTAAAATATTTAAAAAAAAAAAAAATACTTAGCATTTATTTATGAAGACAATCTCTGGACAGTCCATTAAATTGGGAAACCTTTGATGTGGCAAGTTTGGTAAGCAATGCATTGTAAAATATCTATTGGTGTAATCATTGTAGGCCAGTTCACGTATTTGGCTCAATTCTAATGGGCATGATTATGGATCTTGATACAAACAACTTGATGTGCTATCAGCTCTGTAAAGGAGAAAAGAATTACAGATTAGAATCAATTCAATGAATAATTACAAAACAAAATGGATTAGTTGTGTTAGTACATACAAATCTTATTCTATTTAAAATAAAAAGTACAAATATTTTAAAAAAGGAATAAAAATACTAAAATTGAATTGAGCATTTCAAACTAAAATACTTTCCCTAAACATGGTAAAAGAGTTTGATTCTTTTGTTGAGGTAACTCCCATTGCCAACACCTCTCAGTACAGTCCGTTTAGATCTGTCAAAAAATTCACACATATTTAGAAGAAGCTAATTTATGTTCTTAAATAATTAAACTTTAAAATATTTTTTTAAATAAAAAAAAAATACTTAGCATTTATTTATGAAGACAATCTCTGGACAGTCTTTTAAATTGGGAAACCTCTGAGATGGCAAGTTTGGTAAGCAATGCATTGTACAAGATCTATTGTTGTAGTCATTCTAGGCCAGTTCACGTATTTGGCTCACTTCTAATGGGCATGATTATGGATCTTGATGCAAACAACTTGATGTGCTATCAGCTCTGTAAAGGAGAAAAGAATTACAGATTAGAATCAATTCAATGAATAATTACAAAAAAAAAATGGATTAGTTGTGTTAGTACATAAAAATCTAATTCTATTTAAAAAAAAAGTACAAATATTTTTAAAAAGGAATAAAAATACTTAACTTAAATTGAGCATTTTAAACTAAAATACTTTACCTAAACATGGTAAAAGAAATTGATTCTTTAAATGGGGTAACTCCCATTGCCAAAACCTCTCAGTACATTCTGTTTAGATCTGTCAAAAAATTCACACATATTTAGAAGAAGCTAATTTATGTTCTAAATAATTAAAATTTAAAATATTTTTTAAAATAAAAAAAATACTTAGCATTTATTTATGAAGACAATCTCTGGACAGTCTTTTAAATTGGGAAACCTCTGAGATGGCAAGTTTGGTAAGCAATGCATTGTACAAGAACTATTGGTGTAATCATTCTAGGCCAGTTCACGTATTTGGCTCACTTCTAATGGGCATGATTATGGATCTTGATACAAACAACTTGATGTGCTAACAGCTCTGTAAAGGAGAAAAGAATTACAGATTAGAATCAATTCAATGAATAATTACAAAACAAAATGGATTAGTTGTGTTAGTACATACAAATCTTATTCTATTTAAAATAAAAAGTACAAATATTTTAAAAAAGGAATAAAAATACTAAAATTGAATTGAGCATTTTAAACTAAAATACTTTCCCTAAACATGGTAAAAGAGTTTGATTCTTTTGTTGAGGTAACTCCCATTGCCAACACCTTTCAGTACAGTCTGTTTAGATCTGTCAAAAAATTCACACATATTTAGCTCTGTAAAGGAGAAAAGAATTACAGATTAGAATCAATTCAATGAATAATTACAAAACAAAATGGATTAGTTGTGTTAGTACATACAAATCTTATTCTATTTAAAATAAAAAGTACAAATATTTTAAAAAGGAATAAAAATACTAAAATTGAATTGAGCATTTTAAACTAAAATACTTTCCCCTAAACATGGTAAAAGAGTTTGATTCTTTTGTTGAGGTAACTCCCATTGCCAACACCTTTCAGTACAGTCTGTTTAGATCTGTCAAAAAATTCACACATATTTAGAAGAAGCTAATTTATGTTCTTAAATAATTAAACTTTAAAATATTTTTTAAAATAAAAAAAAAAATACTTAGCATTTATTTATGAAGACAATCTCTGGACAGTCTTTTAAATTGGGAAACCTCTGAGATGGCAAGTTTGGTAAGCAATGCATTGTACAAGATCTATTGGTGTAATCATTCTAGGCCAGTTCACGTATTTGGCTCACTTCTAATGGGCATGATTATGGATCTTGATACAAACAACTTGATGTGCTATCAGCTCTGTAAAGGAGAAAAGAATTACAGATTAGAATCAATTCAATGAATAATTACAAAACAAAATGGATTAGTTGTGTTAGTACATACAAATCTTATTCTATTTAAAATAAAAAGTACAAATATTTAAAAAAAGGAATAAAAATACAAAACTTGAAATGAGCATTTTAAACTAAAATACTTTCCCTAAACATGGTAAAAGAGTTTGATTCTTTTGTTGAGGTAACTCCCATTGCCAACACCTCTCAGTACAGTCTGTTTAGATCTGTCAAAAAATTCACACATATTTAGAAGAAGCTAATTTATGTTCTTAAATAATTAAACTTTAAAATATTTAAAAAAAAAAAAAATACTTAGCATTTATTTATGAAGACAATCTCTGGACAGTCCATTAAATTGGGAAACCTTTGATGTGGCAAGTTTGGTAAGCAATGCATTGTAAAATATCTATTGGTGTAATCATTGTAGGCCAGTTCACGTATTTGGCTCAATTCTAATGGGCATGATTATGGATCTTGATACAAACAACTTGATGTGCTATCAGCTCTGTAAAGGAGAAAAGAATTACAGATTAGAATCAATTCAATGAATAATTACAAAACAAAATGGATTAGTTGTGTTAGTACATACAAATCTTATTCTATTTAAAATAAAAAGTACAAATATTTTAAAAAAGGAATAAAAATACTAAAATTGAATTGAGCATTTCAAACTAAAATACTTTCCCTAAACATGGTAAAAGAGTTTGATTCTTTTGTTGAGGTAACTCCCATTGCCAACACCTCTCAGTACAGTCCGTTTAGATCTGTCAAAAAATTCACACATATTTAGAAGAAGCTAATTTATGTTCTTAAATAATTAAACTTTAAAATATTTTTTTAAATAAAAAAAAATACTTAGCATTTATTTATGAAGACAATCTCTGGACAGTCTTTTAAATTGGGAAACCTCTGAGATGGCAAGTTTGGTAAGCAATGCATTGTACAACATCTATTGGTGTAATCATTGTAGGCCAGTTCCAGTATTTGGCTCACTTCTAATGGGCATGATTATGATACTTGATACAAACAACTTGTTGTGCTTTCAAATCTGTAAAGGAGAAAAAAAATACACATTAGAATCAATTCAATTAATATTTACAAAACAAAATGGATTAGTTGTATTAGTACATATAAATCTTATTCTTTTTAAAATAGAAAGTACAAATATTTTTAAAAAGGAATAAAAATACTTAACTTAAATTGAGCATTTTAAACTAAAATACTTTACCTAAACATGGTAAAAGAAATTGATTCTTTAAATGGGGTAACTCCCATTGCCAAAACCTCTCAGTACATTCTGTTTAGATCTGTCAAAAAATTCACACATATTTAGAAGAAGCTAATTTATGTTCTTAAAAAATTAAGCTTTAAAATATTTTTTTAAATAAAAAAAAAATACTTAGCATTTATTTATGAAGACAATCTCTGGACAGTCTTTTAAAATGGGAAACCTCTGAGATGGCAAGTTTGGTAAGCAATGCATTGTACAAGATCTATTGGTGTAATCATTCTAGGCCAGTTCACGTATTTGGCACACTTCTAATGGGCATGATTATGGATCTTGATACAAACAACTTGATGTGCTAACAGCTCTGTAAAGGAGAAAAGAACTACAGATTAGAATCAATTCAATGAATAATTACAAAACAAAATGGATTAGTTGTTATAATGCATATTATTTAAAATTAAACGTAAAAATATTTTAAAAAAGGTATAAAAATACTTAACTTGACATGAGCATTTTAAACTAAAATACTTTCCCTAAACATGGTAAAAGAAATTGATTCTTTTATTGAGGTAACTCCCATTGCCAAAACCTGTCAATACAGTCTGTTTAGATCTGATAAAAATTCAAACATATTGAGAAGAAGCTAATTTATGTTCTTAAATAATTAAACTTTAAAACGTTTTTTAAAATAAAAAAAAAATACTTAGCATTTATTTATGAAGACAATCTCTGGACAGTCTTTTAAATTGGGAAACCTCTGAGATGGCAAGTTTGGTAAGCAATGCATTGTACAAGAACTATTGGTGTAATCATTCTAGGCCAGTTCACGTATTTGGCTCACTTCTAATGGGCATGATTATGGATCTTGATACAAACAACTTGATGTGCTAACAGCTCTGTAAAGGAGAAAAGAATTACAGATTAGAATCAATTCAATGAATAATTACAAAACAATATGGATTAGTTGTGTTAGTACATACAAATCTTATTCTATTTAAAATAAAAAGTACAAATATTTTAAAAAAGGAATAAAAATACTAAAATTGAATTGAGCATTTTAAACTAAAATACTTTCCCTAAACATGGTAAAAGAGTTTGATTCTTTTGTTGAGGTAACTCCCATTGCCAACACCTTTCAGTACAGTTTGTTTAGATCTGTCAAAAAATTCACACATATTTAGAAGAAGCTAATTTATGTTCTTAAAAAATTAAGCTTTAAAATATTTTTTTAAATAAAAAAAAATACTTAGCATTTATTTATGAAGACAATCTCTGGACAGTCTTTTAAATTGGGAAACCTCTGAGATGGCAAGTTTGGTAAGCAATGCATTGTACAAGATCTATTGGTGTAATCATTGGAGGCCAGTTCCAGTATTTGGCTCACTTTTAATGGGCATGAATACGATACTTGATACAAACAACTTGTTGTGCTTTCAAATCTGTAAAGGAGAAAAAAAATACACATTAGAATCAATTCAATTAATATTTACAAAACAAAATGGATTAGTTGTATTAGTACATATAAATCTTATTCTTTTTAAAATAGAAAATACAAATATTTTTAAAAAGTAATAAAAATACTTAACATGAAATGAGCATTTTCAACTAAAATACTTTCCCTAAACATGGTAAAAGAAATTGATACTTTTGTTGAGGTAACTCTCATTGCCAACACTTCTCAGTACAGTCTGTTTAGATCTGTCAAAAATTCACACATATTTAAAAGAAGCTAATTTATGTTCTTAAATAATTAAACTTTAAAATATTTTTTTAAAATAAAAAAAAAATACTTAGCATTTATTTATGAAGACAATCTCTGGACAGTCTTTTAAATTGGGAAACCTCTGAGATGGCAAGTTTGGTAAGCAATGCATTGTACAAGATCTATTGGTGTAATCATTGTAGGCCAGTTCCAGTATTTGGCTCACTTCTAATGGGCATGATTATGATACTTGATACAAACAACTTGTTGTGCTTTCAAATCTGTAAAGGAGAAAAAAAATACACATTAGAATCAATTCAATTAATATTTACAAAACAAAATGGATTAGTTGTATTAGTACATATAAATCTTATTCTTTTTAAAATAGAAAATACAAATATTTTTAAAAAGTAATAAAAATACTTAACATGAAATGAGCATTTTCAACTAAAATACTTTCCCTAAACATGGTAAAAGAAATTGATACTTTTGTTGAGGTAACTCTCATTGCCAACACTTCTCAGTACAGTCTGTTTAGATCTGTCAAAAATTCACACATATTTAAAAGAAGCTAATTTATGTTCTTAAATAATTAAACTTTAAAATATTTTTTTAAAATAAAAAAAAAATACTTAGCATTTATTTATGAAGACAATCTCTGGACAGTCTTTTAAATTGGGAAACCTCTGAGATGGCAAGTTTGGTAAGCAATGCATTGTACAAGATCTATTGGTGTAATCATTGTAGGCCAGTTCCAGTATTTGGCTCACTTCTAATGGGCATGATTATGATACTTGATACAAACAACTTGTTGTGCTTTCAAATCTGTAAAGGAGAAAAAAAATACACATTAGAATCAATTCAATTAATATTTACAAAACAAAATGGATTAGTTGTATTAGTACATATAAATCTTATTCTTTTTAAAATAGAAAGTACAAATATTTTTAAAAAGTAATAAAATTACTTAACATGAAATGAGCATTTTCAACTAAAATACTTTCCCTAAACATGGTAAAAGAAATTGATTCTTTTGTTGAGGTAACTCTCATTGCCAAAACCTCTCAGTACAGTCTGTTTAGATCTGTCAAAAAATTCACACATATTTAGAAGAAGTTAATTTATGTTCTTAAATAAATAAGCTTTAAAATATTTTTTTAAATAAAAAAAAAATACTTAGCATTTATTTATGAAGACAATCTCTGGACAGTCTTTTAAAATGGGAAACCTCTGAGATGGCAAGTTTAGTAAGCAATGCATTGTACAAGATCTATTGGTGTAATCATTCTAGGCCAGTTCACGTATTTGGCTCACTTCTAATGGGCATGATTATGGATCTTGATACAAACAACTTGATGTGCTATCAGCACTGTAAAGGAGAAAAGAATTACAGATTAGAATCAATTCAATGAATAATTACAAAACAAAATGGATTAGTTGTGTTAGTACATACAAATCTTATTCTATTTAAAATAAAAAGTACAAATATTTTAAAAAAGGAATAAAAATAATAAACTTGAAATGAGCATTTTAATCTAAAATACCTTCCCTTAAACATGGTTAAAGAGTTTGATTCTTTTGTTGAGGTAACTCCCATTGCCAACACCTCTCAGTACAGTCTGTTTAGATCTGTCAAAAAATTCACACATATTTAGATGAAGCTAATTTATGTTCTTAAATAATTAAACTTTAAAATATTTTTTAAAATAAAAAAAAAAATACTTAGCATTTATTTATGAAGACAATCTCTGGACAGTCTTTTAAATTGGGAAACCTCTGAGATGGCAAGTTTGGTAAGCAATGCATTGTACAAGATCTATTGTTGTAGTCATTCTAGGCCAGTTCACGTATTTGGCTCACTTCTAATGGGCATGATTATGGATCTTGATACAAACAACTTGATGTGCTATCAGCTCTGTAAAGGAGAAAAGAATTACAGATTAGAATCAATTCAATGAATAATTACAAAAGAAAATGGATTAGTTGTGTTAGTACATAAAAATCTAATTCTATTTAAAAAAAAAGTACAAATATTTTTAAAAAGGAATAAAATTACTTAACTTAAATTGAGCATTTTAAACTAAAATACTTTACCTAAACATGGTAAAAGAAATTGATTCTTTTAATGGGGTAACTCCCATTGCCAAAACCTCTCAGTACATTCTGTTTAGATCTGTCAAAAAATTCACACATATTTAGAAGAAGCTAATTTATGTTCTAAATAATTAAAATTTAAAATATTTTTTTAAAATAAAAAAAAATACTTAGCATTTATTTATGAAGACAATCTCTGGACAGTCTTTTAAATTGGGAAACCTCTGAGATGGCAAGTTTGGTAAGCAATGCATTGTACAAGAACTATTGGTGTAATCATTCTAGGCCAGTTCACGTATTTGGCTCACTTCTAATGGGCATGATTATGGATCTTGATACAAACAACTTGATGTGCTAACAGCTCTGTAAAGGAGAAAAGAATTACAGATTAGAATCAATTCAATGAATAATTACAAAACAATATGGATTAGTTGTGTTAGTACATACAAATCTTATTCTATTTAAAATAAAAAGTACAAATATTCTAAAAAAGGAATAAAAATACTAAAATTGAATTGAGCATTTTAAACTAAAATACTTTCCCTAAACATGGTAAAAGAGTTTGATTCTTTTGTTGAGGTAACTCCCATTGCCAACACCTTTCAGTACAGTCTGTTTAGATCTGTCAAAAAATTCACACATATTTAGAAGAAGCTAATTTATGTTCTAAATAATTAAAATTTAAAATATTTTTTTAAAATAAAAAAAAAATACTTAGCATTTATTTATGAAGACAATCTCTGGACAGTCTTTTAAATTGGGAAACCTCTGAGATGGCAAGTTTGGTAAGCAATGCATTGTACAAGAACTATTGGTGTAATCATTCTAGGCCAGTTCACGTATTTGGCTCACTTCTAATGGGCATGATTATGGATCTTGATACAAACAACTTGATGTGCTAACAGCTCTGTAAAGGAGAAAAGAATTACAGATTAGAATCAATTAAATGAATAATTACAAAACAATATGGATTAGTTGTGTTAGTACATACAAATCTTATTCTATTTAAAATAAAAAGTACAAATATTTTAAAAAAGGAATAAAAATACTAAAATTGAATTGAGCATTTTAAACTAAAATACTTTCCCTAAACATGGTAAAAGAGTTTGATTCTTTTGTTGAGGTAACTCCCATTGCCAACACCTTTCAGTACAGTCTGTTTAGATCTGTCAAAAATTCCATATATTTAGAAGAAGCTAATTTATGTTCTTAAAAAATTAAGCTTTAAAATATTTTTTTAAATAAAAAAAAATACTTAGCATTTATTTATGAAGACAATCTGTGGACAGTCTTTTAAAATGGGAAACCTCTGAGATGGCAAGTTTGGTAAGCAATGCATTGTACAAGATCTATTGGTGTAATCATTCTAGGCCAGTTCACGTATGTGGCTCACTTCTAATGGGCATGATTATGGATCTTGATACAAACAACTTGATGTGCTAACAGCTCTGTAAAGGAGAAAAGAATTACAGATTAGAATCAATTCAATGAATAATTACAAAACAATATGGATTAGTTGTGTTAGTACATACAAATCTTGATCTATTTAAAATAAAAAGTACAAATATTTTAAAAAAGGAATAAAAATACTAAAATTGAATTGAGCATTTTAAACTAAAATACTTTCCCTAAACATGGTAAAAGAGTTTGATTCTTTTGTTGAGGTAACTCCCATTGCCAACACCTCTCAGTACAGTCTGTTTAGATCTGTCAAAAAATTCACACATATTTAGAAGAAGCTAATTTATGTTCTTAAAAAATTAAGCTTTAAAATATTTTTTTAAATAAAAAAAAATACTTAGCATTTATTTATGAAGACAATATCTGGACAGTCTTTTAAATTGGGAAACCTCTGAGATGGCAAGTTTGGTAAGCAATGCATTGTACAAGATCTATTGTTGTAGTCATTCTAGGCCAGTTCACGTATTTGGCTCACTTCTAATGGGCATGATTATGGATCTTGATACAAACAACTTGATGTGCTATCAGCTCTGTAAAGGAGAAAAGAATTACAGATTAGAATCAATTCAATGAATAATTACAAAAGAAAATGGATTAGTTGTGTTAGTACATAAAAATCTAATTCTATTTAAAAAAAAAGTACAAATATTTTTAAAAAGGAATAAAAATACTTAACTTAAATTGAGCATTTTAAACTAAAATACTTTACCTAAACATGGTAAAAGAAATTGATTCTTTAAATGGGGTAACTCCCATTGCCAAAACCTCTCAGTACATTCTGTTTAGATCTGTCAAAAAATTCACACATATTTAGAAGAAGCTAATTTATGTTCTAAATAATTAAAATTTAAAATATTTTTTTAAAATAAAAAAAAAATACTTAGCATTTATTTATGAAGACAATCTCTGGACAGTCTTTTAAATTGGGAAACCTCTGAGATGGCAAGTTTGGTAAGCAATGCATTGTACAAGAACTATTGGTGTAATCATTCTAGGCCAGTTCACGTATTTGGCTCACTTCTAATGGGCATGATTATGGATCTTGATACAAACAACTTGATGTGCTAACAGCTCTGTAAAGGAGAAAAGAATTACAGATTAGAATCAATTCAATGAATAATTACAAAACAATATGGATTAGTTGTGTTAGTACATACAAATCTTATTCTATTTAAAATAAAAAGTACAAATATTTTAAAAAAGGAATAAAAATACTAAAATTGAATTGAGCATTTTAAACTAAAATACTTTCCCTAAACATGGTAAAAGAGTTTGATTCTTTTGTTGAGGTAACTCCCATTGCCAACACCTTTCAGTACAGTCTGTTTAGATCTGTCAAAAAATTCACTATTTAGAAGAAGCTAATTTATGTTCTTAAAAAATTAAGCTTTAAAATATTTTTTTAAATAAAAAAAAATACTTAGCATTTATTTATGAAGACAATCTCTGGACAGTCTTTTAAAATGGGAAACCTCTGAGATGGCAAGTTTGGTAAGCAATGCATTGTACAAGATCTATTGGTGTAATCATTCTAGGCCAGTTCACGTATGTGGCTCACTTCTAATGGGCATGATTATGGATCTTGATACAAACAACTTGATGTGCTAACAGCTCTGTAAAGGAGAAAAGAATTACAGATTAGAATCAATTCAATGAATAATTACAAAACAATATGGATTAGTTGTGTTAGTACATACAAATCTTGATCTATTTAAAATAAAAAGTACAAATATTTTAAAAAAGGAATAAAAATACTAAAATTGAATTGAGCATTTTAAACTAAAATACTTTCCCCTAAACATGGTAAAAGAGTTTGATTCTTTTGTTGAGGTAACTCCCATTGCCAACACCTCTCAGTACAGTCTGTTTAGATCTGTCAAAAAATTCACACATATTTAGAAGAAGCTAATTTATGTTCTTAAAAAATTAAGCTTTAAAATATTTTTTTTAAATAAAAAAAAATACTTAGCATTATTTATGAAGACAATATCTGGACAGTCTTTTAAATTGGGAAACCTCTGAGATGGCAAGTTTGGTAAGCAATGCATTGTACAAGATCTATTGTTGTAGTCATTCTAGGCCAGTTCACGTATTTGGCTCACTTCTAATGGGCATGATTATGGATCTTGATACAAACAACTTGATGTGCTATCAGCTCTGTAAAGGAGAAAAGAATTACAGATTAGAATCAATTCAATGAATAATTACAAAAGAAAATGGATTAGTTGTGTTAGTACATAAAAATCTAATTCTATTTAAAAAAAAAAGTACAAATATTTTTAAAAAGGAATAAAAATACTTAACTTAAATTGAGCATTTTAAACTAAAATACTTTACCTAAACATGGTAAAAGAAATTGATTCTTTAAATGGGGTAACTCCCATTGCCAAAACCTCTCAGTACATTCTGTTTAGATCTGTCAAAAAATTCACACATATTTAGAAGAAGCTAATTTATGTTCTAAATAATTAAAATTTAAAATATTTTTTTAAAATAAAAAAAAAATACTTAGCATTTATTTATGAAGACAATCTCTGGACAGTCTTTTAAATTGGGAAACCTCTGAGATGGCAAGTTTGGTAAGCAATGCATTGTACAAGAACTATTGGTGTAATCATTCTAGGCCAGTTCACGTATTTGGCTCACTTCTAATGGGCATGATTATGGATCTTGATACAAACAACTTGATGTGCTAACAGCTCTGTAAAGGAGAAAAGAATTACAGATTAGAATCAATTCAATGAATAATTACAAAACAATATGGATTAGTTGTGTTAGTACATACAAATCTTATTCTATTTAAAATAAAAAGTACAAATATTTTAAAAAAGGAATAAAAATACTAAAATTGAATTGAGCATTTTAAACTAAAATACTTTCCCTAAACATGGTAAAAGAGTTTGATTCTTTTGTTGAGGTAACTCCCATTGCCAACACCTTTCAGTACAGTCTGTTTAGATCTGTCAAAAAATTCACACATATTTAGAAGAAGCTAATTTATGTTCTTAAAAAATTAAGCTTTAAAATATTTTTTTAAATAAAAAAAAATACTTAGCATTTATTTATGAAGACAATCTCTGGACAGTCTTTTAAAATGGGAAACCTCTGAGATGGCAAGTTTGGTAAGCAATGCATTGTACAAGATCTATTGGTGTAATCATTCTAGGCCAGTTCACGTATTTGGCACACTTCTAATGGGCATGATTATGGATCTTGATACAAACAACTTGATGTGCTAACAGCTCTGTAAAGGAGAAAAGAATTACAGATTAGAATCAATTCAATGAATAATTACAAAACAATATGGATTAGTTGTGTTAGTACATACAAATCTTGATCTATTTAAAATAAAAAGTACAAATATTTTAAAAAAGGAATAAAAATACTAAAATTGAATTGAGCATTTTAAACTAAAATACTTTCCCCTAAACATGGTAAAGAGTTTGATTCTTTTGTTGAGGTAACTCCCATTGCCAACACCTCTCAGTACAGTCTGTTTAGATCTGTCAAAAAATTCACACATATTTAGAAGAAGCTAATTTATGTTCTTAAAAATTAAGCTTTAAAATATTTTTTTTAAATAAAAAAAAATACTTAGCATTTATTTATGAAGACAATCTCTGGACAGTCTTTTAAATTGGGAAACCTCTGAGATGGCAAGTTTGGTAAGCAATGCATTGTACAAGATCTATTGTTGTAGTCATTCTAGGCCAGTTCACGTATTTGGCTCACTTCTAATGGGCATGATTATGGATCTTGATACAAACAACTTGATGTGCTATCAGCTCTGTAAAGGAGAAAAGAATTACAGATTAGAATCAATTCAATGAATAATTACAAAAGAAAATGGATTAGTTGTGTTAGTACATAAAAATCTAATTCTATTTAAAAAAAAAGTACAAATATTTTTAAAAAGGAATAAAAATACTTAACTTAAATTGAGCATTTTAAACTAAAATACTTTACCTAAACATGGTAAAAGAAATTGATTCTTTTAATGGGGTAACTCCCATTGCCAAAACCTCTCAGTACATTCTGTTTAGATCTGTCAAAAAATTCACACATATTTAGAAGAAGCTAATTTATGTTCTAAATAATTAAAATTTAAAATATTTTTTTAAAATAAAAAAAATACTTAGCATTTATTTATGAAGACAATCTCTGGACAGTCTTTTAAATTGGGAAACCTCTGAGATGGCAAGTTTGGTAAGCAATGCATTGTACAAGATCTATTGGTGTAATCATTCTAGGCCAGTTCACGTATTTGGCACACTTCTAATGGGCATGATTATGGATCTTGATACAAACAACTTGATGTGCTAACAGCTCTGTAAAGGAGAAAAGAATTACAGATTAGAATCAATTCAATGAATAATTACAAAACAATATGGATTAGTTGTGTTAGTACATAAAAATCTAATTCTAAATATTTTTAAAAAGGAATAAAAATACTTAACTTAAATTGAGCATTTTAAACTAAAATACTTTACCTAAACATGGTAAAAGAAATTGATTCTTTAAATGGGGTAACTCCCATTGCCAAAACCTCTCAGTACATTCTGTTTAGATCTGTCAAAAAATTCACACATATTTAGAAGAAGCTAATTTATGTTCTAAATAATTAAAATTTAAAATATTTTTTTAAAATAAAAAAAATACTTAGCATTTATTTATGAAGACAATCTCTGGACAGTCTTTAAAATTGGGAAACCTCTGAGATGGCAAGTTTGGTAAGCAATGCATTGTACAAGAACTATTGGTGTAATCATTCTAGGCCAGTTCACGTATTTGGCTCACTTCTAATGGGCATGATTATGGATCTTGATACAAACAACTTGATGTGCTAACAGCTCTGTAAAGGAGAAAAGAATTACAGATTAGAATCAATTCAATGAATAATTACAAAACAATATGGATTAGTTGTGTTAGTACATACAAATCTTATTCTATTTAAAAAAAAAATTACAAATATTTTAAAAAAGGAATAAAAATACTAAAATTGAATTGAGCATTTTAAACTAAAATACTTTCCCTAAACATGGTAAAAGAGTTTGATTCTTTTGTTGAGGTAACTCCCATTGCCAACACCTTTCAGTACAGTCTGTTTAGATCTGTCAAAAAATTCACACATATTTAGAAGAAGCTAATTTATGTTCTTAAAAAATTAAGCTTTAAAATATTTTTTTAAATAAAAAAAAATACTTAGCATTTATTTATGAAGACAATCTCTGGACAGTCTTTTAAATTGGGAAACCTCTGAGATGGCAAGTTTGGTAAGCAATGCATTGTACAAGATCTATTGTTGTAGTCATTCTAGGCCAGTTCACGTATTTGGCTCACTTCTAATGGGCATGATTATGGATCTTGATGCAAACAACTTGATGTGCTATCAGCTCTGTAAAGGAGAAAAGAATTACAGATTAGAATCAATTCAATGAATAATTACAAAAAAAAAATGGATTAGTTGTGTTAGTACATAAAAATCTAATTCTATTTAAAAAAAAAGTACAAATATTTTTAAAAAGGAATAAAAATACTTAACTTAAATTGAGCATTTTAAACTAAAATACTTTACCTAAACATGGTAAAAGAAATTGATTCTTTAAATGGGGTAACTCCCATTGCCAAAACCTCTCAGTACATTCTGTTTAGATCTGTCAAAAAATTCACACATATTTAGAAGAAGCTAATTTATGTTCTAAATAATTAAAATTTAAAATATTTTTTTAAAATAAAAAAAATACTTAGCATTTATTTATGAAGACAATCTCTGGACAGTCTTTTAAATTGGGAAACCTCTGAGATGGCAAGTTTGGTAAGCAATGCATTGTACAAGAACTATTGGTGTAATCATTCTAGGCCAGTTCACGTATTTGGCTCACTTCTAATGGGCATGATTATGGATCTTGATACAAACAACTTGATGTGCTAACAGCTCTGTAAAGGAGAAAAGAATTACAGATTAGAATCAATTCAATGAATAATTACAAAACAAAATGGATTAGTTGTGTTAGTACATACAAATCTTATTCTATTTAAAATAAAAAGTACAAATATTTTAAAAAAGGAATAAAAATACTAAAATTGAATTGAGCATTTTAAACTAAAATACTTTCCCTAAACATGGTAAAAGAGTTTGATTCTTTTGTTGAGGTAACTCCCATTGCCAACACCTTTCAGTACAGTCTGTTTAGATCTGTCAAAAAATTCACACATATTTAGCTCTGTAAAGGAGAAAAGAATTACAGATTAGAATCAATTCAATGAATAATTACAAAACAAAATGGATTAGTTGTGTTAGTACATACAAATCTTATTCTATTTAAAATAAAAAGTACAAATATTTTAAAAAAGGAATAAAAATACTAAAATTGAATTGAGCATTTTAAACTAAAATACTTTCCCTAAACATGGTAAAAGAGTTTGATTCTTTTGTTGAGGTAACTCCCATTGCCAACACCTTTCAGTACAGTCTGTTTAGATCTGTCAAAAAATTCACACATATTTAGAAGAAGCTAATTTATGTTCTTAAATAATTAAACTTTTAAAATATTTTTTAAAATAAAAAAAAAAATACTTAGCATTTATTTATGAAGACAATCTCTGGACAGTCTTTTAAATTGGGAAACCTCTGAGATGGCAAGTTTGGTAAGCAATGCATTGTACAAGATCTATTGGTGTAATCATTCTAGGCCAGTTCACGTATTTGGCTCACTTCTAATGGGCATGATTATGGATCTTGATACAAACAACTTGATGTGCTATCAGCTCTGTAAAGGAGAAAAGAATTACAGATTAGAATCAATTCAATGAATAATTACAAAACAAAATGGATTAGTTGTGTTAGTACATACAAATCTTATTCTATTTAAAATAAAAAGTACAAATATTTAAAAAAAGGAATAAAAATACAAAACTTGAAATGAGCATTTTAAACTAAAATACTTTCCCTAAACATGGTAAAAGAGTTTGATTGTTTTGTTGAGGTAACTCCCATTGCCAACACATCTCAGTACAGTCTGTTTAGATCTGTCAAAAAAATTCACACATATTTAGAAGAAGCTAATTTATGTTCTTAAATAATTAAACTTTAAAATATTTAAAAAAAAAAAAAATACTTAGCATTTATTTATGAAGACAATCTCTGGACAGTCCATTAAATTGGGAAACCTTTGATGTGGCAAGTTTGGTAAGCAATGCATTGTAAAATATCTATTGGTGTAATCATTCTAGGCCAGTTCACGTATTTGGCTCAATTCTAATGGGCATGATTATGGATCTTGATACAAACAACTTGATGTGCTATCAGCTCTGTAAAGGAGAAAAGAATTACAGATTAGAATTAATTCAATGAATAATTACAAAACAAAATGGATTAGTTGTGTTAGTACATACAAATCTTATTCTATTTAAAATAAAAAGTACAAATATTTTAAAAAAGGAATAAAAATACTAAAATTGAATTGAGCATTTCAAACTAAAATACTTTCCCTAAACATGGTAAAAGAGTTTGATTCTTTTGTTGAGGTAACTCCCATTGCCAACACCTCTCAGTACAGTCCGTTTAGATCTGTCAAAAAATTCACACATATTTAGAAGAAGCTAATTTATGTTCTTAAATAATTAAACTTTAAAATATTTTTTTAAATAAAAAAAAAATACTTAGCATTTATTTATGAAGACAATCTCTGGACAGTCTTTTAAATTGGGAAACCTCTGAGATGGCAAGTTTGGTAAGCAATGCATTGTACAAGATCTATTGGTGTAGTCATTCTAGGCCAGTTCACGTATTTGGCTCAATTCTAATGGGCATGATTATGGATCATGATACAAACAACTTGATGTGCTATCAGCTCTGTAAAGGAGAAAAGAATTACAGATTAGAATCAATTCAATGAATAATTAAAAAAGAAAATGGATTAGTTGTGTTAGTACATAAAAATCTAATTCTATTTAAAAAAAAAGTACAAATATTTTAAAAAAGGAATAAAAATACTAAACTTGAAATGAGCATTTTAAACTAAAATACTTTACCTAAACATGGTAAAAGAAATTGATTCTTTTGTTGAGGTAACTCTCATTGCCAACACCTCTCAGAAAAGTCTGTTTAGATCTGTCAAAAATTCACACATATTTAGAAGAAGCTAATTTATGTTCTTAAATAATTAAACTTTAAAATGTTTTTTAAAATAAAAAAAAAATTACTTAGCATTTATTTGTGAAGACAATCTCTGGACAGTCTATTAAATTGGGGAACCTCTGAGATGGCAAGTTTGGTTAGCAATGCATTGTACAAGATCTATTGGTGTAGTCATTCTAGACCAGTTCCAGTATTTGGCTCACATCTAATGGGCATGATTAAGGATCTTGATACAAACAACTTGTTGTGTTATCAACTCTGTAAAGAAGAAAAGAATTACAGATTGGAATCAATTCAATGAATAATTACAAAAGAAAATGGATAAGTTGTGTTAGTACATATAAATCTAATTCTATTTGAAATAAAAAGTGCAAATATTTTAAAAAAGGAATAAAAATACTTAACTTGATTTGAGCATTTCAAACAAATACTTTCCCTAAACATGGTAAAAGAGTTTGATTCTTTTGTTGAGGTAACTCCCATTGCCAACACCTCTCAGTACAGTCTGTTTAGATCTGTCAAAAAATTCACACATATTTAGAAGAAGCTAATTTATGTTCTTAAATAATTAAACTTTAAAGTATTTTTTAAAATAAAAAAAATACTTAGCATTTATTTATGAAGACAATCTCTGGACAGTCTTTTAAATTGGGAAACCTCTGAGATGGCAAGTTTGGTAAGCAATGCATTGTACAAGATCTATTGGTGTAATCATTCTAGGCCAGTTCACGTATTTGGCTCACTTCTAATGGGCATGTTTATGATACTTGACACAAACAACTTGTTGTGCTTTCAAATCTGTAAAGGAGAAAAAAAATACACATTAGAATCAATTCAATTAATATTTACAAAACAAAATGGATTAGTTGTGTTTGTACATTTAAATCTAATTCTTTTTAAAATAAAAAGTACAAATATTTTTAAAAAGTAATAAAAATACTCAACTTGAATTGAGCATTTTCAACTAAAATAATTTCCATAAACATGGTAAAAGAGTTTGATTCTTTTGTTGAGGTAACTCCCATTGCCAACACCTCTCAGTACAGTCTGTTTAGATCTGATATAAAATTCACACATATTAAGAAGAAGCTAATTTATGTTCTTAAATAATAAAACTTTAAAATGTTTTTTAAATTTAAAAAAAAATACTTAGCATTTATTTATGAAGACAATCTCTGGACAGTCTATTAAATTGGGGAACCTCTGAGATGGCAAGTTAGGTTAGCAATGCATTGTACAAGATCTATTGGTGTAGTCTTTCTAGACCAGTTCAAGTATTTGGCTCACTTCTAATGGGCATGATTATGGATCTTGATACAAACAACTTGTTGTGCTATCAACGCTGTAAATGAGAAAAGAATTACAGATTAGAATCAATTCAATTAATTATTACAAAACAAAATGGATTAGTTGTGTTAATACATATTAAATAGATTCTTTTTAAAATAAAAGTACAAATATTTTAAAAAAGGAATAAAAATACTTAACATGAAATGAGGATTTTCAACTAAAATACTTTCCCTAAACATGGTAAAAGAAAGTGATTCTTTTGTTGAGGTAACTCTCATTGCCAACACCTCTCAGAAAAGTCTGTTTAGATCTGTCAAAAAATTCACACATATTTAGAAGAAGCTAATTTATGTTCTTAAATAATTAAACTTTAAAATGTTTTTTAAAATAAAAAAAAAATACTTAGCATTTATTTGTGAAGACAATCTCTGGACAGTCTATTAAATTGGGGAACCTCTGAGATGGCAAGTTTGGTTAGCAATGCATTGTACAAGATCTATTGGTGTAGTCATTCTAGACCAGTTCCAGTATTTGGCTCACATCTAATGGGCATGATTAAGGATCTTGATACAAACAACTTGTTGTGTTATCAACTCTGTAAAGAAGAAAAGAATTACAGATTGGAATCAATTCAATGAATAATTACAAAAGAAAATGGATTAGTTGTGTTAGTACATAAAAATCTAATTCTATTTAAAATAAAAAGTACAAATATTTTAAAAAAGGAATAAAAATACTGAACTTGAATTGAGCATTTTAAACTAAAATACTTTTCCTAAACCCGGTAAAAGAAATTGATTCTTTTGTTGAGGTAACTCCCATTTCCAACACCTCTCAGTAAAGTCTGCTTAGATCTGTCAAAAAATTCACACATATTTAGAAGAAACTAATTTATGTTCTTAAATAATTAAACTTTTAAATGTTTTTTAAAATAAAAAAAAATACTTAGCATTTATTTGTGAAGACAATCTCTGGACAGTCTATTAAATTGGGGAACCTCTGAGATGGCAAGTTTGGTAAGCAATGCATTGTACAAGATCTATTGGTGTAGTCATTCTAGACCAGTTCAAGTATGTGGCTCACTTCTAATGGATCTTGATACAAACAACTTGTTGTGCTATCAACTCTGTAAAAGAGAAAATAATTACAGATTAGAATCAATTCAATGAATAATTACAAAACAAAATGGATTAATTGTGTCATTACATATAAATCTAGTTCTATTTAAAATAAAAAAGTACAAATATTTTAAAAAAGGAATAAAAATACTAAAATTGAATTGAGCATTTTAAACTAAAATACTTTCCCTAAACATGGTAGAAGAAATTGATTCTTTTAATGAGGTAACTCCCATTGCCAACACCTCTCAGTACAGTCTGTTTAGATCTGTCGAAAAATTCACACATATTTAGAAGAAACTAATTTTTGTTCTTAAATAATTGTATTGTTTTCTTTCTCCACATTTAGCTGGTGATTAAACAATAGAATTCAAAATCAGTCTAGCATTTCTTGAACGTGTTGTCAGTGCATTGGAACAAATTATCATAAACACAATGTCAGGTTACCTCCCCATATTAACTTCTAAATACTGCAATCATTTATGGCTGGAATTAAAGTTAGAAAAAAAATCCCTCTAGAATACCTTGAATGTGCTATCAATCCATTGAACAAATAAGCATAAACACAATGAAAGGCTACCTCTTCAAAAAAACTTTTCAATACTGCAAACATTTATGGAATGAATTAAGTTTAATCACCAGCTGAATGTTAGGTCCATTTCTTCTATATTTGCATTTGATTAAAAATGTTTTTTTTATAATTTAAGATAGTCACTTTACTATAGTACTTATGTCTATTTATTTATTCGGTCCGAACACGTTTCTCTAAATAGCAATCGGTTTAATAATGAAGAATAAATTAAAATTAAAACTTACTTGTTTAAAATGTTTTAATTATTTTATTGTAATCCATTTCAGTAGCCAACTATATTGATACATTTTGGAGAAGAAAACATATTTTCACCACTGTAATGCACCAATGTCTCAAGTGAAATGACTGCTGTGTGAATGAAAGCTCACCTATCAAGAAAATATAAGCAACACAAATGACCACGCCAGGCACTGTTGATCAGCGCACCGTCTGGAGGAGTGGACATCCAACTGTGTGTGTGTGTATGTTACGTGTTTTTTTTTAACACTGTAACAGCACACCCGACACATTTTTGTTTCCACATATCGCTATGGTCAAAACCGCGTGTGAATATTGAATGTGTAAAAATAGTCTGGTATCACACACACACACATTGTCAAAACTACGTGTTAAACATTGCATATGAGAGAAAGGCTGGGTCACACACACACACACAAACATACACACACACCGAAATAAAATAACTCACCAATTGACCGTTATCCCGTTTTAACAAATAATAACAATGTCGTATGCAGTGGCGGTTTTTAAATATGGCTAGAAATCCTATTATAGGATAACTGCCTCAGACACCCATTTGTGTGTGTGTGGGGGTGGGAACCGTGTTTAGAGATTATGTGATTGAGTATATATGAATGTGATACACTTATGGCCCTAGATAATCGTCCGATGGCCCACATGACAATCGCCATATGGCCCACATGATAATCGCCCTATGGCCCACATGATAATTGCCCTATGACCCACATGATAATCGCCTTATGGCCCACATGATAATTGCTCAATGGCGCAATGATATTCGCCCTATGGCCCATATGATGATTGTATTATGGCCCAAATGATAATCGCCATATTGCCCACATGATAATCGCCCTATGGCCCACATGATAATCGTCCTATGGCCCACATGATAATTGCCCAATGGCGCAATGATAATTGCTCTATGGTCCACATGATAATCGCCCGATGGTCCACATGATAATTGCCTAATGGCGCACATGATATTCGCCCTATGACCTACATGATAATAGCATTATGGCCCACATGATAATCGCCAAATCGCCCACATGATAATCACCCTATGGCCCACATGATAATCGCACTATGGGCCACATGATAATCGCCCTATGGCCCACATGATAATCGCCCTATGGCCCACATGATAATCGCCCTATGGCCCACATGATAATCGCCCTACGGTCCACATGATAATCGCCTTATTGTCCACATGATAATCGCCCTATTGTCCACATGATAATCGCACTTTGGCCCACATAATAATCGCACTATGGCCCACATGATAATCGCCCTATGGCCCACATGATAATCGCCCTATGGCCCACATGATAATTGCCCTATTGTCCACATGATAATTGCCCAATGGCGCACTTGATATTCGCCCTATGGCCCACATGATAATTGCATTATGGCCCACATGATAATCGCCATATCACCCACATGATAATCGCCTTATGGCCCACATGATAATTGCCCAATGGGGCACATGATATTCGCCATATCGCCCACATGATAATTACATTATGGCCCACATGATACTCGCCATATGACCCACATGATAATCGCCCTATGGGTCACATGATAATTGCTAATGGCGCACATGATATTTGCCAAATGGCCAACATGATAATTGCATAATGATGAGGTTTTTATGGTGATCCTCTTTCATCACCACCATAACCAAAAGTCATGGAGGCACCACCGGAAATGTAACGGGAAGTTTAACCAATGACTTGAAAATCCATTGGCACTCACCGGAGATTGAATCCTTGACTCTCAGGCAGACAATTAGGCGCTTTACCACACTACCAACTGCGAGATTAAAAAAATAGTCAAGCTTTGCCAGTGGTCAGCAACCAGCAGCTCGCAAGACGCATGGGGCTCTTTCGATGTCAATTTGCGACACTTTCGATGTCAAATTGCGGTCTTCCACTTCAATGCGCAAATAATTATAATGATATTATTTTACATTCCTAATCAAATACCACAATATGGAAAGAATAATTTGAGTGGCTTTTTTTAAAAACTGAGGAAATTGTAAATTATAACTTTTGGCTCTTACATGTCCAGTGGCGGATCCAGAAAATTGGAATAGTGGGGGGGGGCGTGGCATTGTAAAAACGTTATATTTCGAGCAGCAGCAGAGAAAAAGGGTCTAGACATTAGGGGGGTCGGAGCCATAAGGGGGCCTAAGCCAATGCATGTCAAAAGGTTGCCGACCCCTGGGCTATGCTAACAACATTTGGTCTCTCGTAATAACGCACCACACATATTCTCACCTAAGAGCTGTGTATGTCACATTGATTCAGTCTTCGCCTCTGTAAATAAAAACATACTTATTTACATATATTTCAAAAGGTTTTTTTCTTACTGTTTTTGTTCCGTCTCAACCAAGCTCCCCCCACACACACACATCATCTCCATTTTGTGTAATAAAGTTCCCTTTAGCCACAGTAGGCCAACTGTGCAGATGAAATGTAGAATTCATATGTTTATATAACCAATACATAAATAAAGGGTTGTGAGGTTAGCACAATGCCCAGGCGTATTCAATTCCCCCAACTAAGGGCTTTACAGAGAATGATATCTGTCCGTGATAAAAAAAAAACATAGATATAACGGGAGACAATAGTAATGCAGAAAATGCATGTTGGTGTTTAGCACTGTTTGAAACATTTAATGATAGCATTGATTAATATTGTTGATACGCAATACTTTAAAAAAAAATATCCTTTCAGTACAAGATGGATTATTTGTAAGTAAAATACTTAAAAGACAAAAAAAATTAACCTTTGATACACGTTGATATTCTAATTTTTTTAACACATTATTTCTTCGGTGACTTTTGAAATCTTGTCACTTTAATAAATACAATATATTGAAAGTTAATGAATGCCTTTAATCTTTATTGTCAAACTATGCACATTTCTAATAAATAAAATAAGATGTATCTATTTAAATCAAGATTTTGAAATTTTACTTTTTTAAATTTCCTAATTTAAACATTATCAGCTGTACTACATCGGAATAGATTTAAAAGGAAGTTTGTAATTTACTGTTTTACGTTTCCATTATCAGATTTGATGCACACTCATTTACTGGATGAGTTTCGCTATTCACTGGCTCGGCCTTAATAACGATGCCATTGTGGCCCCTAGAACTTCTAATGTTGACGTGTATTATTGATCTTTCAGTGGGGAGTACATATATACTCATTAATTTGCGCCCATTACTGGGATAAAGAGTATATAAATAATATATATAAAAGCGATTTGGATTCTGCGTTAAATCGAAAGTAAAGAATTAATACAACATTATTCCAGTTTAAAATACAATCGTGAAAAAATCCGATCTGCTCGAACCCAAAAAATAACATAGCCTACCGATTAAGCCTATGTAGATATAACTCTATGCAAATGTTTTGCAGAGTACAGCTAGTTATGCAGAATACGCATCGGTTTTTTGAAAAAAGAAAAAAAAAACATTCAACGAAAAAGTGTTCTACCATTGACTAAGAAATGTCATCATTTGTGTTATTGGCTTTCTAATAATGTAGCACCGAAATGTTTAACACAAAAGCTAAATTATCTCACCGGTGGGTGCTCACAAAGAACAAAAATGGCGGAGTATTAGGAAATATCAATTTAAATTTAAGATGTTTATATTTTGTGATAACTATTGTTTAGATAATAAAAAAAAAGTCTTGATTTTCTTTTTTTTTTCTGATTGTACAGAACCTGGCATAACATTAGACAAACATTTCGTCATGGCTGTGCCTAAACTAAACAATATCTGGGACGAATACACCAAAATGCCGAAAATATTTTTGACATATTCACCAACTCACCACGAGCCATACAGGTCAGCAACACAGAACAGAGTCGTCAGGGGCGGAAAGAGGAGTAGCTAGGGAGGGGGATCCAAATTCGAAAGTCCCCCTTAGCCCTAGCGTTAAAGAGGGCCCAAAACTTTTTTTTACATTAAACACTAAGTACATTATCTCATGTCATGATGTCGAATATCAAAATGTAAGGGCCCTCCAAAGAGGACAAGCCTCTCCGGGTCACCAAATCCTCTGGTACGGATTTAACGTGGGGGTGTGGTCGTGCTATCGGGCGTTTGCCCTGACCGGTTCTGGTAAGGGGGCGCCTAACTCTACCGACTCAGTAACAGTAATGTAGAAAGGTTGCTGCGGGTTGAATGGCAGCACAGGGCGCCGAACTAAGAAGGGGTGCCAAAAAGAGCGCTGTTAGTGTTTTCACACAGTGCGCTGCAATAGTTAGCAACGGCTATAGTACGAACTTCAAACTTGCATCGTTATTTTTAATACATTTTCTAAATAGATATGGGGGCCCTAACCGACCCAACTCCGCCTCTGAGAATCGTATTTGTGTGAAAAATGTATGTATACGTTAATAAACTAAACGAAACTAAGTATAATCAATATGCCTAAAGTACATATAAGTAAAGCTACATTAAAAGTATTCGAAGATACATGACTTTGCGAAGATATGTAAGTGTGTGAGTCAATATTTTTGACATTGCAGGGGCACTCTTCCTCCCTACCCTTCCAATAAGGCACATCTTCTTCAAATGGAGGGATACACTAACATTATCTTTTGTGGAGAGAGTGTGTTCCCCATGTCACTATGGAAATATCGTAATAATATATGGCTTTCTATCTCAAAACTCAAACTGGTATTACATTCAAGCCTCATTCATCAACTGAATGTTGTGTTTCTTCTCTGTATAATGCATCCTGCGTAAATTATGACATATAGAACTTATTGACCTGCGTCCGCTAGTGAACTGTGTAACCAGAGTATTGGCCAGTGGTCTCTATCAGGGGAATCACCTAGTTTAGTAAACATGATGTGTTATGTGGCCATGGGCGTATTCGTGCTATAGTACCCAAGCTATATTTAATTATTGCACAACATTTCTGGTAAATCGTCTTGCTCCAGTGGATACTAATACAGTTTTGTATTCGGCTATATTTACTAAGCTATGTTTACATATTCTACAATATTTCTGGTCAATAATTTTCCTCCATTGGATGCTACGACAGTTTTGTATTGGGCTAATTTTACTAAGCTTTGTTTACATTTTACATAACCTTACTGGTCAGTTGTATTACTCCAATAGACGCTACTTCAGTTTTGTATAGGGCTATGTCGGCTAAGCTATGTTTACATATTGTACAACGTTTCTGGTCAATCGTCATGCTCCAGAGGATTCTACTACAGTTTTGTTTTTGGCTATGTTGGCTAAGCTAGGTTTACATTTTGTACAACTTAACTGGTCAATCGTCTTGCTCCAGTGGACGCTACTACAGTTTTTTTTCGCTATGTTTACTAATATTGTTATTATTACCTTAACTGTACTAACAACATTTATAAATTTATAGATTACATAGGTTTCCCCTAGTTAACTGTACAAACAACATTTATAAATGTGTATATATATATATATATATATATATATATATATATATATATATATATTACATTGGTTTACCCTAGTTAAATGTATAAAAGCAACAATAATAAATGTATAGATTACATTGGTTTCTCTTAGTTAACTGTTTAAAACAACCACAATAAAAGTATAGATTACATTGGTTTCTCTTAGTTAACTGTAAAAAACAACAACAGATTGGGCAAGGGCATTTTAAAGACAGGCGCAACGGGTGCGCGCCTAGAGCCCCAATATTTTTCGGAGCCCCACAGAGCCCAATTTTAAACCTTATGATATACCTCTCTTTATTAAAAGGGCCAATATTTTCTTCTGCTTCCGGGGCCTCAACAAACAATAACCCGCCGCTATATGGAGGACATGATAACTCGTGGTTAGGAAATAATTTGAATATGATGCCTAAAACTATATTCCTAGTTCTACTACATCGGACATAAATTTGCAACTGTTGGTTTTATTAGTGGGGACGGATGGTTGTGCGTTAAAGCGCTCGACTGTAGATCTGAGGGTATCTGGTTCGATCTCCGGTGAGGACCGATGGTAATTTCTGGTCATTGCTTTAGACCCTTTTATAATCTCCCGAAGTGCCTCCATGGTCATTGCACTATAGGGGATTGTGGGAATGAAAGAAGGGCACCATAAAGTCATTCCATTAGTTGTTTTTTAGGATTTAAGAGATTCCATCTCATCCTTACAGGGATGTCACACACACCTATGGTGTGGACTATGTGATATTTTAGTCAGGCTTTGGATGGGGATGATAGAATGGTGCCATAACAAAGGTTGCAGTTTGGAGTGTATCATTACTAAAGTTAAACTCATATTAACTGCCCCACATACTTCAAAGAATTTGAGTTAAATACGTAAACAAGTCAATCTCTGGTGGTGTCATTAAGTAAATGTTCCAGTATAGTAAACATTGTGGTAAACAATTGTGTTTTCTATAAGTCCACTAGTAAAATATGTAAGCAACGCCTTGGCTTCTGACTCGGGGGAATCACCTAGCTTAGTTAAATTGACCGTACTGACCTTTGTCCACTGGTGAAATATGTAAACATTGGTTACAGGTTTTTGTCAGGGGAAGTACCTAGCTTAGTAAACAGTAGCGTTGATTGGTCTACTGCCTGTACTACCAGGTGACTTTTTGTATACAAAGCTTGGTCAATACTTTTATCAGGGGGTTTCCCTAGTCCTAACAACATGGTTCTGTAAACAGGTATAATGTCCACTCGAACAAATGTATATGTACCAGTAATGGTTATTTAAATATTTCCTAAGATAAAAGAAAGAAAGAAAACGTTAATTATCAATAACTACTTTTTCTACCTGTATGTTTCATTATCGAAATGTATAAGAATTAAATTATCCTCTATCATTTAGTGGTTTATATGGTACAGCGGACGACCTTTCTTAAAGGTAAGCGTTGTTTTCTATAATAACATTTTAAGATGATTCAAATTGTTTTAAATCTTAATTTTAATAATCTTTTGATTAATCAATATGTAATAAAATTTGATCAATCATATTAGTCATTCTCGATTTTTCTTACTTTCAGAATTTTTTTTTATGTAAATTGTTTCATTTTATTTATAATTATATATATATATATATATATATCCAGCTCTAGTACTATTAAATAAATGTAATATTGGTTAGAATTATGTCCCAGTAACAAAACAGCCACTTTTATTTCTTTTAATTTAAGAATGAACTTGGATGTCTCCCTGGCAAGCAGTGAGTGTCAACAGAAGACGTCATTAAATAAAGTACACTCGATTATAGTAAAACATCTGTGGAACTTAATGATTCAACATTTACCAAGTTTTCTTTTAACATGTTACTGTATCACTGTTTTATTTTTTTATTTCGTTTTCAATTTGTTTTCCAATGGTGAAGATATCATATCTCTAGCTGTAACCAGAATGAATTCTCCTTAAGGTGGTATTCGTGCAGAACCTAGAAATTTGTGGGCCGGGGGGGGGGGCTTTTCTTCTTTGGGGGCCCCTTTATTTCGACATTAGACATTATGACATGAGAAAATGTACTTAGTTAGGTGAGAACACCTAAAATTGGTGCCCGGGTGAACTTTCGAACTTAAACCCTACGTCTTTATTATTATTATTATACAGCGACCTATTGACAGTTATTTTATCCTAATTATTGGCCAATATATCATGATGATCAGTTGTATGATTCTAATCTATTTATTTCACTTGCTGTTGTTTAATTGAACTTGTTTATACCAGTTTGGTTTGTTTTCTTCACAACTTTAATTTTAAATTATCTTATTTTAATTCTTAAATATTTGAATCAAATATTTTATGAAGTCGATAAACAAATATTATTTATTTTTATATATTTTATTCAATATATTTAATTACTTAGTTTTCTAATATTGAAATACATACATAGTTCATTTACCAAACATGTTCACTATAGGTTGGAATAATGAAATTAATGTATTGAGTAATTCATCACAATTGTTCCAAGAATAAATTAAATTAATGAAATAGTGCAATATAATTTTATCAATGTTTTAGTGTAAGTTTCGTGATTTTCTAGATATTTTCCTCAGATTTTGTTTTGCTTAAGTTCTTATCTAGTGTGGCAAGCTAAACAATTTATAAGAAAAATGTATGGACAATTTTAATATATGAACTATCACCATAAAATAAAATGTCTTGTTATGTTAGGGATATAAATGTTAAGTTCCATTAAACCCCTAAATGTTCACCGGGGCAAGATGAAGTGTAGAATTCATCTGTTTTTATAACCTCGGCAGATGAAGTGTAGAATTCTTCTGTTTTTATAACCTCGGCAGATGAAGTGTAGAATTCATCTGTTTTTATAACCTCGGCAGATGAAGTGTAGAATTCATCTGTTTCTGTAACCTCGGCAGATGAAGTGTAGAATTCATCTGTTTTTATAACCTCGGCAGATGAAGTGTAGAATTCATCTGTTTCTGTAACCTCGGCAGATGAAGTGTAGAATTCATCTGTTTCTGTAACCTCGGCAGATGAACTGTAGAATTCATCTGTTTCTGTAACCTCGGCAGGTGAAGTGTAGAATTCATCTGTTTCTGTAACCTTGGCAGATGAAGTGTATAATTCATCTGTTTCTGTAACCTCGGCAGATGAAGTGTATAATTCATCTGTTTCTGTAACCTCGGCAGATGAAGTGTAGAATTCATCTGTTTCTGTAACCTCGGCTGATGAAGTGTATAATTCATCTGTTTTATAACCTCGGCAGATGAAGTGTAGAATGCAGTGAATGGAGGCCTTACGTAAACACAAAATTTTCTTCTCCATAACGTTTCCAACCATGGTTGATGTTGTAATGGAGAATACATTGTTCGGTAAAGAAAACTTGTAAACAAAAGAGTATGTCATAAGTTTTATGAAGGCGAAACAAGTCACCAGGAGTTATGTCCCTAGAAGTAGGACATGTTTTTTATCAACAGAAAAAATTAAAAAAATATATTTATTTAACAAATGAAACCCAAATACATCAAAGGCGTTGTGTTAAACATGTAAACAAATCATCAGCTGGTTGTGTCATTAAGTGGATGTACCAGGCATAGTAAACAATTGTGTTACTGTTTACTCCACTGGTGAAATATGTAAACAAAACAGTAACTCCTGGTCTCAGGGGAAGCACCTAGCTTAGTAAATATGACCTTAGTGACCTGTGTCCACCGGTGAAATATGTTGACAGTGCATTGGCTAGTGGTCTTCTTAGGGGGAATTACCTACTTTAGTAAACATGTGTTATTTGATTATCACTAGTTCCAAGCAAACCTTAGTTCAGTCGACGTAGTCAAGGGGAATGACATAGCTTAGTAAACAGTCCTATTAACTGGTCAACTGCATTTACTACCAGGTGACGATTTCAAACAAAGATTACTCAAGCCTATATTATAATATAATTACCTGACCCTTGCTACATTAGTCAATGAACAGGTAAAAAGATCACTCGAACAAAAATATATGTACCTGAAATGGAAACTAAAATAACACAAATGTGGAACACAAATCGATGAAGTAGTCTATCACAATCCATTACCCAGGTACCGGTCATTTTATTTATGTATGTATGTTACACATTTAGGGAAACTAATTACAATTTTTGTTTAATTCCATTGCATCTGTCCAGAGATATATTGTTTTAGAACATGCATTAATAAAAAAAAAGTAAAGTTCCCTTAGCCCTTAGGGCAGATGGAGTGTAGAATTCATCTGTTTCTATAACCTCGGTATATAAAGGGATTGTGTGGTTAGCACAACGCCCAGCCGCCTTTACTTTCCCAAATTAAAGTCAGATACCCATTTAAAGCTGGGTGGACTTATGGGACGACTTAGAAACAAATTTCACCTGGGAAAATTC
The DNA here is from genome assembly GCA_021962125.1 of Bulinus truncatus. Taxonomy (NCBI): domain Eukaryota; kingdom Metazoa; phylum Mollusca; class Gastropoda; family Planorbidae; genus Bulinus; species Bulinus truncatus. Next base: position 10,757,510 of record JAGDYQ010000004.1, on the reverse strand, counting down.
ACATGGTCCTCACCGAGGATCTAACCCCGAACTCTTAGGTCGACAGTCGAGTATCTACACCACTCGGCCATCCGTCCCACTAGTTTGATAGTAGGATGACATTTTTATTAATAATAACATGTGGATTCTCATATGTAAATATCATTATATATTGGAACACAAGTGGGATATGACATTTGTGGAAAAATGAGGGCTGAAATTGAGCTTCATTGTGATAAACACTATAAAGAGGAAAAAAAAAATAAATACACATTGTAAGAATTGGCGGTGGTATAGCTAGTACATGAGAATAACTAAACAAAAAGGAACATACGCGCAATGACTTACTAATTCCAGCAATATTGTTGGGCCCCTGACTATTTCCAATCAGTGAAACTCCTCTGATCAAATGCACCAACTTTTCATTAATCAATGGTATATCAAGTGTCACATGTGAATTGTCGTTAAATCAAAAAAATCAAAAAAAAAAAAAATGACAAATGGCAGTTAAATAGATTGAATATAAATTACGAATTCTTTACTGTGTGTTTGTGGAGCGATTAAAATGATGACGCGATCCAGTGGAGCTCAAAAAGTGATGACGTAATTTGACTAGCATCGCCCACTCATTGCCGGCCGCCTGCCTGATGGCGTATTTATGTGCAAGCGATGCAGTAAATGGAGTTGTTTAGTGTATACGTCATTTTTGGTTTAAGACGTTTATGTAGCTTTTTAGGCTATGTAGTGCTACCGAAATACCAACCGAGAGAAAAAAAAAATATTATAGGCCGATGAACTCGTCGAAACGAATGGCTAGATTATATTAAGGGGTCGCTCTGTACACTTAATACGGGGGGAGGGGGTGAAAAGAGATCGAGGATGCACAGTGTGGGTATTAAAAGCCAATATAAGTAATTGATTTCAGTTAGAGTTGAACCCATACCACTAGGTGACTATCTGGCTAGCAATCTCACCACCCTTATGAAAGTATAAAAAAGATATCTTACTGCTGTCAATTGACAAGGTATCTCATGTTTAAGATAATCACTCTAGTTTAATCTATAGGGTGCTGGCAGGACGGTAGGTGGGGAGTGGACAAACCCCTGAATAATACTTCAGACTGTTTTATTTGATCTATAGATGTATTTATTACAGAGATGTCATGTCGATCAAAGCACAGCTTGGGAAATATTTACACAAGACGTGAGTTTATAACTGGGATGACAACAATAAATGGGACGCAGTAAATAGTAATTAAACAGGTGAGATATGTATTTATTGCTACACCTGTTATTGTATTATCCTCATCTCTTTGAACTTTCCTTACAGCAGAGTTTTGTTTTTTCTGTATCTGATATCATCAACATGTAATTGGTATGACCAACACAAGCTGGTATCACCAACACAGATGGTATTACCAATACACAGCTGGTATCAACAACACACAACTGGTATCACCAACACACAGCTGGTATCACCAACACACAGATGGTATCACACGCACACAAGTGGTATCATCAAGGTTGTAAATGATAATATCAACATATAGCTGGTAATGTGTTGTTGCTGGTATCACAAACATGAAGGTGCTATCAAAAGTCATGACACCATTAGTTTATTACTGGTGTGTCACCCAAATATCTCATTATGTAACTCAGCAAACATTTGTATTTGCAGTATTTGTAATTTACAAAGTCTTCTTAATATTTAATTAGTGGGTTAAGGAGATTTAATTTTGTAGGCCTATATCTGTAGAGTGTTTCTCTGTATGTGTAAAGTGTTTCTCTGTATGTGTATGTGCTTCTTTGTATGTGTAAAGTGTTTATCTGTATGTGTAGAGTGTTTGTATGTGTATAGTGTTTGTTTGTTAATTTATTTATATATCTGTATACGTGTGTGTGAATGCCACTATTTAAATGCTACTATGTTCCGTACGAGGCCATGGGTTTATTGAGTATTCATAAATGCTGAGACACGGTGTGTTGTTTGTTGTATTCATGTGTCATTTGAGAATGTCTGTTTATTTGTAATGAATATATTATATGTGTCTTCTATTACACGTGTCTTTATAGTATCTGTTTACTTCAATCTTTGGAAATTATGTCTATGTTTTTGTATTTTTTTTTTATTTTGTGTTTCAAATAAGTGTGTCTAAGGTAAGTATGTCAGAGTTATGGGAGGATGGGGGGGAGGAGGGGGAGAGGTTGTGACGACTAGACTGTAAAAAGACAAGGGAGATAGCTGAGTATAACCTTCACTCCTGTGACAAGTAGAGGTGACTTCCCTTCACTGTCAATGATAAAGTACTGCTATCTATGAAAGTTCCCGTAAAGACTATCTTTTTTTTTTATTCCTTAGATCCTATAAATCACTTAGGCAATGTTTTTATTTCCCACCTATCATCCTCTCCATTTAATATAGTGCACTTACAATGTAAGGACCACGGGGGACATGGAGGGAACTTTTCCGTTATAAGAAAAATTCCCCTCGTTCTCACAAGAAATTTAACACGGAATCCTCACGTCTAAAGTCGAGCGCTCTACCGTACAATGTTAAGAACTATTTTACGTATATGTCCAATGAGACAGTATAAGTTTTTTCTTATACAAACAACATATTATCGTGTATTGTATCACAACATTTGACATAATTGATGATACTGAAAATAGTTGTACTGGTCCCTGCAATGATATTATTGTTGAGAGCAGCCTTATGAGTTAAGCTTCAGATTTGCTTACTTTAGTGTATCAAAGTTTGATGATGTCTAAGCTTTGACCTTTTTTTTCTGCCTTATTTACAAAGATATCGGCATTTGATCAAATGGAATAATGTCATATTGGCATGCTAAACAGTAGGGGCGCTTTAATATCCGCGATAGGTATGTTATGTGCAGTGATTTTCTTAAGATACAGCTCGAGATTGTGTCTCTGTGGAATTGTTCGAATGCTCATTAACGTGTGTTGTACAAAATTAAAATGTTAAAAAATATATTTTTACATGAATCACCAAAAGTAAGCTTCGCATTATTATTAGAAATTTACAAATTATCACTGGGAATACTTTTTGATTGATCAGTTTTACTATTAATTTAAATTGTACAAAAGTATGAATATGGCGGCTTTTTGAAATATTAATATAAATTGATGATTGCTTTGTGTGAATAGTGTGTCCACTGGTTAAATATGTAAAAAGTGAATAGGTAATTGGTGATGGCAATTAGGCTTCCACCCTGCCAATACGTACTTGTTAAAGTATATCAATCAAATGGAATCTAAAATTGTCGTCCTTAGATAATTATACTGAATATCGAAATTTAATGAAGGGAAATTTTCATTATCAAAAATTATATGTTCTACATGAATGTTTCATTATCAATAATTACTTGTCCTACCTGAATGTTTCATTATCAATAATTAATTATTCTACTTGTATATTTCATTATCAATAATTACTTGTCCTACCTGAATGTTTCATTATCAATAATTACATGTTATAAAGTGCTCGACTGTTGACCTGAGTGTCTCTGGTTCGATCCCCGTTGAGGACCAATGGACATTTTAGGTCATGGGTAAAGTCCCCTCTATATCTCCCGTGGTGCATCCACTGGCCTTTGAACTATCGACCATCGCGGGGATTAAAGAATGGCACCATAAAAACCTCCCCGTTAGTGGTTTATATGATCTAAAAGGTTTCATCTTATCCTTAAAGAGTCATCCAACCTTTGATAAAGGCTTTATATGACATGTGCAATATTCTCCATTTCTCTACCGTCATATTTTCTCTTCCTGAATTATGCCATTTCTCAAAGATATTTTAAACAATATAAAAAGCCCGTACCATTTACTTATTCATATTCTTTAATAGATAAACACACCTTCGTTACAGGCAGAGCATTTCTAAGTATATTGGTAAATTAAAAGATATAAACGTTTAATAGCCTATATAATCAGGAGTTAAACAACAAATACGTATTGCTTATATAGAATGAATTAGACAGAAATGTAAGGTCTTTACTTTTTAAGATGTTTATTGTTGTGACTCGATTTATGTTTAGGTAGCGTGTAGGTAAAGAAACACAACACAGACATAGTAAACTATAACCAATCCGAATGGTAATTGAAATTGTTTATTTACAAACATATATAGAATGAATAAATGAATGGTTCTTTAACCAGTAATGCATGTCTCTGTCTATACGTAATACTTGAAGTTCAATACTTTCTTATTTACTTTCTGTTCTGTACATCTTCTTTGTTTCTTCCGCCATCTTGAAAATGTTTCTTTTCTTCTCTGCCTCTTTTTTTCGTCTCTCTGTCTCGCTCACGGAAAACAATTGTTATATTTTTTTTTTCCTTTTCATCAAGAGTTGTATCATGACATTAATAAAAACCGAATATTTATAAATTACTAAACATTAAACTTTTTAAATGAAACATGGACCATCAGCAAACAAGCAGAAAACATGTTAAACACTTCATTATGGAAAATATTTAGCAAAATATATGGGCCAATTTAGGACAATAACGAGTGGAGAATTAGAACAACTTCAGAACTGCACGAACTATACGACGAACCAAATATAAAAGCTAAAATCAAAAGAATAGATTGAGGTTGGTAAAACACATAGAAAGAATGCAAAACCACAGAGGTCCAAAAGCAATATACGAGGCAACACCTAATGAAAAAAGCCTAAAGGCAGACCAAGAAGCACATTGCAGGAAGTAGAGAGAGACCTTAAAGCTATAGGAGTGAGAGAGTGGAGGAAGAAGACCATGGATCGTGAAAAGTGGAGAGTAGTAAGGCAGGCAAGGGCCCTAAATGGGCTGTAGAGAGTAGTTTGGCAGGCCAGGACCCTAAATTGACTGTTGAATAGTAGGGCATGTAAAGGGCACCAAATTAGCTATACAGAGTAGTATGGCAGGCCAGGACCCTAAATTGACTGTCGAATAGTAGGGCATGTAAAGAGCCCCAAATTAGCTATACAAAATAGTATGGCAGGACAGGTCCCTATATGGGCTGTAGATCCAAATAAAAAAAAATAAATAAAAAAATCATTTAAAAAAAAGAAATGATTCTAAAATCTAAAATTATAAATCTATAAATGTATTGGGTAGAGATAATCAACCATTAAAGTGCCTATTTTTATATTATGGTTTCATCTGGAGAATCCCCGTTATTATGTAGCAACCCGAAAAATATTGACCTCATTATGATGAATATGATAAGAGGAAGATTGAAGCCAGAGGATGAAACAACTATTCAGAGAAACTTTTCATACCTTAAAAGTTAATTGGAAGCCAGGGATCTATTGGATGATTTATTTACAAAGGCAGTGATTACCTTGGACGATAAAATTAGAATAAATGACTGTGAAAGCAAACTGAAACGAAATGATGATTTACTTGTGACATTGTTACATTCTGGACCAGGACCGTCTTTTAATTGTTTTCTCTCTTCTCTTGAAGTAAAATATCCTCATGTGTGTGAACTATTAAAAACAAAAGTTATAATATTAGAGTTTTTACAGTATGTTTACTTTTGATGAACGACATCAGTGAGAAAAATTTAATCGGGGAAATCCAGAAAAACCGATATATATATATATATATATATATATATATATATATATATATATATATATATATATATATATATATATATATATATATATAAGACATTATGCAATTGATGGGCAAAATGGTAGGAATAAAAACTTTTAAGTTTAGGATTCTTTCTTCAGTAATAAAAGAAATCATTAATATTTATGTATTTTCTAACGTCACAGCTATATATAAAAAGTAAAAGCTTTATTAAATTAAAACTTTATTCCGGCTATAATGAATAGCATAAAATATCTTCAAACATCATCTATAGCTGCAGTAAATGAACTGTGAATTGTAGAAACTGAACTGTCTGGAGTACACGGGGAATAATATTTATACTAAATCTGTTTAGGTTAAATTAGTACCTTTAAATAGTTTCTCATTTATATGTAAATCTGTGTTAGTATGTCGGGGAATATTATTTTAAATAAATGAATATGTCAGCAAGTTACCGCATACTACTGGCTTATCTAAAATCACTACATCTTAGGAACGTTAATATGTCGCTAACTCGCTATGCCGAGTATGCAGAATGCTGGAAAAAATCACAGCAAGGGCTACAGACAATTATAAAAGATGCATGTTCCAGAACTAATCAGAAGACAGAAAGACGTTTGAAGACTTTACTTTCATAAGAGTAAAAAATAGGAAGTGTCATACATTGGTGGGGGTTACACACTTTTCGGAAGAGTGGGTGGGTGGGGGAGCAACAAATAACTCCTATAGGGCGCCGCAATAGCTAGTTACGGCTCTGCCAGATAGTGTGGTGGTCAATACTGTCCAAACAAAACTCATTAAAAAAAAGGCCGTATACTATTATATAATATTTTTAGGGGGTGTAACAGCTCCTTATTTAGGCAAATATCAGTCAAATTAGATTTTGATTATTACAATAATAATGGCGGAATTTGAAGTTTATTAATTAACGTTATAATTTGAAGAATTTTTTTTTTATATTGTTTCTTTTATTTTTTAATACTTAACAATGTAGTATGTAATATTATAATATCCTTTTTTACGTTTTTAAAAAAAAAATAAAATAAAAACGTGCCAAATCGTAAAATTATTTGAGTTTATAGGTCTGCAAGTAAAATAAATAATAGCTTTCTGGCACTGTACATATGGTGTGTCAACTAATACTCTCATGACAGAATTTGATGAAAACGATGAGATGCAAAAACTAAAAGATGAAAGTGAATTTTGTTTAAAGTTTTATTTTACCTCTAAGTTTTCTTTCTCTTTACTTTCCTTATATTATTTTGAAATATAGATTGATAGAAATAGTAATAAAGATAAATCTACAGACAGATGGACAGACAGATAGAAGTTGACAGATAAATAGAAAAAATATTTCAACAGAGAGTGAATATACACTAACTTAATTTTGTTTTTCAGAAGAAAAGGATGAGATTATTGAACAATTAAACAATGAGAACTGTGAACTAAAATATAAACTCGGTATGTATATGTTTCTTTAATTTGATCAATTTTATGTAATATATAATGCTAAATTAATTGCTTTGTTTATAGAATCAATAAGGAAAGTTTTTTTAGTGCAACAAAGTTGTTTTAAGTGGATCTAAAAAGTGTTTTTTTTCATATAATTATATAAATATAAATAACAAAGTTTAATAGATAGATGATAGATAGATAGATAGATATACATATTAGATAGATGATAGAAAGTTAGTTAGATAGATAGATGATAGATAGTGTAAAGGATATTATTTATATGAACTGGTTTATAATGAGAAACTCAATTCCTGTTCCATGGTTCATATAGTTTATTAACAATACTATAAAATATAAACAGTAGAATAAATCTAATGTAAACTGAATTATCACAATGACTGATAATCTCCTTAACTCTATGAATTAATGCTTATTAACTTTCCAATAAACTCAACTGATTAACTAAACTCATATACTCTGAAACATTGAATATGCTGATTCACAAATTGACTGATGATAATCTAATTGATCTCCGAACTGAACTCGAATACTCTCTCTCTCTGACTTTAACTAACTCCCGTATCTTCCAAACATCCTCTTTATATAATTTGCTTGCATCATACTCGAACATTATACATCGCTCTCTCTCACCTTCTTAGACAATTCTATTTACAATAACCATAATATTTATACTGTCGAATTAACTAGAGTCTTGACCCCGCGACCTCAGGTTGACCTGGTTGGCCAAGCTCCAAACATACAAACACACCTGTGTGCGTAGTACACACAACTATACCATGACAGATAGAAAGGTAAAAAGATAGATTATAAAAAAGGTTGATAAATAGATAGATGATAATGAATATCATAAAATATTACAAAACATTATCAATAGCTGCAGTAATTAAACTGTGCAGAAAGGTAGATTGATGGAAAGAGAGATAGGTAGACAGATGATAGATAGAATGGTAGGTAGATAGATAGATAGGTAGATAGATAGATAGATAGACATTGACAGATATAAGTTTGAAAGTAGATAGATGTTGATTATTAAATACAACTTTCCATTTCAATTTTTTTATATATTTATTTATATCAATGTTAAATTCATTCATTTTAACAGCACAAAAAGATGTTACGATTGAAAATTTAAACCAAAAGCTGCGAGAATTAACAGCTGAACGAGGTTTGCTGATCTTTTCTATAATTTGACTTTAATAAACATTAAATAGTGTTTAAGTTGCAAAAATGTGTAGCTCTCTCCATGTTTAGAAAAACAGTTTTAGTTAGCTCTACTATTTTTGATTTTTTTTCTTTTTCTATAATTCAACTCACCTGTCTACCTCCCTACCTGTCCACGTCTTTCTTCCTACGCACACCACACTGGGGGTTCCTTAAGATAAGGATTGTCAGGGACTGAAGTTTAGTTCTCAGTACTCACGAAATATTTATTTCAGTAAACCGATTAAGTTAATTGTTGTCTAAATTTCTCATTAATTTTTCCACAAGACTAGGGTGTTTAACCTTTTGAAAAAATGTAAAAAATTAGTATGCAACGTTAGCTATTTAATTTTAGTACTTAGAAAGATACAGAGAGAGTAAGAGAGAGAGAGAGAGAGAGAGAGAGAGAGAGAGAGAGAGAGAGAGAGAGAGAGAGAGAGAAAGATTGATTGGTGGATTGATTTTGATAATAAAATGAAACATTCCAATACATTTTTATGAAATATATAAATGCAAATGTTAACTGCACAACATGATTTGAGGATATCGAATTTAAACAAACAGCTTAGAAAAGAAACACTTGTTTGTTCTGTTCTATAATTTGACTTTGATAAACTTAAATAATAATGTCTTACTCAATGTTCAATTTGCGAAAAATAAAAACGTGAGTTTATCTTTTATGTTTAATACAAGGATAGATTTTAAGAAAGAAATATTTCAATCAAACTAAATTTGTAGTATATAAATGTGAGAGATAGATACATAGATTAAAAAAAATGAAAAGACAAATTAATAATTGCTGCGCATATAGCCCTATTTTTTATTACTTTCACATACATTCTGAATAAAGTAAACTTTGATAGTCAATATGAAGTATATTTAAACACATTATTATCATGTTCAGACGCGTTGATGAATTGATAATATATGGAAAAAGTGGAATTTGCAATAAAAGCTCATTAGTGGCACCGAAATGTGTTCCATACTGATCATATGTCGGGGTAATGATAAGTACAGTTATGTAGCATATACTGATTAATGTCGCGTCATGTTGAGTGCATTTATGTAGCATACACAGATTAATGCCGGGTCATGTGAGTACAGTTATGTAGCATATACAGATTAATGTTCGGGTCATGTTGAGTACAGTTATGTAGCATACACAGATTAATGTCGTGTCATATTGAGTACAGTTATGTAGCATATACAGATTAATGTCGTGTCATGTTGAGTACAGTTATGTAGCATACACATATTAATATCGTGTCATGTTGAGTACAGTTATGTAGCATCACAGATTAAAGTCGGGTTATGTTGAGTACAGTTATGTAACATACACAGATTAATTACAAATGACATACCCTTCTCACAGCGTCTGAATGGACGAATCAATCCTTTCTTGCAGTCTTATAATATATGTGGGTTGACTGAGAGATAGATAGATGATTGGGTAAATAGATAGATTGCCAGATAAGATAATAGAAGAAAAATAAACAGAATGGCAGACAGGCGGACAGATAGATGGATAGAATATTAAATATAAAAATAGTAGCTGGATGTACATACCTACCTCAAATAAGAAAAAAATAATAACATATAAATGGCTATGTTTACTGGAATAAAAAAAATATAAATCCCCATTCCTATCGTATTAAATGTTATAATAAATATACTAACTTAATTTCTTTCATCAGAGCAAAAGGATACGATCAATAAACAACACATCAATAAGAACAGTGAACTGAATTATGAACTATGTAAGTATTATATGAACGATGCAATTTTAAATTAGCTGTTTGTATATATTAAAATGATAAAAAATGTTGTTTTATATAATTCTAAAAAAAGAAAAATAGATTCATAGATGGATAAATATATATATATATATATATATATATATATATATATATATATATATATATATATAGAGAGAGAGAGAGAGAGAGATAGATAGATAGATAGATAGATAGATAGATAGATAGATAGATAGATAGATAGATAGATAGATAGATAGATAGATAGATAGATAGATAGATAGATAGATAGATAGATAGATAGATAGATAGACAGATGGGTATTGACACTTAGAAATTAACAGATATAAGATGCATATTAGAGAGATGTTGATAATTAAATGCAACTTTCCAATTACAATTAATGTATTTATATTAATATAAATGCCAAATGCATTCAATTTAACAGCACAAAAAGATGTTACGATCAAACAAGTAACAGCCGAACGAGGTTTGGTGGTCTCTTTAAAAAAAATACTAATTCTTACGAACTCAATGTTTAAATATAAACTCTTAATTTACAATATAGATGGAATTGAACTAAAAATTGTATTCTTAAATTGTAATAATTAATGAAATATCTCAAAATTTTTTCATGATTTTTTATTAACCTTTTAAGGATATCTATTTATCAGTTCCTATTATAATCAAATTCATAACATTGACTGACAGGGCAGCTAGCGGGACTATGGATGACGTTCACTACTGGATAATAAAACCAATATGTAACCTCCACTGTAGAGTCTATGCAGGAGTCTAAAATTACTTTTTTCATTTATTATAGGCTCATTATTTTAAATTATCTTCAAATCTTCACTCAGATCACAAGAAACTTCGATGGTCGCGGTTTATTTATAAATATATTAATCCACAACACGAACAGTGAATAATATATATATATACATATCTATACAAAACAGAAATCTACAGCATAAATAGTCAATAACATCAACTAAATACACCTATCTCTATATAACATCTTAACTGCTTAAAGTAACACTCTAACTGTCCAGCTTCTATATTCACACTACATAGTATAACACTTTATATCCTTGTCTGTCTTAGCACTTATTGTCCCTTTTCTAACTACCTTTACCCCTGGTCAGCATTATCAATAGCCCTCAATTTTTTTCACCACTAGCACACATTTTATACTGAATAAAAAATCATAACATGTACTGACCAAAGATTTGAACATAGTTATGACAGATAGATAGATAGATAGATAGATAGATTAATAGATAGATAGACTGATATGCATTGACAGATAAACATTGACAAATATAAGATATAGTACATAGCTGTTGATAAGTAAGTTCACCATTCCAAATATATATTTTTATGCATGTTAGTTCCTTTTCACAGCACAAATAGAATTTAAGCTTAGTAATGTTACAGCTGAACGAGGTTTGTTGCTCTATTCTAAAATTTGTCTTTGATAAATATGCTGAAAGTTCACCAAATCGATAAATAACGGATTTTCACGCAACATTTTGAAGTTAAAGTCCGTTCACTTATTAAGTAGATCTACCACCCCCACCCTGTCACAATTAACATACACCCACACCCCAAGGTACGTGGACAAAAGCTCCAATTGTAATATAAAATGAAGATGTTTTGTTATATATCCCTTCGACAAGTGAACCTCCTGCTCCCTTCCCGGTCGATATAAAAAGAAAAAAAAATCATTCGCTAGTTTACATTATATATTGTAGTGTATTGGTGAAGGTACTGTAGTGTACTGGTGGAGGTACTGTAGTGTATTGGTAGAGGTACTGTAGTGTATTGGTGGAGGTACTGTAGTGTATTTGTATAGGTACTGTAGTGTATTTGTGGAGGTACTGTAGTGTATTTGTGGAGGTATTGTAGTGTATTTGTGGAGGTACTGTAGTGTATTGGTGAAGGTACTGTAGTGTACTGGTGGAGGTACTGTAGTGTATTGGTGGAGGTACTGTAGTGTATTGGTGAATATACTGTAGTGTACTGGTGGAGGTACTGTACTGTATTGGTGGAGGTACTGTAGTGTATTTGTGGAGGTACTGTAGTGTATTTGTATAGGTACTGTAGTGTATTTGTGGAGGTACTGTAGTGTATTTGTGGAGGTATTGTAGTGTATTTGTGGAGGTACTGTAGTGTATTGGTGAAGGTACTGTAGTGTACTGGTGGAGGTACTGTAGTGTATTGGTGGAGGTACTGTAGTGTATTGGTGAATATACTGTAGTGTACTGGTGGAGGTACTGTACTGTATTGGTGGAGGTACTGTAGTGTATTTGTGGAGGTACTGTAGTGTATTTGTATAGGTACTGTAGTGTATTTGTGGAGGTACTGTAGTGTATTTGTGGAGGTATTGTAGTGTATTTGTGGAGGTACTGTAGTGTATTGGTGAAGGTACTGTAGTGTACTGGTGGAGGTACTGTAGTGTATTGGTAGAGGTACTGTAGTGTATTGGTGGAGGTACTGTAGTGTATTGGTGAATATACTGTAGTGTACTGGTGGAGGTACTGTAGTGTATTGGTGGAGGTACTGTAGTGTATTTGTGGAGGTACTGTAGTGTATTTGTATAGGTACTGTAGTGTATTTGTGGAGGTACTGTAGTGTATTTGTGGAGGTATTGTAGTGTATTTGTGGAGGTACTGTAGTGTATTGGTGAAGGTACTGTAGTGTACTGGTGGAGGTACTGTAGTGTATTGGTGGAGGTACTGTAGTGTATTGGTGAATATACTGTAGTGTACTGGTGGAGGTACTATAGTGTATTGGTGGAGGTACTGTAGTGTATTTGTGAAGGTACTGTAGTGTATTGGTGGAGGTACTGTAGTGTACTGGTGGAGGTAAAAGAACGACAAGTTTTATGTCCATAAATTGGTCTCAATAACTAATTCAATAGAAATATATGCTAATGCTTAATAAATTTGTTATAATTCATAAAACCTCTTTCGTAAATTAAATTGACTTGTTTATAATGCCAATGTTATGCTTTGATATTATGACATAATAGTTTGAATACAAACAATTGAATATATTGTGTTGATTAAAATGTGCGTTAATTTGCGATTAAAATTTTTAATCATGCGTTAATTTCGATCATTTTTTTAATCGAACAGCAGCTCTAATATATATATATATATATATATATATATATATTTATATAAATGTATATGTTAGTTTTTCCCTGTATAGATGGGGTTTATATAACGTTTTTTGTGTATAAATTGAATGTATTATTGGACAAAAATAAACTTTTAAATTCGTATATTCTAGATGACGCTGTTTCTACACTTATGGAAAAATGCAACGAGAATAAACAATTACAGGCACGTCTGGGTAAGTAGATATTGATTGGGAAACAATTATTAACATCTTATGTAATATGTGCCTTTAGCTTTCAAATTAACCTTAAAAGAGTTATTGTTTCCAATGATAGAAATTATGATAAAAAGAAAAAAAAATCAAACTTTACTATATAGTAAATAATTATGTTGTTTACAAAGGAAAGTGTATAATGGCCTTATAACACGGTGTAAAAAAATTAAACAAGTAAATAATATCTAATAAGTCATGTTTTATTTCAATCAGTTATATATTAAAGTAAATTACTCGGAATAAAGTCAAAATCTCAAAGCAAAATAATCTTTACAAACATTTTCAATTTTTTTACTAACTGCACTATTCTTATAAAAAAAAACATAATAACTGCTATAAAAAATTCAACTAAATAACATTTCTAGTTTTAAACTAAGTAATCATACGATTGGCCTAAACTTAATTGTTTGAATTTGTTGTATATAGATCAAAGAATATTGAATTTATTGTAAATGTTAAATCTAATTATACTTGTTTTTTTTTATTTTATTTCAGCCAATTACCAAAAAGAAGTAAGTAAATTTAGTTTATGTAATAGTTAAGATTAAGGAATAATTTACGTGTTTTAGTAACAATCTATTAATACTCCTTTTACACATATTTTTCTTTTATTTCAATAAAAATAAGTGAATACGCTAACTAATATAAGTGATTTTAATTAACAGATGTTGAGACAGTTCTATAAACAATCCATAATAATTTTTGGAGCTTGTATACTTTTATTTAATTAAGTTTTTTTGTTATATTAATCTGTGACATTTTTTAGAATATTTTATATTTTGAGGTTATTTATTTTTATGTACTTTGCTCAAACCTGCAATTCTGGATAAAAAAATAATATTCTTTTATCCTATTGATTAAAAGTAATGTATAAAGTTAACAGTTTATATTACTTCACCTTAGATATCAATAAATTATATTGCTAACCATAATAATGTCTTATTAACTAAATCTTAACTCCGGGAAAGGAATTGAGTTATTCTCCTATGGACGCTATAAATATAACAACTGGAATTTTTTTAACAAACCCCAAAAAACAAGTGTAGCAGATGTGTTGACAAATCGATAAAATAATTCTAATCTACGTTAACTGCATTTAATTATAAAATCTAATTAAGGGAAACATATTATTGAAATGTACTTTCTCAAAGTGATTAGAAGTTAAAGTACGAGATGACAATATAAATAATTTATTTAAATTTATAATATTATTTGATTGAAAACTATTTAATTGAAAAAGAAAACAGTCAAGTTTAGTAAAACACTTAATTTCATCAAATCTGACACGGGAAAGATTTTATTAATTTTAAAGCATGTCTTTTTTTTAAATTTAGTTCATTCCCTTTAGTGATGCCAGTACTGCAGCTAGAAATTCTGGGGCCCCTAAAAAGCTATGAAAATGTGAGCCCATATTGGTCCCATTACTCTCAATTTTGCACCAAAATAAATAAATGGAAAAAAAATTAGAAATCGACAGGTAATACTCGTTCACAGTCACCTTGACCTATTGAGAAGTTCAAGACTAACTACAGCCTTGATGACGTAATCATATCACTGTGCGAAATTAAATACATAATAAGATAAACTTCACTGTGCCCAGTGACTGATTTTCAATTGTACTGCCGCAATATTTATTAAATACACATTGCTACAAGTTATTTTGTTATAACATGCTCTGTGTACAAAATCTTGTTATAATAAATATATTTAGACATCAACCGTGAATTGAATAAATCATGGATACAAATGTTCATGGTTATAATTTTTTAATTAACAAACATAGCACACCTAATTTTATGGTGGTCAGTTGAACCTTTCCCCCCCCCCCTCCCAATCCAAAAACTATTATATTATGTTGACAGCACGGTTAGACACTTTTATTAAGACACACTGAAACTCATTTGGCATATAATTAAAATTGAACAAAAATGTAAAAATATACTTTCAATTGTTAATGCGTTGTTTTTTAAGTCGTAAATAGTATCTAAGACAGCAACAATAGGCGAAAAGTTTTTTCTATTTTTTTGTTGGGAGCAAAAACGGGAGGAGAGAGACCCCTTGAACTTAACCCCCTCTTAAGCGTACCTAAAAAAATTCCACTAATCCAGTTTCCTGCAAGATATACTATGCAGATTTGTATGATGTATAAACATACCCACACTGATGGAAACATTCATAATTGTATACATAGTGTTTAATACAGTAGATTACACGAACACAATTATTTTTCATCTGTTACAGGATTGTGGTGAGGATTGTGTCCTAAAGGTAAGCGTTGTTTTCTATAAGAGCATTCTTCGACGATTTTAAATCTTTAATGTAATAATTTTTTGTTTAATTATATAAAATAAAAATCAACAACAATAGTCAATTCCGATTTTTCTTACTTACATAATTCTTTTTTTAATGTTTCATTTTATAAAAAAGTATTTATACTTATTTCTAGTTCTAGCATTATTAAATATATGTAGCATTTTTTACATGTTTATCCCCTTAATAAAACCACTTTATAACTACATAGTCATTCAAGTCGTTCACTTAAGTTCAACCTAAAAGTATAAATATGATATATATATATATATATATATATATATATATATATATATATATATATATATATATATATTAGCGTTGTTGCTTTTTAACTGTTTGTAAAATTATTTATTTCCTGTGTCATAAATTTTGCTCAAAAGTAATGAAAATGGGTTTTATTCTGATTAATTGTCAAAAAAGTCAACCACAACACGAAAAGCAAAAAATAATTGATAAAATTTGAAATTACTTTTTTTCTTTTATATTACTAGTTTGGTTGCGGTTATGGGGGACGTGTTTTACAGGTAAGATTTTATTTTTATTACAACACTTTTACATTATTCGAATTATTTTTAATTATTATCATAAATATAATATTTTAAAAAGCTGTAATAATTTTTTTATTTATTTGTGAGTTTGTCAAGAGATTTCATTTTTTCATGAATCTTTTGTACATTTATTTCACTTTTTTGAAATTATATAATTATTCAGTTCAGGTATTATTAAAGATCTAAATTTTGTAAAGAGTTATGTCCCCTTAATTAAACAACTATAGAACTACTTCGTAGTTAAATATAGACAAACGCACAATCAAGCAAAAGATCCCATTTGACAAAAATAATACAGTCAGAATATACGTTGTCTTGTTGTGACACATATATCTATTTTTTATATATATATACTGTGGAGAAATAGTGTAGCCGAAGCTTGATGACGCAATTTGGTAAGCTTCGCCCACCGCAATATCTATGGCGTCATTCCGCCATCTTGTGTTGTAGTTTATTGTAGATGTCAGTGTAACGCCAGTATAACGCCATTTGATAGAAATGACGTTTACTCAAACGACAGTTGGGAGCACATGCTTTGATATTGATCAGTCGAGCTATGGGCATCATAAGATGCGGATGTCTGTATTTTTAGAGTCTTGCTTTGGGCACCGAGATATGCGGATGTTCATAACTTTATATTGTACTGCTCTTAAATTTTTCTTGATGTCAGTTCATGTTCAATAATTAAAGATTTTTATCGTTATTACTTCACTGGAGTCGACTTAGTTATTCCTGTTGGCTGAATTCTTAAAGCTACTATATTTCTATATTCAGTGGTGAACTTTTGTCAATACGCTTTGTTTAAGATAAATATGTCATGCATGTTTTTGTTTTTTATTTTTTTTTTTTTTATTTTGTAAATTGTTTTCATTTTTATATTTATTAAAATATAAATCATTTCCTTTTATATTTTTTGTAATGTGGCAATTTATATTTTTATTTATATTATTGATATTATTCACAAAATTCATCTTAACAAAGCAGTCAAATTAAATTTTTCGCTTTTCTTTCTTTTCATTTAAGACTAAAGCTGAGACATCCCTTTGTCTAGCAGTGAGTGTCAAAAGAAAACGTCATTAAATAAAGTACACTCAATTCTGTTACAACATATTTGGATCTTAATAATTCAACATTTGCCAAGATTTCTTTTAACATGTTACTGTATCATTCTATTTTTTTTTATTTTCTCATTTCGTTTTCAATTTGTTTTCAAATGGTGAAGGCTGATTGCTAGTATCGGGGGGGGGGGGAATCATTCATAACAGGTAATTAGACTGGATGAAAGTAGAGCAAATATTCACTAGTGATACTTTAACATCTAAAAGTGAAACATGTTAAAAAAAAAAACAAAGACCTCATATATCTAGCTTTAAACAGAATGAATTCTCCTCAAGTTGGTATTTCATAATTTGTGTCACATGAGTCCCCTTATTCATCTTTATTATTGTCATATAGCGGCCTATCTATATTTGACTTGCTGTTGTTTATATAAAGTTATTTATACCAGTTTGGTTTGTTTTCTGCGCAACTTAAATTATAATTATTTAATTTTATTCGTACTATTTGCGTATAATATTTTATGAAATGAATAAATATTTTTTTCATTTTTTTATATTTAATTTAATATATTTAATTACTTTGTTTTCCAATATTTAAATACATACAATTTTTCTTTACCTAATGTGTTCACTATATGTTGAAATCAATATCTTGGGTAGTTCATTTTATTTGATTCAAGAATAAAATAGAATGATGAAAGAGTGTAATAAAATTTTATCAAAGCTAAGGTAAGTTTGGTGGTTTTTCTATATTTTAACTAAGGTCTCGCTCAGATTCTGTAGTGCTAAAGTTCGTACCTATTGTGGAAAGCTAAACACTTTACAAGAGAAATAATTTATGTCTAATTATTACTATAAACTATGACAACATATTTACTAAAATGTCTTTTGATGTTTGGGATAAAAAAAAAGTAAAGTTCCCTTAAGCTCCTAAGGGCTCTTCGGGGCAGATGAAGTGTAGAATTCATTTGTTTCTATAAACTCGGCATATGAAGGGATTGTGTGGTTAGCATAACGCCCAGCCGCCTTTACTCCCCCAACCTTATGTCGGATAACAATTAAATAAAGCTGGGTGAATCTACAACATGTCCTGAAAAAGTTCTTATTGATATTTGAACCCAGCACTATCTGGTCAAGAGTCGAGAGCTATACAGTGTGTAGTAAACACCGAAAAGACACCTATTTGGTCATGGTCCACGAAAATGCTGCATAAAAATGTTCAATAAAAATGTCATACAATACCTGGGAACAATTGTACAAGTCCCAATTTTTTTCTAAAAATCCCATAACTTTAAGTTCTAAAAGTCGCCCTTGTTTATTTTTTCTTCATTTTTTTTTTTATTTTTTATTAGAAAATTAAATATCGCAAGCCTACTGAAGATGGTTGAACGAAATCCAATAGAAGAGATTACAAAAAATATACGAAAAGCTAAACTGCAATAGAAAAGAACATGTGACCTTTGTTGTCATTTATATTGATCTACAACAGTTTATATTAATTTACAACGATTGACTTATAACGATTTATATATTGAATTAAAAATTGACTTGTACACCCCATTGTTAATGTAGCATGCGGAGCTGCCGATGCGTACACGGAAGAAATCAGCGTATAATTGCCTGTGGCTAAACACAGGTTGTGGTAGGTAGATACCGACATCCAGTGTCTATAGCCAATTACTTTTAACATGTGTTCCGATTGCAACAACTTTTCAGCTAGCCTGACGGAGACACCGAACGTAACGACATAGTGTACGGACCTTTAGCCTGATTCCTGGTGAGTTTTTCCAAGTGATCGTAGTTTTCATACCGTGCGGTGTGTGTGTTGTATTTAAGGGTGTTCATGGCTATAACATCCAAATGTTCTTCTCTATTTCACTATGTCATACATTTCTTTGTTATTTCTGTTCATGTCTTATTTTGTTCATGGCAAAGAGAGACATATGTTATTTTATATTGCATTATTTCGTATATTTCTTTGTCATCCCTTCATCACACACGATTACAATACACAGTTACAACGCACATAGCACGAAATGAAAATTCCCTGAGAAAGGGAGACACACGAGTTAGACGATTATGTATTAGATAGGAGTCATAAAGTAGACCTACCTAATTTACTAATGTTTGATTATAAAAATGAACGAGACATACTAATAAAAATGATAACAATCTAAAAATTAATAATCGCTTATTATTGTAACTAATTATAGAAAAAATGTACACACTACGACAATGGAACTACCTAAGATGGCTCAAAAAGATCTTGAGGAGAGATTCTGATGTGTTTTTCTTTAAAATTCCAATAAATTCTCAATGTTTTAATGATGGCACCAATTGTTGCCTAATTTTAAACGATCTAGGTGTAATGACACATCTATTGCTAGTATTGTAGAACTCGTTGTCGTTACTTTTTGAAAATAAACATTGTGTTAAAGTTTATATCTCAATGAAGGCTAATCACACTGATGAAACCCAAACACATTCTTGGGGCCATGTGGCTATACAATACTTCACGAATTGGTATAGAGTAGGACTGCTGATTAAACTGCGTTAATTTGCGATTAACGCGTCAAAAAAAAATTGCGATTAAAATTTTTAACGCAACACTTAAATGCGTTAATTTGACTAAATGCGGAAAGTTCACCAAAACGATAAATAACAGAATTTCACCATTTGAAGTTTAAGTTCCGTCCACTTATTAAGTAGATCTACCACACCCACCCTGTCGCAATTCGCACATACCCTCACCCCCAGGTATGTCGACTGAAGCCCCACTTGTAATATATGATGAAGACGTTTTGGTTATTTAGCCCTTCGACAAGTAAACTCCTGCTCCCTTCCCTGTCAGTGTAAAAAGAGAAAACTTTCATTCACTAGTTTACATTATATACTGTAGTGTATTGGTGGAGGTACTATAGTGTATTGTTGAAGGTATAATGAACCCGTTTATTATTAGATCAAAATAACGAGATGCTAGAAATTTTGTATCATCATTTTTTTTGCGCATAATTTTGTATCGTATTTTGATAGTATAACATCTTGCTAATACATCAGTACCCGAGACAGTGGTTGTATTTTTCAGAATTATTGTGATACTGAGTCAAATTTTATATATGGCTGTTTATTTACTGCAATCAAAGCGTAATTAATGCGTTAAAAATATGCGATTATATTTTTAACACAAACACCTAAATGCGTTAAATTTTACCCAAATGGTGTTATTTCAGACTGCAGATGAAATAAAAAAATCAGTTAATAACCCAATTCTATAACCAGATCAGACGAGATTTAAAAAAAAAAGGAAGAAAAAAAAACCGAGTGTCACGTTTACATAAATCATAGCAGCTATATGACCTTGAAACAATAGGATTGTCATTTCTTAATTCAAACGTATGACCCTGAATGATGCAATTAATGAACATCTGTACGTCTTATAGTTTGATTGACAAGTGTCATGGCTTTGAAACAATGTAACTTGTGGTTGGTAAGTGACGTCATCTACCAATATTAACATTACCCACCTCCCCACCAATACAACCACAGTCAGCGAGTTGATGGACAAATTTACTTTTAATCTTCTTTTGAAGTTTTTGCTTTGCGCGTTGCAGTCTATAAATGTTATTCTTATATTCTTTCATTCATTTACTTTCTTACTATCAACTATTTGTTCAACGTTTTATTGAACAACAAAAAAGAATTTTATTTTATCGGTCTGTCAGTTATATTAATAAAAAAATATTGTGTAAAATGACACTATTTGATGTTATCGGTCGGCTTTCATTTTTCATTTTCTGTTCTTTCTTTCCTGTTGACGACACACTTTATAACAAGTCGCGACCCACATGTGAGACTGAGAACAAATGAACAAGGATGCTTACTTGCTCGCGTCAAAAATGAGTCGAACATTTCAAGGTCTGGCTTGTCAAAGACGTCACACACACACACACACACACACACATACACACAAAGGTTTAATACTCTATTGCTTAGGCCAAGTAAGTGCGAAAAAATAACACGTTATTATTTTAAAATGACATATTGATTGAATTAAAAAATGTTACAATTAATAAATAAAGTATTTTTTTCGATCAAATATGCGTTAATTTGCGATATTTTTTTTTAATTATGCTTTAATTTCGATTAAAATTTGTAATCGAACAGCAGCTCTAGTATAGATCCCTAGTTTTGATGATTGACATTGTTTGTCTGAATAACGTTTTCATCACTAGGTTTCAATCTCCCCCATTCCATATTTCTTGGGCGTCATTAGCAACGTTAGAGAAATAAAAGTAATATCAGAGTTTTACAATACTTTTTTATAAACAAAAAACTATTATACATAAATAATTGGTGTGTAACTTGAATGTTGCCATGACATAAAGCGAGTGAAAATAAACAACACAAAACAAACCTTAGTCAATACTCAAATAAGGGGAGTTCCCTAGCTCTATCCACACGGGTTGAGGGGATAGATAGTCGTTTGGTAAAGCGCTTAACTGTCAACCTGAAGGTGCCTGGTTCGATTGCAGGTAGAACTAAGGACATTTTTCAGGTGTTGGCCTCAAGTTCCAGATATCTCCCGTGGTGCCTCCATGACCATTGTACTGTTGGCTATGGTGGCGATATAAGAAATAAAATGCAAAAACGCTCAATCAGTGGTCTATATATGATCTAAGAGATTTCATCTCATCCTAACAAAGACATCACACATCCACATGGGTCGAAAACATGTATAAAGTCCTAATTGTTACGTACCAATATGGTTATTAAAATATTTTTAAAATAAAATAATACAATTACTACATATAATAATTAATGAGACGTAACCCATTTATACGGCTCGGGCGATTTTATCTGTGATACGACCAACTTGAAAATAACTGTAAAGCTGATCAACACATTATGTGATTAATACATTATATGTTTAATACATTTTGTGTGCATGACTACACTACAATATCAGATAATTAAAAATGTGTCTACAATGAAAAATCTAATAAATCGATCAAACTGATTACACTGTTCTGTGCGATTTTGTCATTTTATTTTATTTATTTTTTTAGTTTCTTGTACATGTCAGAAAAAAAATAAAAAAAAAAAAAATAAAGTCAGTATTAATGCTGTGGGTTTTGGGAAACAGACTGAAAAGAGAACGGAAAGGTCATTTCAAACAAACACATCACCGTTAAAGATTGACTTTATGCAACACATTGTACTTTCTTCTTGGTATAATCAAACATAATATGTCAATCTATTGCAATGAACTGAGATTGATCAATGGAATGCAGTCTTAAACGAATCGATCATAGATGATCAAATTGATTTGTTTAGAAAATAGATTGTTAATGTCCTAATTAGGAATGGGGATTGTATCTGTTATATCCTGTAAACAACTAATAAAACTGTATACATGGTGGACATCTTCATCCAATCATAGCTGAGAGTACAAAAGCCATGGAAGCGTTAAGGGGAACATATGCAGGTGACTTGCCCTAGTTAATTAAATCATTCTTCTGCAACAATGGAAAAATACCACTTGTAACTTGAAACATAAACAAATGACTTTTTTTTTAAAACAAGAAGATATTCCACAAATACCACACATTGATATCTGAGTTAAGTTTGCGTGGTAGACGTGGGGTTAGTTTGACATGACGTCATTGATTTGTGATTAAATGTTGAATACAAATAAAAAACAATTTAGATGATACATTTTCAAAACTATTGGGACCAGTTTATGACATTCAGCTACACTCAAGTTTAGATGTTATGTCTTTAATCATCACATCATTCTATACATATTTTTTTTTAATTAATGATGATGAGCATTTTGACAGCCTCGTGTTGATTTAAGTTTTACATTTAATTTATAAATAGAATTTGTTGCTGTTGTGTTGTTTTTGTTGTTTATTTTGACTCGCTGTATGATCTCCATGACAACATTCGAGTGACTAACCGATTGTTTATGTATAATAGTTTTTAGTTTATAAATAGAATTGTAAAATCTCGATATTACTTTTATTTCTCTATCGTTGCTAATGACGCCCAAGCAAGATGGAAAAGGGTAGATTGAAACCTAGTGATGAAAAAAAAAACGTTATTCAGACAAACAATGTCAATCATAAAATTCGCGAAGTATTTAATAGCCACAGGGCCCGAAGAAAGTGTTTGGGCCTCATCAGTGTGTTTAGCCTCCATTGAGATATAAACTTTAACATAGTGTAACGACAACGAGTTCTACAATACTAGCAGTAGATATGTAATCACACCTAGATCGTTTCAAATTAAATGTATTTCAACTGGTACCATCATTAAAACATTGAACATTGGAATTAAAAAAAAAGCACGTCAGAATCTATCCTCAACATCTTTTTGAACCAGATTGTTTGACGTCTGTGATTTTCCATGACATATGACAATAACCATTCTGTATATTATAATATTCTTGTTGGAAGGATACGATCTGCACGGGGAAGGGTTAACCCATATTTCTTAATGATTCCTCGCCTCGAGGGCCATCAGCCATGATTGCCCCAAGCAATGAGGGCCAAGTTCATGAGGAGCCCCGACAATGCAGACTTAATACTAATATAATTTGACATGTTTTAAGTGTGTTAACAAGGGGCATTAGAAAAACAATAATGAACATAGAAATAAATGTAAAAAATGAAGATATCACAGAACTCAGTAAAACAATCAACTCTTTGTCATGTTAATTTGTTTAAATTCTAATTGTTTTTTGTTTGTATATTCAATGGTGGTCTTAAGTCAATATATATTTTTTTTGAGAATTTAATAATTCTAGAAAAAAATTGTTTCAGTAGGCTAAATGTGACATGCAGTTTAATAACTTTGTAAATTGGTTTCATTTATCTAATTTATATATATATATAAATGAAAACCGGAGACTACGTCCTAACTACAACATATTATTTATTTCTACTGAAACGTGGGGGGGGGGGGGGTGCGCAGTGAATGGAGGACTCACGTAGACACAAAATTTTCTTCTCCATAACGTTGCTGACCATGGCTGACTTTGTAATGAAGAATACATCCTTCGGTATAGAAAATATGTAAACAAAGAATATACCCACGGTTTTATTAGGCGAAAAAGTAATCAAGAATTATGTACGGAGAAGTAGGGCATGTTTAGTATCAACTGGGGGGAAGGGGTAAATAAAAATATGTTTATTTAAAAAATGCAACCCACATACTTCAAAGGCTTTGTTTTAAATATGTAAATAATTCATTGGCAGGAGGTGTCATTAAGTGCATGTACCAGATATGGTAAACAATTGTGTGACTGCTTTGTCCACTGGTGAAATATGTAAACACAACACTGGCCAGTGGTCTCCATGAGGGGAAGTACCTAGCTTAGTAAGCATATGTTATGTGACTATTACTATATTCAAACAAACCTTAGAGCAGCCATCTCAGTCTGGGGAAGTACCTAGCTTAGTAAACAGTAACATTGATTGGTAACATTTTGTAAACAAACCTTAGTCAATACTCAAATCAGGGGAAATCCCTAGCTCTATCCACATGGGTTGAGGGGACAGATGGTCGTGTGGTAAAGCTATTAACTGTCGACCTGAAGGTGCCTGGTTCGATCTCCGGTAGAACCAAGAAATAGTTCAGGTCTTAGCCTAAATTCCCGATATATCTACCGTGGTGCCTCCATGGCCATTGCACTACTGGCTATGGTGGGGATGTAAGAAGGCTACTTCAAAAACGTCATATCAGTGGTTTATAGGATTTACGAGATTTCATCTCATTCTTACAAGAACATCACACACACACATGGATCGAAAAACATGTATAAATTCCAAATTGATTTGTACCAATAATTGTTATTTAAATATTTCATAAAATAAAAAAGTACATTTACTACATATAATAATAATTGAGATTTAACCCATCATTAAGGCTCGGGCGATTGTATCTGTGAAACGATCAAATTTAAATGACTGTTAAGCTGATCAATACATTATGTTGTCAATACTTTATGTGGTCATTACATTATGTGATCAATATTACTTATTACTGCCACTAGTACCCTGTAGCATAACTAATGTAGTGGCGGCCGTGACCCCACTGACCCTAACATTGACCCACCTGGAAAGAAAAGAAAATGTATCGAAGGAAAGGGATAAAAACGACATAATTTTTTAAAATAGACTTTACATTTTTACTTCGCAGATTGATATATTTTAAATTTTGTTATATATGATTTCTTATTAACATATGTTTGATGTATATTCTCGGTTCTGAAATTGTACATTCAATTCTTATCGCAAACTTCTACAGGGTCACAGCAACAACTCCCATCAGGAAGCACAACCGTTAAAACCTAACAGACTTAGAAATATCCCATTATCTTTTCCTTCCTGAATCTGTAAATACGAAACCATTTATGTATATTAAAATTATGTTTAATGTATCGATGTTTAATGTAATTTTTAAAGATCTGCTTTAAAAAAAAAGATAATAGATTCATTTTAGTTTTTCAAAGTATCGAAAGCCATGGTAATCGGAAAAAAAACATCACTTTAATATATATTGCCTGAATGTACAAAAGAATTATATTTCTATCGTGTACTGATGGTGTCAGCCTGTAAACTTTAAGACAACTGAATACAGTGATATACCCAATACAGAAGTTAATAACTGGTATTTCATTTTAGAGAAGAAAAAAAGCTGGGATACAAAGACTAAAGGAAAAAACTGGACTATTGTTGAAATATTTATCTTAACACTCATTTTTTCCTCTCATTTCTTTCTTTAAATCGATCGACAAACAGACAGATGGATAGATAAAGAGATAGATAGATATACATAGATAGATTGGAAAGTAGATAGATAGATAGACATAAATGCAGATAAACAGACATATAGATAGATAGATACATAAATACATATACAGAAAGAAAAATAGATAGTTGTGTACATAGTTTTGATAATTAAGTTAAAAATTCTAATTAATGTTTAAAAATATGTTTTCATGTAAACTGTATCCATTTGAACGTCACAAAATGATGTTAAGATTAAAAAAATGAAACCAACAGCTGAGGGAAGTAACAGCTGAATGAAGTTTGTTGTTATGTTCTAAAATTAGTCTTGGGTACTAATTAAGCAATGATGTCTTACTTTATGTTTGAGTCGCCTAACAAAAACTTATTATCTCCTATAATTAGTATACAGTGATAACTAAAACTGAAAATGCAGTTATACCAAATGCCCCTTTTTGTAATATTGTACATTGAGATCCACTGCGATTCGGGCATGTCTTGAGTGGAAGGGGGGTGGCGGGCGGGTGAGGGAGGGATGGATGTGTGTGGGGCTAAGTGAAAGAGAATTGATAAATTATAAAAAAAAAAAGAACTATTGAGAAAGAGTCTTTTAAAATATTATGAACGAAATAAGATTAGTCAATGATATGGTGTTGTGAGCGAATCACCATTTTCAACTAAACTGCGTGCCTAGTAGCCTGTCCGGGTACCGGGCCTATTTACTAGTTTATATATATATATATATATATATATAAAACAACTGTTGTTTACTTTCAGAATGATAGATTTTTAACGAACCAATTTATGAGTTTTCTTTGTTAAGAAATTAGACGAATCCTTAGCTTAAATGGCATTATTTTTCCAGAAGCAAACTGAAATATATCACGTGTAAATAATTATTTTAATTTTTATATTTATTTTATAGATAGAAACAAACAAAAAGATTGTTTTTTATTTTGAGTTGGGCATTGTGTTTAATCAATTCGTGTTATTTCTCGATTGTATTCTTTGGTTAAATAATAAATATTTTTTTTGAGGATAAAACATTAATATGGTTAAATGTGATTAGTTCTATAACTGCTCTATAATTCAATTGGCGTATCATCTATCTACGTCACACTTCATCTGCGCACACACTGGTATAAATATTCTTAAGCAATATATACTCATTACCTGATTTAACATTAAAGTAAATAATAAATCGTTTAGGGAAAAAAATGATCATTTAATTAATTAAATTAAATTAGTTAAATTTGTATCTATTAAAAAAACTTCAGTTACAGTAATTTTGTTTGAGTTAGCTCCTCTATCCAGATATCTAGATCCTTCTCTGTTATTTCCACCAAATCATCTCTTAATAATAATTCCAATCTGGAACTTCCTACAAATAAATTGTTCTGACGGTAAACTTGTCAATGTTTACCTGTTGCAGACCAACTTTTTCAGTTTCCAACAGATTTATAATTGAAATTTTCATTGCCGGTGAAATGGCATGTCTCATGTACAACATTTTTAGTTCATTATGTAATTTATTTTTAAAAAGTAAGCACGAAAATCATCGCACCATTTGTATCCTTAATAGGAGTAAAAAAAATGTAGACCTACCTAATTTGCTAATATCTAATTTTAAAAAAAAAACAAAGTTAAACGAGTCATTCAAATAAAAATGATCACAATATTTAAATAATCAATTATTGCTTGATTTTGGAACTAAGTTTTTAAAAAATGTAATCCTACACATTATCCCCTTTATAAGAGTAAATTTAAATTTTGCGTACTTTTGAGTCTTAAAATCATAAAATAATGACCATCGATAGGAGAGATGTTATCATATTAATATCTGTCGAAATGACCAGTGATTGATAATTATAATATTACGTGAGAAATCAATATGTTGCGTACGATAACTGTTGTAATTTAAACATGACGGAGAGACATGCATCATTTCCCTTTTTTATTTGTTCATTTTAAAAACTATAGTAATAGTATGATATATTAGAATGGGACGGGAGGCAGGGTGGTGCAGAAGTTTGTCTTGCGATCTCTGCCTGTACTAAACCCAAGTGAAACACAACACACTTTTTCGCTAATCACTTTATTTCATATTAAGTAGATGCAAGGCGATAGACAAGAAACATTTTCTATAAAATCTGTTAAGATGACACATTCAGGACTTAAGAGTTACCAATGTTTAAAAGTAAAACATACTTTCCCAGCAATAGTTAAATACTATTATACATCAACTGTGTTTTATATATATACAATTAATATTAAATGTATAAATGCATGTAGTAGAATGACATTCGTATATATTACATACACTATTTACCCCTCAAATGACGCGGTCAAAACTGAGTTATGCCTGTGACGGTTTAAAATCATCAAACACATTTTCTACTCTAATCAACTACAGTCTTTAATTTCCATTCTTCAACTCTTCCTATTATTTTCTCTTGTGCAACTGTTTGCACCAAAACGCACTATGAGTCAAACATAATTCACAAAACCGTAAATCTGTATACACCACAATCAATCATATGAACACATCAACAAAATTATTCATGAAACACAATAGTATAAGTTGTTCCTAAGCTCCTGCACAAACATATGTGTTCTCAGTCCCTGACCTCCTGTCTTTTTTCCCGTGGTCAACTTCCTCTGCCCACTTTCACCTACAATGACCTTTAACCCATAACAGCCATGTTCTCCTAGTCTCACCCGCCATCCAACACTCAGTCCGTTCACAGTCTGCATATTCCAATCTTTATCGTCCCTGCACGTGCAATATCATTCAAACTTGTTGGTCAACCGTAAATAATACACAACATTTTATTCTGATCACATATTCTCCAAGTGCTCTCAACCAGTCAATACAGGAGAACGTAGTTTATCCGAACGTTTTTTATCCGGAGCGTCAAATGTCCGGACACGTTTTTTTTCTTGTTAGCAGCATGTACTGTATATAAATAACTTTCGAATATCAGATTAGTTTCCACAATAAAAGGTAAAACATTTTGGACCTCCGCTATAGGAGTCAATTGCAGGTTTTTAATGTGACCATAGCTGATGTTGTAATGAAGAAAAAAATGATTTAATAAGAACCAGTGTCTAGCATCTTGATAACAACCGCAGATTTGACATTTATTTCTGCTGGATGGGAGTGGGGAAGGGGGGCATAGACAGACACTGGGGGGGGGAGGCGGCTACGTAGACCAATTATATTCTTCTCTATAAATCGCTAAAGAAAATATGTAAACAAAGACATTTCAGCGGTTTCATTAAGGTGAATCAAGTAGCCAGGAGTTATGTCCCATTGAGACATCATCATATTAATCGATGCGATTGCTGGGGGAACGCATGGACACATTTCTCCACAGTTTCCAATCTCTCGCGGATGTCTGTAGTTCATACATTTGTAGCCTTGGCGAATTTTTATTTTTTCTATTGTCAAATTAACATTTCCACTGGCGCCCTCTGTGACGTACTCCTTATACAATTCCCTGATAATGATTTTTGGTAGACTATCATGCATTGATACATGTTCGAACCATGACATCTTTTGTCACTTGACCAACACCACAATAGTTCCCCGAGGGCCCGTGATTGAGATTTTTCTTTCCCAGACTTATTTGCCCTGCCCCCATGGATTACGGGGAAGTTTAGTGGAACCGTATCCCCAGCATAACAAGTTCGTATGGAGTAGGACATGTTTATTATCAACAGAGAAAGAAATATTATGACGAAATATACAACCCACATACTTCAATGACTTCGTGTTAAATATGTAAACAAATAATTGACTGTTGGTGTCATTTAGCGGATGTTCCAAGTAGAAATATGTGAGACTGTTTAAACCAATTGTGAAATATGTACACTATGCATTGGATACTGGTCTCAGGGGAAGCAACTATCTTAGTAAACATAACCATAGTAACATGTGTCCACAAGTGAACGATGTAAACAAAATTGTCTCAATGAGGGAAATCATCAAGCTTAGTAAACATGTGTTATTCGACTATTACATATGTGTAAACAAACCTTAGGCCAGCCGTCTCAGTCTGAATAAGTACCTAGTTTGGTAAACAGTAAGTAACATTGAATGGTCTACTGCATGTACTACCACGTGACTTTTTATAAACAAAACTTAGTCAAGCCAATTCTATCAGGGGATTTACCTAGCCCACAAAGGTAAATAAACATATACAATTTATTTCCCAAATTTATTCATGTGTTCCTGTATTATTTATTATAATATGTGCAAAAAAATAAAATATTACGGAAAGCTGTTATGGTTTAAATGCGTCTCAACCCACCGGTACGTCTTGGGCAAATTGTATGTGGCAAGATCAAATGTATATTGAGGTGATCATTGCATTATGTGATCAATACATTATGTGATCAATACATTATGTGATCAATACATTATGTGATCAATACATTGTGTGATCAATACATTATGTGGTCAATACATTATGTGATCAATAAATTATGTGATCATTACCTTAAGTGATCAATACATTCTGTGATCAATACATTATGTGATCAATACATTATGTGATTAATACATTATGTGATTAATACATTATGTGATCAATACAGTATGCGATCAATACATTATGTGATCAATACATTAGGTGATCAATACATTATGTGATCAATACATTGTGTGATCAATACATTATGTAGTCAATACATTATGGGATCAATAAATTATGTGATCATTACCTTATGTGATCAAAACATTATGTGATAAATACATTATTTGATCATTACATTATGTGATCAGTACATTATGTGATCAGTACATTATGTGATCAATAAATTATGTGATCATTACCTTATGTGATTAATACATTCTGTGATCAATACATTATGTGATCAAAACAATATGTGATAAATACATTATGTGATCATTACATTATGTGATCAATACATTATGTGATCAGTACATTATGTGATAAATACATTGCGTGATCATTACATTATGTGAAATTGTTGTTGCACTCTTTTATATGGATCATTCAAGTCATGAGAATTCGTGGACGTATTTAATACATCAACGGAACCTAGGCTTATGTTATGTATCGCCGAGTTTATCCAAAAGTTATTTCACTGTTTATAAATACATATTTTAACGAAGTACGTTTTTAAGTGTAACCTTACCCTAAAAATATAAGAAAGAAATATTTCGATATTTTAAAATTCTATATATATATAAATGACAATGTCCATAAAGTATGCTTTCATCTGTGGAATTTCCGTTATTACTTGGCATTCCGAACGACATTGACTTCCATTGGAAATTGTAATCTGAAGATAAAAAAAAAAAATATTCAGCGATAATTCAATAACCTGATGGAGGAATCAGAAACCAGTGATCTTGAGGATGATTTACATAGAAAGGATGATAAAATGAGTAAGTAAAAGTAAAAGCAGTAGAGAAAGAAATGATGATTTATTTTCGTTACAAATCTGGCCCAGCGCCATCTTTTAGTTGTTTACTGTCGTCTCTTCATGTGTGTATACTATTGAAGAAAAAAGGTAAACTATTATAACTCATGATTATTGATTAGATAATAAGGCATTATGAGCAAAGTCATATGTCTGGAATTATGAAGAATAAGGAAGAAGGGACTTCTTCAATTGAAACTAATATGCATCCAAGTGTCTATTTGTATTACAATCCAAACAAAGCAATGGACAGTGGCCTTATTTAGGGGAAGTTGTCTGCCTTTGGAGTAATTATGATTAGAGAGTGGGCAGTATTTTGACACCATCATATTAAAATCGGCAACAATTTGCCAAGAAAACATGAATGGTCGAATGAATGGACGGACAAATAGAAAGACGGCTGCATTATATATATATATATATATATATATATATATATATATAAAGAGAGAGAGAGAGAGAGAGAGAGAGAGAGAGAGAGAGAGAGAGAGAGAGAAACACACAGAAACAGACGGACAGACCGGTTGTTAAAATATAAGTAGATAGATGGCTGGATAGATATTTTGATACATACATACATACATATATATATATATATATATATATATATATATATATATATATATATATATATTAGGGTGGTGCTTAGGAACCACTAAAAATTAAAAACTTGATTTCTTTAGGTCTCTCACCCCTTTAAATTGTTCCTTTGGATGTAGAATCATCTAGAAAAAAAAATGGTGCTGATATCTTAATATTTAAAGGTAGCTCAATGAAGCCAAAGTTACGTAGGCCAAGTTCAACAAGTAAACAGATCACGCTTTTGGAATTTTTGGCTTTTTTAATCAAAGACAGTTTCTCAAACACAACATTAAATAGTAGAATGAATTATTAAACAAGCACAAGCAATCCTGCATCTATAATATTCTACCTGTAATTATAGTTAAATGTTATCAGTCCGATAAGAAGTCATTTTGACAATGTCTGTTACTTAGTGTCTGGATAGGATTGTCGATGCTGTTGAACAGTCTGCAGCAGGAACTGAAGTTGCTCCTCATCTCTGGTGAGGATTCCACTGTACTCTTGAATCAATGCTACACCCCTCTCTGCATGGTCGTTGACAACCTGAATCTGCCTAACGGTCTCCAAAGATCGCCGATAATCTCCATGGTTGGTCCACTAATCTGGGTCAGCATCCAGGAATCCAGTCTGAAGCTCCATCATGTCAAAGAATATCTTAGACTTTGGCGACAAGAAGTCCTCGAGCCTCCTGTTGTTGAAGGATTCCAAATCAATAGAGATTAGCTTGATGTCCTCTGGCTCCTCATTACCGCTTTCATTCATGGAATTTACCATGCATCTATTTGTTTCCGCCGATGTCTGATCATCGAAGAATGCCAACCCAACCAATTCAGGGGACAGGTACCAGAGGTGCTTCGAAAATTTGTTGGATGCAGCACTGGAAACAGCTCTGTTGATTCCGGAGTAGCTGAGAATTGATTGGATCAACAGCATATCATTGTATGGAGCAGCGGCTGCCAGATTAGCAGTGAACCAGGCTCTCGTGTAGACACGTACAATAAAGATGCACATCTCTTGAAGACCTCTCTCTTCCTTAGTTGTCAGTCTGAATTGCCCTTTGAACATCCATATCTTCAGGCTGTACAGAACCTTCGACATCCAGCCAGCATGGTGCATTGCTCCAGGAGCAATGAAATGCACTCCTCTGTCAGGCACAACCCCAAGAAATAGCAGAGCAAGTTCCTGGAACTCTCGATAATCATCTCTTGTCTGCTGCTCTTGAATATACTTCTGAGCAAATTCAATCAGAGAGTTGCGCACATCATCTAGCGAAGTA
This sequence comes from Bulinus truncatus, assembly GCA_021962125.1. NCBI lineage: Eukaryota > Metazoa > Mollusca > Gastropoda > Planorbidae > Bulinus > Bulinus truncatus. Next base: position 10,724,082 of record JAGDYQ010000004.1, on the reverse strand, counting down.
GACACGTCTGAATTTGTCAGTGATGTTTCATAGTTTGCTCTGTCAATGAACTACCAATGATCCCTGAAGCGTTTGAATAGCAGAACCTCAGGAGATGAAGTGGCACCTAGACAGACTTGGAAGACTGCGCCCAGAATCAGTTCCATAATGTGATGTCTGCAAGCAAGTGATAGAAGACCTCGCTGAAGTTTTTGCTCCAGCAGGATGCAGGTACACTAATCCGACCAGTGTTGGAACTAGTATTATCAAAGCACATGCCTCTGATCTTGTCACTAACACCCCAGTCTTGCAGATCAAACCAGAGACCCTCAGGTCAACTTTCGAACACTTTACCACACGACCATTAGTCCGCACAATAAAATGTGTAACACTATACCTTAACTTAAGTTTCAAAATACGAAGTGGCAACGGGACCAGGGAAATGGACCTCCGTATTATTTTGGTCCGGGTCCAGCTATAGATGCGCATACGCCATAGCCCATACATACAAGTTTCAAATGAAAATGTAAAAAAGTTTTAAAGTAATTTGGAATAAAAAAATGACTTCAATATTTTTTCATATGAATAGATGCGTTTTTATAAGTTCTTTTACCACCAGCAGAAATAAACAATTAACTGAAAACAACAAATGAAAAAAAGTATTAATGTTATTATACCATTGCTTTATTTTCATGGCTAAGCTAATAAAATCTCACATAAATGTTTACACTAAATACAGATCTGACATGATATTTCAAACTTTTACTAACAAAAGATAGTTTAAATATGAAATTTCCGTATTATTTTTTAGGTTCTAATATATTGATGTCAGACGAATACACATTTAAACTAGCTGACTTTGGTTTGACAAGAGAATATGAAGAATTGACTATATCATGCACAGAAGGAATAGGAACATATCGCTTTATGGCTCCAGAAATGGTGGGAACAAATTATAATAAATATGTTGATATCTGGTATGTAATGTGTATTTATTTATACCATATGTTTATCAGAATATTCCTAACAGTTTAAAAATTTTCATAAGAAAACACATATGTATGAGGCATACATTTTTCACATATGTAATATGGTTTATTTTTTTTTTTTTTTGCAAAATAGAAATGATAAAAAACCAAACTCTGCAAAATTTTCGTCTGTTGGTATGAAAGTTACCAATTATTTTACTTTTGCTGATCATAAAAAAGAGTTTTAAATAATAATAGTCAGTTCCATAAGAATTAACCACTTCATTACTGCTAAAGTTTTAGATTTTTTTAATGAAGTTAAAATGTCAAACAATTTAAGTGGTAGGAAGGTAAAAATTGAAAAAATTAAGAATAAACCTCATTGTGTTCAATTTACTTACATTAGACAATTTGTTTCCTGAATAATTTGTATAAGTGAGGTGCAGGAAGATAGACTTCAGTCAAGCAGAAACATTAACGTTCACATTTTGAAAAAAATCTGTATATTTCTATGTCATAGGGCCTTAGGGTGTGTTTTACTTCATATGTTGACTGGGGAATGTCCGTATCCTGAGCTCAAAGAGTCACAGCAAGTAATGTTCAAATTAATGAACAATCCCTCACCACTGGAAGGTGTAACTACTAATATTTCTAAGGAAGCGCGACAGTTTTTAAAAAAAAAACTTTTCGATTGAATCCTAAAAGACGTCCCAGTGCAGAATCGTTACTTAAGGAGTCTTTCATAACTGGTAATCATGTCATGAAAAAGAATGGGTTTTTTTATGTTAGACTTTGTATCAAATTTATTATCGTTATTTATAATTTAATAAGTTTACAATTAAAATATATAATAAGTCAACAAAATAAAATTTAGAGTTGATATTATAAAAAAATGTAAATGCTAATATAAACAAGGCTGTTGTTACATGACCAAACGTTTGGTCTTCGTATTTTTTTTACTTCGTGTACCAGCCGTAGATAATATTGCTCCACACCGTAACCCTATCCCTAACCCTATCCCTATCCTTAACCATATCCCTAACACTAACCCTAACCCTATCCCTATCCCTAACCCTAATCCTGAAAAAAAAATTCTGAAAAAAAAAATAAAATTTATATATGTCATGTTCCTTATAGCCTAATATAATGGTCACGTTTGGTCTTCTAACAAGTGCGTATAAACAAATATATACTTAAAAACAAGCCGTATTTATTTTTCACAGCTTTTAGTAATAAATAAATAAGACCAAAATGATAATGAATAATTATGTTTAATTAATTGAGAATTAGTTTAATGTACCGTTTTGTAGTCGAAAATATGATGAGGTATTTTTTTTTTAAATTAGGTTTACACTTTTTATAACTCACATCATATGTTCTCAATGTGTATGTCATCACAGACACATTCTCACACATTACAGCTTTATTGTTAGAATCTCAATTATATAGTAGATAGTTCCTATAGAATAGTTCTTAGTTTTTTTAACTTATTTAAAACAACATTTTTTAAACATTTTAAACAAATGATAATACTATGTTGATCGAGAGTTATACAAATATTTTAAAATGTAATTTTATACGTAAATTGACAAAAAAACATCACCTCCTTACAACGTCTCTTTGGCCGTCACACACCTTCCTTGGTGTCTTGGTGACATCGGGACATTGTATGCCTATCACACTTTCATTTGGAGCTTTACATTGTCTGTGGAATTGAAACGAGTATACATACACACAGGCATACAGAATCATATAGACAAAAAGACAGACGGGTGGGCGGACAGACACCAATATATTAATAGATAGAGCGATAGATAGATAGTTTTTAGTAATTAAATTAAAAATGCCAATTAATAATAAGGATATATACAAATTTAAACTGCATTCTTCTCACCAGAATAAAATAAACGTTAAAAAAATAAATTATGTTAAAGTAGCTCAAATATTGTTGACGTTTCGTCTATAATTCAACTCACCTGTATACCTGCCTATGTCTTGCTTTATCCGCGAACTATATCGGGGGTAGATAGACATGGCTCATATAGCAGATCTTAAAGAATGGGATTGTCAGAGACTGAAGTTTAGTTCCCAGTAGACACGAGTTCATAATTTTAGTTAACAGATTGAGTTAATTGTTGTCCAAATTTCTCATTAGTGTATCCACAAAACTAGGGTGTTTAACTTAAAAAAAAATGTAGGTTATGTTATTTATTCAGATTTGGTATATATAGAGAGAGAATGGTATATATTTATATAAAGAGAGAGAGAGAGAGAGAGAGAGAGTGAGAGAGAGAGAGAGAGAGAGAGAGAGTGAGAGAGAGAGAGAGAGAGAGAATAGACGCTTATATATAAAAATATATATATATATATATATATATATATATATATATACATAAAGACATATAGATATTTAGATAGATAGATAATAGGCACTGACAGCTAAACATTGACAAATATAAGATATATTACATAGTTTTTTTTTATAATTAAGTACAACATTCAAAATATTTATTCTTATACATGTTAACTTAATCCCTTTTAACAACATAAAATGACTTCTGAACGATGTGTGTTGCTCTGTTCTATAATTTAACTTTGATAAATATATAATACATAATCGTCTAACCTAGGCGGTAGACTGTGTGTATCTCTTCCCCTTGCTCGACGAAAAATAGTCTGGGGGGGGGGGGGGGGGGGCAACTACGTAACTACAAGCGGGGGAAGTGATGAGAGGTTGAGTGTTTTATTTATGTGGGAAAGAGGTGTTAACTAGCTTGCTCGGCTAAAAATAGTATGGGGAATTCCAAAAATAGAAATCTAAACACAGCAAGGGCTTCTTATAATATCGCAGCTTCAGAAGGCTTCTCAACCAGTTAAATAATAATGTGTTAATCAATGTTTAATTTGCAAAAATTATAACTTGAAAAGTGTTATCTAATGTTTAGTGTAGAGGGAAAATTCAACTTTATTTTTTTTAATGCTCAAGTAAAATTGCTTAGTTAGTTCTGCTATTGCACTCAAATGTCGATTGGGCTACTTCACACTTCATCCGCGCATTAAACATGAATTCTGTGTACTACGATGTTAAAATGTGTATCACCGCTTGGGGTAATATGTATTCATATCCCTAAAATGGCATCATTGCACCGTATTCTCCAGTATACTGAGATTGTTTAACCAAACTTTGTTGACAGTTATCGTTGTGCATCCTGAATCTTGTAGAAACTGCACTGGAACCGAAATTACATATCCCGGGTAGAATTTCAATAGTCCCTTGAACGATACATAACCAATCCTGTTTCTCTTCGTTTTCACTTTTGAGTATTCAACGTGTTATGGTTTTCTGCATATGTGTCATTAAACTCACCTGGATTGGGAGCATACCTCCCGTTTTATATGGATTTATACTGCGTCAATATCTGGCTGAATTTTTAGTTAATCGAATTCTACATTCTCTCGAGAAGTGATTTATTTAGTTGCACCTGTAACATCGAATAACAGTATCACCAGGGGATGGACTTCTGTTTGTGCAGTAATAGTCGCGTCTCTCTGAGCTAGATTTGAGTTTTTCGGTCTGCTTTCTGCAAGTTCCACAAAGCAAGCGTCAATTGTATGATCAGGATCACATTTTGACATGGGCCTGTCGGGGTGGACATCCCTGTAAACACTCATAATTTTTACAATATCGCTGATCAACTGAGGTTCTATCTCATGTATAAAGAATTTCAGGTCTTTTGAGCTGGAATGTGTCAGCATACCAATATTAATGAATTCCTTAATGTCTTTGAGAGTATTGCCAACATTGGCACACTGTAACCACTTATCAAAATAATCAGAAACGTTGTTTACAAACGTCGGGTTGGGGGGGGGGGTCTTCTTGGGTCGATGGGCGACTATTATAAAAAAAAGTGTTCTGAATTGAGCAGCATTATGGCCGTACGCGTTGAGCAACTCGAATTTCATTTGTATAATGCTGTTAAGGATCCCTGGGACGAGACCCCAGATTGTTAAAGGCCCCGATACGGGCCCCCGAAATTGAGGTTCCCGAGAAGAGTATCCTTGGCTTGTGTCTAAGTGTATGAGGGCTGACGCAAAGTTTGACTCGTATTTTATTTGTATTCCTGCCACACGCAGTCTCCACAGCAATTACAGGTAAAACAGGTAACTAGGATCAACTCGACAAAGTCGTGGGTACAACAATCAAATATTTATTATGTACAGAGGCACCAGCCCGTATCACGGATCTGGTGGCCTTTCAAATAAATCAAGGATAATCCAGAAAGGTACAGCAACGAGATAATCCAATATAAAATTATGAATAAATTGAAGGACGTGTTCACTCTAGATCTCTCTCTATTTATCTCTCTCTCTCTATGTCTCTCTTTCTCTATATGTCTCTCTTTCTCTATATGTCTCTCTTTCTCTCACTCAGAGACTATTCACTAGTCGACCCGCTCATTCGAGAGCCAGCGGTCGAATGCCAGAAAAATCTATCTACTATCTCGCTCATCACTTTTTCACACGTGACCATTAACCAATCAAATATGATAGCTGCTACATTCAAACTTTCAAATTAGGGGGTGGAGCCTAGATGTGGGGGGGGGGGTAAGTAGTACGCCGTACAATAGTAACTGGACATCGAGCGGGTCGCTGTCCCTTTGAAGAAGCCGACCGGAGAATAGCAGAGAATTCCCCGAGAGGAATGTAACGTGTTACTGTTAACCGCTACTTTGGTTTGTCGAAGGAGGTTTTGTTGAACACCTGGTCTATGACGCAATTACGGGGGTGGGGTAGAAAAGGAGGGGGGAGAAAAACTGAGGAGCGGGAACGTAGATTGTTATGTATAGATTAATATACATATTAACGTTCTTACTATTATTAGGTTAAGGGTTGGAGTAAGGGGATGGTTTCGACAGATTAGTCACAACCTGTGACAAATGCATTCATCTTACATATCATATTTCTGACAGAGTCAACGCCCTGCCCTGTACCACGTTGGTCAATATGTTTGGGCATTCAGTTTCTGGGATTCTCTGTGATTTACAGTTATCTTCAAATATTTTTATGTAGGCATCTAGGTCGTCGACCTCGTCAAAGTCACGTATTTTTTCTGTACCAATGGGTTGGATTAACGTTCACGCCTTGATACGTTTCAGTTTTCTTCATCTCAATCTGTAGTCTCTGCATTTCTAATTGATAGTCTTATTCCTCCCTGCGCATTAATTCTTCTTCCCTTCCCTTGTCTTTTAGTTCTTCTTTGCTCCTCGCTTCTTCTCTTTCCTTGGGTTTTAATTCTTCTTCTTTTTTCTTTTATTCTTCTTTCATTTTTTTCTAAGTATTTTATTAGTTCCTCACCTTCTAACATCATGAACTCTTTTCTGACTTTCGCTATTCTTACCAAGGAATCGACATTTGAATCCGACTAGGACATTTTTTAAATTTTTTTTTTTTATTAAATGCATACATTGCTGCTCCACCAATGTTGTGCGCAGGATCTTGTTGGGCCCCCTAATTTATCTCCTTCGTCAATACTTCATAATATGTCATCAATCTGTAAGATCAACATCCCAACCGCCTTCTAAACACTACGCACAAAATGACACTTGGTAATACTAGCGCTAATACACAACAGCAATCACTTCAAATAACCAAATAGTAATAAGAACAAGGTAATTATCAAACGAAAAACAATATAAAGTTAATCCATCAAATCTATACAAGAAAATTATGACAAAGTAACCATAAGGTCCAGACTAATTGTGTAGTCATCCACAGCTTAACTTTTACACTCGTCCACTAGCAACTTTTTCATACTTTTCATACTTTTTCATCAACTCCTTTTTGCCGTTAACTGTCTCATATGACGAACAACTCCTTTCTTCCATTAACTCCCTTCTCCACTTTCATCTACAACCAACATCCCTCCTAACTTCCCTGATCTCCTCAGCCAAACACAGCCATGTTCCACTGGTCAATCTGGTCACTCTCCATTCACGACTTTGATCTTTCACCTTTTAACGATCAAACCCACGCCATGCCATCAAACACGATAACAGGCCCAACACAGTTCTCACACCGACATACAATATTCTGAAAGCAGATATTCTGCTGCGCAACTCACAAACCAACACAAAACATGGCGATTATCAGAGCACATAATTTAGTTCTCATTAATCCCGAGCTCTTTAGTTACCTGTTTGAGTTAATTGTTGCGTAAATAACTTAATATGTATATATTTATTAGTTGTGTGTCCAATTTGTATGTTAAGTTATATATTCAAATTAAGTAGTCGGGGAGAGTGGCATGCAAATATATTGGTGATTAGTTCATCAGGGGTCTTAATCCGTTTCTATATAGATCGATATATATATATATATACATTTCTGTCCACATCTCTTTGACCATTAAAACTTGTAAATAAACATAGCGGCTAGTAACACTATTTGAATCTTACCTTACAGATGTGGCTTTGAGGGAGCACATGCGCTTTTTAAAGGTAAGCGTTCTATTTCTATAAGAACTTTTTAAGATGATTACAACAGTTTAAAACCTTTATTATATTAATCTTATGTTTAATTATCTGAAATAAAAATTAGTCATTCTCGAGTTTTCTTACTTTCAAAATTGTTTTTTTTAATAGTTTCATTTTATTGAAAAGTATTGATATATATGTCCAGTTCTAGAATTATTAACTAAATAAAAAATTGTTTAGATTTATGTCCCCTTAATGAAACAACTATAAAACTACGTTGTCTACCAATACAGTAAACGCTTAGTGAGTATAATCAATACAAGTCTAAACGCCTAGAAAGTGAGCGGATAGGCGTCATGGTCTGTATCTCTATATCATGACAAAGATTATACAGTCTACATAATTATTGTAATTTTTTGAAGTTATATGTATATAGATATATATAACATATATATATTCATTTTGTATCTATATTAGTCATAGTAGACTAAATGTTTTGAAGATAATAGCCCGATTGTCATGAATTTCTATATTCAAAATACAGTCTGGTTAAATTTGATATTTTAATACAGTTTTCGTATTTTAACTTTATTTTCTAAATGTACTATTTTATTTCATGTATACACTTTATCTTTAGGTTTTTATCTCTGTTATTTAACTTTCACATAAAAGTAATAAAACAGAGTGATTCACTAGCATTTCTGTTTACATCTACTTGACCTTTAAAACATGTAAATAAACATGGCGGCTAGGAACACGCTTTGATTCTTACTTTACACTGCTCCCATTTTTTTATGCTAAATAAATTTAATTAAAAATTTGACGTATTTTGTGTTTTTTTCCACTGATAAAACTAACGATATGTAATTAATAAAGGTTTCGAATAAGAATATGTATTTTTGCAATTAAATATCCATTTTATTTTGTCTCTCATGAGCATTCACTAAATTTTAATATTCAACTTAAATTAACAAATCATTTACCAATATAGTTAATATAAACAAAAAAAATTACTAAATTATAACACATATACTGACTGTTATAAAAAGGTTGCTGTTTATTTTTATCTGATACGTCATAACTTAGACACGCCCATCACCGACGTCACTTCCGCGGTGATAAACTATTTCTTTTTTTTTTGTTAAATACTGATCAAAACAAATGATCTGAAATGTTTTTACAGGCCATAATTTTTTTCTTTATTTGTTTGTGGATTTGTGTGGGGAGGGGTTGAACATAAAGGGGGTGGATGAGGGCGTGGTCTTAAAGGGGTTTAGTTTGTTGTAGTATCTGAGATATCGTTGGACCTATCAAGACAGAGCATCATAATTAAATAAAAGAGGAAAAAGCCGCCATTTTTTTTACTTTCTAATGTGTTTAGCAGAGAATCACTAAATATGAATACACAAAAGGGGAGATAAATATAGCGGCTTTAGGAAATATCAATATAATATGATCATTTGCATTATGTGAATAGTTTGTCCACTGGTCAAATATGTTAAAAGTAAATTAGTCATTGATGTGGTCTATTAGTCTTCCACCCTGTCATTACGTACTTGTTTAAATTATATCAATCAAATGGACACTAAGTTTGTCGAAAGTTGATAACTTTACTGAATATGGACATTAAATTAGAAATGGTCATTATTAATATAAAATTAAGTTAATTATTCTCTTTCTTTCATCAGTTCTCATCCGGGACTTCCCAATACTTCAAAAAGGTAAGCGTTGTTTTACATAAGAGCATTTTAAGATGATTACAACGGTTTTAAATCTTTATTATAATAATTATTTGTTTAATTATCTAAAATAAATATTTCATCACCAACATTAGACATTTCTGAGTTTTTTTTACTTTCACTAGTGTAAATTTAAGTTTAGTTTGTTGGGTTTATTTCACTAGTGTAAATTTAATTTAAGTATAGTTTGTTGGGTTTATTTCACTAGTGTAAATTTAATTGAAGTATAGTTTGATGAGATGAAAAACTATATATAATGATGGACATTAAAATAAATTTAAAACAAAAAAAAAACATCTTTATGTATCTCTAAAAATTTTCTGAGCCTCTATCGGATAAAGTAGATGAGGTAAGTGTATGTTTTAATTATAATATTGCTAGATGATTTAAATAGTTTGAATCTTTTATCATAATCTAATCGTTTCAGGGACTTCACAAATTCATCACACAGCCCAGCAAAAACAATTAGTTTTTTGTCAAGTGAATTTGTTTATGTGCTAATTGTGTTTATTTCTATATTCAGTGTTGAACTTTTGTCAATACGTTTTGTTTCAGATAAATATGTCATGCATGTTTTTTTCAATTTTTTTAAATTGATTTCTTGTTTTATATTTTTATTTTATTTATATGATGTTTTTTTTAATTTTTTAGATTGGTTTCTATTGTCTATTTTTTTAAATATATAAATAATTTTCTTTATTTGCCATATTATAATAATTATCTTTAAAGACACTGAAATGAATGTATTTTATTTTTTCCTTTCCATTTTAGAAAAAAAATTTAATATATCACAGATCTGCCAAGCAGTGAGTGTCAACAGAAGACACAACAAAATCATGAACACTCAATTCTATTAGATACATTTTTGAAATTTTATGATTCAACATTTACTAAGTTGATTTTTTATATGAATGTGCTGTTCTATAATTTTTTCTTTTTTTAATTTCACTTTCATGTTTTTAAATGGTCAATTTTATTGGTAATATCGACGGAATGATGGAAACGGATGAACTTACATAGTAAGTGCACTATTGTAAATAGACTTGATGATAGAAGAGCAATATCCATTAGTGGTTCTTTAAGATATAAAATTTAAACATGTGTTAAAATACAAAAATCTGTTTTATAACGACTTATTGAAAATTGTTTCACCTAATTTTTGGTTGAAAACCTTGATGATCAACTATATATTTGCATTTATAGATAAAACCATTTAAAAGGGGGACATAAAAAGAATTAAAAAAAAAAACATGTGTATTTCAGAGAAGCTACTCGAAATATTGGGAGACATTTAACAACTCAAAATTTATTTTATGAAAAAATCAAACATGTAAACATTTACACATGTACACATTTACACATTCACACATTTACACATTTACACAATCACACATTTACACACTTACACATTTACGCATTTACACATTCTAAGCTCAAAATTATCATAAAAAAAGATGTGTTTACGAAAAATTGCTCAACTTGATAATTAGACATAATGCTTGATTGCAAATAAATTCATAGACCAAGATCATGAACTTCAGTGTTAATAAAATACTAATGCGTAGCTAATATTTCAAATAATATTGCAGATGATGGTTTTGTTCAATTAGGATAATTAATAGTCGATAGCTGGGTTTTTTTTATATCTTTATAATATATATTTGTCTAATATGTTTTCAACTTGTGTTACAAATAAAATTCCTTTATACTGTACCGCTAAAGAAATGTATAACTCCAACGTCCATACCTCATTTCGTCAAAATAATTTCTGTCTTACTTCCAGTTCTAAAAAAATTATTTATATATTTTTTGTTTGTTTAATATTATGGCTTTTGATTTCAATGATATTAAGCATTTTTTTGTTCACGATAATTTTATTATTTCACTTTTATCTATTAATTTTAGATTTCACATTTGAATGTACTTGTTTCAATTATCTTTACTCATTTACATCTCTGCTTCAAAGTAACTAAATAAGCTTTAGTTTTTTAAATAAATAGTCACTTTATTCTATTATAATTGTTATATTAAATAAATTAAAACATTAGGCATGTTTATATTTACTATTTCATTCAAACCACATGACGTAATTGACAGCTTATTTCAGAGTTGGAAAAGCGAAATGGCTAAACTGGTGTTCTGGACTCAAATCTTGGACTCAGAAAACAAACAAGACATCAACCAAACATAATCCTTTAAATAATATCGTAAAATGCGACATAATATTTGTTTAAAATTAAGCATACTTCAGAAAATGTTTATTTAGTGTCATTTCAATAAATTAGTTTTAAAAATTGAACTTTACTTTTGTACTGAAATTCAAGATTGACTCTTGACTCTTTCTGCCAAGTCTCACCATCCATATGAACAGCCAATCAAATCTAAACACAATGTATGTTTCACCATCAATATGAACAGCCAATCAAATCTAAACACAATGTATTTTCACCATCCATAGGAACATCCAATCATATCTAAACACAATGTATGTTTCACCATCCATATGAACAGCCCATCAAATCTAAACATAATGTATGTTTTACCTTCCATATGAACAGCCAATCAAATATAAACAGAATGTATGTGTCACCATCCATATGAATAGCCAATCAAATCTAAACAGAATGTATGTTTCATCATCCATATGAACAGCCAATCAAATCAAAACACAATGTATTTTTCACCATCCATATGAACAGCCAATTAAATCTAAACAGAATGTATGTGTCACCATCCATATGAATAGCCAATCAAATCTAAACAGAATGTATGTTTCACCATCAATATGAACAGTCAATCAAATCTAAACAGAATGTATGTTTCACTATCCATATGAACAGCCAATCAAATCTAAACACAATGTATGTTTCATTTAGTATACATAAATATAAGGCGATAGTAAAAAAAATGCTATATATATATAGTCCCAATACATAAGTTAACTTACTATACATTAAAAAAATCAACGACCAGATATATATTTTTTATTACCAATTTAAATTAGATGTTTTTTATTGGCCTTTACTGACGAAAAAAATTTAAATTAAGTTGAATTTTGGATTTTCACATACAAATGGAAGATTTACAGTACACTTGACATCTACCATCAGATTGTTCCACTGTTTCGTGAGCTATCCACAGTTTTCATCAGCGCCACCATACGATTCTTTCTCAGAATACTTGGTGAAAGTCTGCGATTTGCTGTAACAATAAATTACATTTTTAAACGTTCATCTAGACAGTTGTTATTGTAGACCTGTTTCTACATTTCCCGACATCAGGCCCGTTTTATGTAATTGATTGTTTATTTCCCGACATCAGCCCCGTTTTATGTAATTGATTGTTTATTTACCGACATCAGCCCCGTTTTATGTAATTGATTGTTTATTTTCCGGGAATAATGAATGCGAGGGCTTAGGTAGATCATTTCAGATTATTGTTGATCAATGTTTTGAAAATACTAAATAGAAACATGTATGTCTAGTTACTATAAAAATCAACTGTGCCAGAATGTTATATTTATACAGTTATTATTAAACCCATAATAAAAAAGTAAAGTTCCCTTAAGTCCCAAAGGGCTCATCTAAGCAGATAAAGTGTAGAATTCATCTGGTTCTATAACCGCAGCATATAAAGAGATTATATGATCAGCACAACGCCCAGCCGCCTTTATTTCCCCACTTAGTATCGGGGGAATGGGGGAAAAGGGAGGAAAGTGCGTGTGATCCTCCGTAACTAGTAAATAGATTGGAAGAAGGTAGAGGAAATATTCACTAGTGATACTTTAACATCTAAAAGTTAAACATGTTTAAAAATATAAAGATCTCATATCTCTAGCTGTAACCAGATTCAATTCTCCTTACGGTGGTATTCGTGTCGAAACTAGAAAACCTGATATTTCCAGCGTCTGTGGCCTAAACTGGATTGATGGATTATTATGTTTTTTTTAATTAAAACTCAGATAAAAGCTACACAACGATTTTATCTTCCAGGGACCCAGCTTGAGGATGGGTCCCAAACATTTTAATAGATTAAATACTAAGTACATTTGAGTACATTAAATACTAAGTACATTTGAGTACATTAAATACTAAGTACATTTGAGTACATTAAATACTAAGTACATTTGAGTACATTAAATACTAAGTACATTTGAGTACATTAAATACTAAGTACATTTGAGTACATTAAATACTAAGCACATTTGAGTACATTAAATACTAAGCACATTTGAGTACATTAAATACTAAGCACATTTGAGTACATTAAATACTAAGTACGTTTGAGTACATTAAATACTAAGTACATTTGAGTACATTAAATACTAAGTACATTTGAGTACATTAAATACTAAGTACATTTGAGTACATTAAATACTAAGTACATTTGAGTACATTAAATACTAAGTACATTTGAGTACATTAAATACTAAGTACATTTGAGTACATTAAATACTAAGTACATTTGAGTACATTAAATACTAAGTACATTTGAGTACATTAAATACTAAGTACATTTGAGTACATTAAATACTAAGTACATTTGAGTACATTAAATACTAAGTACATTTCAGTACATTATCTCATGTCATGGTGTCGATTGTCAAAATGCAGTGGCTCTCAAAGAGCCAAGCCCATCGGCTAAAATTGCATAACTGTACGTTCCAAAATGGTGTCTGGCTTGTTTTTTTTTAAAGGAATTTTTCATTTTTATTTAAAGTAGAACAATCAATGAACGAGACGCAGTAATAAAAATAATAATTACAATTTAAATATCAATTATCGCTTATTATTGTAACTAATTATAGCCAAATAAACACATTACAACAATTAAGCGACGTAAGACGGAATGGTTCAGACATGTATCCAGTCATTGATTGTCTTTTCTCCAAGTAAAAGTAGGTTGTCACAGTGGACACCAGATGAAATGTCCGTTCAACAATATCAAAGAATGGACAGTGACCACTACTGAATGAACTAAAGACAGTCACACAGGATAGACAACTCTGTAGACATATGTCTGTTGAGGTGTCCATGAGTTACCCCCCATGACCACACTGGTTAAGGGTTTAATGATGATGATGAAACGTTACATGCCGTATAGGAGTTAATTGAAGGTTTTTGAATGTGAGTCTTGAAATAATAAATTCAGAACCAGAGTCTACGTCCTGAGAACAACAGATTACATGTTGATTTCTACTGAAACGTGGGGGGAGCACAAGGACAGTGAATGGAGGCCCCACATAGATATAATTTTTTTCTTCTCCATAACGTTGCCGACCATGGCTGATGTTGTAATGGAGAATACATCGCTCGGTATAGAAAATATGTAAATAAAGAATACACCCGCAGTTTTATTAACTCGAAACAATTAACCAGGATTTATGTGTCAGAAGTAGGACACGTTTATTATTAATTGGGATTAATAAAAAAAAATGTTTATTTAAAAAATGAAACCCACATACATCAAAGGCTTTGTGTTAAACATGTAAACAAATCACTGGCTGGTTGTTTCATTAACACTAGAACGACGGCAGCGGTCATTTTGATCGCAAAACTACTTTGCGAATTAATTAATTGTAAACGGCTAATGCCAGTCTCTTGTAATTTTATGACTTTACATATCTTTATAACATTGTTAAAACTATAAAAGATTATCTTTGTTGGTTTTATAATAATCGAAAAAAAAAAACAAATTATACCTAGAACGACTGCAGGAGTCATATTGACATATGCCATACCTATTAATATCTTGTGACGCTTTCGAATGACGTCATATTGTTGCCAAAAGCACATCCATCGTTGGTGCGATAAGGCAGAATCAAAGAGAGTTACCAGTGCCAACAATAACTGGAATAATTAAGTCAATTCGCGTATGTTCATTTTTGTTTATTTATACTCATGTACTAGCTGTACCACCGCCAATTCTTGCAATGTGTGTGTTATATGTTTTCCCCTCTTGGCAACCACTAGCCAATGCATTGTTCACATGTTTCACCAGTGGACACAGGTCACTAAGGTCATATTTACTAAGCTAGGTGATTCCCCCTGATACCAGGAGTTAATGTTTTGTTTACATATTTCACCATTGGACAAAACAGTCACACAATCGTTTTATATGTCCGGTACATCCACTTAACACTAGAACGACGGATTTTTTTGAACTGCCTTTAACGACCGAAGCGGTCATTTTGACCTCGGAAAGCAAATAACAAATTATGTCATATAATAATTATTTTTATTATGTGTAACACCCGAAGAAACAATATCTATAGAATTATAAACATTTTTTTTTCAAAAATATACGTAAGTCAGGGGTGGGCAAACAACGGCCCTCGGGCTGCATGCGGCCATTCGGGTATATTATGCGGCCCGAACGCGATTCCTATGTCGATGTTAATTCTCTTTGTTTAGATTTTTCGCTATATTTTTTAATTTAATTTGAATCTAGTTTTAAAGCTCCAGAATATTAGAGCTGCTTGAATTATAAGCAGATTATGACACTTGTTATGATAATTATTAATAAATAGTGAATGCATGTGATCAGAGGTGTTTCACTGATTGGAAATTGTCGGTGCCAACAATAACTGGAATAATTAAGTCAATTCGCGTATGTTCATTTTTGTTTATTTATACTCATGTACTAGCTGTACCACCGCCAATTCTTGCATTGTGTGTGTTATATGTTTCCCCCTCTTGATATTTTTTATTACAACGAAGCTCAGTGTTAATCCTAATTCGTCCAGTAGTGTCGTATCCCACGTGTGTTCCAAAATATAATGACACGACACAACTACTTATAAGAATACTAAATGCACTTTAACACGCGATATTTACAGATGTGAATCCACATGTTATCATTAATAAAAATGTCATCTTACTATCAAACCAAAGATTGCAACATTTTATTCGTGTGTCTCTGTTCCAACTTCTCTAATCACAGAATAGTCTGGAACACTTGAACTCCTTCATAAGCTAGTTTACTTAACCGATTTGTGTTCCATAATAGTGTTATTTTAGTATACATTTTATGTACGGGTCTTTTTGTCCCAGTGATCATTTTACCGGTTCATCGACTAATGTAGCAAGTGCTCGGGAATTATTAAATAGGCTTGAGAAATCTTTGTTTAAAATCGTCACCTTGTAGTACATGCATTAGCCCAGTCAATAATACTGTTTACTAGACTATGTTATTCCCCTTGACTACGACGGCTGAACTAACATGTTTATTTTACTTCTGGTACCAGCCATAGATAATATTGCTCCACACCCTAACCCTAACCCTCTCTCTCTCTCTTTGAACTCTCTCAGTTTTATCTGCGGGCTGAGACTTAGTCTCTTAGAGCCCGTGAGATCAGACCTGCTGTGTCTCTCAACATCTGGAGACTGCCATAGAGCCCGATGGCCAGCAGGCTTCCGGACTGGTCCACCCTGTGGTCCGCCAATCCGGGGCACTCGAATAGCAAATGATCTACGGTTTCCTCCACTTCCCTGCAGTGTCTGCAAAGGGTGTCGACATTGGGCCTCAACCTCCCAAAGTACGCGCCAATAGGACAGTGCCCAGTTCGGAACTGGGCAATTAGCGCCTGCTCGACACGCCTGAGCCTCCACCACGGGTCAGTTTTGGACGGCCGCTCTAGGACTTGCCGGATCTTAAGTCCGTTCACCCCATGAGCCCAGCCCGAGAACCACTTCGATTGTCCAAAGAGGCAGATCATGGAACGTGCTGCCTCAAATGAGCTCTTTCTTGCACTCACGGGCAGCACTTGGGAATCTGTCGACTGGACTATTGCCTTGGCAATGCCGTCTGCCCTTTCATTTCCGGGCACGTCCGCATGCCCGGGAACCCATTGAAGGGTCACATGCACGCGATGTTGGGACACAAGACCCTGTATTGCCATCAGCATGGCTTCCAGCAGGAGCGGCCATTCTCCTGTCCCTTTTACAGCTTGGAGAACAGAGAGCGCGTCAGTGAGAATGACAATGTCCAGAGCAGGCAAAGTACCCTCACCGATTAGCTCCCCTATGTGGTCCACTGCCTCAGTAATGGCTGTCATCTCTGCCTCGTAAGCACAGAGTGACCCACATAGGCCAGCATGGTCTTTCACAAAGCCAGTTTGTGGGAGAGTGATATGAACCCCAAACGAGGCGCTTGTCCGACCGTCTCTACTGGATACAGAAGCATCAGTATAGGCCAGTATAGCGTTCCCCGAGTAGTTTTCAATCATCTCCAAAGCCACATCCGTGATGGTTCGGCGATCCTTTGCGTTCCCAGCATTGGTTTCGACCAGGGTCGTGCGTACCTCAGGCATGTAGAGAGCCTTGCCAGGCGGGAGCCTTGAGACAGTTTCTAGCATTAGGCGGTCTGTCGGCAGCTTGATCTCGGAGGCAAGTCTCACTGCGTGGTGCATAAAAGACTGCATCGAGAGCCGCTTTCTTTCCACCCAGCCATCGACCATCTCCCTTAGGACAGAGGTCTCCTCCTGCCGCTTGAAACGCTCATACGCGGTCAAGACGGCCTGCTCTCTACGAATACCCAGAGGTGGCACATTTGCCATGATTTCCACCGCTGCTGTGGGTGCCGTTCGAAAAGTGCCTGTGATCAGCCGGAGAGCCTGGTTCTGTACAACATCCAGGGCCTCTAAAGAGGACTTAGACCCATAGACCTGCACAACCTGGCTATAATCTATCTGAGACCTTACTGCACCCATGTACAGTGACCTCAGGACATCTGCTCGAGCCCCCCAGGACGTGCTCGCCAGCTTCTTGACAATATTCAGTCTGTCGGAGGCGCAGCGGGCAACCTCCGACAGATGTGTGCAGAGAGTAAGCTTTCTGTCAAGTGTTACTCCCAGGTACTTGGGCTTAGGTTCCAGAGCAAGAACCTCACCCTCTACCTCCAGTCTAAATGGCTCCTTGAGGATACTCGTGCCCATGGTAAACAGCGAGTAGACAGTCTTCGAGACGTTAATCTCTAGCCCCCACATCCTAGTATAACAGCCGACCGTAGTCAGGTCCTTCTGGAGTGCTCTCTCAAGGACTGAGGCACTCTTTCCGGTCTTCCAGACCGCTAAGTCGTCGGCATACAGTAGGCTTTTACATCCCAGAAACTCAGGCAGGTCATTGATGAAAGCTAGGAACAATGTACAACTGAGGGCGGAGCCCTGTGGGAGACCCTGTTCGAGGGTCCGTTTCCTCGACACGCTGCTCCCAACGCGTGTCATGATAGTACGATTACTGAGGAAACTGCGTAACCAAATGTACATCTCAGCGGCGACACCCAACCGCTGTAGCTTCAACAATAGTCCTGGTCGCCAGACTCGATCGTAAGCCTGCTTGAGATCTAGGAAAACTACCGCCGTTGACTCAGCTTTCTGAAAGCCGTCGGCTATTTCTTGGACGAGGAGCGTGACCATGTCCATCGCACTCTTACCCCGCCGAAAGCCTCCTTGCTTTGGGGTAATGAGCCCTTTTTCCTCTAAGAACCACATCAACCTTCGGTTGACCATGCGTTCGGCTACTTTCCCGACACATGAAGTGAGGGAAATAGGACGGTAGCTTTCGGCTTGGTCAGTCTTTTTCCCTTTTTTAAGTACCGGCACTATGACAGCCTCCCTCCACCTCTGAGGGAGTTCTCCTGTCAACCACGTGCGGTTGACAAACTGGAGAAGCTTTGCTTGTCCCGCTGCTCCGAGGTGTGTGATCATCTCATTACTGATCAAGTCACTACCTGGAGCCTTTCTCATGCGACACTTCCTGACTGCGTATGCCAATTCATTGACAGAGAATGGGGCTCTGAACGTGTCTCGATTTTCCGTGCCAAACTCAGCCTTCTCTTTGACCCGTCGGACTTTATCCAGTGCCTTGGACAATGTACTCTTCTTACTCGACTTACTGACCTCTGCAAAGTGCTTGTTAAGCACTTCGGCCTTCTTGCTATCGCTAGCCGTCAGGCCTGAGTCCGTTTGCATCGGGGCACCAGTTCTAACTGCCCCAGCCTGGGTCAAGTCTTTCAGCAATTTCCATGTCTTTTGGCTCTCCCTTAGGTCCAACTTCTCGCAAGTATCAGTCCATTTCTGCTTTTTGGCCTCAGCAGACGCCCTTTTTACTTGCTCAGTTAGTTTATTGTACTCACGGCGCGCCTCAGCCGTTTTCAATCGACAAGCTTTCTTTCGAGCGGCTTGTCTTTGCCGAACTAACCTTGCAAGGGCTGTAGTCCAAAATGGTCTGAACTTACGTTTCAGGAGGCTCTTTGGGATCGTCCTACGTGCGGCACCTAAGATCGCTTCAGTGATCTCCTTGTAAGCAACGTCGACTGTTCCACGCTCGGTATCTACCCTCTCCAAGGCAGCGTCAGCTGCTGCCCTGAAGGCGTCCCAATTTGCTTTTGAATAAACCCAGCACCTGTGCTTAGCTCCTGGGTTTCTCTCAGGTGGAGGAATGTCCACTGAGACGAGAACGGGTTTATGGTCACTACCGACGCAATCTAGCACGCGGAAAGAGGTGTTACAGGCCAGGTCAGCCGAGACGAGTGTTAAGTCGGGTCTCGTTTCGCTCCCACTCGCACCGTGCAGCAAGGTGGGTACAGACTCATGGTCCTGCAACCTAACTAAATTTGTAATATTACAAATTTCCTCAATCCTCTGGCCAGCCGCATCAGTGCGCTCATAGCCCCATGCCGGAGACATGGCGTTGAAATCACCACATACAAAGGTGCCAAGCAGAGTATCCTCAGCTGTTATTAGACTGAGCTCTGTCTTGGGGGGATTGTACACGTTAACACAATGGTACTTCCTCCCATCCTTATAAACATCCACCGCAAGCGTATCCGTTCTCCCGCGTGAGCCGTGGGCGCTGCTCGGCTGAGCATTTAGCGTATTTCTGACCAGGGTCACCAATCCCCTGCAGTTCTTGCACCCACAACGGAAGCACGAATAGCCGGTGAAGTGGACTGTCCTAAGTCCAAGGATGCACTCTTGTAACATTGCAACATCCACGTCATTCTCGTTCAAAAGTTTTGCGACTTCCAGGCTCTTGGGGATGAGACCCCGGACATTCAGGTGGACAATCCTGAATTGAGCCCTACCAGAGCGTTTCCCGAGTCTTCGCTTGTCAGTTGTGGTGCCGGCCTCCTCAGGCGGGGAGCTTTCGGCTACACCCGGAAACAGTGACCTGCGGTCCATGACTTTCGACTTCCCGCTGACAGAGCAATCAGCGTTTATCGTCGAGGGCTGGGCTTGACAGTTCCCAGTCTCTTTTGTCTCGCCGGGCACCATAGGCGGGGAGCTTTCGGCTACACCCGTTGGCAGTGCCCTGCCTATGTCAGTCTTGGTGCCGGCCACCTCAGGCGGGGAGCTTTCGGCTACACCCGGTAACAGTGACCTGCGGTCCATGACTTTCGACTTCCCGCTGACAGAGCAATCAGCGTTTATCGTCGAGGGCTGGGCTTGACAGTTCCCAGTCTCTTTCGTCGCGCAGGGCGGAGCCAGCCACTTTTCCAGCCCCGTTCTCGGTACCCTGCTGGTCGTCGCGATCGGTTTACCGCTGGAAGAGCTGCCAGCGTTACCCGAGGACTGGGCTCGACCTGCCACAGCCACTTTTGGGGGTCTGCCTCCCCCTCGTCTCCGCGTGGTCGTACGTTCTGATTTCGTGCCAACAGAGCAATTAGCACTAGTCAGGGACTGGGCTCGACCTGCCGCAGCCTCTTGTGAGGGTGTGCGAATTCCCTCGTAGCGCGTTCAGCGGTCACTCGTGCCTGAGTCGGGTTGACAGAGCAGTCAACCGTATTCAGGGGCCTTGCCTGACCTAGCTTGGCCTTCACCTGTGGTGGGACGCGACTCCCACCTGTACGCTTGTCCGGTAAGCCCGGCGGTGGACACTCAGTGCCTTCGATCCGCCTTAGTGGTTCTTGGGCTGGGCCGAAAGTAGCTTTTTTTGCGATGCCAGACCTTTCAGCTAAAATCCTGGCACCGGGGCAAGTAGTCGTGCTTTTAACGATGGCGGCCCTACCGCCCCCTAACCATCCATCGAGGCATGTTTGGGTGCTGCCCAGACCCGCTTTATTCCTTTTCTTATCCTTTTCCATTTGCTTTTCGGGTGCCCCAGGAAGGGGCGGGTTGGGTGGTCTGACAAGTAAGCAGAGCAGCTCAGTTGCCTCACCTGCCTCGACCCAGGCTAAACCAGTGCCGGGGCGTGCCTACCGCCGGACATGTCTGATCTCTCGGAATGAGAGTGGGTTGGCGTACCTTTTTCCTCGAAACCCCGATCTGCCGTCGAGGGGCTGGCTCCGTGCAATACCAGCGTTCGGTCACAGAATCGAGTACACCAGGGTTCACTTCCCGCGCTCGTCCTGCAGCGGGGGAGCGTTTAGCAGTTCCCTTGCGGGCATCCCACCACCATTCACCTAAGAGCGTTCAGGTGCCCTCCAGAGCGGGGTGGGCTGGTGGCGTAGGTAGCGGCACTACCTAAGAGACACTTTTAGATTTCACATTGTTCCCAGAGCAGGGAGCCTCCCAGAGCAAGGAAGCCCAATGTTACTATCTATTTGGATCACCAGTTATCGACCAAGTTTGACAGTCTTTATTGTCTTCTGCCAGACATGAGGCCGGCCAGCACCTAGGGATGACCTCAGCCCCCATAGTACCAGCCGGGTGTGGGTCTCAGGAATCCTCCAGACGAACAGCGACACGCTAGCGCCACGCGTACTGTAAAGGTCCGATGCGATTGACCCACGTCAGAGACGATGCCGCCAAATTTCGTTTTGCAAGCCCTTACCCGTTCCTAGGGTTTGGGTTTTTCGAGACTAGTAGTCGAGGTTTCCGCGCCGCACGGTCCTCATATTTACGTATCCATCACTAAGAGTGCCATGTTATGGTCCGAGGCGGCTCAGTGCCCTCCAAGAGCAGAGGGTCACGGAGCTGCATCTCAAGAGTCCTCGCGTTCCTGTACTGGGAGGCCGGGGGTGCCGGCCACTCACAGTCGTGGTACGCTTTTCGCAGTTGTGCACTTTCGTGCTCCCAGATTAGCCGTTAGCCCAGAGCAAGGCTACCGTTGTCCGCCCGGACCGCTAGGAGGTTCTGGGGTTTAAGGGCCACCTGGGGAAAGTTGTCGGGGTCAACACATCCCAGTCAAGACACACTAGGCCTAGCATCTCCAGCCCTCATGCACTAAGACCGATGGCAAGTAAAGGTCACCATTGGCGTTGCGCACGGGGAGGTCTGACACTGAGGTCCACCTGGGGAAAGTTGCCGGAAGCAACACATCCCAGCCAAGACATTAAGGCACTGGCGTCCCCGGCCCACACGCTCTAGCGCCATCCATTTTCAGGGCTGGTTGATTCGGCAGGTGAGTTGTTACACTGGCTGGTTGTTTCATTAACACTAGAACGACGGCAGCGGTCATTTTGATCGCAAAACTACTTTGCGAATTAATTAATTGTAAACGGCTAATGCCAGTCTCTTGTAATTTTATGACTTTACATATCTTTATAACATTGTTAAAACTATAAAAGATTATCTTTGTTGGTTTTATAATAATCGAAAAAAAAAAACAAATTATACCTAGAACGACTGCAGGAGTCATATTGACATATGCCATACCTATTAATATCTTGTGACGCTTTCGAATGACGTCATATTGTTGCCAAAAGCACATCCATCGTTGGTGCGATAAGGCAGAATCAAAGAGAGTTACCAGTGCCAACAATAACTGGAATAATTAAGTCAATTCGCGTATGTTCATTTTTGTTTATTTATACTCATGTACTAGCTGTACCACCGCCAATTCTTGCAATGTGTGTGTTATATGTTTTCCCCTCTTGGCAACCACTAGCCAATGCATTGTTCACATGTTTCACCAGTGGACACAGGTCACTAAGGTCATATTTACTAAGCTAGGTGATTCCCCCTGATACCAGGAGTTAATGTTTTGTTTACATATTTCACCATTGGACAAAACAGTCACACAATCGTTTTATATGTCCGGTACATCCACTTAACACTAGAACGACGGATTTTTTGAACTACCTCTAACGACTGAAGCGGTCATTTTGACCGCGGTAAGCAAATAACAAATTATGTCATATAATAATTATTTTTATTATGTGTAACACCCGAAGAAACAATATCTATAGAATTATAAACATTTTTTTTTCAAAAATATACGTAAGTCAGGGGTGGGCAAACAACGGCCCTCGGGCTGCATGCGGCCATTCGGAGTATATTATGCGGCCCGAACGCGATTCCTATGTCGATGTTAATTCTCTTTGTTTAGATTTTTCGCTATATTTTTTTAATTTAATTTGAATCTAGTTTTAAAGCTCCAGAATATTAGAGCTGCTTGAATTATAAGCAGATTATGACACTTGTTATGATAATTATTAATAAATAGTGAATGCATGTGATCAGAGGTGTTTCACTGATTGGAAATTGTCGGGTGCCAACAATAACTGGAATAATTAAGTCAATTCGCGTATGTTCATTTTTGTTTATTTATACTCATGTACTAGCTGTACCACCGCCAATTCTTGCATTGTGTGTGTTATATGTTTCCCCCTCTTGATATTTTTTATTACAACGAAGCTCAGTGTTAATCCTAATTCGTCCAGTAGTGTCGTATCCCACGTGTGTTCCAAAATATAATGACACGACACAACTACTTATAAGAATACTAAATGCACTTTAACACGCGATATTTACAGATGTGAATCCACATGTTATCATTAATAAAAATGTCATCTTACTATCAAACCAAAGATTGCAACATTTTATTCGTGTGTCTCTGTTCCAACTTCTCTAATCACAGAATAGTCTGGAACACTTGAACTCCTTCATAAGCTAGTTTACTTAACCGATTTGTGTTCCATAATAGTGTTATTTTAGTATACATTTTATGTACGGGTCTTTTTGTCCCAGTGATCATTTTACCGGTTCATCGACTAATGTAGCAAGTGCTCGGGAATTATTAAATAGGCTTGAGAAATCTTTGTTTAAAATCGTCACCTTGTAGTACATGCATTAGCCCAGTCAATAATACTGTTTACTAGACTATGTTATTCCCCTTGACTACGACGGCTGAACTAACATGTTTATTTTACTTCTGGTACCAGCCATAGATAATATTGCTCCACACCCTAACCCTAACCCTATCCCTATCCATAACCCTATCCCTAACCTTATCCCTAATCCTATCCCTAACCCTAATCCTGAAAAAAAAATTCTGAAAAAAAATGTATATATGCCATGTTCCTTATACCCTAATATAATGGTTTTGGCTGGTGCCGGAGTAACTGCGTAATCAAAAATAAAAAAAAAAATGGCAAATGGTAGCTGAATCGATTGAGTGTCATTTAAGAATTCTTTACTTTGTGTTTGTGGAGCAAATAAAATGATGACGCGATCCCGTGGAGCTCAAAAAGTGATGACGCAATTTGACTAGCACCGCCCACACATTACCGGCCGCTGCCTGATGGCGTATTTATGTGCAAGCGATGCAGTAAATGGAGTTGTTTAGTGTATACGTCATTTTTGGTTTAAGACGTTTATGAAGATTTCAGGCTATGTACTGCTACCGAAATACCAACCGAGAGAAAAAAATATTATATTGGCCGATGAACTTTAGGACTCGTCGGAAACTAATGGCTAGTCGCTCTGTACACTTTATAAGGGGCAGAGCAAGTAATGGGTCACTGAGCTTGACCCATGACCCATCAAGTTCTTGACCCAGACCCATCATGACCCATTGACCCATTGAAGCAAGCTGCTAACATGGGACATATTAAAATTGTTTTGAAATATTTTTTTTTTTAAAGTCATTATTCTTCTAATTACATCACACATAATCATATATTTGAGTTTGATTTGGTTTGAGTCAAAAGTAAAGTTTTTATAAACCCAGATAATATACCCCTATAAATTAAATAATTAAATAATAATTAAATTAAATTAAATTATAATTAAATTGACAATATCGCTGCAAGTGTTTCACATATAATGTTCTATACAAATGTATACAGACAGGGCACGTTTTGTTTTCGACGCAAATAAAAAAAAAATCGCGAGACGACGGGTTTTTTTTAGGGTCGGGCGGAGACTAAGGATGGCTTGTGGGTCAGGAAACATTGACCCATGACCCATGTGACCCATCCAATTTTGCGACCCATTTGACCCGTTGACCCATGACCCATTGACCCATTATCTGCTCTGATAAAGGGGGAGGGGGTGGGGAGAGATCGAGGCTGCACAGTGTGGGTATAAATAGCCAACACAAGTAAATGACTTCAATGAGAGTTGAACCCGTACCCATTAGGTGACTATTTGGCTAGCAATCTCACCACCCTTATGAAAGTATAAAAAAATATATCTTACTGCTGTCAATTGACAAGTTATCTAATGTTTACGATAATTACTTCTGTTTAATCGATAGAGTGCTGGCAGGAGGGAGGTGTGTAGGTGAGGAGTTGACAAACCACTGAATAATACTACAGACTGACTTATTTGATCTATAGATGTATTTATTACATAGATGTCATGTCGATCAAATCACAGCTTGGGAAATGTTTACACAAACGTGAGTTTATAACTCGTATGACAACAATAAATGGGAGGCAGTAAATAGTAAAAAAACAGGTGTGATGTGTATTTATTGCTACACCTGTTAAGGTATTATCTTTATCTCTCTGTACTTTCCTTACAGCAGATTTTTTTTTCTGTATCTGATATCATCAAGATGAAATTGACCAACACACAGCTGGTATCACCGACACACAACTGGTATCATCTAGGTTGTAAATTGCAATATCAACATATAGCTGGTAATGTTTAGCTGGTATCACAAACATGAAGCTGTTATGAAAAGTTATGACACCATTAGTCTATTACTGGTCACCTAAATATCTCATTGTGTAACTCAGTAAACATTTGTATTTGTAGTTTTTGTAATTTACAAAGTCTTCTTAATATTTAATTAGTGGGGTAAGGAGATTTAATTGTGTAGGCCTGTATGTGTAAAGTGTGTCTTTTTATGTGTAAAATGTTTTCTCTGTATGTGTAAAGTGTTTCTCTGTATGTGTAAATTGTTTCTCTGTATGTGTAAATTGTTTCTCTGTTAATTTATGTATATATCTATATTCGTGTGTGTGAATGTCACTTTTTGAATGCTACTATGTTCCGTATGTATCATGGGTTTAGTAAGTATTCATAAATAATGATACACGGTGTGTTGTTTGTTGTATTCATATATCATTTGAAAATGTCTGTTTGTCTGAAATGATTCTTTTACTTGTGTCTTCTATTGCACGTGTCTATATACTAGTTGTTTACTTCAGTCTTAGTAAATTATTTTACGTTTTTGCATTTTTTTTCCTTTTGTGTGTCAATAAAGTGTGTGCAGGGTCGGCTCTGGGCATAGGCGACATAGGCAGCTGCCTAGGGCGGCAAATTGTTAGGCAACTAGTTCCCTTGAATGGAACGGCTAGTTTCCTTAATTGGAACATCTCAAATCATGGTAACCCTAGATGGAACAGTTAGTCAGAAGCCATAATATAAAACTTGTTTAAAATACTTAGCAATTATAAGCCATTTAATTTGTATTTGTAACTTTACGATAACATTACTTTTAACTGCAATCTTTTATCGTGATTGCGTTCATACAGATAATCAAAAACAAACAGTAACACTTTCTTAACTTAGTACATCATTAAAAAAAACAACTGAGATTACTAACAAGCAGTCTCTACAGTAACTGCCAAAATCAACTCTACTCTACAAAGAAACCACTAAAATCAAAGTTAAACTTATGTAGACCACTATGAACCGTTGGGTCTGGTAAGTGACTATATCAACTTCAACGACATCATCATTGGGGTGATGGTCTGGCATGGAGTCTTTGAATGTTATTTTGACGTTTACTTAGAAAATGAACTTCCCATGTCCTGTATTGCTTTTTTTGTAGTGATGTAACCAACGTGGCAGTTTATCATTTTCGAAGGGTAAGTGTATTTTACCGGATCCCAACTGCTTTGCTGAAGAACAGTAACAGGTTGCATCAGTGTTATCTTATTGCATGGCGGTTGCACCAGGAGAACGCAGTTTTTCAAAACTTAAAATCCTAAAAAAATTACCTGAGAACAACGAATCGTTTTGTTAGTCTTTCAATTTTGTCGATTGAAAAAAGAAATTGCACCAGACATTGACCTTGAATTACTTATTCAAGAATTTGCAGAAACAAAAGCAAGACGAGTTAAATTATAAAATATAAACTAAAGAATACACAAAGTGACAAAGAACTCAAAAATGAGTTGGACTTATTTTTATTAGGCTACACATGCACCTAAATCATATGATAGTAACAGCATGACAGCATGAACTAAATTTTAGCATTTGTTTGTCATATCATACATAATATAGGCACTGTATAGATAACCTATACTGCTTATTAATGGTACAATGAATTCTAAAATTTATGAGTTTTATTACATTAGCAATTACTAAATTCTTAACAAAAATTAAAAATTATTAAATAAAATTTGGTTTCATTTGAGTTTCCTCTTCATTCTCTCAATTTTCGTATGAATTATCTGAGGCCCAGAAGCATCTGTTGCAAAAATCGTATC
The DNA here is from genome assembly GCA_021962125.1 of Bulinus truncatus. Lineage (NCBI taxonomy): Eukaryota > Metazoa > Mollusca > Gastropoda > Planorbidae > Bulinus > Bulinus truncatus. Next base: position 10,696,314 of record JAGDYQ010000004.1, on the reverse strand, counting down.
TTAATTTTTATGTCTTCCCTGTAATATAGCTCTCGGTGTCTGTACCGGTTTCCAATTTCTCACTTTCTACTGTTCATGCAGAAGGGGCGGGCGTCATAATAGATGACTGCCTAGTGCGCCAAATTGCCCGGGGACGGCTCTGAGTGTGTGTAAGGTAAGTAAGTATGCCAGAGTTATGGGGAGGGAGGACTAGAGTCACTATACTATAACTAGAAAGGGGAGATAGCTGAGTTTAACTATCACTCATGTGACAAGTATAGGTGACTTCCCTTCACTGTTAAGGATAAAGTACTGCTATCTATGAATGCACTGTAAAGACACGTTTTTTTATTCTTTAATACTATAAATCACTTAGGCAATGTTTTTATTGCCCACCTATCATCCCCGCCATAGTGCAATTACAATGTAAGGACCACGGGGGACATGGAGAGAACTTTAATGTAATAAGAAAAAATTCCTTCGTTCTCACAAGAGACAATACACGGGACCTTCACGTCAAAAGTCGAGCGCTCTACCGTACAATGTTAAGAACTATTTTACGTATACGTCCAATAAGACAGTATATGTTTTTCTAATACAAACAACATATTATCTTGTATTGTATCACAACATTTGACATAATAGATGATAATGAAAAAAGAGTTACTCAGTAATTTTCTATGGCCCCTGCAATGATAATATTGTTGAATGCAACCTTACAAGCTAAGCCTCGAACTTGCTTACTTTAGTATATCAAAGAGTGATATTTTTCTCTGCCTTATTTACAAAGATATTGAGGAAAAATTTACATTTGATCTGATCGAATACTCTCAAAGAAACATGCTAAACAGTGAAGCCGCTTTAATATCCTAGATAGGTATTGTATGTGCAGTGATTTTCTCAAGTTACAGCTCAAGAGTGTGTGTCTTTGTTATTGTAAGAATGCTCATTTACCATTTGTTTTACAAACATAAAATGTTCAGAATCTATATTAAGTTAAAATTCCAGAAGTAAACTTCGCATTTTTTTTTAAATTACAAATTATCACCAGCAATACTTTTTGATTGATACGTTTCACTATCTTTTGTCTCTGCCATGATGAAGTTATTTCCCTATTACTATGTGATAAAAACAAAATACATTTTTCATAACACACTTTACCATCGATGTAAAGTTATAATAATAGTATATATATTGATAGATAATTAACTCATCAGATATAAAAAAGTAAGAGACCACGGGGTGAGACTTCCCCGGTAGGGAGAAGGGGGGGGGGGGGTTGGTGCTTACTTCTTTCGACAGACAGGGGCGGCACATGAAGTGTATAACATTTTTTTTGCTTTTAAATAGAATTTAATTAATTTGTTTGTTGATGATTTAGAACAAGAATTTCTGTGATATTCGTAATTCACATCGGGGGGGGGGGGGGCGAGTTTTGAAATAAAACATCTAGTTGAGCCAAAAAAATCAGTTAACATTGTGCTCTTGTGTTAATATTATTAATTCGTTAATTGACGTCATGAAATGTTGAGATGAGGGAGGACAGGTGTAATAAAAGTTAAGTAGGGTTATGTATTGGTGGATGTAAGATTTACTGGTATGATGGGTGGCGTACATCGCGACCTCTATATTTATTCCCTTGATTAAGTCATTCCTTCACTACGCACCTATAACTAGACATCTAACTGCTACCAGCAGTGATAACTAGAAAGTTAAATGCTACCAGCAGTGATAACTAGACAGTTAACTGCTATCAGCAGTGATAACTAGACAATTAACTGCTACCAGCAGTGATAACGTCATAGTATTTGTGATCATCCGCATCGTAACGTAAGAACTTCCACTTGTATCATTGACATCTTACATCCTATATCATCAATGAGTAAAACAATATATCTTTCAATTTCAATCTTTAGGTTTTGATTCACAACAGACAAATAAATAAAGGTCATGAATCCTCGAGTAATTAACGTATATCGACTAACTTCTTAGTCGCTAGAATCGACAGTACAAAAAGTTTTCATGCTAACGGAAAAATGAAAATTGAACTCTAAGGATGTAAATATTATTCAGGCAAACTACACGCATCGTAAGGAATTGAGGAAGCCAATGATATCATAGATTGTACTTTGAAAACATGGATAAAATAAAGTGGATAAATGAACATATAACTAAATCATCCAGATGAGGCCCTGCTAACAACATTATTACATCCTGGTCCTAGCCATGCGTAGTGAATGTTTTCTGAAATCTCTAGATCCAAAATATAAACAACAAATCAAATATAATTTGCTTTGATTGTTTCATGAAATGATTTCATAATTATTTAAATAAAAAAACAAGAACTTTATTTTTAACGAAACAATTGTTTTGCTTTTAAAGTGATTAGATCGATTGTATCACAATAAGACGTTAATGATGTTTTAGTTGTTTCATATTGATGTAAAATACTTGTGGGGGTTTTAGTGAAGTATATATTGAAAGAAAAATACATTAGTGTCGAAAATATTGTGGATACCACTGCATGAATTCTACAAATCATTTACTTTGGTCCATCTCACAAACTTCTACCTATTGCCATGTTATTGTACCCAGTCACGTGATAAATATTTACATAGAACTGCAAGTAATGTAAATAATTTTAGGTGGCACGAAACATTTTTCTTAAGCGTAAACAAACAGTTTACCCCTAACATTTTTATTTTTTCTGTCAGTTAACGACAGATCTCACGTAACTTATTTTAATGAAATGCATTATAAGTAAATTCAAAACAAGGGGGAGTTATCAGCAACATGACCCGCCCAATATTCACCAACCCTATGAACACACCTATCTGTAGAAAGCCCAGGTGAAACATAACACTCTTTTTTAAACAAATTATTCAAGATTTTATTTGTTTATGATATCGTGTAGGAAATAAATACTTTTAATTTTCCTTGGTTGGCACTGAACCCTTTGATCAACGGATATAGAAAATGTTTATTTGAAAATAACAGCCCCACATACTTCAAAAATGTGTGTTCAATATGTCAACACATCACTGGTCATTAATTGGATGTACCACGTATAGTTTAATAGATCATTGACTGGTGGTGGTGTCATTATGTGCCAAGTATAGTTAACTTATGGGGAAACAATTGTGTGAATGTTAAGTCGCAAGGTGAAATATGTAAACAAAACATTGACTCCTGGTCTCAGGGGAAGCACATAGCTTAGTAAACAAGACAGTGTCCACTGGTGAAATATGTAAACAAATTACTGGTTTACAGGTCTTTGTCAGGGGAAGTACCTAGCTTAGTAAACAGTAACGTTGATTGGTCGGTCTACTGCCTGTACTAACAGGTCACTTTTTGTATACAAAGCTTAGTGAATACTTTTGTGAGGGGAATTCCCTAGCTCTATTCATGGGAGAATAATGTCAACTGGAACAAAATTATATGTATTAAAAGGTTATTAAAATATTTCCTAAAAAAATAGAAGACAAATTCAACATATAATAATGTTTGAGTTAAAACCCACTATTTCGACTCGGGTTAATTTCATCTGTTACAAAACCAAATTCAAATGCCTTTTGAGCTGATCAGTACATTATATGATCAATACATTATATGATCAATACATTATAAGATCAATATGTTGTGTGATCAATACATTATACGATCAATACATTATCTGACCAATATATTATCTCAAGAATTTAGAAAAATAAACATTATATCTGCAAAGAAAAAGTTGCGAATCGATCTCTTTATTGAAAATTTAGTTGCTTACATCTCCACACATAGAATAAAAATAAGTAAAGTCACATAGCGCTGTGATTCTAGTGAAATGAGGTTAAAAAAGAACGGAAAAGTCACTTCAGATAAACACATTCCATTGAGTGATTGACTTTATGCAACAAATTCTACTTTCGCCCTTGTATAGCATTTAATCACACATCATATCTCAATCTGTTACAATGAACTTGAATTGTTCAGTGTAATACAGTCTTAACAGTTTCGATCACAGATGGTCCAATTGCAGTGTTGCTAAATTTGAGGGTCGATGCCCAAGTCAGAATGAGATGTCTATCTGTAACAGCCTGTAAGGCACTAGGAAACGGTGTGTATGGTGTCCTCCAATACACCATATCCAAGGTTAAAAAAGCCATGGAAGCTCCACAGAAGACATATGTCGGCGACATAACTCTTCTTCATCCTTGAACTCAGCCAAATTAAATGTATTGTTAATGATTATGATAAGCTAAATAAAATTGTAATGCACATCTTTTAACACTAGAACGACGGCAGCGGTCATTTTGACCTCAACGCCACTTTGCGGATTAATTACTTCTAAACGGCTAACCCCAGACTATTGAAATTTTATGACTTTACATATCTTTTTAATATTGGTAAAATTATAGAAGATTATTTTTGTTGGTTTTATAATGATCGAAATAAAACAAGTTATACCTAGAACGACTAAAGCGGTCACTATGTCAGCCATACAGATTAATAACTAGTGACGCTGTCGGCTGACGTCATATTGTTGCCAAAAGCACATCCATCGTTGGTGCGATAAGTCAGAATCAAAGGGAGTTTCCAGTGAATTTGTAAAGACACAACTCCAGACAGGCCCGTAGCGTGCATGGGGGGGGGGGCAGGGGGACGCCCCCCCCCTTGCGTTTTGTCTTCCCGTCCCCTGCTTATTTGTTCTACTTAGTAGATTGATGCCTAAGACAGGATGTGATGTCTATCTGTAACAGCATGTACATCATTAATAAATCGACATGCATGTTGTCCTCCAATCTACCATATCCAAAAGTACAAAAGCCATGGAAGCACCACGTGAGATATAATTCGACTAGCGGTAGATTATAAGCCAAATCTTCTGCAACAAATGAAGAACACTACTTGTAACTTGAAACACAAATAAAATATTTTATGGTCTAGAAATGGAAGATTTTCGACTAATACTACAAACTAATATCTATATTGAATTTATGTGGTAAACTCGGGCTTGTTTTATAAGAAATCCCTGTATTAGAAATAATAATGTTTTTTGTTAAATGACTATGATAAGCTAAGTAAATTGTAATGCAAAGCTTTTAAAATTAGTACCATATTAATTGGTTACTTTATATTGTGAACGGCTATATATTATTAGTAGAAAAATATATAGATTTGATATTTAATAAATAAATACATCATTATGTACCTGTCATAGGTACATTTTATTGTAGTATTACTAATGGTATATATATATATACCTATTTGAGTTAAAACCCTTCATTTACGGACGCTAATAGAACTGTAAACATACAATAAAATGATAAATAAGAAAAATATTTGAAGTGTATAATAAGGAGAGTGTGTAAAATGAGGGGGGGGGAGGGGGAATTTCCTGAGACATAATATTATATTTTTTACTGCTGAGGACTAGGGTCGATTTTTTTCTAAGTTTGTTTTGTTTTGATTTAAACATAGCTAATCTCTCTCAGTGTCTCTAAATTTAAAAAAAAAATACACAAATTTTGAAACGAAAATCGCAAAGTCCCAAATGGAATTTGATGTTTGTCGTTTGGATCATTCATATATATATATATATATATATATATATATATATATATATATATATATATATATATATATATCATATCAAATGGGTCTGTAATTTGTAGTGCTTTTCGTTCACTTTCACCACCCCACCCACCACCCCACCCCACTGAAATATCTGTAATACTGAAATATCTGTAAGATTGAAATACCTGTAGAATTGAAATATGTATATATATATATATATATATATATATATATATATATATATATATATATATATATATATATATATAAGACTGAAATATCTGTAAGTCTGACATATCTGTAATACTGAAATATCTGTAAGACTGAAATATATATAAGACTTAAATATCTGTCAGTTTGAAATATCTGTGGGACTGATGTATTTGAAATACTGAAATATCTGAAATATTGAAATATTTGTAATACTGAAATGTGAGGCTGAAATATCTGTAAAACTGAAATATCTATAGGACTGAAATATCTGTAGGTCTAAAAAAATATGTAAGTCTGAAATACCCGTAGGACTGAAATATCTGTACGACTGATTATATATGTCTTAGTTTGAGATTTTTTATTGGTTAAATTCCTCCGAAAATTGCAACATAATTAAAGCTATCCTCTAACCAAAGCGAATTTCGCGTATCTAGGTAGCTCGCGAAATTCGCCCCTCTTTCGCGGCAATGTATTTATATGGAGATGCTCAAACCGCGTAGAATTTCCGCGGCGGTGCAGAGAAATTTCGCGGCATCGCTTCTTTCAGAGTTTGTTCGCGTTTCGCGAGTGTAAACAATCCAAAATGGCTGCCTACAAACATCGACTCAAATGAAAATCATGGTTAAAATTGATATAAATGTCTTAAAATTAACAAATAAGACTTACATTTATATATAGCAACTTGAATTATATCAGATTATACCAAAAAGTAAGTGTTTTTTTTTCACTTTTTACTTGTAAAATACCATAACTGTAGAAAATATATCATAAGAAGAAAATGTCTGCCGACGTCTTCAAATAAACAAAAAGAAAATTTAAAAAATCATTATATCCGGTCGGCTGATGCCTACGTTCGTTCGCTTAGGTGTAGCGAGGGTTTTTCGCGCTTTGAAAAATCTCACGTGAGAAATAGCGCAGCGGAACGCTTCGCTTTGATTTGAGGATAGCTTTAGAGTACTCAGTTGTTTTTTTTCTATTTTGAATTAAAAAATAAAGTATTTTTAAGAGTGAAATGCCAAAAACATTGCTAGAGCAAGAGAGTATTAAAAAAATTTAAAACCACTTCATGTGAAATCCTAATAAGGATGAGTTTATATACTTATAAACCAATATGAAACGGTAGAACAAATAAGCAGAGGGGGGCCAGACACTTCGCACGCTACGGGCCTGCATGGAGGGAACTTCTACCATGACCTATGAAATTCCCTATATTCTCACAGACGGTTGAACCTTTAATCATCAGGTCAACTGTAGGGTGCCTTACCGCACGACCATGTGCCCACCTTTCATTCTTTTCATAAACGTAATTAAATAGATGTGAATTTCATTTATATTTCTGCTCTGTTTTCTAGATAATAAATTATGTAAATGTTAAGGAACAATAAAATTCCAGTATTCCGAAAAGGAATAATACAAACTAAGACTAGGAAATACTTGTAAATCATAGTAACGGAAATGATCTGTGACAGCTGAGTTATGATTTTACATCAACAGTTATCGTTCCTTAAATAGTTTTTATTTTTTTTTTTTATTTTCTACTAACTGTACCCGGCCACGCTTTGCCGTGGCTAAGTCCTATGTAATGTAATAGTACGATTGATAAAGCCCTTGTTTCTAATTCAATGTATAAAAATGACACATTTTAGAAAAAAATAATTATCAATCATTTAAAACTATAAACAAAGGAAAATTAGTTCTATTTAGTTGATCTTTGTTTCTTAATTAGTTGTTTATTGCTGAAATGATTTTCGATATACAATATTTTTATTTTGTACCATTATTTGTGTATATATACACACATTGTCATTTAAAGCTAATTTATTAATTTAAAAAAAAAAAAATACGGACGCAATAAATATTAGTTTGCACTCTAAATACAATAAGGTTGAAAAACTACTTCCCGTGGCTTTTACAAAAGTATGATCTCTAAAGTTAACAGAACAATTTAAACGATACCGTTTGATTAATAAATAATATATTGTGGAAATAATAGTTTACAAAGTAAAGTAAAAAGAAATATTTTACAACACCGTTTGATTAATAAATACTATACTGTGGAAATAATAGTTTACAAACTAAAGTAAAAAGAAATATTTTACGACACCGTTTTGTTAACTGAAAAGATATATGATGAAATATGTGTTTTTACTCGGCGGATTGATTTATTGACCATATGTTAGTTAGCACTCTGTGACTTTTGAACTACCTCCGGTGGGTTTATTTTTAAAAGTAAAGTGAAGTAAAGAAATAATTTTACCAAACTGATAGTTTAAATATTATTTTTAAATATAATGGTTATTATGTCTATTTCAAACAAATATAGCAACACGCCAAGTAATTTACTGCAATTTTGTGTTTAAATTTTAAGGCAATTGGTGAAGAGCTTTGGGAATTAACCCACGCGGCGTGAAACCTCTTTCCATTTTTATTTATATAGATGGGAGAAAAATAGTTAAGCAATTCCTTAGAAAACGTAAGGCATTTCCCTGGAAAAGAAACGAAAACAAACAGAATAGTTTTTATTTTTGAAAGAATTCCAATTTTCACAACCTGAGATGCGTCATCACACGCGTTTTTCTTGACTAATTTGGCTTAGAGGTTATCATTTTACTGTAAAGTGACTGTGAATTGACTATGGCAACACTTTCACCACAAAAAAGGCAATAATGCATAACACCTAAAAAACTAAAAAGTGAAAGATAAAAATAATGTTGATTAATCATGTTTTCGTTCTTCAAGGCCGTTACATTTTTAACAAAATTTTATGTAGTTTGCATTTTTCCCTTCTAACTAGCTATTAAAATTGTTAACATATTTATTTTTTTTTTAACATAATTTTCTAATTTTGAAGGAAAAACAGAAATTGGAATATTTTCCCGCTTTAAATTGGAATTTTTTTCTAATTTCAGGGACGGCCTTACGAATTGGGGGGCTAATTTAACGGATGCTTGCGAGGTCCCTCTTCTACTTTTTTACAACAAAAGCTATTAATATTAATGCTAAACGTCATTAGCTGTGTCCCTGCCTGGCGCGAGGCCCGTTTTGGAGCAATTAGTCAAAAATATCTAAGGCCAACACTGCCTAGTTTATTATCAGATTTATCTTATGTGTGAGCGTGGAATGAACTGAAACTACGCATTATTTTATTTTTTTTTTCATTTTGTTATTTATGATAATTTTAAATGAATTAAACATTTCGATCTAAATTTGTATGAGCATTTTTGTGATCTTAATTAAAATACAAGAGAAATATCAGCCAAGGTTCCAAATAGCTAAGAGTTGTCTTATCCTTTCTTACCACCCCTTGATTCGTTATTTGTATTATCTCCCCTTTGGATGAATGATAGTGGGCCGGTGGCTGTGACCTGTTGTTGTTGGTAAGGTCAAGTGTCTGACGTGTAGAGCGTGTAAGTGAATGGTCTAGGATCACATGACAACAAGGGGGGAGGGGGGGGGGGAAGGGATGAGGCCATGAGGCATGTAAACGTCAGTCCGGAGTAGTCATGAAGCCAGTCAATGTCTCCGTGAAGACTGTTTAGGTGAAAGTTTTTTTTTTTTCTTTTTTTTTAATGTTGGGTTAAAACGAGTCTTAGTGGCACTTAGTGCATTACAACAAGGAGACCACTTAGTGCATTACAACAAGGAGACCACTCCACTTAGTGCATTACAACAAGGAGACCACTTAGTGCATTACAACAAGGAGACCACTTAGTGCATTACAACAAGGAGACCACTTAGTGCATTACAACAAGGAGACCACTTAGTGCATTACAACAAGGAGACCACTTAGTGCATTACAACAAGGAGACCACTTCAGATGTATACATCGCGGGCGTTACATTGTATGTAAGTTCATAAACTTATGCTCATAAGGGCTTGACTTACTTGACTTGACTGAATACCTTGAACTCTTTGCGGGGTAAAGTGTATCTGCAACCATTCTCCAGCGCTCTCTGTTTAGTGAGGAATTTTTCCATTCATCACGTGTCGAAAATGGCTCTTAAGTGGAACCCGCCAAGGCCAGAGAAAAGTCGCCCGCCAACTTGGAGAAAACTTGCGAGCACGAGATGAAAAGCTCACAAGGGCTAAGTCATGTTATTATTCAGGAATTGAATTGAGATATGACAGATGACATATTTGACAAAAAAAATAAAATGACCTTGTGTGTTTGGAATTAAAATTAAAAACAATTATCTGGTGCAGAGTATAAAAATAATGTTTGTAGCCAGGAAATTCAAATGCATAAGTTGAGTCAGATCTAAACAGTTAACATCAGGTTTACAGTAAAGTTCGTCATAATGAAGACATATCATTTCATATTTCATTTTCTTGCAGTTTTCAATGACAATAAAGACTTTTACATGTCCCGCAGCTTTTTATATTTATTTATTTTTTTTCTGTTATCTATGCAGAGGCGGATTTAAGGAACAACGCAGCTGGCGCGCGACAAAGGGCCCCTGAATATTTAGGGAACCCACAGATCCCTATTGTAAACCCGTTGATATGTTTCTTTTCTTTCTCAAGGGCCCAATAATGTCTTCAGCGCCAGGGGTCCTTATTAAACGTAAGTCCGTCGGTGAACATATTTGACCTTTTAAATTGTATTTAGCATTCAAGGATAAATAAAACATGTGAAAGACTTTCTATTTTAAAAATACATGCCTCAATTAAATCATCAGAGCAGATCAAATTATAGTGTACATCTTGTTTTCAAGCTTTGTGCTGCTAATCGTCAAATGTGTATGTCTCCCTTGGTGCCTCCATGGTCATTGCACTATCGGCTTTGGTGTGTGATCATTGAAGGGCGTCATAAAAAAATCATCCCATATATATAATTAATAAATTATAAAATTTTGTTCATTTTTTAAGGTCACGTCAAGCATGTTATTTTATTATTTAATGTAAATTGTACACTGCATCTGCCCCCTATGAGTCATGACTTTTTCTATCTACACCCTTTCAATAAACTCCCCCTTTACATATTTTTTATTACTTCCGGGTCATTAAATTTGGCGCTATATTCTCTAGCATGATCAAAATACAAGTTCATAGCTATTCAAAAACTCATATATTTTGTGCTGATTGAATGTTGCGATCTTAATAACTTTAAATTATGTTCATTGTTCCTAAATCATCCTTTTGTTTATATTAAATTTAATAAAAACAGTCTTTATTAATATTTTTTTTTATTCTAGCGCAGTTTTACTCTAAATGCAAATCATAGATCATAGATCCACGGAGACAAATTCCTTGCAGTTAAATTGTTCTTTTAACTCGAATGATTTTCTGCACATGAAACTCATCAACAATGTGATGGCGTCACATAAATATGAGATACATAGTCCAGAATATAAAGACCTGGAGTCCATTAGTAATTATGATGGTCAAAAGAACGTCATTGATGAAAAAGGAGAAGCTTTCGATAAAATTGGCTGCAAATATGAATCGTATTAATGCTTTGAGTGGACATTCCCATACTTCCATATAGCCGGGGTCTATAAATGTGACGTCAACGGCATTGATTCATCAGGGCGACCTCTGAACTTGAACGTTTCGGTCAGCGAGCTGTCTTTCAGATCTGTGAGTCAACATCTGAGGATTTTGAAGATGAAGGACATACATGAAGATAAAAAAATGGAAGCGCTGCAAACATTTGTGTCCCTATTTAGTTACTTTATTAGGTAATGCAACACTTCAGGCATTGAATAGATGTCGCGACAAGTGAATGAAACACTCTCAGAATTTACAGGGACAGATAACTGCGCTGATCTTAAGGTTCGTCTTGGTAACAATACAACACAACTCGACAGTGTGCATAGATCAAAAACTCAAAGGCTGACAACACTGAGAACACACTATTATGAATCCGATGTTTATAAAGGAAAACGTTATCACTTAACGGAAATTGTTGTTGAATAATTTCGACATTAAGACAGCTGAGCATGTATGTAAATTATACGGTGGTCATTAGTCTGAGATCGATTATGACGACGAGTGTCGACGAGTCGAACATTGTGAGTTTTTTGTCAAGAAAAATAGCAAATTGTTTATTTGGATCTCGGGAACTGACGAACTGAAAGAAAATGTCTGGACCAGTTCGTACAGTAATAATAGTCTAGAATATCTCAATTGGGCAATTATCAAAATAACAAGGTGGATTTCAACTATTTAATTCTTAACGTAAGAAATAGTTGATACATGCAAGCGTATGTATGTTATAGTTCTGATGTAGATTCATCATTAGCTTATTTGTGTGAGATCTCTGACGGATTAAAACACATATTAACACACACACATACACACACACACAGACACCTTCTAATCTGTATGAGCCTTTTTTACTGGTTGTCTTTTTATTATTTTTTTTTATAATTTTTTTGGAATGAAATTTAAGGGCTTTTATGGGAAACACACACATACACGCAACATATATATTACATAAAAAAATATGAGTTTTAAAAAAAAAAACTGAGCTGAAGAGTTACACTCTATCTCTCAATCTACCTCAATATTAACTATCAGTTAGTGTTCAGTTAGTCATCAACTATCAATCCATCCATCCATGCAACTATTTAACTATGTCCCGTTCATTCATTCTGTCTATCTTTCTATCTACTTATCCACCGAAGTATCTGCATGGATGTATATCTTACTTTGTATATACGTATCTGCATAACAGGATGCCGATCTTTAAACTTGTGGTTTTTTAATTTGTCGGCCACTTGTGGGTCCTTGGTCGACTAAAACTGAGCCATTGAGTACCCGTTGGGACAGCATTAAAGTGTTCCATGTGTAACATTCGGTTAGGTCTGGCTCACTGTTTTGCCGTGTTGTTGCAATTTAAACATTACCGAGCCATATGAGTATCTTTATCCGGTTAGGTCAGCCGCGTTGTTACAATTTAAACATTACCGAGCCACATGCGAATCTTTATCCGGTTAGGTTCGTTGCTACAATTTAAACAAAGTATTTCAAACAATACCTAGCCACATGTGAACTTTAATCTTGACAAGTCCATGATATTTAAAATAATGTATTAATTACATTTCTTCACTGAATCTTGTAAAATAACAAAACTAAAACAATACAATAATGTTTAATACTTCATTTTTTTATTATCTTGGGCAAATAATATGTCAGACTGGTATTGTGAAACAAATATTAGTTGAAGCTCATTGTTATGTTGATTAAATCAATATTTTAATAAATCATATAGAAAGCTATCGGATAAAACCATCATATTAATTTAAAATATATTGAGTCTTTGTAGAAATAAAAGTATTGAAGACTTCAACATTTGAACACTAAGGGACAGATGGTCGTGTGTTCAAGTGCTTAATTTTTTACAAAAGGGTCCCAGGTTCGATGTTCAGCGAGGACCAATGGTTTAAGTCCCGCTGATCTCATCTATACAACTTTCTCTACTAAATACCATCAATCTATCTGCGTTTGTTTTAATGTTTTGTTTAATTCACTATGGTAACACTTTTATCACAAAGAGGAAGAAAAAAGTACATAAATCCTAAAAATAAAAAGTGAAAGATACAACAATGCTGATTAATCATGTTTTGTTAGTCAGGGTCGTTTCATTTTTAACACTATTTAGAAAGTTTTCATTTTGTTCTTCTACTAGACATTAAAATTGTTGACATATTTGTTTTAACTTAGTCTTCAAAATTTGGAGGGAAAAAAAAGTAATTGGAAATTTTCAAGTTTTAAGCTGGAGGTATTACGACATGCTGGGCCTAATAAACAGATGTTTTCTTTTCTAATTTTTTTTCTTAATGCTCATTGTAAATTGAGGAACATTTGCCCGGCGCGGGGCCAAAATTTGCTCAAATCAATGAAAATGGGTATTATTCTGATTAATTGTTATAAAAGTCACCCACAACACGAAATGTAATTAATAAATACTCCATAAAATTTGAAATGATTGTGTTTTCTATTATATTACTAGACGCTCCCGTGCTCAATTAACATAAGCTCCTAAATAGGTGAGATTTTATTTTTATTAGAATACTTTTACATTATTCGAATCGTTTTTAATTTTTATCATCATATAATATTTTAAAAAGCTGTAATAAAATTATATTTATTCGTGAGTTTGCAAATAGCTTTCTTATTTAAAAAAAAATATATTTTATACAATTATTTCACTTTATTAAAATTATATAAATATTCAGTTCGGGTATTATTAAAGATATAAATTTTGTAAAGATTTATGTCCTCTTAATTAAACAATTATAGAACTACTTCGTGGTTAATTATAGACAAAGGCACGCTCAAGCGAAATATCCAGTTCGACAAAGATAATGCAGTCTAAATATATGTTGTCATTTCTGGACACATATATCTATTTATTATCTATACCAGTCAAAATAGACTAAATGTTTTGAAGAAAAGAGCGCAACTGTCTCGAATTTCCATTTTAAAATACCGTCTGCTCAAACTTGCTGTTTAAAAGCAGTTTTCGTATTTAAACTTTATTGTCTACATGTATTACATTATTTTAATTATACACTTTATCTTTATGTTTTTGTCTCTCTAAATTAACTTTCACAAAAATGTATTAAAACAGAGTGATTCACTAACATTTATATGTCATTCAGAACTTGTTAATAAACATGGCGGCTAGGAACACCTTTTGACTCTTACTTTAAAACGCTCCCATCATTTTTATGCTAAGTAAATTATATTTTAAATTTGCCGTATTTTGTGTTTATTTTCTTTCACTGAAAAATTTAAGGATATGTCTAATAAAGTTTTTGAATAAGAATGTGTATTTTAGCAAAAAATATCCATTTCATTTTATGTCTAATAAGCTTTCACTAAATTTAAATATCAAACGTAAATTAACAAATCATCTACCCTTACAGTAAACGTTCAGTGAGTATAATCAAGATGAATTTACTAACTTATAAAACATATTTTTACTGTTATTAAATAGTTGCAGTTTATTTTTATCTGATGAGTCATAACTTAGACACGCCCATCACCGTCTTCGCTTCCGTGATGATAAACTATTGTTTTATTTTATTTTCAAAAACTGATCAAAATACATGTTCAGAAATACATTTACATGTCACAAAATTCTTATTTCGGTCTTCACTTGCTCGTTGCTTTGTGACATTGGGTGGGGCAGAGTCCTGTTGTAAAGCGCTCAACTATCGACCGGGTTCGACGTTCGATGAGCACCAATGTATATGTCCCAAAATAAAGACTACAAAGACTATCTGGATCTGTGGTAATTTAAGTGTCATTCTCAAACCTACCGGTACGTCTTGGGTGAATTTTTTGTGACACGACCAAATTCAAATTCAAATTATGTGATCAATACATTATGTAATCAATACATTATGTGAACAATACATAATGTGATCAATACATTATGTGATCAATACACCATGTGATCAATACACCATGTGATCAGTACATTATGTGATCAATACATTATTTGATCAATACATTATGTGTGAATAGGTAGAAAAATTAAAATTTTATCAGCAAATGAAAAAGTTGCACAATGATCAAATTAAAGACACTTCTCTGTGTTCATATCTTTATTTATTTATGTCCGAACTCACAGTAAATCCATTTTTAGTGAAATAATGTCAAATGAGTGCGGATGGATTTGGGAAGTGATATTAAAGGTGAAAGGAGAGGTTGCGTAATATAAACAACACACTTGAAGATTGACTTTATGTAACATATTTTACTTTCTTCCTGGTATAGTCTTTATTCAAACAACTCATTTCAATCTATTGCAATAAGCTTAGATTGTTCAATGTAACAGAGTCTAATATATTTCTATCACATATGATCAAATCGCAGTGTTGTGAAATTGGGTTAATGTTAAAGTCATGTTGAGATGTTTATCTGTTATAACATGTAAAATCACTTACGAAACGGTTTGTATTTAAATATTCACTGACACTGGCCGCTGGGAGTGACCTTTGACACTTGCAATTTTGCCCACAGGCCGCAGTAAATGGCATGTGATATAAATAATAAAATTAACGAGACTTCGGAATATATTAGCTAAGTAATAATATTAAAATACGAAACTACTAAAAAAATTTAGCTTTATTTTAATATGTGTTTTAATTGTACGAATTTATCACATCGTTTAGTAAGTTTTACGATCAGCTGAAATTGCTACAGATTTAACAAGAAGAGTAAAAACGAAACACAGTAAACCGTGCTGTGTTTTTATCTAAACTGGTCAATTATTAAATTATCGAAGACACAAGCTTTTTCTTTAGCTCAAATATTGTTTAATAATTAAAAGAATTCGTTTTTAAAATAATATCGACCATACTGATTTAACCGTTTGTAGACCCCAATCGTCATCCAACAAAAACTGGGCTCGTTATAAACGTATCAAAAGATTAAAAAAAAACATGTGACTTCTACAGATCATCAATAGACTGACATTGCAACATAATTTTGGTGCTAAAATATAATTTAAAACCTTTAATACTACGACATATAAAATACAAAATATATCTTTCACATTAAAGGCCTTTCAATTTTCTTTCATTTGATATGTGATACTTTGATATTATTTAAAACTTAATGTAAAATAAAACTCATTTTCTTTGGAATTACAACACAATCATCGTTTATATTCTCAAGTCGACAGTCGAGTATCTGCCCGTCCCACAGTAAATTGGAACATGACTTAATTTGATGACGTTAATGTAGCTGGTCGTTGTGCTAGCCACACAACTCCACAATATTTCGTCGTTACGTACAAATGTGAATGTTACACTTCATTTGATACGGTGAACCTAAATGGGAGTTTAATTGTTTTTAGATAAAAATGACAAGATGTATTATATAAAAATATAACATCAAAATGACAAGATGTAATATGTACACATATTTACCATGTTTGCAAAAAAAAATGAGCAGTGTACAGTTATTTCTTTTAAAATGTTAATGTTTAAGGTATGCATGTAATTATCACATAATTCTATAAATATTTGTTTAAAATAATAATGATAAACTTTTTAAAAACCTCTTGTTTAGAAATGTTTTGAAGTTAATATAAAAATTGTATTTTTTTTAAGTTCAACTCTCTGTACGATCTCGATGAATTACCGATCTTATTTGTCTCTAGTTTATAAATAGAACTGCAAAATTCCGAAATTACTTGGACTTCTCCATCTTTGCTAATGACGTCCAAGCGAGATGGCAAGAGGTAAATTAAAGGCTTGGGATGAAGACATTATTCGCACTAACTATGGATATCTAAAGGAACAGCTTGAGGCTAACGATCTGACAGATTTTCTATTTGAAAATAAAGTGATAACACTGGATGATAAGGAAGCAATAAGTAAACTTCCAACAAAGTCTGCCAGGAATGAATATCTACTCACTACACTGCTGCATTCTGGGCCAGGACCTGCTTTTGATTTATTTATTAAATCACTGGAAAAACATTACAGTCACGTGCTGGAATACTTAAACATCAAAGGTAATGAATAGCGAATATTTCGTTGATTCTTTCAGAATTGTTAAAAAAAATAATTATTCATAGCATTAAAATAGAATGAAAACGTTGCCAAAAAAAATCGGAAAATCCTAAGTTGATATTGTTATACTGTACATAAAAAGTATATAATTTTTTATTAAATGCTTTACATTGTGGATATCATACATTGTACATTTTCGGTATTCAAAGGGCACATTAATTTTTCGCTTTGAAATAATACCAGTTTATTGTAATCAACTTTAAAAAAAAAATATTAGCTAAAACATTTTTCTATTTTACCAATCATTTTTAGTTAAATTTTTGTTGCACTTATTTAGTTGGGTTATTTGAGCTATAATTCTCCTTAACGGACGTGTTTACAAACCAAAATAGCCATGGTCTAGGGTTGGACAGACACGCTCTGAATCTCCTTGTTTATCGAAACGTTATTTCACTGTTTATATTAACATATTGTGATGCTTAAATGAATAAATTAGATTTTTATTTCTACATATAATGAATGAACACCTAGAAGACTGATTAAAACTTTGTTTTTATGTACTACATTCAATATTCAGTATAATACGGCTGTAAAAATCTTTTCTGATTTAGTTCAGTACTTTATATATATATATATATATATATATATATATATATATATATATATATATACAAAAAATAACACTATTAAATATTACAGGGATTGTTATTTATTTTAGATGACTATAAAATAAAAGCGTGGGCGCATAAGTCTGCCTCGCTTTATTTTAACTATATAGAAATCAATGACATTTAGAAAAATATAACTTTAAATATATTTTGTGCAATGTTTTAATGAGCCGAGTTGGGAGACAAACTTTAGTCCTTAATATTTTTAATTTCAGTCATGTCATAAATAACTATTTCCAAGCAAACCAAATGTCTTTAATATTTAGTCCATTTAAATTAAAGAGTTTTTCTTTTATATATATTGTTTTGTTATATATGTTTTATTTATATTTTTTTCTGTTGAATAATTTAATTTCTCCACTCCCTTTCGAAATAGTCAGTTTACTTTATATACATGTCAATTGACTGTCATGTATAGAAAATAGAAAATATTTATAACAGAAAGTTAATCGGTCAGAGAATTTACTTTTATATTTATCAACACCAACAATGTGTTCAGTTTGTGTTTACGTTACTTATATTAATGAAAGAATACAACAGGATAATTTTTTGTTCACGCTAAGTTTGTAATTCGTTTGATTTTAATTCTTTATAATATTTCACTTGGTACTGTTTTTAAATTTATATCGGACAGGCGCCATGCCTATAACTTCATAATCTCTTCTGCCCCCCCCCCCAAAACAATACAAAAAAGTAATTAATTTAGTAGATTACACAATGTATGTTAGAGATTCCACAATTAATGCATTGTCATCGGGAACAAACAAGTGTGCAAAATTTAAAAAAAAAATATTTTGCCTGAATAATTAATTATATTTTTTTTAATTTTCGATAGAACAAGACAATATCAGAAGTTAGAGAAAAAGAAAATAAAATGTAAAAACTAAAGAAAACTTCTTTCAGCGCTTCCGTTATAATAGTTCAAGTTTGTAGAAAAACATTATTTAATGTATATTTCTTGATAATTCATTTTTAAAGTTTTTAGCAGTTTTAAAGTCAGTAAATGTGTACAATTGTGTTTTTCAGAATATAATTGTTTTAACTTTTGTTATCAGTTAATGTCAGTTTGAAGCAAATTGAACCCAACATTGTGACTGATGTTATCAGGGTACAAGCTGATATGATTGATATACATATAAATGAAAAAAATAAACATATTGAACAATTAAAAAGTGAATGTGGTAAGTTTTTTTTTTGTTAATGTTATATAGTTTGAAATCAATCAATCATTTTATTTATATGTAAGTCATTTATCCCAATCAATCTTGAAATAGTTTACAATCATTTGTTTTGTTAGTTTATATTATTGCTTTGTGTATCTAATAAAAAAAAATATTTAATAATTTTAATAGCAACTTGCTTGCTTAACAATTAGATATTTGTTTTTGAATGTGCGACAAAAAGCTTTATTAAAATCGTCAAACTAAAACAATTGTAATAATTTCCGACAAAGAAATTAGCATCGTTCGTCGATACAATTTTTATAAAAAGTCAATCTAATAAAAAAAAGAATTAATGCTAAATTTACACTATTTATTTTGAAATTAAATATTTAAACGTTTCTCTGTTTCTATCATATCTATGTATAAATATATATGTGTATCTATCAATCTATCTATATATTGATAGATGCATAGTAGAGAAATAGTTAGACAAATATATAGACAGATAGATGGATGGATGGTTACATATTGAAGTATATTGATAGAATTTGATCATTAAATACATTGTATTTGATTATTAAAGAAAAGTATTATATGTAAATTATGACTACACCCCTTTTAAAAGTACAAAATGATGTTGAGATTGAAAATGTAAACCAACAACTGGGAGAACAAACAGCTAAACAGTTTTAAACTTTGACTTAGGTAAAAATAATTTAAGAATAATTCATTGTTTAAATTGCAAAAAAAAATATAAACTTGTAGTTATCTATTATGATTAGTATAGAGTGAGATTATAAAGGCGAAAAACATAAAAATGATAGATTAATTTTGACAATTAAATTAAACATTCCAATTAATTTTTTTAACGAGTATTAATATAAATATAACTACATCCCTTTCACAGACCAAACAGTTGGTGAGAATGAAAATTTAAAGCAAAAGATCAGAGAACTGACTGCTGGACGAGGTATGTTGTTCTGTTTTAAACATTGACTTGTGTAGAACAAAAAAAGGTATACTTCTTTAATCAATGTTTAAATTGCAAAAGAAAACAAACTTGTAGTTATGTATTTTAGTTACTAGAAAGTGATATTATAAAAGTTAAATAATGCGATTAGTAGAAATTCGGAAAACATCAAAATTATAGATTGAAATTGAGAATGAAATTAAACATTCCAATTTAGCTTGTTAACGAGTATTAATGTAAATAAAACTGCATCCCTTTCACAGCACAAAAAGATGTTGAGATTGAAAATTTAAATCAACAGCTCAAAGAACTAATTGCTGAGCGAGGTATGTTTTTTTCTGTTTTAAACTTTGTCTTTGGTAAAAAATCAGCATCTTAAGCATGTTCCATTCTGAACACTGGACGTGTTAGCGCATTTTCGTTTTATGTATCAGTACGTATAATAGCATTCAGTAAATATTCGTATATTTTGGAAATGTTTTTAAATTTAATTGTGTAATAAAATATATCTGAAAAAAATATATATTAACAAAGACGTTTCTTTAAATTTGAAAAAAAAAATTCTAAGTCAACTTTTGTAGAGTTAACATCTAGATGGTGGAAAATGAATTTTTGATGCATTGGCGTTTCCACGAGGTCTGACTACCTCATCATGTCAATAAAAATAATCTTCGTGTCATAATGATAATTTTGCTAATTGAAGTTATGTGGCACTTTCAAGAGGTCGACCTGCCACTTGAAGTAGTTAGAAATGTCTGCTTAAATTCTGAACACTTTAGTGAAATAAATAAAAATGTTTGCATGGAAAGTGATGTCATATGGCACTTCCTGAATGTCGAACTGCCACCACAAAAGATCAGATCGCGAAATGGACTTCTGATGCAGGAATGGCAGGCCAAAGCCTACAAAATATAAACATCATGGGTCTTGGACATGTTTGCTGAGATCTAGGGTGATGACAGACGGACAGACAGACAGACATTTTACTTTGTACCAATAGCGCATTCGACTTCTCGAAAATGCGCTAAAATTTAAAAAAAAAATACTTCATTAATTAATTTGTAAATTGAAAAAAAAAAAACGTGTAGTTATGTCCTTTGTTTAGTATAGAGTGAAATAAAAAAATGTGAAACATAGCAATAAGTCGAAATTCGGAAAACATAAAATCAATGGATTGATTTTGAGAATGAAAATAAACATTCCAATTTAGTTTGTTAACAAGTATTTATATATGTGTAACTGCATCACTTTCACAGAACAAAAAGTTGGTGAGATTGAAAATTTAAAGCAACAGCTCAAAGAACTAATTCTTGTACAAGGTATGTTTTTTTTTTCTGTTTTAAACTTTGACTTTGGTAAAAAAAAAAAAAAAAAAAAAAAAACACTTCCTTAAAAACTTTTTAAATTGCAACGGAAAAAAAATGTGTATTTATCTATTTTTTTAGTATATAGTGATATTATAAAAGTGAAATTTTGCAATTTATAGCAATACAGAAAAAGTAATTTTTTTAATATGTATATATATTTATATTAGGGATGTGACGAAGTTCGAATTCGAATACGACGACATTCAAACTTCGACGTATTTTTTTAGCAACTTCTAAAAAAAAAAATCTATCGGATTCGATTTTGAAAAATTACCGTTTTCAGATCAAACACGGCAGTAGTAATCGTAACTAAAATTTAAAAAAAACCCTAGAGACTTTCGAAAATCCGAAAAAAATAAAACAGATAAAACTAAACTCTTGGACCCTTACTCAACTGTCCATAGATTAGTAGTCGTGTTTGGTCATGAACGTATTTTAGATACACCCCTCACGCCAAACATTGTTTTCATCCGAGCTTTCTAAACCTCGGAATGGATATGCGAATTGGAATGGTGGAGTGGATGTGTGGATTGGAATGGCGAAAAGCTTATTATGTGAGACCGATTGGAATGAGTTGGAATGGCATTTGGAATAATTTGGAATGATTTGGAGGAATGACTTTTGGAATGAGTTAAAGTGACATTTGGAATGAGTAGGCATGACCTTGGAATGACGTTTGGAATGGTTTTAAACTAGTGGAATAACTTTTGAAATGATTTGGAATGTCACTCTGAATGATTTGGAATGGTGTGTTATGAATAGGAATGACAATTGGAACGATTTGGAATGATTTAAAATGATGCTGGAAATGATTTGAAAGATTTGGAATTATAAATTGATTTAGAAATATTATATACACACACACACAAACACACACACATACACACACACACATATATATATATATATAAATATATATATATATATATATTGTTTCGTGCTGGACTAAGTGCCAATTCTACTGTGTATTTAGTATCTTGTCTGCCTAGAATTCTTTCACTCTGTAGCCACTCGTTCTATTATAGATAGTCTAAATACAGACGCTTTCAAACGCCGTACAGAATTATTTATAACAGAGGCACTATGATTCCGTGTATATGGTAATATTTATTATAAACACAAGGTACATCACATGCAATATGGCCCAACATTAATTTCACTACGTAAAATAACATCAATATCAACTGATAATCTACTTGTGTCTACTCTCGACTCTATCTAGAAATCTAATTTCCTTTCACTCTGGCCACTAGCTTATATCGGAGACCAAAGTCGATCCCCGCCCCCCTCAAACTAGGTCACGTGACTGGTCTCGTGACCATCGTCCTGATGCTAGCGCCAATTAGTGGAGGGGAGCGACAGTTGTTTCACCCCCATAAAAATTAGATAAGAAATAAGACAGAAGTAGAATTAAAGAGAAATGTAATTTATGCAAAGCATCTTGTACTGATGATTCGTTAACAATGTGATTACCTGTGATTTGTAATAGTTTATGCTTCTGTTCATGCAAAAGAAATGCAAAAAATACTCGTTTTAATGGGGGGTGGGGGGGCGGGGCGAGTGACTGACAATTTGGTTTACTCACTTTCGTTCAAGTGTTGACCCTAATCTGAATCCGCATTCGAATCCGACGGATATATATTTGCCAAATCTGAATCCGACGAATGCGGATTTTCATCATCTCCGTCATATCCCTAATATATATATATATATATATATATATATATATATAAATATAAATATATAACTACACCCTTTTCACAGCACAAAAAGATGTTGTGATTGAAAATTTAAAGCTACAGCCCAAAGGACAAACCGTTGAACAAGGTTTGTTTTTTTTTTTCTGTTTTAAACCTTGACTGGTATATAAATTAACTTTCTACGTTGCAAAAAAACTTTTGATTGACTAGAGGTAAATTTTTTAATGAAACTATAATTACTACGCTCATGAAATAATTAAAGTTCAATTAGAGATTTATTTTCGTATAAAGTATACTGATTTACTTTATCTTTACAGCTACTAATAGATCTTGTTTTTTTCTGTTTTAAACTTTGGCTTAGGTAAAAATAATTAAAGAATACTTCCATTGTCAATGTTTACATAGCAAAACATTAAAACGGAAAACAAAATTAGTTATCTCTTTTGTTGAGTATAGATTGAAATTAAAAAAGTGAAATATTACGATAAGTAGAAATTCGGAATACATAACATTAATATATTGTATTTAAAAATTAAATGTAACTATTTACTTATTTTTTATTGAGTATTAATGTAAATAAAACTGCATCCCTTTCACAGCACAAAAAGATGTTGAGATTGAAAATTTAAATCAACAGGTCAAAGAACTAATTGCTGAGCGAGGTATGTTTTTTCTGTTTTAAACATTGTCTTTGGTAAAAAATCAGCATCTTAAACATGTTCCATTCTGAACACTGGACGTGTTAGCACATTTTCGTTTTATGTATCAGTACGTATGTTAGCATTCAGTAAATATTCGTATATTTTGGAAATGTTTTTAAATTCAATTGTGTAATAAAATATATCTGAAAAATATTAACAAAGACGTTTCTTTAAATTTGAAAAAAAAATAATTTCTAAATCAACTTTTGTAGAGATAACATCTAGATGGTGGAAAATAAATTTTTTATGCATTGGCGTTTTCACGAGGTCTGACTACCTCATCATGTCAATACAAATAATCTCCGTGTCATAATGATAATTTTGCTAATTGAAGTTATGTGGCACTTTCAAGAGGTCGACCTGCCACTTGAAGTAGTTAGAAATATCTGCTTAAATTCTAAACACTTTAGTGAAATAAATAAAAATGTTTGCATGGAAAGTGATAACATATGACACTTCCTGAATGTCGAACTGCCACCACAAGAGGTCAGATCGCGAAATGGACTTCTGATGCAGGAATGGCAGGCCAAAGCCTACAAAATATAAACATCATGGGTCTTGGACATGTTTGCTGAGATCTAGGGTGATGACAGACGGACAGACAGACAGACATTTTACTTTGTACCAATAGCGCATTCGACTTCTCGAAAATGCGCTACAATTAAAAAAAAATACTTCATTAATTAATTTGTAAATTGAAAAAAAAAACGTGTAGTTATGTCCTTTGTTTAGAATAGAGTGAAATAAAAAATGTGAAACATAGCAATAAGTCGAAATTCGGAAAACATAAAATCAATGGATTGATTTTGAGAATGAAAATAAACATTCCAATTTAGTTTGTTAACAAGTATTAATATATGTGTAACTGCATCCCTTTCACAGAACAAAAAGTTGGTGAGATTGAAAATTTAAAGCAACAGCTCAAAGAACTAATTCCTGTACGAGGTATGTTTTTTTTTTCTGTTTTAACCTTTGACTTTGGTAAAAAAAAATAGAGAATACTTCCTTAAAAAAACTTTTTAAATTGCAACGGAAAAAATGTGTATTTAACCATTTTTTTTAGTATATAGTGATATTATAAAAGTGAAATTTTGCAATAAATAGCAATTCAGAAAACATAATTTATTTAATATGTATATATATTTATATTAGGGATGTGACGAAGTTCGAATTCGAATACGACGACATTCATACTTCGACGTTTTTTTTAGCAACTTCTAAAAAAAAAAATCTATTGGATTCGATTTTGAAAAATTACCGTTTACAGATCAAACACGGCAGTAGTAATCGTAACTAAAATTTAAAAAAAAAAACCTAGAGACTTTCGAAAATCCGAAATGAATAAAACAGAAAAAACTAAACTCTTGGACCCTTACTCAACTGTCCATAGATTTGTAGTCGTGTTTGGTCATGAACGTATTTTAGATACACCCCTCACGCCAAACATTGTTTTCATCCGAGCTTTCTAAACCTCGGAATGGATATGCGAATTGGAATGGCGGAGTGGATGTGTGGATTGGAATGGCGAAAAGCTGGTTATGTGTGACCGATTGGAATGAGTTGGAATGGCATTTGGAATAATTTGGAATGATTTGGAGGAATGACTTTTGGAATGAGTTAAAATGACATTTGGAATGAGTAGGAATTACCATGGAATAACGGTTGAAATGATTTTAAACTAGTGGGATAACCTTTGAAATGATTTGGAATGTCATTCTGAATGATTTGGAATGGTGTGTTATGAATAGGAATGACAATTGGAACGTTTGGAATGATTTAAAATGATGTTGGAAATGATTTGAAAGATTTGAAATTATATTTAGATTTATAAATATTATATATACACACACACACAAACACACACCCATACACACACATATATATATATATATATATATATATATATATATATATATATATATATATATATTGTTTCGTGCTGGATTAAGTGCCAATTCTACTGTGTATTTAGTATCTTGTCTGCCTAGGATTCTTTCACTCTGTAGCCACTCGTTCTATTATAGATAGTCTAAATACAGACGCTTTCAAACTCCGTACAGTAATATTTATAACAGAGGCACTAGGATTCCGTGTATATGGTAATATTTATTACTAGCTGTACCCCGCAAAGCCTTTGCAGGAAGATAGACTTGTTAAGCCATTGCCGAACCTAGGATTTTGGGGCCCTGCATTTTGACATTCGATACCATGACATGAGATTATGTACTTAATATTTAATGGAAAAAATAATTTTGGAGGCTCCTCTAAAGCAGGAGCCCGGTAGGACTTTTGATTTTTGACCCCCCCCCCCAAACCCTAGTTACGCCTCTGTGTTATTATTTTTTTTAAGTTATGAAATAATTAAAAATCTAATTAGTTGTTGATTCTTTTTCTTACAACATCCTAAAAGATAAATTATTTCAATTTAAAAAAAAATGACAAAGAGATCTAATTAGTTACTTTTCATTAAAACAACTAAGAGGATACATTCTGAAAAAAACAAACAATAAAAATAAATGTCAATGGGAGAAATCGAACCCGGAGAGTCTGCATAAAAGAGAACATTGTCCAAGCTGCATAACCGTCATGCCACCGCGCCAACCAAAATTAAGATGCATTTTTTATTGTACTATATGGAAAAAATTGCTCGGTTATGTTTTCATTGCCTTTTGACCTAGTTTTTTTTTTAAAAACTACAATGATTTGAATGATATTATATGCTAATTATTAATTTTTGATATTAGGGACTTTTACATTTCATAACTAAAAGCACAGAAACTATTGAAAACTGTAGATAATATAAAAAAAAAATTGAATTGAGACCCAGGGGATGACGCCATTTTGAATTCTTATTTTCCGCTTTCAATTTAACGCATACTGGAAATGAATAATATTTATGTCAAACACAAGGTACATCACATGCAATATGGCCCCACATTAATTTCACTACGTAAAATAACATCAATATCAAATGATAATCTACTTGTGTCCACTCTCGGCACTATCTGGAAATCTAATGTCCTTTCACTCTGGTCACTAGCTTATATCAGAGACCGAAGTCGATCCCCGCCCCCCCTCAAACTAGGTCACGTGACTGGTCACGTGACCATCGTCCTGAAGCTAGCGCCAATTAGGGTAGGGGAGCAACAATTGTTTCACCCCCATAAAAATTAGATAAGACGTACGTCAGAAGTAGTTTTAAAGAGATTTTTATTTCTTGCAAAGCATATTGTACTGAGGATTCTTTAACAATGTGACTACCTGTGATTTGTAATAGTTTATGCTGCTATCCATGCAAAAGAAATGCAAAAAATACTCGTTTTCATGGGGCGTGGGGGGTGGGGGCAAGTGACTGACAATTTGGTTTACTCCCTTTTGTTCAAGTGTTGACCCTAATCTGAATCCGCATTCGGATCCGACGGATTTATATTTGCCAAATCAGAATCCGACGAATGCGGATTTTCATCAGCTCCGTCACATCCCTAATATATATATATATATATATATATATATATATATATATATATATATATGCTTATATGTATAACTACATCCCTTTCACAGCACAAAAAGATGTTGGGATTGAAAATTTAAAGCTACAGCCCAAAGAACAAACCGCTGAACAAGGTTTGTTTTTTTCTGTTTTAAACCTTGACTGGTATATAAATTAACGTTCTACGTTGCAAAAAACTTTTGATTGAGTAGAGGGAATTTTTTAAATGAAACTATAATTACTACGCTCATGAAATAATTAAAGTTCAATTAGTGATTTATTTTCGTATAAAGTATACTTATTTACTTTATCCTTACAGCTACTAATAGATCTTGTTTTTTCTGTTTTAAACTTTGGCTTAGGTAAAAATAATTAAAGAATACTTCCATTGTCAATGTTTACATAGCAAAACATTAAAACGGAAAAAAAAATTAGTTATCTCTTTTGTTGAATATAGATTGAGATTAAAAAAGTGAAATATTGAGATAAGTAGAAATTCGGAATACATAACATTGATATATTGTATTTAAGAATTAAATTTAACTATTTAATTATTTTTTAACGAGTATTAATATAAATATAACTACATCTCTTTCACAGCACAAAAAGATATTGAGAATGAAAATTTAAAGCAAATGATCAGAGAACTGACTGCTGAACGAGGTATGTTTTAAACTTTGACTTGTGTAAAAAATTAAAACTTTCTTACTCAAGTTGCAAGAAATATTTGATTGTCATCTCTTTGAATAGAGGGAGATATTTAAAATAAACTATAATTACTACGTTCATGAAATGGAAAGATAAAGGTGTAAAAAATGAGTGTACATTTGTATGTTAAGTTATCTATATGAATCTATTAGTTGGGGGGCGCGCACCAAAGTCTATTGATAATTAGTCATCAGATGGTCTTAATCCGTGACTATATATATATATATATATATATATATATATATATATATATATATTAGGGTGGGTTGAAAATAAAAATGTGGCACGGAACTCAGTAAAAACTTTGCGTTTGCATGTGAAACCAAAGAAAATCACAAAGAAATTAGTTCTGGACACTTGTAAGTGCCCCATTTTTAATTTAGAAAATACTCGCTTTAATAGTATTGACAACCACAGCAGACTTATCAAATAATGAGACACACCTATCGTAAATCAATATTGTATGCAAATATAAACAGTCAAGCAATGGTAATTACTCACAGAATATAGGTATGTCCTTTTCTAACAAATCGTTACTGCAAAAAGTTATCACAATAATCTTGTTTTGAATCAAAACGAGGCATTAATTTGCGGGAATTTACTAGTGCACGAATAAAACCATCTCTGGCCTCAAAACCATAAACAGCTTTTGAGGCATCTGTAACCAGTTTTATGCAACGTTCCACTCCTTGAGTGTGGTTCTTGTAATTCAAAGTGAGTGGCTCATTGCTGAATTTAGCAATATCATCATCTGTCAGCTTCATCGTGAGTGGTGTCTCCTGGATATCTTCCCAGTTAATCAGATCAACGTAGTTTGTTGCATCATAGTTAATCGGCGGAACTTTAAACAGACGTATTGCAGCTGTAGATGCCTGGGGTCTTTGCTGGAGTATAATATCAACTGCTCTTGAGCGAATACTTTTGTCTGAATCAGCCAGCATAGCAATAAGAATATTTTCTGAGTGAGCAAAATATGCACTGCGACTAGTGTAGAGCTTGACAATAGCAGCAGTTTCACTGGAAAGTTCTTTGAGAGGTTGATGCCGCATGATAGACATGTCTTGCGCCATATGTGCACGTGGGTTGTGCTTTACGTTGAACCAGTTTGGCAGCATAGTTAGTTACAATGAAGTGTGTGATGATGCAAAGGTTAGCAGAAGGATTGTCTGTAGCAACATACAGGCGGCAAACCCTGTTGGCAAAAGTAAGCCATCGTGAGTGATTTAGGGGACCAGGCTTTCTAGCTGATAAATTTTCAGAAACAACGCCAGTTCTAATGGCTGTTACAATATCATATAAATATTTCTGGTCACATGAGAGATCAGCTACCACAGCCTCATCTAACACAGGCATACTGTGTTGACTTGTGATCTTTGTAAAATTAGCAATATGTTTCAGTTCGCAATGATGAAGTTCACGACCAATGGGACCACTGAAACTCGTATCTCCAGATGTTGGCACATGCAGTGTTGTAAACAGATGGCGCAGTGGTATTTCATTTGTGTGTAGCAAGCATATGAACCAATTCAGAGGACGTCCTTAAGCCACCTCTAGATGACGGATTACTCCCACTTCACCTACGCCGACATTTGCATTTGTACTGTCACAGCCTATTGCTAAGATAATATCACTTGCATCTTGCTCTCTAATTACAGTTACAATACTGTTAGCAATATCAGTACTTCTGCCTGATGAAGGCGTCACATGTGTCAGATAGCTACTACCTGGTTCTTCAACTAGAACATAATGATTTTCAACAGTAGTGTCACCATACCACTTGCCACTTCTGTTTACTTTGACCAAAGTGGTATCTCGTCTACCATCAAAGTAAATACTTGTGATACCTTTTGGTGACTGTCGCATATCACGTTGCAAACCCTTTTTTAAATTCAGCCTCTCACGATGTACTTTATTCTTGTCTATCACAAAGCTTTGATTCTGTTTGGTTATGAAGCCAACATCGATAAGCACTGCTGTTGCTAGGGATGCTGCAGCTCTGTCTGATATGCCATATCTGTCTGCTTCTTTTGCTAAATTTGGAAGGGGTATTCGCATCTGAACTTCAGCTACATCATCATCACTACGACTGGATATATCATCACTAGCTACATCATCAATACTACTGGATTTATCATCACTATCATGAAGTACCTCGTCATCGCTGTCCTCTGCAACACTTTGGTCACTTGCACAACTGCTACTAGATTCTTCTTCACTAAGATTTAAGTTACTCTCAGCACTTGAAAATTTTCTTGGCATTTTACATCTTGTTTCTTCTTCAATTTTTCGTTGTAAACGCTTCTGCAATCTGGTTGTTGCTTGGAAGTCAATATTTGCCATAAACATTTTGCGAGAGTTTCTTTGATCATATAAAAACAACAGTTCATCTGGTGGAACTTTCAAATTTCTAGGACAGTTACAAGATATGCTTACTTGTTTTGTAGAATTGTCATAAGACATACTGCACTTACATGCAGCTATATCAAACAATGAGTCCAAAGTGGCCAGAAAGGTAGACTGACGTGCTGAACTTGATTTAGAACGAGACAGTTCTGAACCTGTTGAAATCATTGTTTCCACACGTTTGATTACAGATCGGTAGTGCATCGTTGGAATGGAAGCTTTGTTCCATAGACTGATATTAGCATCTGATACAGCTGTGTATTTGTCTTTGTTGGAATCATTCTTTCTTTTTTTCATATGCAAGAAATGCAGCGCAAATTGACGATTTGTTGGCAGTACATTGTGAGGAAGTTCACCGGCATCGCCAAATACTGAGTGCCGTGTTACGCTTCTTGTAGCCATTAAGTTACAAAACATTCAATTTATTGTTCTAAATAAATAACCTACAATAGAAATAAACAACAGGCATACAAATTAAAAGCATAATATAGTTACTATTTCTTAAATTTAAGCAAGTAATAATAGAATGCATCAAGCTGAAAATGCTGGTTAACGCAATTTTCAAATTTAAAAATGGGGCACTTCCTGTAATACAAAAACAATTTAAAATTTTGTTCATTATTTCAGAGGTCATTTGTCAAATAAATACGGAGTTCCGTAATGATATTCCAATATTTTCTCTTTTTCAACCCACCCTAATATATATATATATATACTATATGTGTTAGTTTTTCCTGTATGGATGGGGGTTCATATAAAAAGTTACCGCGTTTAAATTGAATGTTTCATTGGACCGAAACTAATTCTCTAAATTTGTATATTTAGATGACGCTGTTTCAACACTAATGAAAAAATGTGACGAGAATAAACTGCTACACGCTCGTCTGGGTAAGTAGTGATTGATTGGGAAACAATAATTAACAGCTTGTGTAATATTTGCATTTAGTTTCATATTAACATTACAATAGATATAAAATCAAGTGATAGAAGTTATGATAAAAAATATAATTTCAAACATTACAATTTAATAAATTAATATTTTGTTTCAAAGAAAAGTGAATAACGGATGCATAACGGTGTAAAAAAGATTTTTTTTATTATACAAGTAGATAATAACTAATAAGTCATGTTATATTTAGATCAATTATATTTATTTCTTTAGGTAAATCAAAACAATGTAAATTACATGGAAAGAGGCCGAAAGTTTACATGGAAGGTAATGTATACAGGCATTTTCAAATGTTTTGCTAACGGAAAAATTCTTTAAAAAAAAAATTAAACCTGATATCAAATAAATCACCTAAATAACATTTCTAGCCTTGAAGTGTTCAACTAAGTAATCATACAATTAGCCTAACCAAAAAAAAATAGTTAAAATAAGTTTTAAATACATAAAAAATGTTTAATTAAATTGAAATGTTTATTACAATTGTAGTATTTTTTTTCAGCCAAACGCCAACAACACGTAAGAATTGTTAATTAATTTAATAGTTAAGATTAATGAATAATTTACATCTCAATTTAGTTTGTAGCATAAATATCTTTTACTTTCAAATATTTAAATACTTATTAAACATGTTACATTATATATTTACATACATTGACTAAAAATTTTAAATACAAAATCTTAACAGTAGAAACTTTTATTAGGCCGCCATTTCCAGCTTAATATAATGTAGTGTGCCAAGCACACCAGCATTGTTGGCGGCGCTGATGCATGTCTGCCATGCCTACAGAGCGGTGGGTTGAGTGTGCCCACTATCATCTTCCGGCATGGCAAATAAATCGGTTTTAAGCCTTGCCCAAAATGGCCAGATCAGCAGGGTGTGTGTATTGCTGATTGGCCAGAATGGCAAGGCATGGGGTTTTCCTCCCACTCGGACAGAGGGGAGGGTGTAGTGTGCCTTTACCATCAGCCCGAAATGGCAAGCTGCACAGGTGTATTTTATATAGTGGGACGGAGTGAAAAGGGTTGTGTGTGTCTAGCACACCAGCATTGCTGGCGGCAGTAACGCATGTCTGCCATACCTACAAAACGACGGGGTGAATGAGCCCACTATCACCTGCAGTAAAGAGGGTTTTAAGACTTGCCCTAAATGACCAGACTAGCAGAAGTGTGAACTGCTGATTGCTCAGATAGGAGGGTTCAATTCGCCTGAACCCACAGCCAAAAATGCAGAATGCGTAGGTATGCTTTGATTGGGACAGAGTTGAAGGGTGTTGTGTGCAGACCACATCCGTCACCACCGCCAGCTGTGTATACTATTGTCTCGGATAGTTCGCAATGACCACAGAACCACCAACTTCGTTAGAAGGTTTTATTTCCATGACTATAGAACCTCCTTGATCTTTTCCCCGTAGATCATGAAAAATACCCCAGACTAAAATAGTCTGGAAAGAACTCATTTAATTTTTAAGTTATTTCCATAACAGTTGAAAAAGTAGAGAGAAAAAATTACCGCAGTTGCCAAACATTATTAACAATTTTCAAATGCCTGACAGGTGTTTTAGTAACAATCTATTAATACTTATACTTAATAATGACCCTTTAACAAAATATTTACTTCGGAAAGGAAGTAATTTAAATGTATTTTCTCATAGTGATTAGAAGTTAATGTGCGAAATGATAATATAAAAAATTACTAAATTTTATAAAAAAAATATAATATCATTTGATTGAAATCGGAGAATTTCATGTTTAGTATAACACTTAATTTTATCAAATCTGACACGGTAAAGATTTTGTAAATTTTAAAGCATGTCAAGACTTTTAAAATCTAGTTCCCTCCCTTTAGTGTTGCCAGGGCTGCAGCTATGAATACTGGGGTCCATAAAAACTATAAAAACGTGAACCCATATTGGCCAAATTACTCCCAATATTGCACCAAAATAAATAAATAGCAAAAAAATTTTAAAAGTAAATGGCACCATTCCTTCAGGCCACCTTGACCTATTTAGAAGGTCAAGAGTAACTACAGCCTTGATGACGTAATCATATCCTTGTGCGAAGTAAAAATATAAAATTAAAAACTTTGCTGTCCCCAGTGTCTGATTTTCAAACGAACTACCGCAGTAATTTTCAACACAAATGCGTACAAGCAACTATGTTAAAGTTGCTCAATAGACATTTTTTTTTTAAAAACAAATTTAATCTTAACCATCAACCGCGAATTTAATAAATTATGGATTAGATATTTAAATACTCGAACATTTTTACCGTTATAATTCGATCATTAACAAACGCAGCACAAAAATAAGTTATCTCCCAAGTCACAAAGAAATGTTAATGTCCAGTATAAGCTCGTCATTTGAACCTTCCCCCTCCCAATCCAAAAACTATAATATTATGTTGACAGCATGGTTAGACAATTCTAAAAAGACACACTAAAACACATTTTGAAACCTGCCATATAGGCCTAATTAAAATTATAAACGACGTTAAAATATACTATCATTTTTAATGTGTTTTTTTAGGTCGTAAATAGTATCTAAGACAACAGAAAGTTGCAAAAAGGTTTTACTATTTTTTCTTTGAAGCAATGAGGGGATGAGAGAGACCCCCCTGTACTTAACCCCTTAAAAGCGTACAAAACATAATGTCCATAACCCGATTGCTGTATGATACACTCTGCCTATTTGTATGATGTATAAACTTACCCACACACATGGAAACATTCATAATTGCATACATAGTGTTCAATATAGTAGTTTACATGAATAAAAATATTGTTAATACATTTAGACAGTAGTAATTAGACCATGAAATTATTAGTACAAATAAAGCTCTGTATAAATAGCATACAATTTTACTGTTATTAAAATTAGTATTATTATTTAAAAAATTAGAAGTCGCTATCCCGTTGGATGGATGCGGAGGATATCTTAGAAGTAAGCTTTGTTTTCTATAAGAACATTCTAAGATTATTCAAACTGTTTTAAATCGTTAATAAAACAATCTCTTGTTTAATTATCAAAAATAAATATTTGATCAACAACATTAGTCATTTCCGATTTTTCTTACTTACATAATTCTTTTTTTTTTTTTAAATTGTTTCATAATTTTTTGAAAAGTGTGTACACATATTTCCAGTTCTAGTATTACTAAATATATTTAATATCTTTTAGATGTATGTACCCTTAATAAAACAACTATATAACTACCTAGACGTTCAAGTCGTTTGCTTATGTTCAACCTAATATTATAAATATGACATATATTTATTAGGGTGGTCCAAAAAATCCAACTTTGCGCCACATACCGGGGCACCCTTTTTTGAGTTCCTTTTACCTTAGTTAGTATACTGTTAAAATTTTACAACTAAATTCCAAGTAGAAGGGGATGCTCACAGGCCTAGTTGTTTTACCTTTTACGGCATTTTACTCGATTTTGTTGACTGGTGAAAGTACAACGTTTTTTTCACTTATGACCTATTCCTTGCTGACCTAGTTCTCATTTTAGATACATGGCTTCCTGTTGTTGTTATAATCATGGTGCAGACGGAAAATCAACAAAAAATTCTTACAGTTTCTATATTATTCTACACACGCTAGGCTACAATTCAACAGGTAAAAATTAACAATTTGCAAGATTGATCCATCTTATTAGTTAAAGATTATTTTCAGAATTGATATTTATTAAATTAAAAAGTTATTTTAATAAGCTATTGCCTTGCCTGGCTCACTTCGCCTATATTACTTTTTCAGATCAAAATGACTTAAACCCGTTAAGACAGAGATATCTTCCTTAATGGTCTCAGTGATTTTGAACCATTGACTATTCTGAATCAACTCCCAACAACAAGGCAAGTGCTGCAGAGTTTCAATCATCATTTGAGAGATAGAAGGTTGGATCGAAATGCTAGTCATTAGACTGTAGAAGAGGTACTTGTTCTTTGGGGGAGAGCAGCTATACCAACAGTTTTGAAGAAGTATGTCATTGAAAAACTGGAAAAGATTCATGACAACTAGCTGACATTGAAAAAAACAAGACTCGATTATTAGAAACTCATCAAAAAATGAAGCTTGCTACATATAACAACTAGATACATTATTCTACGTTGCTTCTGTTAATGTCTTGACAAAAATTCACCTAAGTTTTTGTTACAGACATTAATTGAAGAGGACCGTGAATGTCTTGCTGAACAACGAGGATACCGCAAAATAATCATAATTGGTATAGATAAAGAGATGGCAGCACAGCTGGAACGAGTCCATCACAAACAACAGAAACAGTTATTTCGTATACAGAAAGAGGAAAAACAACAGCAACAAACTATAGAAGGTGAATCAGGTGAAAATGAAACAGAGAGCTGTGAATCATCCGATAAATTTGAAGACCTAGATGAATATGAACCAAGTCAAAGCTCAAAAAAAAAAAAAATAGACGGAGATTGGGTATCATACTTCCTTGTTCACTAAGCATACTACCAGTGCCTTGGATCGCAACCAAACGTCTAATCGTGAAGCTTTGTGATTGAAGATTCCTATTGCTGCAGCACTGGGACATGATCCTTCTTCATTTACAGTTTCCCAAGGTACAATACAAAGAGCCAGAAAGAAAGCCAGGTGTAAACAAACAGCAGTAATAAAAATTTCATTCAAGCCTAACTATCCACTAGTTCTACACTGAGATGGAAAAATCTTACCTGAAATACTGGGTCTTGGAGAAATTGACCGCTAGCCGGTGCTGGTTTCTAGTGATGACAGTAAAAAATTACTAGGTGTCCCTCAACTAACATCAGAGACAGGACATAATGCTGCTGATGCTCTTTATAGTCAGTTAGAACAGTAGGCACTGGTAGAAAGCATCCAATATGTGAGCTTCGACACCACTTCTGTCAACACTTGTCGTTTCAATGGAGCTTGTGTGTACTGCTTGAGAATCGTATTGGTCGAGAACTATTGTGGCTGGCATGTCGTTGTCATGTTCTTGAATTGGTATCGGCAAAGGCTTTTAGTTTGTGTTGCGGTCTCTCTAACTCACCAAACATAACTGTCTTCAAAAGACTTAAAGCTGTTTGGGGACGCATAAAGCCTGACAACTATAGTAAGTTTACACTGCCTTCAAGCACTGATGTTTTCCGAGAAAACACGGTGAGTTTCCTGACAAATTTCGTTGAATTAAAGTCAGAGATAATTATGAAGAACATATTGAACTGACAATGATCATCTTAGGAGATCCACAAAAAAAAACATTCACTGGAGATCACCAGGCCCTCTACTTCATGCTAGGTGGATGGCTAAGCCTATCTATGCCATCAAAATTTACATCTTCCGTCAACAGAGAGAAATGTTCAGTCTTACATCAAATGAGGAGAGCCAACTCAAACGATTTGTACAGTTTGGAACCTTGTTCTACACAACGTTCTGAATTCAAGCAACCAGTGCAGCGGAAGCACCTGGAAGAGATCTTTTGCTTTGGAAGGACCTGCAGCAATATCAGTCTGTTGATCACGACATCAGTATTGCAGCGCAAAGAATTCTCCTGAATCACATGTGGTATCTGCCTGATGAGACTGTCAGCCTGGTATTGTTTTCCTATAAAGAGTCACCAATTGTGAAACAGAAATTAATAACAGGTTTTGGAATAAAACCTAGTGAGCGACATGTTCGAGGTGATCCATCATTGCTCCAAAATGATGGTGTCAGCTTGGGTCTCTTTTCCACAAGGCTTACAATGCTACACATAGACAACTCTTTTTTATTTCTTCCTCCAGAACAGTGGAATGATAATATTAAATACAAGAAGGGTAAGCAGCGCATTAACGACTTGCGTGTGATCAACGATACTGCAGAACGTGGAGTTAAACTTTTGGAGGAACATAATAGACTGCTAACAAAAAACTAGGGAAAAGAACAATTTATATTGCAAGTTGTTGAAGCCAACAGAAAAGTCATCACTACACAAACTACAATGAAGTCTGCCATCTGTGATGTTTCGGTGTAGACAATATTTAGACAATGTACTCTGACTCTTCACTACTCAACAATTTACATTTTATGTTGACATTTTCGTTACTTAACAGTTACATTACACTAATGGCATGATTTGTAAATGTAATAAAAAGAATTCAACAAAAATGCGTTTTTTTTATTAATATAGTAAAATTTGCGACTCTTGAGCATACCCTTCCAATAGCAGTAGGAAGCTGAAATTGTTGTCAGTTACTACGTAAGACAAATGGAATTCAAAAAAAGGGTGCCCCGTTAGATGGGAGAAGCTTAATTTTTTGCGATCTGATTTTGGGCCACCCTAATATATATATATATATATATATATATATATATATATATATATATATATATATATATATATATATATGTGTGTGTGTGTGTGTGTGTGTGTGTGGCTTATTCATTTTTGACATTTTTTTAAATAATTAATTTCCTGTGTCATAAATCAATTAACTTTAGCTGAAATATAATGAAAATTGGTTTTAATCTAATTAATTGTCAAAAAAGTCAAAAACAGCCCAAATTATAATTAATAAATAAAATTTGAAATGATTGTGTTTTTGTTTGTATTGCTAGGACCTATGGTGTCCGGAGCACGGTCCCTTAAAGG
The DNA here is from genome assembly GCA_021962125.1 of Bulinus truncatus. Taxonomy (NCBI): domain Eukaryota; kingdom Metazoa; phylum Mollusca; class Gastropoda; family Planorbidae; genus Bulinus; species Bulinus truncatus. The sequence continues at coordinate 10,658,346 of JAGDYQ010000004.1, read as the reverse complement.
TAAGATATTATTTTTATTTCAACACTTTTACATTAATTGAATTGATTTTAATTATTATAATAAATATAATAGTTTAAAAAGCTGTAATAAAAATTGTATTTATTCGTCAGTTTGTCAAGAGCTTTCTTACTTGACACATATATCTATATTTGTGTCTATACTAGTCAAAACAGAATAAATCTTTAGAAGAAAATAGCGAAGTTTTCTTGAATTTCAATTTTTTAATACCGTCTGCTTAAACATGCTGTTTTAAAGCAGTTTTCGTTTTTTTACTTTATTTTCTACATGAATTACCCTATTTAAAATATATAATTTATCTTTTTTCTTTCATCTCTAATTTAACTTTTACATAAAAGTAATAAAACAAAGAGAATCACTAACATTTCTGTGTCGTATAAAATTTGTTAATAAATATGGCGGCTAGGAACACATTTTGACTCTTACTTTACAACACTCCCATTTTTATGCTAAAAGAATTTTATGTTAGTTAAATTTTCCGTATTGTGTGTGTTAATTTTTTTCACTGATAAATATAAGGATATGTCTAATAATGGTTTTAAATATGAATGTGTATTTTAGTAAAAAAATATCCATTTCATTTTATGATTAATAAGTTTTACTAGATTTAAATATCAAACGTAAATTATACTAGATTTAAATATCAAACGTAAATTAACAAACCATCTACCAATACTAAAACGATTAGTGAGTATAATCAAAATGAATTTACTAACATATAACACATATTGTCACTCTTATTAAAAAAAGTGAAGATTTTTTTTTTCTGATGCGTCAAAACCTATAGAAGCCCATCACAGTTTTCACTCCTGTGTGGAAAAGCTATTTCTTTTTTTAATAAACTTAACTGTTCCAAGTGTCTGATTTTCAATTGTACTTCCGCAATCATTTTTAAACACAAATGGTTATAAGTTACTATGTTAAAACATGCTCTGTACAAAATCTTGTTGTAATAAAACTATTTAGACATCAACCATGAATTTAATAAATCATGGATACAAATGTTTTGGTTATATTTTTTTTTATTAACAAACAGAACACACACCCTAATTTATCTCCCAAAAAACAAAGAATCTTTTAGTTAGAGTTTACGGTGGTCAGTAGAACCTCCCCCCTCCATCCAACAACATTTTTTTACGCCGCCATTGCCAGCATGATAGCGTGTAGTGTGCCTACCACAGAAGCATTGTTGGTGGCGCTGATGCATGTCTGCCATGCCTACAGAGCGGTGGGTTGAGTGTGTCCAATATCATCTGCCGGCATGGCTAATAAATGGGTTTTACGCCTTGCCAGATCAGCTGGGTGTGTGTACTGCTTATTGGCCAGAATGGCAAGGCAAGGGGTTTTTCCTGCCACTCGGACAGGGGGGAGGGTGTAGTGTGCCTTTACCATCAGCCCGAAATGGTAAGCTGCGCAGGTGTGCTTTATATAGTGGGACGGAGTGAAAAGGGTGGTGTGTGTCTAGCACTGATGCATGTCTGCCCTGCCTACAAATCGATGGGGTGAATGAGCCCGCTATCACTTCCCGGAATGTCAGAAAAGAGGGTTTTAAGACTTGCCCAAAATGGCCAGACTTGCAAGGGTGTGTACTGCTGATTGCTCAGAGGGGAGGGTGCAATGTGCCTGAACCCACCGTCCGAAATGCAGACTACGTAGGTGTGATTGAGTAGGACAGAGTGGAAAGGTGTTGTGTGCCGACCACATCCGTCACCACCGCCAGCTGTGTATACTATGGTCTCGGATATTTCTCAATGACCACAGTACCGCCACTTTCGTAAAAAGGTTTAATTTTGCTGACTATAGAACCCCCTTGATCTTTTACCCGTAGATCAGTATATACCTCCCAGACTAAAATAGCCTGTAAAGAACTCATTTGATTTTTAAGTTACTTTCCATAACGGTCGAACAAGTAGAGAGAGAAAATTACCGTAGTTGCCAAACATTATTAATTTTCAAATACCTCAAAGTTGTTTTAGTAATAATCTATTAATACTTATTTCAATTAAAATAAGTTATTACAATCACAATTCTTAGTGATTTTTAATTAACAGTTAATAAGACAGCTGTATTAAGAATACACAATTATCTTTTGTAGCTGGTATATTTTTATTTAATTGAAATTTTTTATATCTCAATCTAAGACATTTGTGTAGAATATTTTATATTTTGTGGTAATTTATTTCTAATTAATTAACTCCAAACTGCAATTCTGGCAAAAAAAAAACAAACAAAAAAACTTTCATCCTATTGATTACATTTAATTATATATTTATATAGTTTATCTCACTTCGACTAAAATATCAATATATTTTATTGCTGAACTGAATTATTTCCCTTTAACTAAATATTCACTTCGGAAAGGAAGTAATTTAAATGTATTTTCTCACAGTGATTAGAAGTTAATGTGCGAGATGATAATATAAAAACTTACTAAATTTTATAAAAAAAAAAAAATATCATTTGATTGAAATCGGAGAATTCATGTTTAGTATAACACTTAATTTTATCAAATCTGACAGAGTAAAGATTTCGTAAATTTTAAATCATGTCAAGACTTTTAAAATTTAATTCCCTACTATTAGTGATGCCAGGGCTGCAGCTAGAAATACTGGGGGCCATAAAAAAAACTATAAAAACCTGAACCCATATTGGCCAAATTACTTCCAATCTTGCACCAAAATTAATAAATAGCAAAAAAATTTAAAAAGTAAATGGCACCATTCCTTCAGGCCACCTTGACCTATTTAGAAGGTCAAGAGTAACTACAGCCTTGATGACGTAATCATATCCTTGTGCGAAGTAAAAATATAAAATTAAAAACTTTGCTGTCCCCAGTGTCTGATTTTCAAACGAACTACCGCAGTAATTTTCAACACAAATGCGTACAGGCAACTATGTTAAAGTTGCTCAATAGACATTTTTTTTTTAAATAAATTTAATCTTAACCATCAACCGCGAATTTAATAAATTATGGATTATATATTTAAATACTCGAACATTTTTACCGTTATAATTCGTTTATTAACAAAGGCAGCACAAAAATAAGTCATCTCCCAAGTCACAAAGAAATGTTAATGTCCAGTATAAGCTCGTCATTTGAACCTTCCCCCTCCCAATCCAAAAACTATAATATTATGTTGACAGCATGGTTAGACAATTCTAAAAAGACACACTGAAACTCATTTTGAAATGTGCCATATAGACATAATTAAAATTGAAAAGAAATGTTGAAAAATACTTTCATTTGTTAATGTATTTTTTTAGGTCCTAAATAGTATCTAAGACAACAAAAAGTTGCGAAAATGTTTTACTATTTTTTTCTTAGGAGCAAGGAAGGGAGGCGAGAGACCCCCTTAACTTAAACCCTTAAAAGCGTACAAAACATAATGTCAATAATCCGATTGCCGTATGATACACTCTGCCTATTTGTATGATGTAAAAACTTACCCACACACATGGAAACATTCATAATTGCATACACAGTGTTTAATACAGTAGGTTACACGAATAAAAATATTGTTAATAAATTTAGAAATGAGTAATTAGACCATAAATTTCTTAGTAAAATATAAAGCTCTGTATAAACAGCATACACATTATTGTTATTAAAAATATTATTATTTTTTTTAAAATTTAGGAGTCTCTATCCCGTTGGATGGATGCGGAGGATATCTCAGAGGTAAGGGTTTTTTTCTATAAGAACATTCTAAGATTATTCAAACTGTTTTAAATCGTTATTATAACAATCTCTTGTTAATTTATCAAAAATAAATATTTAATCAACAACATTAGTCATTTCCGAAGTATTTTACTTACATATTTCTTTTTTTTTCTAAATTATTTCACATTTAAGGTTATTAAAAAATAGTATTATTTTTTTAAAAAAATTAGGAGTCTCTATTTCGTTGGATGGATGCGGAGGATATCTCTGAGGTAAGCGTGGTTTTCTACAAGATTATTCAAACTGTTTTAAATCGTTATTATAACAATCTCTTGTTAAATTATCAAAAATAAATATTAAATCAACAACATTAGTCATTTCCGAAGTTTCTTATTTACATATTTCTTTTTTTTTAAAATTATTTCATATTTTATTAAAAAGTATTTATACATATTTCCAGTTCTAGTATTATATACTATATGTAACATCTTTTAGATTTATGTACCCTTAATAAAACAACTATATAACCAATACGTCGTTCAAGTCGTTCACTTATGTTCAACCTAATATTATAAATATGATATATATATATATATATATATATATATATATATATATATATATATATATATATATATATGAGGCTTTTTGTTTTTTAACATTTTTTAAAATAATTAATTTCTTGTGTCATAAATCAATGAACTTTAGCTCAAATATAATGCAAATGGGCTTTATTCTATTTAATTGTCAAAAGTGTCATACACAGCCCTAAATATAATTAATAAATAAAATTTTAAATGATTGTTTTCTTTTGTATTGCTAGGACCTATGGTGTACGGAGCACGGTTTCTCAAAGGTAAGATATTATTTTTATATCAACGCTTTTAAATTAATAGAATTGTTTATAAATATTATAATAAATATAATAGTTTAAAAAGCTGCCATAAAAATTTTATTTATTCGTGAGATTGCCAAGAGCTTTGTTTTTTTTAATATACCTTTTTACAATTATTTAACTGTATTAAAATTATATAAATATTCAGTTCACGTATTATTAAAGATATACTTTTTGTAAACACTAATGCCCCATTAATTAAAAAAAAAAAACTATCGAACTACTTCGTGGTTATTTACAAAAACAACGACACGATTAAGCAAAAGATCAAATTTCACAAAGATAATACAATCTAAATATATGGTTTCATTTCTTGACACATATATCTATATTTGTGTCTATACTAGTCAAAATAGAATAAATGTTTTGAAGAAAATAGCGCAGTTATCTCAAATTTCATTTTTAAAATACCGTCTGCTTAGACTTGCTGTTTTAAAGCAATTTTCGTTTTTTAACTTTATTACCTACATGAATTACCCTATTTAATATATAAATTGTATCTTTTTGCTTTTATCTCTCACTTAACTTTTACATAAAAGTAATAAATCAGAGTGAATCATTAACATTTCTGTGACATTTAAAACAAGACTCGATTATCAGAAACTCAGCAAAAATATGAAGCTACATATAACAACTAGATACATTATTCTACATTGCTTCTCTTAATGCCTTGGACAAAAAATTCACCTAAGTCTTTGTTACAGACATTAATTGAGGAGGACCGTGAATTTTTTGCTGACCAACGAGGATACCGCAAAATGTTCATGGTTGGTATAGATAAAGAGATGGCAGCACAACAGGAACGAGTCCATCACAAACAACAGAAACATCTCACTTCGTATACAGATGTAGAGGAAAACCACAGCAACAAACTATAGAAGGTGAATCAATGAAATGAAACACGAGTCGCCATGAATCGAATCCAAGGAATTTGAAGTCCTAGATGAATATGAACCAAGTCCAAGGTAAAATGAAACGAAGAATGTGACGGAGATCGAGTATCATACTTTACATGCTCAATAACTTCATACTACCATACGTTTTGATCGAATCCAATCGTCTGATCGTGAAGCTTTGGCGATTGGATGACTTCCTATTGCCGTAGAACTGGGACATGATCCTTCATCAATGACAGCTACTATGCTGCAAGCATACAAAGAGCCAGTAAGTTAAGCCAGGTAAAACAAACCGGCAGATATGAAAATTTCATTCAAGTCTGAACGTATCTCTCTAGTTCTAACAATGAGATTGGAAAATCTGAATCTGAAATATTGGGTCTTGGAGAAATTGATCATCGCCAGCAGGTTTCGGTGATGACAGTAAAAAAATTACCAGGTGTAAATGTAATAAAAAGAATTCAACAAAAATGCGTTTTTTTTTATTAATATAGTAAAATGTGCGACACTTGAGCATACCCTTCCAATAGCAGAAGGAAGCTGAAATTCTTGTCAATTACTAAGTAAGACAAATGGAACTCAAAAGAGGGTGCCCCGTTAGATGAGAGAAGCTTAATTTTTTACGATCTAACTTTAAGCCACCCTAATATATAGATAAGGTAATCATTGATTTTTAACATTTTTTAAATAACACTTGATAAAAGTAAGTTTTGACTTCTATGTGTCATTAATCGCTTGAACCAGTTTTAGATGCTGATTTTAAATCTGTAAATCATTTTGCTCTATCAACTCAAATTATTAAGATAGTGCCGAATAAAAGTTTAGGTGCGCCTACAACAGGAATAGACTGCTGACATAGTATAATTTATATATAAATCAAACGCGATCGCGAACCTGCGCGTACACACATAAGTTCACAAACACACATACCTCGTAATTTGATAGTCCGTATATTGGCAATGTTCTTTTTTTCATGTGATGTCAGATGTTTGTAGGGTGAGTGTCGATTTGCAGTTGTCTTAGTGAATTGCGAGATCAGTCTTAGAATTTGATTACGTTGCCAGTTTCAGATTCATAAAAGGAGCAGTATCGTGGCAATTGCAAGTTGTTTAAAATATGGCGACCAGAGGATGCGTAAATCACCGGATCTGTTCTTGCTATGTGTGCGCTTTTTCACAAACAAGCTCTCATCAGAAGACTTTCACGTACCGTTACTGAAGAAAGCTTATCAACTTTATTTGACTCAAAGGTGGATTGTGGGTAAACCGTAAGCACCACAGTTCATCTGTTCGACATGTTACATGCAACGTGCATGGTTGGATGAGGAAGGCAAAGAAAAACAACCACATGGCATTCGGAGTTCCTATGATATGACGTGAGCAAAGCAATCACTCCACATATTGTTATTTTTGTTTGGCAAACATCAATGGAATTTGTTATAAAAATCGTACAAGTGTTGTCATGGGTGTATTTTTTGTGTATATTAGTTTCTTGGTAGGTGTATATATACTTTCAGTCTCTTCGGTGGTGTATATGATTCAACTAACTTGACTTGTGTAAATTAAATTATATTTAAAGACGAACTACATGTATAAATCACTGAGTAGACTTCTATGTATACATGTACATATATTTATTTTCATATAAAGGAACTTCTTATTTTACATAGTACAATACAAAATGATGTGACAAATATATTCTTACACTAATAAGGTCTCAAGTCGTCATCTCAATTATCGTCTGCTCTAACTTATCATTTTCTACTTCCGCTAAGCTAAGTGGCCAGATAATTCAAACCATCTCTGTGCCAACTATAAATTCTATAGCCTAATCTGATTATTACAACATCCCTCGGCTGCTTGGCTCGCCCAGGAGTTGGGGTTAATGGAGCACTCTTTCATATTCTTTTTGCAGGTGTCTTTGTAGCGCATTTTAGGTCGCCCTGTTTTCCTCTGGCCGGTAACTAGCTCGCCATAGAGTAGGTCCTTCGGGATGCGACCTGCGTCCATTCTTTTGACCAATATGATATCCAAGAAAATCTATGTTTTTAAAACCTATTTTTATTTTCTCAGGTGAAACTGTTAAATTATTAATTTGAAGAATTTCTAGTAATTTATTCAAACTGTTTATATGGTCTGACCAGTTTTTAGTGTAAATACATATGTCATCCACATAATATCTAATGTTTTCAATGTTTCTTAATAACTTATTCATCATCTTAGTGAACGTTGCAGTGCTGTTCACTAGACCAAAAGGCATAACATTCCACTCATAAAATTCTTCATGAGTTTTAAATGCTGTATATTGTTTAGAATCTTCCTGAACTTCTATCTGCCAAAAGCCTCTAGTTAAATCTAGGTGTGTGAAAATATTGGCATTTGACATTTCCTGAACTAAATCTTCTATGTTTGGTAAAGGTTGTTTATCTATCACTGTAATAGAATTTAAGCTTCTGTAATCACAACATAAACGAATTTTTCCATTATTTTTCTTTACTACCACTATTGGAAAACAATAGCTGGAATCTGATTCTCTTATTAATCCACTATTTAGTAATTGTTCTATTTCTTTTTGAACTTCATTTCTGTATTTAAATGGAATGTCATAGTATTTAGGTTTAATTGGTTCTTCAGTCTTTAATTTGATTGAATGTTTAATTATGTTTGTCTTTCCTGGTTTGTTAGAAATTACATTTTGAAAAGAATTTAATGTTTCTATTAGTTGTTTTTTTTATATCTCCAGGTATATCTGTTGCAAAATTAATTTTATTCATGTCATCCTGTTGATCTAAACTTATTACTGGGATCTGATCAGTGTCATTTATATTATTTTCTAAACTATAAGTGTTGTCTTCTCCGATTAAACAATTTAAAGATTAAATCTGTTGTACAATGGTTTCTAATTCTGTAGGAGGATCTAAAATATCTCTCAATCTATCAACATGAAATGTTCTACCCTCTCCATTTATTTATACTGAATAGTCCACATTTCCTATTTTGTTTATTATTTTATATGGACCTCTCCATCCAATTTCATTATCTTTGGGTATCAATACATAAACTAGATTTCCAACTTTAAATTCCCTTAAGTACCTGTTTTTGTTTTTAAGATCTCTATGGTATTTATTTTTCTTTATAAGATTTTCTTCTGCATATTTGTTTGAATACAGTATGTTATTTCTGGTTTTGTCTACCAATTCAAATGGACTAATATGTTCCTTTTCTGTATTTATTATATTTTCACTGAATAACTGTAATGGTCCTCTAGGATTTGAACCAAACATGAGTTCAAATGGTGTAAAACCTGTTGTTTCATGAGGTATTTCTCTATACGCGAATAAAATTAAAGGTAAGAATGTGTCCCAATCCTGTCCATGATCACTAATTATTTTTCTTAACATGGTCTTTATGGTTTGATTTGCCCTCTCTATGGAACCATTTGATTGAGGTCTGTACCTAGCTGTAAATACCTGTGTAATGTTAAGCATATGAGTAAATGCTTGAGTAAGATGTGATTTAAATTGGGTACCATTGTCTGATAATATAGTGTTAGGAAAACCAAAAGTTGTAAAAATAGACAATAATGCTTTGCAAATTGTTTCTGCAGTTATATCTACTAATGGAATTGCCTCAACCCAGCGTGTTGCTAAGTCTATCATTGTTAAAATATATCTATGTCTTCTATTGGACATTACTGAAATAGGTCCAATTATGTCTATGGCAATTTTATAAAAAGGAATGTTTGTTGTATCACTTTCTTGTATGGGAGCTCTATGTTTTGGTCCTATGTGATTATATTGTTGACATTTCTTACATGCCTTAACAAATCTTTTTACATCTCCTATGACACCTGGCCAGTAACAATATCTTCTAATTCTATCTAGTGTTTTCTTAACACCCAAATGACCTGCTAAGTAGCAATCATGAGCTGCTTTTAGTATGTTATTTCTTAAAACTGTAGGAATCATCATTTGTTTAAATGACCTGTTATGACTAGTGTATTTTCTTATTAAAATGTCATTTTCTACCTTATATATTATGTTTTTATTTTCATTTTCCTCTCTATTGAAATAAATTTTTAAACTTTCATCCTGTTCTTGTAATGTTTTAAGTTTATCCCTATCAATATCCAAAATGTTGTTTTGTCTACTAGATTCAGGGTATTGTTTTGTACTGTTTTCTTTATTAGCTTGTGCTCTAGTCATTACATTTAATTTTTTAGTTAGGTTGTAACTATGTTTTTGTTTTATGTGTTTATTTAATCTCCTTAATGATCTGCATTTTCTACTGCAATCAATGCATTCATGATCAGATTTATTTACTGTATTCTTTATAGTATTTTCTTTTACAACTTCAACTGAATTACTGTCATTATTTAATGTATTTATTAGTTTAGTTTTTAATACTGTATAATTGTCTTGGTTGTTTTCTGCTAGTGATTTTGCTAATTGATGGTTGTGTAATTTATTTATTAGAACTGTTATTTTATCTTCTTCTTTAACATTGTTCTGTGTGGCTACTGTGTCTACTCTCTCTAAAAAATTTACAATGTTCTCAGTACCATTCCAATTTTGTATGCTTTTGAATAGTGTACATATGTTCTTATCTGTATCTGTCTCTAAGGGTTCCTCTATAATTGTTTCTAATTCTCTATTTTCCAACCATTTCATATAAATTTCTTTGGAATTGTCTTGTATATTTTCTACATTTCCTATTATTAATGAGGTTATTGGTGAATCCATTAAAAGTGCTTTTATTTCCCCACTAATCCAAGGTGTTTCAATATAAATTTTTGCTGTTTTACATTTCACTATTTCTCCATTTCCCATTCTAATCTCTTCTATGCCCTGTAATATTTGTTCTTCCCTTACTAATTTTGAATCCAGAATAATACATGTACAGCCACTGTCTCTCAAGCACATTATTTTCCTACCATCTACATAACAAGGATAAAAAATTAACTCTCCCTTGCCCTCCATCATGTTACAGTTATGTATGTTGTTAAAAGAGTGTCTTTGACTTGATCTACCCCTATTTTCTTGTTTTCTAATGGGACTAGTGTTTGGTGATTGTCTCTTATTGTTATATTTATGTTGTCTTTTATTAAAATATTTGTTTCTATCCCCATAGTTGTAATACTGTCTGTTTCTGTTTTGATAATTGTCTGTATGCTGTTTCCTAAACCAACAAGTATGCTTGTCGTGTCCTATCTTGTGACAAATTTGACATGGATTGTTAAACCTAGGAGGTAAGCTACTAAATCTTTTCCTGGTAACACTATTTTTCATGAGATTAAATTTATTTTGTGTTGAATTGAACATTGGAGTGTTAACATGACTATCCCTAAAATCTGACATGGCAGAAATTAACTCTATCTTCTTATGGACCTTTCTTTGTTTTATGAATGTGAATAGTTCTGATGTACAAAGTGTCAGTACTTTGTCCACCAGAAGTAGCTCTTTTATTTCAATTACACTATTTTCGTCTATCCCTGACATCTTTATCGAATTGTTCAAATGGGCCTCTAAATTATTAATATATGTCTGAGGATGTTCATTAGAACCTAATGTACTGTTATGAAATAAATTTCTATAGTAGTCTTCTGTTTTGTTGAAATGATCTAATAGTTGTTTCTTTATTTCACTGTAATCTGATGTGTCGCTATCTCTAATGTTGTTTAGGGCTTTTAGTGCATCCTCTGTAACTGATTGGTATAAATAGTTTTTCCATTCTGATTAGTCTATGTTATTTAATTTAAATTGCATTTCCATATTATGGAAAAATTGGTCTATTTCACCAGATTTACCAGAAAAAGGTTGTATTTTTATTTTATGTTTATATGTTTTTTGATTCTCTTGTTTTACTATAATATTCTGATTTTGCGATTCTAGTTCTAATCTTTTAATTTGTAAGTCTCTTTCAATTTCCATCTGTATTTTTTCTCTTTGTAATGCTATTTCTTGTTTTATTTTGTCTTTTTCTATTCTAATTTTTTCTGCTTCTATTCTAATTTTTTCTGCTTCTCTTTTATCTTCTTTATCCTTATCTATTCTCTCTGTAACAAATTTGGTTAATTTTTCACCTGTCAAACCCAACATTTTGCCTTGTCCAACATAGTATTCAAATGATCCTGGTTGCTCAGCCATTGTAAAATTTATTTAATTTTCTTTATTCAATTATTTATATAGTTGATTTAATTTTATATTTCTGCTGTATTGGGTTTTTATTGTATATATATATTATATAGTATATTTCAGTATTCAATATTCTTGAGTCTATATGCAATCTTATGTCAAAATAAAATTAAATTACCAATGTAAAAATAGTTCTAATAATAAGTGACAAATGAAAACATACAATAAATAAAATATTTCTAAGATTAATATACTATAACTAAAAAATGTAAAAAAAAAAAAATTTTACAGACTAAGTTAATATTATTTAATTAAATTTAGAGTTAGACGAGCGAAAACAAATATACAACTTTACAAGATTACTTGTAAAAAAAAATTATACAGGATACGAACAGTTACTTCTAAACAAATATTTCAAGTAAAATATCTAGATGAAAACAATATATATTTATTTTAATTTAACTAATTTTGCAATTAGAACTTTTCAAAAAGATATTTAACTATGTACTAAGGATGTAAAAAAATTGTTTCTAAACATTACATACTAATATAATAAAATTGACACAATTTGCAAATAAGACAACAATTATAATTAAACAACGTGAAATCACTGTAAAATACCTTTCTTGTTACTTCGGACTTCGGATCTCAGGTGTAGAGTGCTGTAAAAGTATGGTTTCGGAGGGTGTAGACTCACTAACTTCTCTCTGGTGTAGATAGGTAAAAGTATAGGTCAGAGTGTAGTCACTTCATGGCTCTCCTGGTACGATTCGGTACGGTCTGCCGCAATTTGGTTCGGTACAGTCTGCCACAATTTGGTAAGGTCTGCTAATTTTCGGATCACCTTCTTTTTCACATTTCTTATGAATGTACCGCTGTAGCGATGGTTCTACAGCTATAAATTATGTAAAAATATTAAGTCCAACAATTGAAGTAAAGCCAAGGCAGTTGTATATAATACAGTTAAGAACTGTATGTTGGTGGATGGAATATCAGATGAAAAAAAATCAGGAACATGTAGATCTTGTAGTATGGTAACATTCGTCTTGATTACTTCAGCCGACCATTATGTATAATATGTTTTTTATAGAACTTTTCCGCTGCATACCATTCATATAATGTTTTTTATGCAATTATGGAACTACCACTGCCGCCACCATTCAGGGTATTGTTTTGTACTGTTTTCTTTATTAGCTTGTGCTCTAGTCATTACATTTAATTTTTTAGTTAGGTTGTAACTATGTTTTTGTTTTATGTGTTTATTTAATCTCCTTAATGATCTGCATTTTCTACTGCAATCAATGCATTCATGATCAGATTTATTTACTGTATTCTTTATAGTATTTTCTTTTACAACTTCAACTGAATTACTGTCATTATTTAATGTATTTATTAGTTTAGTTTTTAATACTGTATAATTGTCTTGGTTGTTTTCTGCTAGTGATTTTGCTAATTGATGGTTGTGTAATTTATTTATTAGAACTGTTATTTTATCTTCTTCTTTAACATTGTTCTGTGTGGCTACTGTGTCTACTCTCTCTAAAAAATTTACAATGTTCTCAGTACCATTCCAATTTTGTATGCTTTTGAATAGTGTACATATGTTCTTATCTGTATCTGTCTCTAAGGGTTCCTCTATAATTGTTTCTAATTCTCTATTTTCCAACCATTTCATATAAATTTCTTTGGAATTGTCTTGTATATTTTCTACATTTCCTATTATTAATGAGGTTATTGGTGAATCCATTAAAAGTGCTTTTATTTCCCCACTAATCCAAGGTGTTTCAATATAAATTTTTGCTGTTTTACATTTCACTATTTCTCCATTTCCCATTCTAATCTCTTCTATGCCCTGTAATATTTGTTCTTCCCTTACTAATTTTGAATCCAGAATAATACATGTACAGCCACTGTCTCTCAAGCACATTATTTTCCTACCATCTACATAACAAGGATAAAAAATTAACTCTCCCTTGCCCTCCATCATGTTACAGTTATGTATGTTGTTAAAAGAGTGTCTTTGACTTGATCTACCCCTATTTTCTTGTTTTCTAATGGGACTAGTGTTTGGTGATTGTCTCTTATTGTTATATTTATGTTGTCTTTTATTAAAATATTTGTTTCTATCCCCATAGTTGTAATACTGTCTGTTTCTGTTTTGATAATTGTCTGTATGCTGTTTCCTAAACCAACAAGTATGCTTGTCGTGTCCTATCTTGTGACAAATTTGACATGGATTGTTAAACCTAGGAGGTAAGCTACTAAATCTTTTCCTGGTAACACTATTTTTCATGAGATTAAATTTATTTTGTGTTGAATTGAACATTGGAGTGTTAACATGACTATCCCTAAAATCTGACATGGCAGAAATTAACTCTATCTTCTTATGGACCTTTCTTTGTTTTATGAATGTGAATAGTTCTGATGTACAAAGTGTCAGTACTTTGTCCACCAGAAGTAGCTCTTTTATTTCAATTACACTATTTTCGTCTATCCCTGACATCTTTATCGAATTGTTCAAATGGGCCTCTAAATTATTAATATATGTCTGAGGATGTTCATTAGAACCTAATGTACTGTTATGAAATAAATTTCTATAGTAGTCTTCTGTTTTGTTGAAATGATCTAATAGTTGTTTCTTTATTTCACTGTAATCTGATGTGTCGCTATCTCTAATGTTGTTTAGGGCTTTTAGTGCATCCTCTGTAACTGATTGGTATAAATAGTTTTTCCATTCTGATTAGTCTATGTTATTTAATTTAAATTGCATTTCCATATTATGGAAAAATTGGTCTATTTCACCAGATTTACCAGAAAAAGGTTGTATTTTTATTTTATGTTTATATGTTTTTTGATTCTCTTGTTTTACTATAATATTCTGATTTTGCGATTCTAGTTCTAATCTTTTAATTTGTAAGTCTCTTTCAATTTCCATCTGTATTTTTTCTCTTTGTAATGCTATTTCTTGTTTTATTTTGTCTTTTTCTATTCTAATTTTTTCTGCTTCTATTCTAATTTTTTCTGCTTCTCTTTTATCTTCTTTATCCTTATCTATTCTCTCTGTAACAAATTTGGTTAATTTTTCACCTGTCAAACCCAACATTTTGCCTTGTCCAACATAGTATTCAAATGATCCTGGTTGCTCAGCCATTGTAAAATTTATTTAATTTTCTTTATTCAATTATTTATATAGTTGATTTAATTTTATATTTCTGCTGTATTGGGTTTTTATTGTATATATTGTATATATATAGTATATTTCAGTATTCAATATTCTTGAGTCTATATGCAATCTTATGTCAAAATAAAATTAAATTACCAATGTAAAATTAGTTCTAATAATAAGTGACAAATGAAAACATACAATAAATAAAATATTTCTAAGATTAATATACTATAACTAAAAAATGTAAAAAAAAAAAAAATTTTACAGACTAAGTTAATATTATTTAATTAAATTTAGAGTTAGACGAGCGAAAACAAATATACAACTTTACAAGATTACTTGTAAAAAAAAATTATACAGGATACTGAACAGTTACTTCTAAACAAATATTTCAAGTAAAATATCTAGATGAAAACAATATATATTTATTTTAATTTAACTAATTTTGCAATTAGAACTTTTCAAAAAGATATTTAACTATGTACTAAGGATGTAAAAAAATTGTTTCTAAACATTACATACTAATATAATAAAATTGACACAATTTGCAAATAAGACAACAATTATAATTAAACAACGTGAAATCACTGTAAAATACCTTTCTTGTTACTTCGGACTTCGGATCTCAGGTGTAGAGTGCTGTAAAAGTATGGTTTCGGAGGGTGTAGACTCACTAACTTCTCTCTGGTGTAGATAGGTAAAAGTATAGGTCAGAGTGTAGTCACTTCATGGCTCTCCTGGTACGATTCGGTACGGTCTGCCGCAATTTGGTTCGGTACAGTCTGCCACAATTTGGTAAGGTCTGCTAATTTTCGGATCACCTTCTTTTTCACATTTCTTATGAATGTACCGCTGTAGCGATGGTTCTACAGCTATAAATTATGTAAAAATATTAAGTCCAACAATTGAAGTAAAGCCAAGGCAGTTGTATATAATACAGTTAAGAACTGTATGTTGGTGGATGGAATATCAGATGAAAAAAAATCAGGAACATGTAGATCTTGTAGTATGGTAACATTCGTCTTGATTACTTCAGCCGACCATTATGTATAATATGTTTTTTATAGAACTTTTCCGCTGCATACCATTCATATAATGTTTTTTATGCAATTATGGAACTACCACTGCCGCCACCATTCATGTCATGGGTGTATTTTTTGTGTATATTAGTTTCTTGGTAGGTGTATATATACTTTCAGTCTCTTCGGTGGTGTATATGATTCAACTAACTTGACTTGTGTAAATTAAATTATATTTAAAGACGAACTACATGTATAAATCACTGAGTAGACTTCTATGTATACATGTACATATATTTATTTTCATATAAAGGAACTTCTTATTTTACATAGTACAATACAAAATGATGTGACAAATATATTCTTACACTAATAAGGTCTCAAGTCGTCATCTCAATTATCGTCTGCTCTAACTTATCATTTTCTACTTCCGCTAAGCTAAGTGGCCAGATAATTCAAACCATCTCTGTGCCAACTATAAATTCTATAGCCTAATCTGATTATTACAAGTGTCAATTACCCAAACGTTCCATCAGTTTCAAAACCTATTCCACACGATCCTGTCATTTGTCCAGTACCACAATTGCCTGTAGAATGCACAATAGACGAAGAGAAGGATGAAGAAAGTGATGTTCCATCTTGTGCCGATGACTCAGACCCTGACTACAATGCTGCCGGAGAAGGAATTCATTTGATGAATTATGCTGAACTTTGCGACCTTGTGCGAGATCTGGCGCTAACAAAAGGCCAAGCTGAACTTCTAGGTTCACGGTTAAATGAATTTAATTTGCTTGCACCAGGTACAGCTACAGCAAACTTTCGTCACAGGCATAAACAGCTTGTTCAATACTTTGATGTGACTGGCAGTATTTGCCACTGCACAGATGTTGACGGCCTTATGAGAAGTCTTGGTGTCGAACACATTGTTGAAGATTGGCGACTGTTCATTGACTCGTCAAAGACTAGCTTAAAAGCAGTATTGTTGAACAATGGAAACAAATATGCTTCAGTACCAGTTGGATATTCTGTCCACATGAAAGAGACATATGAAAACATGTCGGAACTGTTGGAAACAATACGTTATCGCGTGTATAACTGGAATATCTGCGGCGATCTAAAAGTAATAACTATTTTGATGGGAATGCAGACAGGGTACACGCAGTACATGTGCTTCATATGCGAATGGGACAGCCGAGATAAGAAGCACCACTATACAACAAAGAATTGGTCAATCAGAGACATAATGCAACCAGGAAACAAAAACGTTCTTCATCAACCGTTGGTTGATCGTGACAAAATTCTCATGCCACCGCTTCATATAAAATTAGGACTGATGAAGAACTTTGTCAAGGCATTAGACAGCAAATCGGATGCATTTATAACCTATGCAACAAGTTTCCAGATCTCAGTTATGCTAAAGTCAAGGAAGGTATTTTCATAGGTCCACAAATAAGAAAAATCATGGCCGATGAAGACTTTCAAAACATTTTAAGTCATCCTGAAAAAGATGCGTGGGTGGCATTCAAGTGAGTCGTAACCAATTTTCTTGGAAATAAAAAGTCTGTCGACTATGAAACAGTTGTGCCTACAAACACCTGGGATGCAATATGTCTCTGAAAATTCATTTACTTGATTCACATCTAGACTTCTTCCCAGAAAACCTAGGCGCAGTAAGCGATGAACATGGCGAACGCTTCCACCAGGACATTTCTGTGATGGAGTCACGCTACCAGGGCCGGTGGAGTGCAGCGATGTTAGCTGACTACTGTTGGACTCTACAACGCGACTTGCCAAGTACTCAGTACAAGCGGAAGTCCACAGCCAAGAAATTCAAACCATGAACATTTTAAACATTTTACACATGCATTTGACTTTAAATGGAATATATTTTTTACATATAATTTTATTAGTTAGAACTGATTTCATGTTTGTGTTTAATATTTTTTAACATTAACTGCAAAAGAGAATATATGGTTTAAAAATTTCATTTTTATACATATTGGAGTATTATAACTATAATAAAAAAATTAAGATTGCGGATTTCTTAAAATTGGAGGCTGATAGAGACAAATGGTTTGCATATTCGAAATCAGCGTGTGTAAATTGAGTATGATTAGATGATGGGTACCAAGAAATCCACGATAAATTATTTTTTGTTTTCCAGTGTAATTAATTACCTGTGTCATAAATCAATGAACTTTAGCTGAAATATAATGAAAATGGGTTTTAATCTAATTAATTGTCAAAAAAGTCAAAAACAGCCCAAAATATAATTAATAAATAAAATTTGAAATGATTGTGTTTACTTTTGTATTGCTAGGACCTATGGTGTCTGGTGCACGGTCCCTTAAAGGTAAGATATTATTTTTATTTCAACACTTTTACATTAATTGAATTGATTTTAATTATTTTAATAAATATAATAGTTTAAAAAGCTGTTATAAAAATTGTATTTATTCGCCAGTTTGTCATGAGCTTTATTACTTGACACATATATCTATATTTGCGTCTATACTAGTCAAAACAGACTAAATCTTTTGAAGAAAATAGCGAAGTTATCTCGAATTTCATTTTTAAAATACCGTCTGCTTAAACATGCTGTTTTAAAGCAGTTTTCGTTTTTTTACTTAATTTTCTACATGAATTACCCTATTTAAAATATATAATTTATCTTTTTACTTTTATCTCTAATTTAACTTTTACGTAAAAGTATTAAAAGAAAGAGAATCACTAACATTTCTGTGTCCTATAAAACTTGTTAATAAATATGGCGGCTAGGAACACACTTTGACTCTTACTTTACAACGCTCCCATTTTTATGCTAAAAGAATTTTATAGTAAATTTTCCGTATTGTGTGTGTTAATTTTTTTCACTGATAAATATAAGGATATGTTTAATAATGGTTTTGAATAAGAATGTGTATTTTAGTAAAAAAATATACATTTCATTTTATGATTAATAGGTTTTACTAGATTTAATATCAAAACGTAAATTAACAAACAATCTACTAATAACAAAACGATTAGTGAGTATAATCAAAATGAATTTATTAACGTATAACACATATTGTCACTCTTATTAAAAAGTTGAAGATGTTTTTTATATGATGCGTCTAAACCTAGAGAAGCTTATCGCCGTTTTCACTCCTGTGCTGAAAAGCTATTTCTTTTTTTAATGAACATAACTTTTCCAATCATTTTTAAACACAAATGGTTATAAGTTACTATGTTAAAACATGCTCGGTACAAAATCTTGTTGAAATAAAAATATCTAGCCATAAACCATGAATTTAATATATAATAGATACACATTTTCTTGGTTATATTTTTAGAGCATTTTCGAAAATAAATGCTCTATTGTCCCCGTTTTGTCTGTCTGACTGTCTGTCTGTCCGTCATCACCCTAGATCTCAAAAACCATAAGTCCTAGACCCATGAGGTATATATCATTTTGTAGGTCTTGACCTGCCATGTGTGCATCAAAAGTCCGATTCACGATCTGACCTCTGAGGGCCGAAAAAGGGGGCTTGTTAAGTACCGTTTTTTACTATATAAGCTATATTAACAAAGGAGCGCCCTATATCTCAGCAACCATAAGTCCTAGATCCATGATGTATATATTTTTTGTAGGTCTTGGCCTGCCATGTGTACTAGGGTGATAACAATTTTAATTATTTTTCGTAACCAACATGAAACCCCTTACATTCGAGGAACAATTGTATGTAGATGACAGTAGCAACATTATTTTTTTTTTAAATTGAAAAAAGTTCCCCCTACTTTTCAATTTTGTTTTCATATATCGCGCAGTTTGACTATCAGTTTCAATTTCACACTGAATTTTTACATGACTTTCTAGACTGCTTTTAAGCACATTCCAGTCAGTTTTTCCATTTGTTTATAAACAAGGCATCTACCCTCATCTTCTAAACAGAATAGGGATCCAAGAATTCCATCTGTTGAAAAGCTAATCAATCTCACATGGATGCCCACAAACCGTCAAATTCTTGGAAACTTCACTTTTCTGTTCAATAGCCAGAAACGGCGACTGGATCGAATAAAAATTATTATTACGGATATAGAATTGCTCTTGAGGGAAATTCTAGACTTTCCACTATTATCCAGCGCACTAATCAGAAAGAAAATCAATTGTCTGTTTGATTTATATGACAAAAACAAAAAGAAACGGTTTGATAAATTTACTCCAACACTTTCTAAGTTATTTGATGTCACCAACGTCAATGGAAAATGGAAAAGCAAGGAAGATAAAGAGCTCTACCAGAGGCAAGTTAAGAGTGGAGGAAAGATTGGTTATTCAATGGTCAAACAAGCCCCTTTAGAATCAATCCACCCAAGAAAACGAATCCGACTATCCAAAACTCAATCTCAAGCCAGCTCTTCTCAATCGCAACCTATACAAACACATACAACTGTCTCACAGCCTACACAAACACATACAACTGTCTCACAACCTACACAAACACATACAACTGTCTCAGAATCTTCGGATTCTGAAACCTCTGCTTCTTCTCTCGACTCGACAACCTATTCTTCCACGTCATCTTCTGAATGCAAACCGAAATACCAAAGAGCAAGCACTACAACAGCGGGTTTGCTAGTACTGAAAAGCAACATTTCTACACATAAAGCATATGACATTCTTGCAACCATTGCTGAACAGGATCATGATGTGCCGGTTCCAAGTCAGTCGGGTGTTTGGAAACGAGTAATCTCTGAAGGACGGAAAATGAAAACCAAAAATTTTCAAAAACTTCAAAGCAAAGAGCCCTATTGTCTCCAGTTTGATGGTAAAAGAGTGCAAGGGGAAGAGTATCAAGTAGTTATGCTGAAAATATGACAACCGAAATAAAACCCGGTACTCTTAAATGTGATGTCTTGAGCAAGGGCTTTCAGAAGCCACAATATATTGACTGTCAGCACCATGTACTCGACTTCCTTCTGAAACATGTCATGAATTTCTTATTCAAGAACCAACGAGCAAACAAGAACTCAACTATTCCTTCATTGACAAATGAACACAAAACAATGTCACTATTCAGGCTGCATACCGCCTCGTTGTGACAGATGATGTTAGCACATGCGAGAACCCTGGATGGTCAGATGATTTCAAGTACTTTTTATGAATTATGTCAGGCATATCGTCATTACAAAACAACTTCACGTTGGCCTCGCATCAGCTGGAAGAAACTACCAAATTTACACTAGGCAAGATGGAACTCACATGCGATATATACTATTATAGCATTACTTCTGATACCAGAGTGGCGCAACATCCTCGCTCCTGCTTGCAACTTCATCTGCTATGAATGGGCAAATGCTTGATTCCATTTGCAACACTACAATAAAGCGTCTTTCAATGAACTATTTACCTCACTCATCAGGGTAAAATGCAAAAACGTGATGTAAAACTGATGGAGGAACTTCATGGGAAATCGAGAAAATTTGAATTTTTTAATCTGAAGTTCATATGAACAATATGTTTTACACATTTCTTGTATATTCTGTTCATATTACTAACTGTTCTGTATCTTATTTGTTAATAAAAGTTGATTAGTTAATATTATTACTCTTTTGAATTAAGCTAAAAAAAAAACTTGTCCTTTTTTTTTGGAAAAAAAATATTTTTTCACTTTTTTTCTTCCGAAAAATGGGGAGAGGGGGGAACTTTTTTTAAATAAATCAAAAATGCAATTGATATTCTTAAATTACACATAAAAGTTCCTCGATTGCAAGTGGTTTCATAAAAATATTTTTTTTGTTATCACCCTAATGTGTACATCAAAAGTTCATTTTTCGATAGGACCGCTCAGGGCCGGGCTTCAGGATTCCTAAGGGGCTTAAATACTATATATAGATTATAAGCTAAACAAAGGGACGTAATCATTATTCATTTTTTAACATTTATTAATACATGAAAATGCTCTTAAACGTCCTGTTTTTACAGGCTTAATTTTTGCTTGTTTATAACAAACAGAGCACACCTAATTTATCTCCCAAATCACAAAGAAGCTTAATTTAGAGTTTATGGTGGTCAGTTGAGCCTCCCCCCTCCATCCAACAACATTTTTTCACGCCGCAATTACCAGCATGATAGGGTGTAGTGTGCCTACCACAGCATTGTTGATGGCGCTGATGCATGTCTGTCATGCCTACAGAGAAGCGGGTCGGGTGTGCCTGCTATCATCTGCCGGAATGACAGATAAATGGGTTTAAAGCCTTGTCCAAAACGGCCAGAACAGCAGGGTGTGTGTACTGCTGATTGGTAAGAATGGCAAGGCTAGGAGTTTTTCCTGCCACTCGGTCAGAGAGGAGGGTGTATGTGTATTTACCATCAGCCTAAAATGGCAAGCTGCACAGGTGTGCTTTAGTGGGACAGAGTAAAAGGGTGTTGTGTGCCGACCATATCCATCACCGCCGCCAGCTGTGAATACAGCAGTCTCGGATAGTCCTCATTAACCACAGTACCACCACCCTCGAAAAAAATTTATGTTTTTTTTTTCTTAAATCCTGACTAGAGAACCCCAATAATCCATTTCTTTTAGATCATGGTAGGTCTCTCAGTCCAGGATGGAGAGTTCATAAAAATCAAGCCAATTAATTTTTATGATACTCTTCCCAGGTAGGTATAATGAGTTTGCAAAATCATGCAAAATATTTATATGATACTCAGCAAACTTTTATATAAATACATATGTAAATAATTAAATACTTATTAAACATGCTACATTATCTATTTTCATATAGTTATTAACAATTATGAATACCAATCCTTAACAGTAGAAACAGTACAGAAAATGCCTCTAGTGTGTTCTAAAAACAATCTAGTAATACTTAATTAAAACATGTTTTTTTTATTATAATAAATTTAAGTAAATGTTTAACGTATATAATATATAAGACAACAAAAAGTTGCGTATTTTTATTTACCATTTTTTCTTGATAGCTAGGCTTGGAGGAAATAGATACACCCCCACTGAACTTAACCCCTTAAAGCGTACACAAAAAAAATTCCCCTAATCCAGTTTCCTCTATGATACGTTGTGCAGATTTGGATGATGCATAAACTGACCCACACACATTGAACCATTCATAATTGCATACATAGTGTTTAATACAGTAGATTACACGAACACTAATATTGTTAATGAATTTAGACAGTAGTAATTAAACCATGAAGTATTTAGTATAAAAAAATCTCTGTATAAATAGCATCAAATTTTACTGTTATTAAAAAATAGTATTATTATTTTATTTTAAAATTCAGAGGCTGATTATGCGTTGTCGACACTGTAGCCGACACTTAATTGTAAGCGTTTTATTATATAAAAACATTCTAAGATGATCCCGACTGATTTAAATATTTATTTTAATTATCTTTTGTTTAATTATCTAAAATAAATATTTAATCAGTAACATTAGTCATTTCTGATTTTTCTAACTTACATAATACGTTTTCTTTTAAATTGTTTCATTGTGTTAAAAAGTAATTATATATATATATATTCCGGTTCTAGCATTATTAAATATAAGTAACATTGTTTAGATTTATGTCCCCTTAATAAAACAACTATAGAAGTCGTTCACCTATATTCAACCTAAAATTATAAATATGACATATATTATATATATATATATATATATATATATATATATATATATATATTAGGGTTGTTGACTTTTAACTTTTTGTAAAAAAAATTAATTTGCTGCTTTTTAACATTTTTTAAATAATTAATTTCCTGTGTCTTAAATCGGTGAACTTTTGCTCAAATATAATGAAAATGGGTTGTACTCTAATTAATTGTCAAAAAGTCACCAACAACACGAAACATAATTAATAAATGCTCCATAATTTTTTAAATGAATGTGTTTTCTTTTGTATTTCTAGGTCCTGCTATGTATGGTGGTCCGGTCTCTTAAAGGTAATATTTTATTTTTATTTCAAAACTTTTACATAATTCCAATAGTTTTTAATTATTATTATAAATATAATAGTTTAAAAAGCTGTAATACAAATTTTATTTATTCGTGAATTTGTCAAAAGCTTCTTTTTTTTTTCACAAAACTTTTAAACATTTATTTCACTTTATTAAAATTATATAAATAGTCAGTTCGTGTATTATGAAAGATATAAAATTTATAAAGATGTATGTCGCCTTAATTAAAAAAAAAACTTTAGAACTACATCGTGGTTAATTATAGACAACGGCACGTTCAAGCGAAAGATCCAATTTGACAAAGATAATACAGTCTACATATTTGTTGTCATTTCTTGACACATATGTCTATTTTATGATCTATACTAGTCTAAATAAACTAAATGTTGTGAAGAAAATAGTGCAATTGTCTTGAATTTCATATTTAAAATGCCTTCTGCTCAAACTTGCTGTTTTAAAGCAGTTTTCGGTTTATTTGTACATGCACTACCTTATTATAAGTATAAACTTTATCTTTATGCTTTTATCTGTCTAATTTAACTTTCATATGATGCGTCATAACTTAGACACGCCCATTGCCTCCTTCACTTCCGTGGCTACAAGCTATTCCTTTTTTTTCAAAGACTGATCAAAATACAAGATCAGAAATACGTTCACATCTCGTAAAATTCTTCTTTCCGTCTTCATTTGCTCGTGGATTTTCGACATTGGGTGGGGCATGGTCCTGTGGTAAAGCGCTCGACTATCGACCAGGTTCGACGTTCGGTGAGCACCAATGGATATTTCAGATCGTGGCTTAAGTCCCTGTTATATTTCCCGTGGTTGCACCATGGCTATTGCATTATCGGCTATGGTGGGGGGAAAACTATAATGACATTTTGAATTGCATTTAATTTTCTTTTTCACACAAAGACACCTCATAGTTTGGCATTTTGTCTTGCATATACATTATTAAATCTTTTCGACATACGTTGAATTCTGATCTGGCATATTGTTGCTTCAAGTTTCCATGTGCGGTTCGAAAGGCGGTAAAAGCCATCTTCTGTCATGCCATCAGTCTCCCCGCCCTTTGTCAACATCGGGAATCGGAACTCGAACACTTGCTCCCAAAGGCGCAGGAGGAATTTTTTTTGTCCGAGTCCGAAGTAAGAGCATTGGCTCTTACTTTAGATAATTCATCGTAGAACCGTCGCTGCATGTCAACATGGCGTGATTCCTGTCCTGGCACTACATTCCCTTCCAACATGGTTACACAGTAATCGGCATTATAAATATTCTCGTAACTCCTGTCGCTAACTAATGTCCGAATCCAGTCGTATTTATACTCCTAATGTCCCCACCTTAAATTCAATAATTATGTCACAGTCTCCTTCAAAATAGTTCTCACCTAAGTAGCGCCCCCTGGTCGTTATTGTTGTCTCTCCTAAACTGTCCATCGTCGCCTCCCGGTCTACTTCTAGAGTCGTCAGACCTTTGCTGTTTACTAATCTATATTTTTTTCCCCACCTTGTCCTAAGTCGTCTGTCACCTTGTCAACCATTATTTGCATTACTCCCAGGCACGCCGAGAGGGGGATAGGGGGTCTTTGCCAGGGGGCCCGCATCTGTAAGGGGGCCCGGCCGCCCCGACCATGTCAATTTTCTCACGACTCATTCTTTAAATAGGGGCCCGCAATGATGTCCTGCCCTGGGGTCCTAGTTGGCTCTCGGCGCCTCTGATTACTCCTACTTCTGATATGTCTTATTATCTTACAACGTTGAAGGGGATTGTCTGTATAGTCTGTCTCTAAATCTACTCTAGTTCCTGACAAGTCCAATTGCATACTTTGCCGAACGGGAACTTGGCATTTTATAGAATACCTAGACAATTTATGAAATAGCAATTTATTTCATACTTTGCCTGAAAAATTCAGGCATTCTATACATTGCCTAGGCATTCTATAGAATGCCGGATTTCACACTTTGCCGGTAACATATACATATATTTGGTAAAGATCATCCAGCATGAAGATCCCTATAATTAGGTACATGTACCCCAAACTGACGAAAAACAGCGATTTTCGTACATGAAAATCAATTTATGCCTATTTTCAACTTAAGATTGTATAATGAAATGCCAATATTTCTCTATCATAAAATATATCATTTAAAAGCTTATTTTAAGTTACTTAATTAGATGATTGTTTTGTTTTGATTATCGATAGTTTAATAAACGAAATCTTTTACTAAATGTACCCACCATCTCTATTTTTTGTTGCGACCGACGTGTAAGTGTAAATTTCCTATCCCCCTATGATAAACGTGCCAGGCGAATTTTTGCAAATAATCCAATTATATAAATAATATCTAAAATAATAAAAAGTTGCAAACAGTTTTTCTGTTTTTTAAAAGACAATCAATGAAAAAACAAGCAATTAAGCATGTTCCATTCTGGACACAGGACGTGTTAGCGCATTTTCATGTTATGTATCAGTACGTATGCTATATTTCAGTAAATATTTGTCAATTTTGGAAATGTTTATAAATTCAATTGTGTAATGCATATATCTGTAAAAAAAATATAAAGACGTTTCTTTATATTTGAAAAAAAAATATTTTCTCTTAAATCTAACTACAAGTGGTTTGTAGTCACTGAAATAGGACTCATAATTGAAAACATTCGAAATTATAGTCATTTAATCGTTCGAAAACACCGTCAATTGTTGCATAGCTCTGATACTTCCAATTAAACTCAGAACAAAAGCTTACTATTTCATTTGATGAGTTTCTTAATAAATCTTGGTGAAACTACGTGCTGCAGTATTTCGCACCAAATGAACGGGCTAATGAACGTACAAGGTGTATATATAATATATTAGCCCCTTAGGAGCCCTGAAGCCCGGCCCTCAGAGGTCCTATCGCAAAATGAATTTTTGATGTACACATGGCAGGCCAAGACCTACAAAATGATATATACATCATGGGTCTAGGACGTATAGTTGCTGAGATATAGCGCTCCTTTATTAATATAGCTTATATAGTAAAAAACGGTACTAAGGCCCCTTTTACGACCCTGAGAGGTCAGATCGCGAAATGGAAAAAAGTCATTTCTTGGCAGGCCAAGAACTACAAAATTATATATACATCATGGGTCTAGGACTTATGGTTGTTGAGATCTAGGGTGATGACGGACGGACGGACAGACAGACAAAACGGTTACAATAGAGCATTTTTTTTTCGAAAATGCTCTAAAAAAAAGGAATTTCTGCAAAATTTACGCTATTTATTTTGAAACTAAAAACTTAAACGTTTCTCCGTTTCGCTCATATTTATCTATCAATCTATATATGTATATATATCTATAGATCTTTATATGTATATATCTATAAATCTATGATGTATATATCTATAAATCTATCTATGTATATATCTATAAATCTATATATGTATCTATCAATCTATCTATCTATATATGTATCTATGCATTGATAGACAAAAATAGAGAAATAGTAGGAGAAATATATAGAAAAATGTATGGATGGGTGGATACCCCTGAATTATATAGATATAATTTGATAATTAAATACATTTAGTTAAATTTTTAAAGAATGATTAAATGTATAAATTATCACTACACCCCTTTTAAAAGTACAAAATGATGTTGAGATTGAAAATGTAAACCAACAACTGGGAAAACTTACAGCTAAACTGTTTTAAACTTTGACTTAGGTAAAAAATGATTTAAGAATACTTAAATCTTTAAATGGAAAAAAAAATATATTAACTTGTAGTTATCTCTCATGTTTAGTATAGTGTGAAATTATAAAAGTAAAATATTGCGGGAAATAAAAAATTCGGAAAACAAAAAAAAGTTATAGATTTTTTTATGAGAGTTAAATTAAACATTTAAATTAATTTTTAACGAGTATTAATATAAATATAACTACATCCCTTTCACAGAACAAACAGTTGGTGAGAATGAAAATTTAAAGCAAATGATCAGAGAACTAACTGCTGAACGAGGTATGTTGTTCTGTTCTAAACTTTGACTGGTATAAAAAAAAATAAGAACTTTCTTACTCAAGTTGCTAGAAACATTTGATTGTCTTCTTTTAGAATAGAGGGAGATTTTAAAATGAAACTATAATTACTACAATCATAAAATTGAAATAATTAAATTTCAATTAGTGATTTATCTTCCTTGTAAGTATATTTATTTACTAGATTCTTACAGCTACCAATAAAACTGTTTCTGTAATGCCCTGTAATGCCCTGTAATGCCCTGTAAAGCTCTGTAATGCCATGTAAAGCTCTGTAATGCCTGCTTTAATCCCCGTCAAAGCAGTTACTGCAGTGGCAGTTATTGGCACTATGCTAGCTGGGGCATAGATTATGTTTACCAACTAATGTGAATTACCTATTGTAAATTGGGAATGGTAGAAAAACCTCATAAATCCACCACATTTAGAGGTTTACGGGATCTAAGAGATCTCATCAAATCCTTTTAGGCACTTTGCACAAAACTGCCTACAGCAAAGAATGACACCAAAAAAGGGCAGACAATAAATATCAAAGCAAAAAAGAACTTGATCTCATCGGGTTTTATAACTTATAATAGATAGAACATGTGCAGTAGCACATGATGCCATCATACAGAACAGTAGCACAGGCTGCAAACCGTACAGAGCAGTAGCACAGGGATCCACCATACAGAGCAGTAGCACAAGGTACCACCATACAGAAAAGTAGCGCATGGTGCCACCATAAAGATCATTAGCATATAGTGCCACCGTACATAACAGTAGCAAAGGGTTCCACCATATGAAACAGTAGTACATAGTGCCACCATAAAGTAAAATAGCACAGAGTGTCACCAAACAGAGCAGTAGCACTGGATGCCACCATACAGAGCAGTAGCACAGAGGAACCACCATACAGAGCAGTAGCACAGGGTGCCACCATACAGAGCATTAGCACAGGGTGCCACCATACAAAACAGTAGCACAAGGTGCCACGATACAGAACAGTAGATTTCAATAATCACAATAATTAAACAGGATGTTGTAGTTTTTTAATTAACGGTATAATTTGAAGGAAGTATTTTATATTGTTCCGTTTATTTTTTTTAGCTTTTATAAGTTTCTTTTTTTTTAAATAGTTAACCATAAAATTACTTCTGTATGCAAGTAAAATACATAACTGTTATTTGGCACTGTACAGATGTCAGTATGAAAACATTTCAGTCAACTGAACACACAGATACTCTCATGACAGAAGATATGATAACTTGTGTATCAATGTAAAGGATGAAAACGATCAGATACAAAGACTAAAAAATGAAATCAATATTTTGTTTAAAGTTTTATTTTTCCGCTACGTTTTCTTTCTTTTTACATTTCTACGTTTTAAAAGAAATATAGATTGCTAGATATATTAATTCATACAGATGGTCAGGCAGATAGTAAGATAGTTAGATTTCTAGAAAAAGCTAATACAGATAGATAGACAGACAGATGGACAGACAGAGAAAAAGTTAAAGTTAAAAAGAAAAATATTTCGAGTGAATGAATGTCTATGCCAGCAGATGTATAGCTCAAAATATAAACAAAAATATACAGAAGGCTATGTTGACTGGAATAATAAACTAAAATTAAAGAAAACGATGAGAATGTTGAACAGTTAATCAATTAGAACAGTGAACTAAAATATGAACTCTGTATATATATATGTTTATTAAATTTGATCAATTTTATGTATTATATAATGTTAAATTAAATTGATTTGAATATAAAATCAATAATGAATGAGTGCAATAAATTTGTTTTAAGTGGATCTTAAAATAGAGTTCAATAGATAGAGAGATGATAGATATTAGATAATAAATAGAAAGATAGATAGATAGGTAGATAGATGAAAGATATGTAAATAGATAGATCGATAGTCATTAAAAGATAAAAGATACATATTAGATAAATAGATAAATAGAAAGATAAATAGATAGGTAGATAGAAAGATAGGTAGAAAGGAATGCAAACTAGACATCGAAAAATATAAGATATACAGTAGATAGATGTTGATAATTCGATGCAACTTTTTATTGACCTTTTAAATATGTGTGTATAAAGGTTGACTTAATCCCTTTTAACAGCACAAAAAGATGTTACGATTGAAAAATTAAACCGAAAGCTGACAGAAGTAACAGCTGAACGAGGTTTATTGTTCGATAATTTGACTTTGGTAAAAATTAAATAATAATGTTTTACACAATGTTTAATTTTCAAAAGAAACTAATTCAAAAGTTTTCTCTAATATTTAGTATAGAGGGAGAATTCAACTCAACTATCTACTGGTCTACGACACACTTAACACATGGCTCTTAGTAATGGAAAATGTAGGGGGCCCAGAATTAGTTCTCGGCAGCCCCGAGTTCTTTAGTTACCAGTTTGAGTTAATTGTTGACGAAATTTCTTTTAGTATATCTATAAGATAAATGTGTGAAAAAGAGTGTACAGTTGTATGAAAAGTTATCTTTTGGAGTTTAGTAGTTGGGGGGGGGGGCGCACCAAAGTCAGTTAATTATTAGGTCATCAGAGAGTCTTAATCCGTTACTATATACTGTATAAATGGGGGTTCATTTAACATGTTTCCGCGTATAAATTAAATGTTTCATTGGACCAAAACTAATTCTCTAAATTCGTTCATTTAGATGTCGCTGTTTCAACACTTATGGAAAAATGTGACGACATTAAACAATTACAGGCACGTCTCGGTAAGTAGAGATTGAATGGGAAAAAAATTATTAACAGCTTGTGTAATATGTGAAATTAGTTTTCATATTAATATTACAATAGTTATTGCTTCAAGTAATCGAAGTTATGATAAAAAGAAAAAAAAAATGTTAATTTCAAACATTTAGTAACTAAATATGTTGTATACTGGGGATATAACACGTTGTAAAAAAATATTTTTTTTTAACAAAAAAAAAAATAATAACTTGTAAGTCCTGTTATATTTAAATCGATTATATTTGTTTATTTAGAGTTACTAGGAAAGTGGCAAAAACATCACATCAAAGGTAATGTATACAAACATTTTCTATTATTTTGCTAAGGGAAATATTCTTTTAAAAAATTAAAACCTGTATTCAAATAGTTCACCTAAATAAACATTTCTAGCTTTAAAGATTTGAGCTAAGTAATCATACAATAGACCTTACCAAAAATAGTTTAAATTAGTAGTACATTAAAAAAGAAAGTTGAATTAAATGGAAATGTAAATTATAATTGTACTATTTTTGTTTCAGCCAATCAACAACAAGACGTAAGAAATATTAGTTAATTTAATAGTCTAGATTAGTCTCAGTTTAGTTTGTAGCATAAATATATTTTACTTTTAAATTACTCAATATTTATTTAACATGTTCAATTATATATTTACAGACATTGAATTATAATTATGACATCTTAACAGTAGAAATTTTTTTTTAGGCCACCATTGCCAGCATATTAGGGTGTAGTGTGTCTAGCACAACAGCATTGTTGGCGGCGCTGATGCAGGTCTGCCATGCTTACAGAGCGGCGGGGTGAATCTGCCAGCTATTATATACAAGGATGGCAGAAAAGAGGGTTTTAAGACTTGGCCATCTGAAGTGAACTCATCAAGCTGTATAGAAAATTCTGATGTTTTTAAGTTCTCACATTTTTAAGTTCTCACATATAGAATTTTCAACGGATTGAGCCATTTCGTCAATCTTTCTTTGTTCTGTATTTATTACTCAGTGGAATTTTTTTAATCATGTCGAAATATGGTTTTTGCAAAACTGTGTGTATTACACAACTAGTAAAATAAGTTCTTCACCAATAATATACAGCTTTCTAGACTCTGCAATCAATAACAAACATGCAATCATCATCATCTTGCTTAGATGTTGTCCCAATGAATTGTTGCAGTGACGCTTCTCGGCTTTTTGGCTAATATAAAAAGTGTGGTATCGGCACTATAATGGATCTTAGCCATTTGGCTAACCTGGTCTAGAAGGTATACCATAGTCTGTAGGTAAAAGATCATTGGGGTTCTCCTGGCCAGGAAAAAAAAAACTTTTAGCGACGGTGGTGGTACTGTGGTCAATGAGGACAATCCCAGACAATGGTATTCACACCCTTCCACTCTGTCCCACTCAAGCACACCTCGCAGCCTGCCATTTCTGGCGGGTAGTCAAGCACAATACACCCTCGCCTCTGTCCGAGTGGCAGGAAAAACAAACTTGCATTGCCATTCTGGCCCATTAGCAGTCCACACACCGTACTGGTCTGGTCAGTCTAGGCATGTCTTAATAACTGTTTTCTATGCCGTGCCGACAAATTGTGGTGAAACAATATAAGTCAGAGTTTGACGACGCAATTTTCGCATACTACGATGCCAAAAACTAGACTGTTGTAATTGTACTCCTCCTGAGTTCACCATTATATGTCAGTTCATGTTCATGCAGTTATACTAAAGAATTAAATATTACTATTGTTACTTTCAACTGGCGTCGACTTAGTATATCAGTGTTGTTCACTGTTGTTGGAACAACTAATAAAAGTTTATAAAATAGCCTCACAACATAAATGGGTCATAATTTTAATATTTTACATTAAACCTTTCACGGACCCCCTGCAGTTGCCCAGGAACCCCCAAATGAAATTTATTTTTCCACGTACCCCCTGAATGATACCGTACGGACCAATTTGGGAACCACTTTTGCAATGTGCATGTACCCCCAACACTTAATGGACGGCTGCGGAGGTGTGCTTGAGTGGGACATAGTGGAAAGGTGTTGTATGCCGACCACATCCGTCACCATCGCCAGCTGTGAATACTAAGGTATCGGGTAGTCAACATTGACCACAGTACCACCACTTTCGCAAGAAGGCTTTTTTTTTTCCTGAATAGAGAAACCCAATGATGATTTCCCCGTAGACCATGGTATGTCTCTCAGACAAAAATATCCTGGAAAAAACTCATTTATTTTTTGAGTTACTTTCCATAAGAGAATAAACAGAAGTTGCCAAACATTTATTAACAATTTTCAAATGCCTCTGAGGTGTTTTAGTAACAATCTTTTAACACCTGATTAAAATAATTTTTTTTCTTTTATTTCAATAAAAATAAGTGATTACACTCACAACCTTTTGTGATTTTTAATCAACTGATATTAAAAAAGAGATACAAGCAATACAAAATTATCTTTGGTAGTTGGTATATTTTTATTTAGTTGAGTTTTTTTTATATTATTGTGTGATATTTTTTTAGAATATTTTATATTTAGAGGTAATTTATTTCTATTTACCTGCAATTCTGGTTTAAAAAATAATATTCTTTCTTCCCATTGATTCAAAATAATTTAAACAGTTTATTTAACTCCACCTTAGATATCAATAAATTACATTGCTGACCATAATAATGTCCCTTTAACTAAATCTTCTCTCCGGGTAAGGAAGTAAGTTAAATGTATTTTTCACAGTTATTAGAAGTTAAAGTTCGAGATGATAATAATAAAAAAAGACAACTTAATTTTATAAAAATAAACACTAAAAAAACGTCGCTGTTCCCAGTGTCTGATTTTAAAACGTGCTACCGCAATAATTTTTAACCCAAATGTCTACAAGCTACTATGTTAAAGCTGCTCTGTACACAATTTTGTTATAACTAGTTATCAAAGGCCCGGTACCCGGACCGGCGAGTAGGCACACAGTTGGAGTTGAAAATGGTGATATATATTTTAGCGCGTTAACAATCAGTCTATATCAGAGGTGTGCGGATCTTGAAATTTAGCGTCCGCGTCCGTCCGCGGATTTCTATCAATGATCCGCGTCCGCGTCCGCAGAATCTTACAACATTGGTCCGCAGTCAGTCCGCATTGCTAAAATGTAGCTGTTTAAATGACTTGAAATTTTTTATGGTAACGCTAAAGAAGATCCGCGTCAGTCCGCGAGTCCGCAACTTAACCATACGAAGCATCCGCTGTCAGTCTACTGATTCGGAAAAGTCTGCGGATCTGCGTCCGCAAGCGGACGCGTCCGCTGTCCGCTCATCTCTGGTCTATATACTTGCAGTGGCCCCAAGGACATGAACAGATTATTGTAGCCAAAATACATTTGAGAATATGGACACCTAATAATACATCAAATAAAATTCATATGTTAAATAGTTCCTCCCAAAAAAAATAATCCTCACTATGGGTAGACATAAACAACAACTCTTAAAATCATATTCCTTCATAATATTTTAATGGACTCCTTTCCAAACAGTTAATCATTTAATGTTTTATGATGTTCAACATGGCGTATTTAAAAAAAAAAAAGAGAGACGTGAGTGAGTGCTTGTGTTAAGCAAAACGCTACATGTTTAACAGGTGGTTTATTTACTGTTTTACATTGTAGCATAGTACAATTAACTAAGAAAAATTGCCGACCCGGCAGTGCAGAACCTAGGGATTTACGGGCCCGGTGGCTTGGCCTCTTTGGGGGCTGCCCCTGCATTTTGGCATGAGATAATTTTTTGACGCTTCTCAAGCTTGGTCCCGAGAAGAAAGAATCGTTGTGTAGCTTTAGCTGACCTTCAATTAAAAACATAGTATTCCATCAATGCAGTTGAGGCCGCAGACGCAGAAAACATTAGGCCTTTTAAAAAAGAAAGACATATCAAAGCTTTCAACATTATAGTTCTGTGAAGCCAATGCCGAACCAAGGGATTTTAGGCATCTTCGGGAGCCACTACATTTTGACATGAGATAATGTACTTAATATTTAGTTTAAAAAATATTTTGGGGGCCCTCCTCAAACTGGGCCCCCTCCATACACCCTCTGTGTGAAGCCCCCATCATAAATTGGTTAGTTTGCATTGTAAACGTTGTGTACGGCGCTACTCGATCTCAATCTTTATTCAATTCATTCATGTGACGTAATAGTCAACAAATGAAAAAAAAAGTGACGTAATATAGGTTAGTAATAAAGGGAAATAATTGTACATTAGAAATAGACATATTTTAGAAATAATAACAATTTAAACAATATAAATATTACATTATATTTAGGTATCCATAATTTTGGTTTAAAATTTAGATTGTGGAACATAACTCAGAATATTAATTGAACGATTTCTGTAAATATTTCTTTTACGATCGCTTCTCATTTAATAACAAATTGAACACCATAAATTTATTACGTTACTGTGAGATATAGATAGGCCTTTGGAACCACTTTGCGTTTTAAAATTTGTTTCGGAGAGTATCACAAAATATTTTGATACTTTGTGATCTCTCCTTCCTGGTCTGAGAGACATACTGTGATCCACGGGGGATGGATCATAGGGGTTCTCTAGTCAGGAAAAAAACCCATTACTTGCGAGGGTGGTGGTACTGTGGTCAATGAGGACTATCCGAGATCGCAGTATTCACAGCTGGCGGTGGTGACGGATGTGGTCGGCACACAACACCCTTCCACTCCGTCCCACTCAAGCACACCTGCGCAGCTTGCCATATCCGGCTGAGGGTACAGGCACACTACACCCTCCCCTCTGTCCGAGTGGCAGGAAAAACCCCTTTCCTTGCCATTCTGGCCGACCGGCAGTACACACACCCTGCTGGTCTGGCCAGTTTGAGCAAGGATTAAAACCCATCTTTCTGCCATCCCTGCAGATGATAGCGGGCACACTCACCCCGCCGCTCTGTAGGCATGGCAGACGTGCATCAGCGCCGCCAACAATGTTGGTGTGGTAGGCACACTACACCCTACCATGCTGGCAATGGCGGCGTTAAAAAAAAAAATAATAAAAAAAAAAAAATCACAGAATATTTTGGCATGATTTTGTGTTACTTCTCCTAAGATCGCCTCTTGCCCTTTGGTAATGATTGAGGCGGTCGAAAACAGTATTACATTGTGATTGCCATTTGGCATTCACGATCTAACCTGCCGTATGTTAGTGTACGGTGTTTTGTCACCTCGGCACTAAACATATGGCTGGTCCAATGTCAATTCTGGCAGCCATGTAGGAGACTATTCTTACTCGGCTGGCCAGTTGGTAGCCGGATTATGAATGTTAAGAAGATAACAGTAAATGTTTCTGCCATCTTTGAATTGTCTATGCCGCCATGTTGGATGACAGACGGAAGTCGCGATGACAGACGGAAGTAGCGATGACAGACGGAAACCGGAACACATGATGTAAAATTTGTATTATAGATAAGTTTAAACTTAGCCATCAAACACGAATTCAATAATACATGTCTGAGATTTTTAAATACTTGAAAATTTTCACCTTTATAATTATTTCATTCACAAACGAATCAAACCTAAGTCATTGCCTAAGTCACTAAGAAGTTTTAATGTCCAGGTATATACTCGTCAGGTGAACCTTCACCCCCCCCCCCCCCATGATATTATGTTGGCAGCATGGTTAGACATTTTTATTAAGACACACTGAAACTCATTTGGAAACCCGCCACACAATTAAAATTGATAAGAAATGTTAAAATATACTTTCATTTTTAATGTGTTGTTTTTAAAGTCTTAAATAGAATCTAAAACAATAATAAGTTGCGAAAAGTTTTTTTTTTTTTTTTTTGTTTTGAGGTAGGAGGGGAGGAATGAGACGCCCCCCCCCCCTGAACTTTCCTTTGTGATACACTGTACATGTATGATATATCAACATACCCACACACATGGAAACATACATGTTTGTATACTTAGTGTTTAATACAGTAGATTACATGAATTTAAATTTTGTTAATGAATTTAGACAGTAGTAATTAAACCATAAAGTTTTAAGTTAAGTGAAGCTTCTATAATCATTGTCATTTTTTTGAAGTTATATGTTTATATAGGTATATAATAAAAATATATATTCATTTTTATATATAGTAGGTAAAGTATATCTTTACTAGTCATAGTAGACTAAATGTTTTGAAGATAATAGCCAAATTGTCTTAAATTTCTATATTCAAAATACAGTCTGTTTAAATTTGATATTATAATACAGTTTCGTATTTTTAATACAGTTTGTATTATAACTTTATTTTCTACATGTATTATTTCATTTTAAGTATAAACTTTATCTTTATGTTTTTATATCTCTAATTTAACTTTCACATAAAAGTATTAAAGCAGAGTGATTCACTAACATTTATGTCTACATCCCCTTGACCTTTAAAACTAGTAAATAAACATGGCGGCTAGGAAAACCCTTTGATTCTTACTTTACAACGCTCCCATTTTTTATGCTAAGTAAATATTATTGTAAATTTGACGTTTTGTGTGTTTCTTCCCCATTGAAAATCTAAAGATATGATCATTTTAGTTTTCATATAAGAATATGTATTTTAGCAATTACATATCCATTTAGTTTTGTCGCTCATGAGCTTTCACAGAATTGAAATATCCAA
This sequence comes from Bulinus truncatus, assembly GCA_021962125.1. Taxonomy (NCBI): domain Eukaryota; kingdom Metazoa; phylum Mollusca; class Gastropoda; family Planorbidae; genus Bulinus; species Bulinus truncatus. The sequence goes on along the minus strand of JAGDYQ010000004.1, from coordinate 10,621,202 downwards.
CGTAAATTAACAAATCATTTACCAAAAATGTAAATATAAACAATGAATGTACTAACTTATATCACATATACTGACTGTTAATAAAAACTTTTCAGTTTATTTTTATCTGACACGTCATAACCGACGTCACTTCCGTGGTGATAAATTATTTCTTTTTTTTTTTGTTAAATACTGATCAAAGCAAATTAACAGAAATGTTTTTACAGGCCACAATTTTTTGCTTTAATTGCTTGTGGATTTGTGTGGGGAGGGGTTGAACATAAAAGGGGGTGAAGGAGGGCTGGGTCTTAAAGGGGTTTATTTTGTTGTAGCATCTGAGATATCGTTGGACCTGTCAAGACAGCGCATCATAATTAAATAAAAGAGGAAAAAGCCGCCATTTTTTTTACTTTCTTATGTGTTTAGCAGTGAATCACCTAAATATGAATACACAAAAGGGGAGAAAAATATGGCGGGTTTAGGAAATATCAATATAAATTTATCATTCGCATAGTGTTAATAGTTTTTCCACTGGTTAAATTTATTACAAGTGAATTGTTCATTGATATGGTCTATTAGTCTTCCACCATGTCTTTACGAACTTGTTAAAATTATATCAATCAAATGGACACTAAGGTTGTCGTACGTAGATAATTTTACTGAATATGGACATTAAATTAGAAAAGGTCAATATCAATATAAAATGAATTTAATCATTCTCTCTCTTGTAGGTTTTCTTATACATAATGTGCAAAGATTTCGTAAAGGTAAGCAATGTTTTACATAAGAACGTTTTAAGATGATTACAACGGTTTTAAATCTTTATTATAAACATTATTTGTTTAATGATCTAAAATGTTTTTAAAGGCCTTAATCATTTACTTCATTTGCTTGTGAATTTGTGTGGGGAGGGGTTGAACAAAAAGGGGGTGGAGGAGGGCGTGGTCTTAAAGGGGTTTAGTTTGTTGTAGTATCTGAGATATCGTTGGACCTGTCTAGACAGCGTATCATGATTAAATAAAAGAGGAAAAAGCCGCCATTTTTTTTATTTCTAATGTGTTTAGCAGTGAATCACCTAAATATGATAACACAAAAGGGGAGAAAAATATGGCGGCTTTAGGAAATATCAATATAAATTGATAAAAAGCCGCCATTTTTTTTATTTCTAATGTGTTTAGCAGTGAATCACCTAAATATGATAACACAAAAGGGGAGAAAAATATGGCGGCTTTAGGAAATATCAATATAAATTGATCATTCGCATTGTGTGAATAGTTTGTCCACTGCTTGTGAATTTGTGTGGGGAGGGGTTGAACAAAAAGGGGGTGGAGGAGGGCGTGGTCTTAAAGGGGTTTAGTTTGTTGTAGTATCTGAGATATCGTTGGACCTGTCTAGACAGCGTATCATGATTAAATAAAAGAGGAAAAAGCCGCCATTTTTTTTATTTCTAATGTGTTTAGCAGTGAATCACCTAAATATGATAACACAAAAGGGGAGAAAAATATGGCGGCTTTAGGAAATATCAATATAAATTGATCATTCGCATTGTGTGAATAGTTTGTCCACTGGTTAAATTAGTAAACAGTAAATTGTTCATTGATGTGGTCTATTAGTCTTCCACACTGTAAATACGTACTTTTTTAAATTATATCAATCAAATGGACACTAAGGTTGCCGTACGTAGATAATTTTACTGAATATGGACATTAAATTAGAAAAGGTCATTATCAATACAAAATGAATTTAATCATTTTCTCTCTTGTAGGAACGCGCTACAGAAGGGGAGCGAGACATCGAAAACGTAAGCGTTGTTTTACATAAGAACATTTTAAGATGATTACAACGGTTTTAAATCTTTATTATAATAATTATTTGTTTAATTATGTAAAATGAATATTTCATCAACAACATTAGTCATTTCCGAGTTGGTTTTTTTTTACTTTCACAATTGTTCTTTTTAATTTTTTTTTATTTTATTAAAAACTATTTATATATATACTTCCAGTTCAAGAATTATTAAATAAATCATATATTGTTTAGATTTATGTCCACTTAATAAAACAACTATAAAACTACTTTATCTACCAATACAGTAAACATTTAGTGAGTATAACCAATATAAGTATTAAAGCCTAGAAAGTGAGGTGATAAGCGTCATGGTCTATATCTCTATATATTGACAAAGATTATACAGTCTACATAGTGATTGTCATTTTTGAAGTTATATGTATATATAGGTATATTATATATAATATATATTCATTTTTATATCTATACTAGTCATAGTAGACTAAATGTTTTGATGGTAATAGCCCCATGGTCATGAATTTCTATATTCAAAATACAGTCTATTTAAACTTGATATTTTAATACAGTTTGTATTATAACTTTATTTTCTACATGTACTTTTTTTATTTTAAGTATAAACTTTATCTTTATGTTTTTATCTCTCTTATTTAACTTTCACATTAAAGTAATAAAGCAGAGTGATTGACTAACATTCCTGTTTACATCTATTTGACCTATACAACTTGTAAATAAACATGGCGGCTAGGAACCGCTTTGATTCTTACTTTACACTGCTCCCATTTTTTTTGTATGCTAAGTAAATTTAATTATAAATTTTAAGTATTTTGAGTTGTTTTTTTCCACTGATAAAACTACGGATATATAATTAATAATGGTTTTGAATAAGAATATGTATTTTTGCAATTAAATATCCATTTAGTTATGTCGCTCATGAGCTTTCACTAAATTTTAATATCCAACGTAAATTAACATTAACAAATCATTTACCAATATATTTAATATAAACAAATTAATTTACTAAATTATAACACATATACTGACTGTTATAAAAAGGTTGCTGTTTATTGTTATCTGATACGTCATAACTTAGACACGCCCATCGTCACCTTCACTTCCATGAAGATAAATTATTTCTTATTTTTTTTGTTAAATTCTGATCAAAACAAATGAACGGAAATGTTTTTACAGGTCATAATTTTTTTAGAGCATTTTCGAAAAAAAATGCTCTATTGTCCCCGTTTTGTCTGTCTGTCTGTCATCACCCTATATCTCAACAACCATAAGTCCTAGACCCATGATGTATATATCATTTTGTAGGTCTTGGCCTGCCATGTGTGCAGCAAAAGTTCATTTCGCGATCTGACCTCTGAGGGCCGTAAAAGGGGGCTTAGTACCGTTTTTTTTTACTATATAAGCTATATTAATTAAGGAGCGCCTATATCTCAGCAACTATAAGTCCTAGACCCATGATGTATATATCATTTTGTACGTCTTGGCCTGCCATGTATACATCAAAAGTTCATTTCGCGATAGGACTTCTGAGGGCCGGGCTTCAGGGCTCCTAAGGGGCTTATATATTATATATACACCTTGTACGTTCAATAACCCATTCATTTGGTGCGAAATACTGCAGCACGTAGTTTCACCAAGATTTATTAAGAAACTCATCAAATGAAATAGTAAGCTTGTGTTCTGAGTTTAATTATCAGAGCTATGCAACAATTGACGGAGTTTTCGGACGATTAAATGACTATAATTTCGAATGTTTTCAATTATGGGTCCTATTTCAATAACCACAAACCACTTGTAGTTAGATTTAAGAGACAATAATTTTTTTTCAAATATAAAGAAACGTCTTTATATTTTTTTTACAGATATATGCATTACACAATTGAATTTATAAACATTTACAAAATTTACCAATATTTACTGAAAGCTAACAAACGTACTGATACATAAGACGAAAATGCGCTAACATGTCCTGTGTCCAGAATGGAACAGGCTTAATTGCTTGTTCTTCATTTGCTTGTGGATTTGTGTGGGGTGGGGTTTAACAAAAAGGGGGTGAAGGAGGGCTGGGTCTTAAAGGGGTTTAGTTTGTTGTAGTATCTGAGATATCGTTGGACCTGTCAAGACAGCGCATCATAATTAATTAAAAGAGGAAAAAGCCGCCATTTTGCTTTGTTTACTTTCTAATGTGTTTAGCAGTGAATCACCTAAATATGAATACACACAAGGGGAGATAAATATGGCGGCTTTAGGAAATTTGATCATTCGCATTGTGTGAATAGTTTGTCCACTGGTTAAATTTGTTAAAAGTGAATTGGTCATTGATGTGGTCTATTAGTCTTCCACCCTGTCATTACGTACTTGTTTAAATTATATCAATCAAATGGACACTAAGGTTGTCGTACGTAGACAATTTTACTGAATTTGGACATTAAATTAGAAAAGGTCATTATCAATAAAAAATGAATTTAATCATTCTCTCTCTTGCAGTTCATTATAAAGGTGTTCGGCAAAAAATGCGTAAAGGTAAGCGTTGTTTTACATAAGAACATTTTAAGATGATTACAACGGTTTTGAATCTTTATTATAATAATTATCTGTTTCATTATCTAAAATAAAAATTTCATCAACAACATTAGTCATTTCCGAGTTTTTTACTTTCACAATTGTTCTTTTTTATTTTGTTTTTAAAATTTATTAAAAAAGTATTTATATCTATTTCCAGTTCAAGAAATATTAAATAAATCAAACATTGTTTAGATTTATGTCCTTTTAATGAACAACTATAAAACTACTTTATCTACCAATACAGTAAACATTTAGTGAGTATAATCAATATAAGTATTAAAGCCTAGAAAGTGAGCGGATAGGCGTCATGGTCTATATCTCTATATATTGACAAAGATTATACAGTCTACATAGTTATTATCATTTTTGAAGTTATATGTATATATAGGTTTATTATATATAATATATATTCATTTTTATATCTATACTAGTCATAGTAGACTAAATGTTTTGAAGATAATAGCCCAATTGTCATGAAATTCTATATTCAAAATACAGTCTGTTTAAATTTGATATTTTAATACAGTTTTCGTATTTTAATTTTATTTTCCACATGAATTACTTTAATTAAGTATTAACATTATAATTATGCATTTACCTCTCTACTTTAACTTTCACATAAAAGTAATAAAACAGAGTGATTCACTAACCTTTCTGTCTACGTCTTATATTGATTATAATCAAGATGAATTTACTAACTTATAACAAATATTTTTACTGTTATTATAAAGGTGCAGTTTATTTTTATCATAGACAAACCCATCGCTGTCTTCACTTCCATGGTGATAAAATTATTTTTGTTTTCAATCACTGATTTAAACACAAGACCAGAATTACGTTTACATGTCATACAATTCTTCTTTCTGTCTTCCTGAACTCGTGGATTTGTGTCACGTGTGTGGGGAGGGAATTAACATTGGGTAGGCGTTGCTCTATTGGGGTTAATTTTGTTGGGTTTATTTCACTAGTGTAAATTCAATTTAACTATAGTTTGTTGGGTTTTTTTCACTAATGTAGATTTAATTCAAGTATAGTTTGTTGGGTTTATTTCACTAATGTAGATTTAATTCAAGTTTAGTTTGTTGGGTTTATTTCACTAGTGTAAATTTAATACAAGTATAGTTTGATGAGCTGAAAAAACTGTAAATAATGTTGGACATTTAAATAAATTTAAAACAAAAAACAACATCATTATTTATCTCTAAAATTTCCACAGTCTCTATTGGATGAAGAAGATGAGGTAAGACTATGTTTTAATTACAATACTTCTAGGTGATTTAAATATTTGAATCTTTTATCATAATCTTAACAACTTAATCATCTAAAATACATATTTGATCAAAACCATTTGTCCTATATTTCGTCATAACCATAATTCATTTATTTCATCATAACCATATTTCCTTTATTACATCATAACCATAAGTCATTTATTTCATCATAACCATATGTCATCATCAGAGTTGTGCGAATCTTGAAATTTAGCGTCCGCGTCCGTCCATGGGTTTCTATTATCCGCGTCCACGTCCGCATAATCTTACAATATTGGTTTGCAGTCAGTCCGCATTGCTGAAATGTACCTGTTTAAATGACTTGAATTTTTTTTTTATTTTAGCTGACAAAGCCGACATAAATCTGTTGCTCGTTTCAAAGCATGCTAAACCCACCGTACGCAGTAGATCGAAGCTTCAGCTTTTCAGGGTTTAAAAGTTTTAGTTCACCTGAATTGAGTTTGCACTTAGCAGTTTCAGCATCCATTTATATTAAAAATGATAACATGAAAACGATAAACGAAATTTATTTTTTTTAAACTGGTATAAATATAAATAGATAAGAGAAAGGAAAGCACGGCTAAAGACATTACACATAATCCAATATTAAGTTTAATTTGAAATATATTTTCATATAACTTATGTACATAATTTACATTTATTAATTTTATTTATTAGTTGGAGTTATACAAATTAAAAAAAAATGTACGATTTAAAAAAAAAAAAAATAGATGTTTTAACATTAATGGTATCGTCCCTGTTTAAATCCCTCCCTGGTTTTTATTCGTTAAAAAGCAAACTTTTATTTATTGGTTTTTTTTTTCAGATTCAGTGGCAATAGTTTACGAATAAGTAAAGTAACTATTAAAACTAAATTATTATAGGCAAGGGCGCGAGTCCGCAACTTAACCATACGAAGCGTCCGCTGTCAGTCCGTGGATTCGGAAAAGTCTGAGGATCTGCGTCCGCAAGAGGACCTGTCCGCTGTCCGCTTATCTCTGGTCATTATCTAATCGTTTCAGGGACTTCACACATTCATCACACAGCTCAGCAAAAACAATTAGTTTTTTGTCATGTGAATTTTATTTATGTGCTAATTGTGTTCATTTCTAAATTCAGTGGTGAACTTTTGTCAATACGTTTTGTTTTAGATAAATATGTCATGCATGTTTTTTCAATTTTTTAGACTGATTTCCTGTTTTGTATTTTTATTTTGGTTATTTAATGTATTTTTTTTTTTTAATTTTGTAGATTGGTTTCAATTGTAATTTTTTTTTCTATATATAAATAAACTTCTTTATTTGCAATATTATAATAATTATCTTTAAAGACACTGAAATGAATGTATTTTTTCCTTTCCATTTTAGGAATAACTGGCATATATAACAGATCTGCCAAGCAGTAAGTGTCAACAGAAGACATCACAAAATCATGAACATTCAATTCTATAAGATAAACTTTCGGAACTTTATGATTCTACATTTACTAAGTTGTTTTTTATGTAACTGTGCTGTTCTATATTTTTTTTTTACTTTTTTATTTCACTTTCGTTTTTTTTAAATGGTAAATTTTAAAGGTAATATCGACGGAATGATGAGAACGGATGAACTTACATAGTAAGTGCACTTTTGTAAATAGACTTGATGACAGAAGAGCAATATTCATTAGTGGTTCTTTAAGATATGAAATTTAAACATGTATTAAAATACAAAGATCTGTTTTATAACGACTTATTGAAAACTGTTTCACCTAATTATTGGTTGCAAACCCTGACGATCAACTATATGTTTACATTTATGGATAAAACCATTAAAAGAGGGTCAAAAAAAGAATTAAAAAAAAAAACATTTGTATTTAAGAGAATCTTCTCGAAACATTGTGAAACATTTAACAACTAAACATTTATTTTATGAAAAATTCAAACATGTACACATTCACACATGTACACATGTACACATTTACACATTCACCGATTTACACATGTACACATTTACACATTTACACATTTACACATTCTAAGGTCAAAATTATCAAGAAAAACGATGAGTTTACAAAAAAAAATGATGAACTTGATAATTAGATATAACGCTTGATTGCAAATAAATTCATAGACCAAAAACATGAACTTATGTGTTTAATAAAATAATGATGCATCGCTAATATTTCAAATAATATTGCAGATGATGGTTTTGTTCAGATTAGGATAATAGTCGATAGCTGTTTTTTTTTAATATTTTTATTATATAGATTTGTCCACTAACTTGCAACTTGTGTTACAATTAAAATTCCTTTACATTGTACCGCTAAAGAAATGTATAACTCCAACGTCCATACCTCATTTCGTCATGTGTTTTCTGTCTTACTCCAGTTCTATAAAACATAATTTATTTATTTCTAATTTGTTTAATATTATGGCTTTTGATTTCAATGATATCAAGTCTTTTTTTTTTGTTAACCATAATTTTATGAATTCACTTTTATCTATTAATTTTAGTTTTTGCATTTGAATGTACTTGTTTCATTTAACTTTACAATTAGCATATATAATTTCTGCTTCAAAGTAACTAAATAAACTTCAATTTCTTTTAATAAATAGTCAAGTTATTCTATTATAATTGTTTTTTATTACGTACATTAAGACATTAAGCTGGGTTATATTTACTATTTCATTCAAACCACAGGATTTAACTAACAGATTAGTTCGGTGTTGGAAGAGCGAAATGGCTAAACTGGCGTTTTGGACACAAATCTTGGACTCTGAAAACAAACAAGACATCAACCAAACATAATCCTTTAAATAATATCATAAAATATGACATAATGTTTGTTTAAAAATAAGCATACTTCAGAAAAATAAATTAGTTTTAAAAATCGAACTTCACTTTTGTACTGAGATTCAGATAAGTAAAATTCCAATCAGGGGACGTAATTAGCAAGGTTGACCATCTCTGCCAAGTTTCACCATCCATATGAACAGCCAATCAAATCTATTAACAGTGTATGTTTTACCATCCTTATGATGAACCCCAATCAAGTCTAAACACAATGTATGTTTCATTTAGTATACATAAACGTAAGGTGATAGTAAACATATAATATGTATACAATATAATTCTAAGATAGCCCCAATACTTAAGATAACTTACTATACATTTTAAAAAATCAAGTACCAGAGTTATATTTTTACTTAACAATTTAAAATAGAAGAATTTTATGGGTCTTTACTGCCGAAATAAGTTTTACTTTAGTTGAGTTTTGAAATTTCACATACAAATGGAAGATTTGCAGTACACCTGATATCTCCCATCAGATTGTTCCACTGTTTCGTGAGCTGCCCACAGTCTTCATCAGCGCCACCATACAATTCTTTCTCAAAACAATTGGTGAAAGTCTGCGATTTGCTGTAACTATAAAGTATATTTTCAAACGTCCATCTTGATAGTTGTTATTGTTGACCTATTTCTACATTTCCCGACATCAGCCCCGTTTTATGTAGTTGATTGTTTATTTCCCGACATCAGCCCCGTTTTATGTAGTTGATTGTTTATTTCCCGACATCAGCCCCGATTTATGTAGTTGATTGTTTATTTCCCGACATCAGCCCCGTTTTATGTAGTTGATTGTTTATTTCCCGACATCAGCCCCGTTTTATGTTGTTGATTGTTTATTTCCCGACATCAGCCCCGTTTTATGTAGTTGATTGTTTATTTTCCGGGAATAAGGAATGCGAGGGCTTAGGTAGACCATTTCAGATTATTGTTGATCATTGTTTTGAAAATACTAAAATAGAAACATGTATGTCTAGTTACTATGAAAAATCAACTGTGCCACAGTGTTGTATTTATACAATTATTATTAAACCCATAATAAAAAAGCACCTCCCCAAGGACTGCCACCTTGCCGCGGTGAGGGGGGGGGGCTTGCGTGCTTTGATAACCCTGAGAGCTAAGCTGGCTGGAGCCTCGTGCTTATTACAATCTAAAAATCAATTATCGCTTATTATTGTAACTAATTATAACAAAATAAACACATTACAACAATCAAGAGAGGTAACCCGGCATGGTTCAGACATGTTTCCAGGCATTGATTGTCTTTTCTCCAAGTAAACGTAGTTTGTCGCAGTGGGCACCAGATGAAATGCTCTTTCGATAATAGAAAAGAATGGAAAGTGGCCACTAATAAATGAACTAAAGACAGACAAGCAGGATAGGCAACTATGTAGAAATTTGTCTGTTGAGGTCGGCATGCGTTCCCTCAACGATCACACCGGTAAAGCATAGGTGATGATGATGATGAAACATTACCTCCACTATAGGTGTTAAATGTAGGTTTTGAACGTGAGTCTTCAATAAAATAAATTAAAACGAGACTCTGCGTCCTGAGAACAACAGATTACATTTTTCTTTCTACTGAAATGGAGGGGACATATGGGCAGTGAATTGGGGCCCATATAGACATACAATTTTTCTTCTCCATAACGTTGCCGATCATGGCTGATGTTGTAATGGAGAATGCATCGTTCGGTAAAGAACATATGTAAACAAAGAATATGCCAGATGTGTTATTAAGGCGAAACATGTAAACATGAGTTATGTCCCGAGAATTAGGACATGTTTATCATTAATTGGGATAAATAAAAAAAAAATATGTTTATTTACCAAATGCAACCCACATACTTCAAAGCTTTGTGTTAAATAAGTAAACAATTCATTGGCTCGAGGTGTCATTAAGTGGATGTACCAGACATAGAAAACAATTGTGTGACTGTTCTGTCCACTGGTGAAATGTGTAAACAAAACATTAACTCCTGGTCTCAGGTGAATCACCTAGCTATGTAAATATGACCTTAGTGACCTGTGTCCACTGGTGAAACATGTCAACAGTGCATTGGATAGTCGTTTCAGTGAGGGGGATTACCTAGTTTAGTAAACATGTGTTATGTGACTATCACTGTTCCTAAGCAAACCTTAGGTCAGCCATCGTAGTGAAGGGAAAGTACCTAGCTTAGTTAACATTTGCATTGACTGGTCTACTGCATGTACTACAAGGTGAATTTTGTAAACAACGATTAGTCAAGCCTATATAATAATGGTATAATTACCTGGCCCTATCTACATTGGTATCTAAATAGGTAAAAGATTCACTCGAACAATTTTAGATGTGTACCTGTGATGGATATTAAAATAACACTAATATGGAACACATCTCAGTGGTGTAGACTAGCACATTCCATCATCGAGGAACCAGACTTTTTTATTTATGTATTATTAACACATTTATTTAGATCAGTTACATTTCCTGTTTGATTAATTCCATGACGTCTCTTTAGAGATGTATTTTTTGTATGGAAATTAGTTGTTTTTTTTTTCCTCATTGAATTGCTGGAATGAAATTAATAATGAGATCAAGTAAATGATTTGACTTTATATATATTGACAATGACGTATTATTAAATTTCTTTTTTAATTGTCGATATTGCCAAAATAATAACAAAGCAAGGGTGTGTCCGATTCCTAGATATCACTCCTTGTTTGATTATGGTATTATTCCCCTTGCGTATGTTATTGTGCTTGTGTAAGGTCAAGCATGCATTCATACAAGTTATACAATTGTGTCATTCTCCACCTTCGATAAGAACATGTATGCTATAAACTTTACCTATAGATTTGCGGGAAACTGCCCAAGCACTAAGCTGGTATGTCTATAACAGTAATGATATGGTTCGGAAGTTCAATGTGTTTTGAATCTTGTGAACAGGTTTTCAGGCTACATTGTGATTAGAGAGATCATTATTGTGGAGCTCATAATGTGATGAGGGGAAGGGTGGTCGTGCGGTGTAGAGGCTCGTCTGACGACCGGAGGGTCCCGGGTTCGAATATAAGTGTCGGCTGTCGATCGGAGGGTCCCGGGAACGAATCTCAGTGAGAACCTTGGGATTTGTTCAGGTCTAGGAGATAGTCCCCAAGTTCACCCAGCTTTAAATGGGTACCTGACTTTAAATTTGGGGAGTAAATGTGGCTGGACGTTGTGCTAACCACACAATTCGTTCATATGCCGACGTTATAGAAACAGATGAATTCTACATCTCATCTTCCCATATGGCTCGTTAGGGTTAAAGGAACTTTACATAAAGTGATGACGCTCTTTCAGTATAACAGCCCACACTATTCAACTAGTGGTCTTATGCTTGTAATGTATGTCAACATCATGGAAATCTTGATATAGCATCAGGGAGGAAAATCAATATTTTAAAGAATACGTTTTAGGCTCACACACAATCAAGTGTTTAGAGTTAGTCTTCATGTTTAATAGCAGTTTTGTATATTTGGTACTTTTGTTTTTATGAAATAAACACAAACGCAAGTAAAATTTGAAAACTTTTAATAAAATTTTTTTAATTTAAAATCTTTATTTTGTCAATTTATTTATTTTTCGTTTTTTCATTGGTTTTTCATGAACCGTCACATTCAATTGCTTAACATAATTTTTAAACGAACAATTAATAAATTTAACAGAAATAAGAAATAAGCTTAAATTATGATTGAAATTACAAACAATTTCTTCAATTATTACATTACATAGGGAATAGCGACGGCAACGCGTGGCCGGGCACAGCTACTTGTCAATATATATATATATATATATATAAAGTCAAATCATTTATTTGACCTCATTATTAATTACATTCCAGCAATTCAATGAGAGAAAAAAAACTAATTTCCATACAAAAACAATTTCTTCAATTGTTACTCTATCAACAATTTTAACAAAAATTTTTTTTTTATTTGTTTGTCCTCGAAATATTTTAAGACTACTTGCTGATCTTTTCAATGAATTGAATACTTTCTAATTTTGTAGGCATGTAGAGAAGGTGTACTTCGATGGCTTCAATTGCCCTCCTCTGATGACATCGTTCAAAAAAACATCCAGCTTTTTCAATCTTAATTCGTCAATGTCTTTAAAATTTTCATCGACTAATACTTCTCTACAGCTGGTACACTTATTCTGATGAAGGATGGAATGTGCAATTGCTCCTGCAACATAATATATTGTCAATGTCTTTAAAATTTTCATCGACTAATATTTCTCCACAGCTGGTACACTTATTCTGATGAAGGATGGAATGTGCAATTGCTCCTGCAACATAATATCTTGTCATTAGTCCTTTCCGAAATTGTTAAACAATCTAAAAATTGCATTTACATTTTCATCCGTACCAGCTGGCAAGCTTTTAACATCAATAATGAAATCATCGATCTCGCTAACAATCAATTTCGAATCTTAACAGAGACATCATTTTTATCTTGTTGTTGCTATCTGCAACATGCTGAACTGAGACAAAATCATTGCCCCCCCCCCGACATTTGGCGCAACCATTCAATTCTCAATTCTATGGGGTCTGACTGCAGATGACCAAGGAGGATGAATTTCAATTCTGTCTCACTCATCAAATATTTGCCACAATTATCAAGAGCAGAACAAGTTTTACCAACAGCCAAATAAGTCTCACGACTGAGTTCTTTTGTTTTTGCGTTTTGCCAGCTGTGAAGTACATCACAAAATTCTAAGAGAAATTCTATTTTCCAATCAGAGGAAGATTTTACTGGATCCATGTGGTAGTTTCTTTTTCTTTTCCCCTTCGAACAAGTTTTTACATTTAAAACTTACCAGAGTTTTGTGTTAATATCCACAAACCAAGCTGTTGCTTTATTTTCATGCTCCACATAACATTTTAAAGCATTCACAGTCGATTCGCATAACACTGACGATGAGAGTTTGACAGACATTTTCTCAATATGTGTAGGATTCAGTACTTTCGCATTCTGCCTCCACAAAGTTCTTGAATATAAAACTTTCTGTTAACAGCTGCATTGTCAACCGAAATGCCAATTACAGTAACCCCTGCTCGGTGCACCATTTCCATCACTTCTGTGTAACATTGATGCATTTGGCCAGTATTCAAATTATAGTTAGGGTAGAGACCTGCCATATCTCTATATTTATGGTAAAGAAAATTTAACCATAAAACACAAAAGAGTAGAAGCTTTTTCTCCTTCAGCTGTCAATCCATGAAACTTGCCGGAAAAGTATTCAACTCGCGTGGCCACATATATTTCATCGATTATGATTGTGCAAAACTTCAATTTCCAATATTTTAGATTAAGATACAGTGCCTGATGCATATACCAGATATGACCAAACAATGGTTTGTGGTGTGTATGTTCTCGCATATTCGTTCACCTCCACCATTTTCAACTGATCGACAAGAAATTGTATTTGTTGTAAAACAGGATTTGAATCTTCATAAAAAGTCATCATTTTTTCAAATTTGATTTTGCTTCTTGCTTGATCTCATCAAAGGTTTCATGAAATGGAGTTTCATCAAAACATTTTAAACGAGCAAGCAAATTCAACAACTGACTCATTGTTTCCAAATTGGCAGAACAAATATCGTTTGAAAATGATTTAGATAATTGTTTTCCTTTGTGATGTAGTAATATGTCAAATGATTTTGAATGATTTAATAAACAAAATGTACACAGCTAGAATGAAATTTTGTTTGGTTGTGCATCCTGGTGTTATATCTAGACATCCATGGTTAATATATACAATTTTGTAGCTCAATATGCGTTTCTCTAATGCATAATTCATAGTGTTTATCAGTTAATTTATTGAAATATGTTTGCATGTGTATGTAAATAGCAATATTTATATGCCATTATGTTTATCAATTATATGAGACAATACATTTAGTTTGTAACGTATAGGACAATAAGCCTAGTGTGTAACGTGTGGGACAATAAATCTAGTGTGTATCTTATTGGACAATAAGTCTAGTGTGTATCTTATTGGACAATAAGTCTAGTGTGTATCTTATTGGACAATAAATCTAGTGTGTATCTTATTGGACAATAAGTCTAGTGTGTATCTTATTGGACAATAAGTCTAGTGTGTATTTATGGGACAATAAGCCTAGTGTGTATCGTATGGGACAATAAGTCTAGTGTGTATCGTATGGGACAATAAGTCTAGTGTGTATTTATGGGACAATAAGTCTAGTGTGTATTGTATGGGACAATAAGTCTAGTGTGTATTGTATTGGACAATAAGTCTAGTGTGTATCTTATTGGACAATAAGTCTAGTGTGTATCTTATTGGACAATAAGTCAAGTGTGTATCGTATAGGACAATAAGTCTAGTGTGTATCGTATGGGACAATAAGTCTAGTGTGTATCGTATTGGACAATAAGTCTAGTGTGTATTTATGGGACAATAAGTCTAGTGTGTATGTATGGGACAATAAGTCTAGTGTGTATTGTATTGGACAATAAGTCTAGTGTGTATCTTATTGGACAATAAGTCTAGTGTGTATCGTATTGGACAATAAGTCTAGTGTGTATCTTATTGGACAATAAGCCTAGTGTGTATCGTATTGGACAATAAGTCTAGTGTGTATTTATGGGACAATAAGTCTAGTGTGTATTGTATGGGACAATAAGTCTAGTGTGTATTGTATTGGACAATAAGTCTAGTGTGTATCTTATTGGACGATAAGTCTAGTGTGTATCGTATGGGACAATAAGTCTAGTGTGTATCGTATAGGACAATAAGTCTAGTGTGTATTGTATTGGACAATAAGCCTGGTGTGTATTTTATGGGACAATAAGTCTAGTGTGTATCGTATGGGACAATAAGTCTAGTGTGTATCGTATGGGACAATAAGTCTAGTGTGTATCGTATGGGACAATAAGTCTAGTGTGTATCGTATGGGACAATAAGTCTAGTGTGTATCGTATAGAACAATAAGTCTAGTGTGTATCGTATGGGACAATAAGTCTAGTGTGTATCGTATGGGACAATAAGTCAAGTGTGTATCGTATGGGACAATAAGTCTAGTGTGTATTGTATGGGACAATAAGTCTAGTGTGTATTTATGGGACGATAAGTCTAGTGTGTATTTATGGGACAATAAGTCTAGTGTGTATTAATGGGACAATAAGTCTAGTGTGTATCGTATGGGACAATAAGTCTAGTGTGTATTTTATGGGACAATAAGTCTAGTGTGTATTGTATGGGACAATAAGTCTAGTGTATATCGTATAGGACAATAAGCCTAGTGTGTATCGTATAGGACAATAAGCCTAGTGTGTATCGTATGGGACAATAAGTCTAGTGTGTATTGTATGGGACAATAAGTCTAGTGTGTATCGTATGGGACAATAAGTCTAGTGTGTATCGTATAGGACAATAAGTCTAGTGTGTATTTATGGGACAATAAGTCTAGTGTGTATTTTATGGGACAATAAGTCTAGTGTGTATCGTATAGGACAATAAGTCTAGTGTGTATTTATGGGACAATAAGTCTAGTGTGTATTTATTGGACAATAAGTCTAGTGTGTATCGTATGGGACAATAAGTCTAGTGTGTATTGTATTGGACAATAAGTCTAGTGTGTATTTTATGGGACAATAAGTCTAGTGTGTATCGTATTGGACAATAAGTCTAGTGTGTATTTATGGGACAATAAGTCTAGTGTGTATCGTATGGGACAATAAGTCTAGTGTGTATTTATGGGACAATAAGTCTAGTGTGTATTTATGGGACAATAAGTCTAGTGTGTATTTATGGGACAATAAGTCTAGTGTGTATCGTATGGGACAATAAGTCTAGTGTGTATCGTATGGGACAATAAGTCTAGTGTGTATTGTATGGGACAATAAGTCTAGTGTGTATTTATGGGACAATAAGTCTAGTGTGTATCGTATAGGACAATAAGTCTAGTGTGTATTGTATTGGACAATAAGTCTAGTGTGTATTTTATGGGACAATAAGTCTAGTGTGTATTGTATTGGACAATAAGTCTAGTGTGTATTTTATGGGACAATAAGTCTAGTGTGTATCGTATAGGACAATAAGTCTAATGTGTATCAACTTGTCCTGCTTTGGCTAAAGAGACAAAATTGCCCCCTGACATCTGAGAAAAAAGGCTAATGTTTTTTGCATCTAACTTACCTACCTGGGTCACTGGAAACTATCAGTGGCTCTAAAGTTGTAGAGATACATAATTAAAACTATTTTTTAATACTATTAAAGAATATTAATAAAAAATGTATGGTTTAAAAATGAACTAAGTTGGCAACATGTCAAGCAAACATCTAATTATGAGTGTAGTTGTTGAGTATCATTAACTTATCTCAACAGTTCTGAAAGTTTATCATCGAAATAGTTTTTATTTCAATTCAACATTTAAATCTCTAACTCTTTGACTTCATATCAAACTAGCCCCACATCTACCAAACCAACTCAGTACAAATATTAATATGTAGTGTTTGTCGAATATCGTCCATTACTAGACCGAAAATCCTTTATTTCCGTTTCAAAATACAAGTAGTGTTTTTCATTAGCTCAATAAGAGTTTACTTATAAACTAGGGCTAGTCTTCAACATATGTCTAAAGTGGTACTTCCATAGCTTTTGTACTCTTGGATATGGTAGATTAGAGGACACCGTACACACCGTGTTATTAGTGGTTTACATGTTATAACAGATAATTATCTTATCTTAATTTAGATATTAACCCTCTATATTCTAAACAAATCAATTTGATAATCTGTGATCAATACGTTTAAGTCTGTATTAGATTGAAAAAATCTGAGTTCAATGCAATATATTGACATGTGATGTTTGATTAAAGACTATATTAACAAGAAAGTATATAAAATCAATCTCCAAGTGTGATTTGTTTATCTGACATGACCTTTCCTTTCTCTTTTTAATTCATTTCACAAGACCCACAGAGCTATGTTGACATTTCTTCACTAATTATGACATTATTTATTTTAATTCTATGTGTGGACTTGTATAAGAAACTAAAATAAATAAAAGAATGAGATAAACACACAGAACATTGTCATTAAATTCATCTATTTTTTTATTTTTTTTCTTTATAGATACATTTCTAATTCTGAGATATTGAGGTGTAGTCATACACACATAATGTATTGATCACTAAATATATTGATCACATAATGTACTAATCACAAAATCTATTGATCGCATAATGTATTCATTATATAATGTATTGATCAGCTAAACAGTCATTTAAATTTGATGATGTCACAGATGAAATGTGCCCGAGCCGTAATAGTGTAAATTATTGTATGTAGTAATTGTATTCTTTTATCCTAGGAAATATTGTAATAACCATTACAGGTACATATACATTTGTTCGAGTGGACATTATACCTGTTTACAGAACCATGTGGGTAGGGCTAGGGAAACCCCCTGATAAAAGTATTGACCAAGCTTTGTTTACAAATATTCACCTGGTAGTACAGGCAGTAGACCAATCAACGCTGCTGTTTACTAAGCTAGGTACTTCCCCTGACAAAGACCTGTAACCAATGTTTACATATTTCACCCGTGGACAAAGGTCAGTACGGTCATGTTAACTAAGCTAGGTGCTTCCCCCGAGTCAGAAGCCAAGGCGTTGCTTACATATTTTACTAGTGGACTTATAGTGGTAAACAATTGAGTTTACTGTGTTTACTATACTGGAACATTTACTTACACCACCATAGATTAATTTGTTTACATATTTAACACAAAGTCTTTAAGTATGTGGGGCAGTTAATATGAAATTAACTTTAGTATGGATACACTCCATACTGCAACGTTTGTTATGGCACCATTCTTTCATCCCCACCAAAGCCTGACAAAAAATATCACTTATTCCACACCGTAGATGTGTGTGACATCAATGTAAGGATGAGATGAAATCTCATAAATCTTAAAAACAACTAATGGAATGGTTTTATGGTGCCATTCTTTCATCACCACAGTCCCCTATAGCGCAATGGCCATGGAGACACTACGGGAGATATGTCAGGGACTAAAGCAATGGCCTGAAATATCCATCGGACATCACAAAAGATCGAACCAGATAACGTCAGATCGACAGTCGAGCACTTTAACGCACAAACATCCTTTCCCACTAATAAAACCAACCGTTGCAAATGTATGCCCGATGTAGTAGAACTAGGTATAGAGTTTTAGGCATCATATTCAAACTATTTCCTAACCACGAGTTATCATGTCCTCCATCTAGCGGCGGGTTATTGTTTTTTGAGGCCCCGGAAGCAGAAGAAAATATTGGTAAACATAGCGAAAAAAACTGTAGTAGCGTCCACTGGAGCAAGACGATTGCCCAGTTAAGTTGTACAAAATGTAAACCTAGCTTAGCCAACATAGCCAAAAACAAAACTGTAGTAGAATCATCTGGAGCATGACGATTGACTAGAAACGTTGTGCAATATGTAAAAATAGCTTAGTCAACAAATTCCAATACAAAACTGTAGTAGCGTCCACAGGAGTAAGACGATTAACCAGTAAGGTTATGTATAATATAAACAAAGCTTTGTCAAATTAGCCCAATACAAAAATGTGGTAGTATCAATTGGAGCAAGAAGATTGACAAGAAATATTGAATTATGTAAACATACTTTAGTTAAATTAGCCAAATACAAAACTGTAGTATTGTTCACTGGAGCAAGATGATTGACAAGAAATTTTGGACAAAATGTAAACAAAGGTTAGTTAAAAAAGCTAAAAACAAAACTGTGGTAGCATCCACTGAAACAAGAAGATTTTCCAAAAAGTGTAGACAAAATGTAAGCAAAGCTTAGTAAACATACCCTAAAAATAAGTTATATTAGCGTCCACTGGAGCAAGACGATTGTCCAGTTAAGTTGTATAAAATGTAAACATAGCTTAGTCCACTCAGCCCATAACAAAACTGTAGTAGAATCCTCTGGAGCTAGACAATTGACCAGAATTTGTGTACAATATGTAAACATAGCTTAGAAAATAACCCAATACAAAACAGTTGTATCATCTACTGGATCAATACGAATGACCAGAAATGTTTTAAAAAATGTAAACATGGCTTAGTAAACATAGCCGAATAGAAAACTGTAGTACCATCCACTGGAATAAGATGATGGACTAGAAAAGTTGTCAAAATTTAAACAAAGCTTAGTTAAAATAGGAGTAGAATTTACTGATGCGTAAAATTTTGACCCTACGTGGTTGAAAATAAACACTAGCCTATAGTCCCATTCGTTAAATACTAAACAGGAGTAGAATCAATTTGCATATTTTCCCATAAGCTCCCAGATATTCCTATAAGCTCCTACATATTCCCATAAGCTCCTACATTTTCCCATAAGCTCCCAGATATTTCCATAAGCTCCTACATATTTCCATAAGCTCCTTATATTCCCATAAGCTCCTAAATATTTCCATAAGCTCCTACATATTCCCATAATCTCCTAATAATTTTTGTAAGTGTAAGTGAACGTTCTGGACCAAATGAGCCGCCTGTACACAAAGAGATCAGCATCACGAAGATAGCCAGTCTATATCTTCTACAATCTTATGGACTTTACGGCTATAAATGCATTTATATTATTTCGATTTTACAACTTTTTCCGGCATTTCTAGACGGTCTGATATTTTGAACCTTGTGCACGAATTAATATCGCCTTACAGTGCAACAAAACTAAATCCCATCAGGCATTCCTGTGAAAAGGGGAGCAAGGAGTAGTAAACGCCATCAATGCTCGTTTTGTCTAACAAAACACAAGATATATGTTCATCATGTGAGAAGCCTAAATGTTGAAAATGTCAAGAATGCTGCATCAAGAACGTTTATTGTAAAACGTGTATTGGTGGAATGGAGTAACTGTCCATACAGCTAATGATAACAATTACATTATACTTATATCTACACCAGGTTTTTTTTTTATAATTATAAATAAAGAGCATAACTTTAGCTCAATTATTATTGATCATTTTTTATTATTTCAATCAATTAACACATGTGAAAATGATGACTAATGAACAGAACATTGATTACTTAAGTTTATATTTTTAAAGTATACTGTTTATAATTCTATATACATTGTTTCTTTGGTTGTTACACATATTAAACACAATTATTATATGACCTAGTTCGTTAATGCTTACCGAGGTAAAAATGACCGCTTCATTTGTTAAAAGTAATTCAAATAATCCGTCGTTCTAGTGTTAATAACTTTAACGATTTGGAACTAATTCGGTTAATTGATGTCGGCATATGTGTGGTGTTAGATGTGTGGTTGGGACATGTAGTCATGTCGTTAAGCTAATGACTGTCAACATGAGGTTTGATCTCCAATGAGGACCAATGGATATTTTAGGTCATGGCTTATGTCCAGTTATATCTCCCGTAGAGGCTCCGAGGTCATCGCACTATCGGCTATGGTGGGGATTAAATGAGGGCACCGTAAAAATCGTCACATTAGTTGTCGATACATGGACTTTACACATCAGTATAACATTGTGCAATGTGACTTAAAAAAGAATTTCAAAGTTTTAGTAAACTTCTATTATAAGAGTTTGCCTATTTTATTGTTTCTGGCGTATGAGGTAATGTAAAAATTTAAGATATATGAACAATTTGTCAGAAATGAGAATTGTGTCAATATGGATCGATATGTCCATACTAGTAATAAACTCTGAGATAATATAGACTTTAAAAAAAATCTACAACCGAGGAATAACAGTAAATATATTTAAATAATATAATTTCACAGAATGTCCTAGTGTTCAGTGGGGTCACAATTGTGAAAGTAAATGTGGCGATAATTGT
This sequence comes from Bulinus truncatus, assembly GCA_021962125.1. NCBI lineage: Eukaryota > Metazoa > Mollusca > Gastropoda > Planorbidae > Bulinus > Bulinus truncatus. The sequence continues at coordinate 10,599,875 of JAGDYQ010000004.1, read as the reverse complement.
TACACCACATCTTGTGACATAAGTAATGGTGATTGTGACAAAGGCTGTAATGGCTAAAGCAATCCACCTGGATGTTTTATAGGTAAGTTGTAATCTTTCTTTCATTGTTTTTTTATGCAATAATTGAAGTACTTTTTTCTTTAATAAACGAAATAGCTACATAATTAAATCATGTGCAAATATACTTTTGAATGTAATTATGTTGAATGGGTTCACGAGTGTTTGTATACATGTATCAAAATTGTTACCATTCGTTTGATAGACTTACTAGAGTTTGTAACAAAGTTTGTAACGGCTAAAGTTTACACACCTGGGTGTAATCTAGAAAAGTATACATTCTTTAACAAGTGTGTCATAGAATGTTTAATTAATTTCTTTCATTTTAAATTAAACATATTACAGTTATCTTAGCTATTTAAAAAAAAATGCAATTCCATAACATATCTCATGCTCCGTCCAAAACTGACCAGTGGTAGGATCTGAGGGATTGGAAAGGCCCTAAAACGAAACTGGGCATTGTCCTGTTGATGCGTACTTTGATAGGTTGAGGATCAATGTCGATTTCCTGTTAGTTCCTAACAATAAAAGAAGAGTTAAATCAAATATCTCTATATTAATGTATGTATCTATATATTATAGTAAATGTGCCATATTTACAACAATTTGTATATATATATATATATATATATATATATATATATATATGTGTGTGTGTGTGTGTGTGTGTGTGTGTGTGTGTGTGTACATTGGTCTAGTTTAGAGAATAAATTGATGTAAATGTCTATAAATTGCTCACATCACACACACACACATTCTACCTCTATCAATGTCCCTTAATAAAATGATGTCTGATACAATATATATATATATATATATATATATATATATATATATATATATATATAACACTATCCTGAGCAACATTGTACGCATGCTACACTCGAAGTAGCACGGAAGAGAAACCATAATATACATTTTATCGCTCCGAAAAAACTAGTACTGTGAAAGTACGTGTAATGACAACATTATAATAAGAATAATAACACAATTATTGCACATTATTTAAACGGATCTTTTAGAACCACACACGTTGGTCTACGTCCTGGTGAAAGTAAGTTGAATGTCCACATCTCAACACATACATAAGAGGGTACCTGAGTTTGGAAAGTAAAGTTGGTTGTGTGTTGTAATAGTCACACACAATATGACATATCTATGGAAATAGATGTACTGTATGCTTCGTCTGCCTGGATGGCCCTTTAGGGCCAAGGTGGCTTTCGTTTTCATTCTCAACCTTTATTATGAGAATTGTAAGAATATTTTAGTGTAAAATATTGTGTATTTATATTAAAAACTGATATATTGATTGTTATAGAGACAATAAAAACATATTAACAACAGTCATCTTGATATTGCCAATGACAAAATAATCTCCTATTCATTCAACCATTTCTGACGTTGGGGGAGGGGGGATAGGAAATAATATTGACAGCATTTACTAATACACTTTACTACTACATGTTTATATTTTATAACCTTACTGTATCAAAAGCTTGCACATCATGGTGGTTCGGCTCAAACTGCCAGTACCTTGTGCCATTGTGATACAAGTGGGTCATGTGACGTCAACTGCCTGTGTTCCACAATTGTGCCAGTGGATGGTTTGGGCTCAACTGCCAGTACGGTGAGTGAACCAAAAGCTAACAAAACAATGTTTAAACAGCTATTTAAAAAGGCGTTAGTCATTACATTATATGGCGGTCATTTAAATTACGTAAACGAAGTAGCTACTGCTCGTTGTCTTTTATCTTGTAAATGTATTTTTGTTAAATGTTTAATGAAATCTAAATATAGCTATTTATTTTTTTTTTTTAAAATCGCTATCAAGAGGACCTGGCCACAATGCCTGGAGTCACACTGAGTACAACACCAGCGCAGACGACACCAACATGGCTGACAGATAGTGATGACGTCACATGTAATATTGATAGAAACATCCAAATATTATGGATTCACAGCATTTCCGCTCACATGGATGAGGGTTAAAGTGAAAGATCCTAGTACGAATCATTACTGCAGTTAAAATTGTTGAGCACAAAGTTTGTTTCTATGGAGCACATATTGTTTACAATGTCGTAACTCCTTCAACACCACAAACGATAATATGAAAACATCAACAAGTTATTCATGAAAACACAATAAGTTTAATATAGTCAAGCCACAATTGAACGATCGAACAATAATAAGTGCTCGTTCGCAAATGACGTAACGCTTAGGGTAGGGGGGGTCTAGGATTTTTGTGACATTTTGTAAAATTGTGACGTCACAAAAAATAATAATTATCTATGAGGGAATCCAAATTATGGTTGCATTTTCTGCCAAAATTTTAATTCTTCTCAACTTGAAATTTTGAAAATTGACCGTTATGAAAATTTTGTATCTTAAAAATTTCGATAGTTATTACTTTTTGAAGAAGAAGAAGCTAATGAAATGTTCTCTATCGATCAGCATCTGAATGCCTTATGGGAAAATGTAAAAGAATGATTGTCTCTAAAAAATAACGAAAGAAAAATAAATCAGTAATTTGAGGTATTTTAATTTATTTTAACTTGTGACGTGACATAATGGGGGGGGCGGGGTAAACATTTGTGACACTTTGTGAAAAAGGGGGTGGGGGGTGGTCTAAAATGTCGTTTTTTTGCATTACGTGATTTGCGAACGAGCCCTAATAAATTCTCGACATCTAAAAAAGTCGCAAAACGTTCCTACTATAACACTCATCAACTAACAATTATAAACATCATGACCTTTTCATGTGGTAAATGTCCGCCGTCCGTCCACTTTTATCTACAATGTTCATTCATCCATCACCGTCATGCTCTCCTGGTGTGTAAAGTCCTTGTAAGAATGAGATAAAATCTCTTAAATCCTATAAACCTCTAAAGGGACATTTTTTATGATGCCCTTCTTTCATCCCAACCATAGCCGATAGTACATGGACATGGAGACACCACGGGATATATAATATCAGTCAAGACCTGAAAAATTACCAGGTACCGTCAGGTCGACAGTCGAGTGCTTTACCACACGACCATTCGTCCCCTCATCTTCTGGTCTCACCAGTCGCTCAACACTCAGTCCATACGAAGCCTGGTTCTTCAAACTATCATCGTTCGAAACCTCTGCAATCCCATTCAATCACTCCACTTAACCACAAACTATACACACCATCATTTATTATATGTAACTGTTTATAATTAATACAAATTTATCTATTCAGTTTCAAGTTTAAGGCGAACAATGTCAATAAACTGCGAATATATCCAACTTTCTTATTTCATGGAGAACCCAATGCAAATAATGAATCTCTGTTAGGTGGAACTTTATGGAGGTAATTTATTTTTAATGATTCTATCTTCTTATGTTAAATATTTAATTCTGCATTTACTTCTTTTTTCCGGTCAATATTTCTTTGAAATAGTAAAAAAAATAAATAAAATTTATATTCAAAGTATAATGAATAGATTATTGTTTGCAAATTAAATATATTTTTTCTGGAATTTAGTATTTTTTTTTATTAATCAATCATGCATTTACTATTAATTCCCGACAATATTTCTTACAAATTATGGACCTCTTTCACGTTCCTAATCTTGTAAAGCTTGTTGTTAGCATACGTAAATGTTTACTGATAGTTACCTTTCATTTATCATCAGACAACTGACATTTCCGGTCATGCCTTGAGTGATTGTATGATTGTAGGACGTAATTGTGTTACATCCGCCAATTTGTGACCTCGTTTGTTTAGTATATCAGGTGCATTCCTTTATTTAAATTGCAAGACTAAGGTAGATTGGTTTAGTATAGTAGGTCTTTCAACTCAATGAAACTACAGGACTTGGTTTTGTTCACTATATTAGGTACTTCCCCTTATTGAAACTGCTGTACTTGGCTTTGTTTACTATACTAGGTACTTCCCCTTATTGAAACTGCTGGACTTGGGTTTGTTTACTATACTAGGTACTTCCCCTTATTGAAACTGCTGGACTGGGCTTTGTTTACTATACTAGGTACTTCCCCTTATTGAAACTGCTGGACTTGGCTTTGTTTACTATACTAGGTACTTCCCCTTATTGAAACTGCTGAACTTGGGTTTGTTTACTATACTAGGTACTTCCCCTTATTGAAACTACTGGACTTGACTTTGTTTACTATACTAGGTACTTCCCCTTATTGAAACTACAGGTCTTGGCTTTGTTTACTACACTAGGTTAGTTCCCCTTGTTGAAACTGCTGAAATTTTGATTCTAGGCAATACATCTATTAAAACTACAAGATATGATTTGTATACCTATTTACAAAAGGTATAATTGTTGTACTACATTTAATGACCTATTGTTTTTCCCCACTTATAGTCAGTATATAATTTGCCAGTTGGAACACACTCCTAAGTACCAAGCCGCTTCATAAGAATCTATTTGTCTGCACTTATCTAAAATTTAAATGGGTTTTGGACAATATTTTTACTTCTTTGATATCCAACAAAAAATATGTTATTTTGACAAATAAAAAACAACGATATGTTTGTTTTTAACTATTAGTACCTATTAGTACCTGTGTACGTTATTAAGTAAGTATGTCAGAAATATAATGGGTTCGATCGCAAGGCAAAACTTTATGGACTGAATAGCAAAATAAATAGCAAAATAAATATAAATTGTAAGTCAGGATTAACTCAAATACTAAATTGTTCTTACAGCTAGAATTAGGGCAGGCTATGTGCGTACATTATGTACTAATGTTGAATAGAATGGTAGACGTACATAGAAATATTGATGGATCTGTTCAATAACTACATTTGTATGGAAATGCGATAAGTGGTAAATCGTTTACTGTAAGGCGTAACGTGGCTCTAAGATAATCGGCCGAGCAAACCTCCATCGATGACGTGTACTATGCAAAGAATGCAGTCGATGGAAACTATGACGGAAACACAAATATAATCAAGGATTAGTTATCTCTCTTATTTAGAATGCAAACATACTTTGCTGTCCGATGCATTCAATGGTTTAGTCTAAACGATTTCATCCAAAATAAACTTTAATTATTAATGAATTATGAGCTCATTGGGTGGAGTGAAATATTTAGCCTTATAAATGTCTTCGTTATTAAATTAAAAAAAATGTCTATATTTTTATTCAAGACTTTATTTGTATTTATTAAAATTTAAAAAAAAAGGCTTCTGATAATTAATTATTCCTTATGTTTTATTGTCTAAGACAAGTATAGAAAAGTATTTCTGGAACACTAAGTACATTAGAGCGATGCGAAAGAAATAATGCTAAAAGCAAAGATCAAAAAATTGAATGAAATATTGTAAATAAAGTTAATGAAGCGAGCGTTGTTTACAAAGTAATTCACAATAAAGTATTTTAATGTTAATATATCACAACTTTTTATGTCCCCGGTTATACCCCTTTAATTAGTTAGTCTAAGAATTCAACATTACACATCAGCTGCCAACTCTGCAACGTAAATGAAAACAACACTTGGACTTCACGGCTAAATCACGGAATGGCTGAAACCATACAGCAGCCGCCAACTCTGACGATAGTGACGTCACACACCTGTGGCATCTACATCATTTACATCGGGACAAACAACGCATTCATTAACATTCACCTTTCTTTAAACGAAATGCAACAATTATCTAACAATCACATACACATGAATTAATGCCAATGCGATTATCTAAACGATTATGATATTCCATTGTCAGAATTATCCATTTTGGCTACTCTCTTTCTCTCTGAGGTCCTTTAGATTCGTTATTTCTATTCTTTATACCAGTTGAACACGTTAAACCTCTGGTCGGTATATCGACTGAACAGGGTGAGTTTGTGTGTTGTCGACCACCGGTCGTATTGGTGAGTTGTCGATTGTCCTGCTCGTTTCAGGCCACGACCAGGGCTCGATTTACCGCCGGGGATGCCGGGGACATCCTGGGCTCTGCTTTAGCTAATACACCCCTGCCGGGGGTGAAACATTTATTCCCGGCTCTGCAGACATTATTTTTTCATCCCGGCACTGTTACTGTTTTTTCTTCTTAAATCGAGCACTGGCTAACATTAGTGGTTCTCTCCCATCTTGTTGAACGGTGCCAGCTTGGGCCGTATGTGGACTCGATTACGTTTATATGTGACATCATCTTCACCCTACACCTAGTAGGCTACTAGATCGCGCAACGGGCAACATCTTTATCAAGTTTCCGACCTGGTTTATCACTTGACAAACATGTGACCAACACATTTACCACTAGTCAAACAACGACACTATTTATCAAGCTGTTTGTTTGTTTTGTTGGTGTGTGATTGTGAATGTGACCAGTTGTTTAATTAGGTCAAGCATGTCTTAAGTGTCTAGTTTGACCGGTACATGTGTTAGCGTTTGGTCAAAGATCCTGCGACTCAGTGGACAGATAACGGATACGTGACACACCGGACAATCAGAGCATGGTGGTCACACGGGACAGTTAGTCAGAATCTTTTGAGTAGTCTCACGTGGCAGTTGCACGAGACAGTCTCACGGGCGAGTCTTGAGGTTGAACACAGTTTTTAGAGTGAAAGTGTAACTTAATTGATGTTGTGTTGAGATGTATTGTATAGTAAACACAAAGTATTAAAGGGAGCGAAATTGTAACTTCATTGATGTTGTGTTGACATGTATTGAATAGTAAACACCATGTAAAAAAGTTCAGTCGTTATATTATGATGGTATTAGGCGTGATTATTATATAACTATACTGGAATATATTGACACTATATGTAAGGTTGTCTTTATACTAAGATATGATAATACTATATGTACGGCTGTCTTTATACTGGGATATGATAACACTATATATAAGGTTTTCTTTATACTGGGATATGATAACACTATATGTAAGGTTGTCTTTATACTGGGATATAACACTATATGTATGGCTGTCTTTATACTGGGATATGATAACACTACATGTAAGGCTATTTTTATACGGCGCTGTTTAATTTAGTCGGCATACAATATCGGTCAAGTGTGAACAATTAACCCTTAACACATCTGGTTCAGAGATAAATTAATAGGTCATCATTTATAATACAAACAACTCATCAATGTTCTGAGAATGATAGTTACAAAGACTTCACAGTTTGATATAGTAATTGAGCTGGCCAGCTGACTTCGTTTGATCAAGCCGGACACAGTCAACAGACTACCTTAACCTAGGTATTTTTTTTTTTTTGTTCTGTTTTGATTCAAAAGCTAATAGACAGTACAAGCAGCGCAATACTTCGAATTCGCAGACTGAAACAAGGCATACACAAAAACGTGTCATTTCATTTACATCCAAACAAATATCCATAGTAATAGCACTGAGCAGTTTAATGGGTTAGCTACATACAAAAATTTAAAAAAATGGAAATTGCCCGTGTATTAGCTCAACTTCCTGTATAAATGTTAATCGCATACAAAAATTTGATTTAAATATTCAATCTTTCAATCCGTATCGATCGACATCTTTTATAATGTTAAACCTTTTAAGCTGGACTTAAATCTTATATGTATAGATGTTGTGAGAAGACCAAGTAAGTGCTTCACTTGTATGTACTATATTGATATACCTAACAACACATATAATAGTTTGCATCGTTAATTAACTATACCTGAACTTCGTTTAAGAGTAGTATATTAGTACTTATCAATTATATCATTTTCAACTATACCGGCTGCAATGGCGTAGCAAGCTTAACTACCCCTGGGCACAATACTTTTTAGCGCCCACTCCCCATTCGAAAACCATATCTCTATACTTACAAGACGCATTTAGAGAGAGAGAGAGAGTGAGAGAGGGAGGGAGGGAGAGAGAGATAAAGAGAGAGAGGGGGCAGGAGGGGAGAGAGAGGAAAGGAGGGTAGGAGGTGGGATGGACAGGGGGGAGAAGGAGGGGAGAGAGGGAGAGAGAAGGAGGGAAGGAAAAAGAAAGGAACGGAGGCAGAGAGGGGGTAGGGAGGGAGAAAGAGGGGAGGGAGAGTGAGGGTGGGAGAGAGGAAGGGAGAGAGATAAAGAGTGAGGGGAGCGGGGAGGGAGAGAGGAAATCAGGGAGGGAGGAAGGAGGGAGGAAGAGATGGGTTAGGGAGGGAGGGAGAGAGAGGTGAGGGAAGGAGAGAGGGAGAGAGAGGATGGGAGAAATGGGAGGAAGAGATAAAAAGAGAGAGTAGGCAGGGAGGGAGAGAGATGGAAGGAGGAAGGGGAGAGAGGGAGGGAGGGGGATGTACAGGGAGAAAGAGAGAGGAAGAGAGGGAGATGGGAGAGGGAGGGAGAGAGAGGGAGATGAGGGAGGGAGAGAGAGGGAGATGGGAGAGGGAGGAAGAGAGGGATAGAGAAAGGGAGGGAAGGAACGAGAAAGGAAGGGAGGGGGTAGAGAGGGAGATAGAGGAGAGGGAGGGAGAGAAAGGGTGGGAGCGAGAGGGAGGGAGAGATAGTAAGGGGGCGGGGAGGGAGAGGAAATGAGGGAGGGAGGAAGGGGGAGAGAAGGGGAGAGAGAGAGTTAGGGAGGGAGAGAGAGGTGAGGGAAGGAGAGAGGGAGAGAGAGAGGATGGGAGAAATGGGAGGAAGAGATAAAAAAGAGAGTGGGCATGGAGGGAGAGAGAGGGAAGGAGGAAGGGAGAGAGGGAGGGAGGGGGTATGGACGGAGAGAGAGAGGGAGATAGGAGAGGGAGAGAGAGAGGGAGATGAGGGAGGGAGAGAGAGGGATATGGGAGAAGGAGGGAGAGAGGGATAGAGAAAGAGAGGGAAGGAACGAGAAAGGAAGGGAGGGGAAGAGGGGGTAGGGATGGAGATAGAGGAGGGTGGGAGAGAGGGAGGGAGAGAGATAAAGAATGAGGGGGCGGGGAGGGAGAGAGAGGAAATGAGGGAGGGTGGAAGGAGGAGAGAGGGAGAGGGAGAGAGAGGTGGAGAGTTGAGGGAGGGAGAAAGGAGGGAGGGAGAGAGGGGTTAGGGAGGGAGAGAGGGGAGGGGGGATGGAAGAAATGGGAGGAAGAGATAAAAAGAGAGAGGGAGCAGGGAGATAGATGGAAGGAGGAAGGGGAGAGAGGGAGGGAGGGGGATGGACAGGGGGAGAGAAGTAGATGTGATAGGGAGGGAGAGAGAGATGGGAGGGAGAGGGAGGGATGCAGAAAGGGAGGGAGGGGAAGGGAGAGAGGGGGAGAGAGGCGGAGGGGAGGAGGGAGAGAGAGGAAGGGAAAGAGGGGGTAGGGAGAAAACAGAAGGTAAACAAAAAAAAAAAAAACCCGGACAAATCCGGGTACTTGCAACTAGTAATAGTATATGCCATTTGGCGTTAGTATTGCCCTGTGAATAATGCAACCCCTTTTCCCCCTTCACTACGCCACTAGCAAAACTTAAATAATTTCAGATTTCTCTGTATGAAAATGTCTTTGTTTTTTTATAGATGTAAGCTTACAATGTAGGATGACATGTAAGACTATTGAGATATTACAGGAAATGCGTCATCTTTGGTTTAAAAGTCAGTCCCAATCAAAGTCATAGAGTTTATTTAAACATAACAACGGTGAGGTCACACAAATCTTTAAAAACTGATTTAACTATAAACTTACTTAATAACTGACAATATCTAACAAAGAAATATATCTGCTCATATGTCTAATAAATCAATAATTGTAAGTCAAAGGAAAACATTTTGAAAAATAAATATATGGCCGGGGGGGGGGGGAGTAGCTGGAATAAGTTAAATACAACATTTAGCAAAAATAAAAATATATGTTGGGAATCTGGAGCATTGAGTTAATGAAAACATTTAAACAAAAATATATAAATTTGGGGACTGGGGGAGGGGGGTAGATATAGCTAAATAAAAGAAGAAATATTTATATGATAGTATGTGGGGGGAGTTATATATATATAATAATTATAAGAAATATGTATATGATATTATGTGTGTGTGGGGGGGGGGGGGGTAAATAGTGATAACAGTTTGAAGAAATAAATAAATGATAGTATAAAAGAAAAAGGTTAATAAATTATTTCAATGGAATAATGAAATACTGGATGAAGGGATGGTTAATGAGATAAATAAACATAATTTTGAAAATAAAATTGTTAGACTGTGGGAAGGGACTAGAAGGTATGTAGTTCAAATGACAAAGTTATGTAAAGGGGGAAAAGGTAAATTTTAAATCTTTATTTTATTTAAATAGTCATGAGACACCCTGTGAAAAATCAAGATGCATGCAAGAATTGAAATAATAAAAAGTGTCCTACCTTACGGCTGACTTCATTGAGCAGGTTGAGATCTAGGTGTGTGTGTCTGGAACATGGAGCTGGAACATAGATCTTGAACATGACTGGAACATATCCGTAACGAAGAGCTAGAAGATGCATCTGGAACATGGCTGGAACGTATAGCTGGAAGTCGCTATCCTGTCCGTGCATCAGCTGAAAGATGCAGCTGGAACATGGCTGTAACGTAGAGCTGAAAGATGCAGCTGGAATATGGATGTAACGAAGAGCTGGAAGATGCAGCTGGAACATGGCTGGAACATATCCGTAATGAAGAGTTGGAGGATGTACAAGGAACATGGTTAGAACGTAGAGCTGGAAGATGAAGCTGGGACATGGGTGTAACGTGGAGCTGGAACATTGCTGTAACGAAGAGCTGGAAGACGCAGCTGGAAAATGGCTGTAACGTAGAGCAGGAAGATGGCTGGAAAGTAGAGCTGGAATATGAAGCCTTAACACTGCTGGAACGTGGAACTGGTACCCTAATTTGAAAGCTTCCCTTTTTGTAAGTTGGTGTTTTGTTTTCTCTTTAGAAATAATCATTCACTCAGAACTTCAAAATCAATATTTGTGTTTTAAATTCCTCTGCAGAATGTTTGCATGTTACAGTTCATGTGCCATTTGATTTAATGGAGTACAAGTATATACTTAATTCTGCAGAGTTTAAATTAGCTTAAAAAAATATGTCTTTAAAGAAAGAGACTAGAGCCTGTACTGATTCACTGAACACAATATTTCCTAAAGCCTTAACATATCCTAAAAACCGTTGCTCATTTGTAGGAGTGAAACAAAAAGAAAAAAAAATTAAAATCATTTATAACATGCTAAAACCTAAACATAATACAATCTGACCAACATTTTTATATTTAAAGAAAAATAACCTGAAAAATCCAAATAGAAACATCCAAGCAAACACTTGATAAGACATCTAGAAAGTATTTCTGTAATTAATCAATGTGCTCTGTTATACTGCCACCTGATGGCTTTATGTAAATTAAACTTTTTATAAATTATGATTTGATGGACTAACAAGTATTTCAGCTTCTATGACAAATAACACAAATATTTCCATAAATTACACAATTCCAATTAACCTCCGTTCAACAAAATAATAAAATAAGAAAAGAATAAAATGCACTTTGTAAAAACACTTTCTCCTTAATACAAAGTGAATAAATCCAAGTAGAAATATCACAGAGAACAATTGATTCAACGAACAACTTTACAAATGGCCGAAACAGCAGCACATGGTCAAAAAAATAACAGAACAGCTCAACGGACAAGTCCAGTTAACACTGCTTCCCCCTCCATCCTGGACCCGTCCACTGTGGATACTGTTCATTGAACCATGCAGACACTAACATCCAGCTCTACACTCTGTGTAATATTAGCCCATGCCTGATCAACTTTTTGATTGGATGTTAATTAATGTGGTAATATTATGTATCATTTTCTGCATAGCTGTTGTACGACCTTTATTATTCTTATATAAATTTTTTCTTGATGTGAACGATTACAAGGTAAGAATACTTTTTATAGGAAATAAAATTAATAAAATATTTTAAAAGGTAAAATAGTATAAAAAGTGTATTGTTTATCTTGTATTATCGCAGAAAAAAATGTTCATGTTGGTGGTTGTGGCGACAAATTTGAATGAATTCAAAAGGTAAAATGTAAATATTTTTTTTTTTACTTGTTTATTAAAAAACTAGGTCAATATGACGCGAAAATCTTAAATATAAATATTGTTTATTGAGGGCGGGTAGCGCAGACTTTACACATAAAGAAATTGTAATTAATAAAGTATATCAAGGATATTATAAGCCGGTAGATTAATATATGCATATGATACTTTAGCACATAATACTTAAGGTTGACTAATGAAATGCCAGTTGATGGCAAACATTGCAATTAGGGAAAAGTCAACCATGATTGATTGAATCACTTCTCTCTCTCGGCGTTCCGGCACATTTTTCAATGTGGAGAAAAAAATATTACTTTTCTTGTATGTTACCGCTTATTATTAGTTTATTATATTATTAATTTGTTAAATTTGAATTATTTTAAAATTGCGCGCAAAAAGAACAAAACTACACGCTGGGTTTTAGCTAAAATTTGGCCATCCATCACTGAGTACCGGCACCTATATATAAAGTTCCTTTAACCCTAACGGGCCATCGGGGCAGAATAAGTGTAGAATTCATCTGTTTCTATAACCTCGGCATATGAAGGGATTATGTGGTTAGCACAACACCCAGCCGCCTGTACTTCCATTTACTTTATTTTATAATAAATGGCGTTTTAACTTTATCTCATTCATTTTATGTTGACAGTAAATGCAAATGAATATGAATTAAACCCTACCTCAAGTGAACAAAAGAAAGAATATCAGCATTACTCAAAATTATAACACTATAATAAATAGAACGTTATAAGTATTAAAACTTTATTTTGAACAATTTTTAAATAAAACACAATCGGTATTTATATTCTCAGTTCTGACACTCGACTTGTCACTACTATGTCACCCATCTCACATTTAAATGGGTACCTGGCTTAAGTTCGGGAAGTTATAGAAACAGATAAATGCTAAGTCTTCATCTGTCTCGATGACCCTTTAGGGCTTACAGACTTTAATTGTTTTCATACTTGGACTTACAACAGGATGTTAACCTTGAGAGCATTTCCCATGTTTATCAAATATTTTTGGTGCTACAGCTAGTTCTTTAATAATGTTAATATTTAATTTAAGTCTTAAAAGAATGACGTCATTCTATGCATATTTTTAGAATAGTAAACTTAGCATTTTGAAAACCTCTAGATAAAAACGTTTTAAATTTTAAGTTGTATTTTTTGGAAGTTTGGACTCGCTGAATGATCTTGATGCCAACATTCGAGTGACTAACCGATTATATGTTTAGAACAGTTCCTAGTTTTTAAATAAAATTGTAAAATCTTATATTACTTTTATTTCTCTTTCGTTGCTAATGACGCCCAAGCAAGATGGAAAGAGGAAGACTGAAACCTAATAATGAGAACGTTATTAAGACCAACTCTATGTATATAAAAAAACAACAACTAGATGTTAACGATCTGACAGATTTCTATTTGAAAAAAAAAATTCTAACACTGGATGATAAGAACAGAATAGAGAATATATATATGTATATATATATATATATATATATATATATATATATATATATATTAGGGTGGTGCTTAGAAACGAACTTTCAAAAATCTCTGCTCTCACCCCCTATTTTTGTTCATTTATATATAGAAACTCTTAAAATAAAATATTAAGGTATTCAGTTCATGTTTACTGGTAGCTCAATGGCGTCAAAGTTTAGGAGTATTGGACCATGATGAAAATACATAGTGTACTGCACTGTTGTTGTGTGTATAACACTGTATAATATTAATTCAAGTTATGTGGATTGTCCTACACTGCTGTACTAAGCATATAAAACATGTAAATAGGCCTGGAAATGGTAATTTAATACACATCAGGCCTAGTAGGCCTAGACCAGTGGTCGGCAAAGTGCGGCTCCGGAGCCGCATATGGCTCCTTGGCTCCTTAAGTGCGGCTCTGGCATTTAGTTTTATTTAGTATACAACTTATTTAGTGTAATAATTATTTAGTGTAATAAAAGCAGATTTGGCTCCCAATTTTTTTTAATTGGTGTAATGTTCATATTTGGCTCTTTGGCTGATCAGTTTGCCGACCACTGGCCTAGACAAAGAAACTATTAGCAGCACAGTATAGGCCTACCTACACCACCTAGAAACTACTGGCAACTTGCCAAGCTGATTATCCTATGGTTGTGCATCGGGATGGAAATTGATTCCGAATCTCACAAATAAAGAATGCATCGACAGACTTCCTGTAATTGTTTCTGGGAAAGGAGCATCACAGTTGTTAACTGTTGCGAAACTGCCTTCCGGAACTGTTGCTGCACAGGCCGGAGCTGTCTTTCAAGCTCTGCAAGACTGGGGTGTTAGTGACAAGATCAGAGGCATGTGCTTTGATACTACAAGTTCCAACACTGGTCGGATTAGTGGTACCTGCATCCTGCTGGAGCAAAAACTTCAGCGAGGTCTTCTATCACTTGCTTGCAGACATCACATTATGGAACTGATTCTGGGCGCAGTCTTCCAAGTCTGTCTAGGTGCCACTTCATCTCCTGAGGTTCTGCTATTCAAACGCTTCAAGGATCATTGGAAGTTCATTGACAGAGCAAACTATGAAACATCACTGACAAATTCAGACGTGTCTACTTCGCTAGAAGATGTGCGCAACTCTCTGATTGAATTTGCTCAGAAGCATATTCAAGAGTAGCAGCCAACAGATGATTATCGAGAGTTCCTGGATCTTGCTCTGCTATTTCTTGGGGTCGTGCCTGAAAGAGGAGTGCACTTCATTGCTCCTGGAGCAATGCACCATGCTCGCTGGATGTCGAAGGTTCTGTACAGCCTGAAGATATGGATGTTCAAAGGGCAATTCAGACTGACAACCAAGGAAGAGAGAGGTCTTCAAGAGCTGTGCATCTTTATTGTACTGTCTACATGAGAGCCTTGTTCACGGCTAATCTGGCAGCCGCTGCTCCATACAATGATATGCTGTTGCTCCAATCAATTCTCAGCAACTCCGGAATCAACAGAGCTGTTTCCAGTGCTGCATCCAACAAGTTTTCAAAGCACCTCTGGTACCTGTCCCCTGAATAGGTTGGGTTGGCATTCTTCGATCAGGTATCGGCGGAAACAAAAAGACGCATGGTAAATTCCATGAATGAAAGCGGTAATGAGGAGCCAGAGGACATCAAGCTAATCTCTGTTGATTTGGAATCCTTCAACAACAGGAGGCTTGAGGACTTCGTGTCGACAAAGTCTAAGAGATTCTTTGACATGATGGAGCTTCAGACTGGATTCCTGGAAGCTGACCCAAATGAGTGGACCAACAATAAAGATTATCGGCGATCTTTGGAGACCGTTCGGCTGATTCAGGTTGTCATTGACCATGCAGAGAGGGGTGTAGCATTGATTCAAGAGTACAGTGGAATCCTCACCAGAGATGAGGAGCAACTTCAGTTCCTGCTGCAGACTGTTCAACAGCATCGACAATCCTATCCAGACACTAAGAAACAGACATTTTCAAAATGACTTCTTATCGGACTGATAACATTGAACTATAATTACAGGTAGAATATTGTAGATACAGGATTGTTTGTGCTTGTTTAATAATTCATTTTACTGTTTAATGTTGTGTTTGAGAAACTATCTTTGATTAAAAAAGCCAAAAATTCCAAAAAGCGTGATCTGTTTACTTGTTGAACGTGGCCTACCTAAACTTTGGCTTCATTGAGCTACCTCTAAATATTAAGATATCAGCACCAATTTTTTTTCTAGATGTTTCTACATCCAAAGGAACAATTTAAAGGGGTGAGACCTAAGGAAATCAAGGTTTTAATTTTTAGTGGTTCCTAAGCACCACCCTAATAGAGAGAGAGAGAGAGAGAGAGAGAGAGAGATTGTAATAGGGATAAATAAAATGAGCTGAAGATAATCATATGTAATATAAATTAATAATAAGATTTTAAAATTATTTGCGCTATCGACTGATCTATTTTTGACCCAAGGAAGGGTAAGTCTTATTAATACCACTAGTTACCTGTATATCTACATAGACACATACTTTTTTCTCCATAACTTCGATAACCATATTTTATGTTGTAATGGAAAAAAGAAAGTAAATATGTAAACAAAGGATGTGTTATCGGTTTCATTAAGCTAAATTAAGCAACCAGGAGTTATGTCCCGTAGAGTAGAACATGTTTATTATCAAATAAATTATTGGCTGCTGTTGTCATTGAGTGGATGTAGCAGGAATAGTAAACATAATGGAAAACGACTGTTAGGTCCACTGGGGAAATATGTAAACACAAAATGTACAGGTTATTGGTCTTATTGAGGGGAATCACCTAGCTTTTGCATCGACTGGTCTACTGCATGTACTAACAGGTGAGTTTTTGTAAACAAAGATTATTCTATACTTTAATCTGAGGAATTCCATGTGCAAAGTCCCTGTAAGGATGAGATGAAATCCCTTAGATCCTATAAACCACTAATGGGACGGTTTTATGGTGCCCTTCTTTCACCATAGCCGATAGTGCAATGGCCATGGAGGCACCACGGGAGACATATCGGGAACTTGAGCCAAGACCTGAAAAATTTCCTTGGTCCTCACTGGAGTTCGAACCAGGTACCTTCAGGTCGACAGTCGAGCGCGTTACCGCACGACCATCCGTCCCCTGGGGAATTCCATAGCCATATTCATATGGGTCGATAAAAGGTATAATGTCTACTGGAACAAATTGAAATACCTGTAATGGTTATTAAAATATTTCCTCAAATAAAAGAATAGTGTTGCAGCCTACTGCGAGAAGGCGAAATTCAGATGTATGTGGAGCTGATCATTACATTATTATGAAGAGAGAATTAACATTTTATCTGCAAAGAAAAGCTGCGAATCTAGAAAATTTAAGACAATGTTCTGTGTTGTATTGTCTTTATTTATCTAGTTTAGTTTTGTATACATGTCCACACAAGGCTTTTTTATAAACTCTAAATTTTCGGAAAAAAAAAAAAAAGGAAAAGATAATCATCACTGTCACACTACTAAAGTATATATTCTTCAAAAAACTCACACACACAGTTAGGTTTAGTATACGTATATGTAACTACATAAGACTAGAGGATTGCGAGGCTAGCCGTCCAAAATGATTCCCTTCCATAACTATAGCTCGATGGACTTAGAAACACTGATTGGACATTTTGTTAATTTTATTTTTTGAAGCGTTACCTGAATTATGTAGACTAATTTTTATTAGTACATTTATAGAATGTAATATGCTTTATACTATCTAGAACAGTGGCTCTCAAATTGAAGCTCTTGAAATCAGTCCAGAGATTAGATATTTTTTCTTTAAACATTTCACTCCGTTGTATTTGAGATCGGAATATACAAGTATTCTAATTAAATAATAGCAGAAACGGAATTTTTTAATATATTTTATATTATACTAGCTATACCCTGCAAAAACCTTTGCATAAAGTTATATCGCCTTAGGCTTGATCGGTAGGCTAGGTTATTTTTTTGGTTTCGGGCAGATCCTATTTTTTTCATCATTGTATTTTAAACTGGAATATTGCTGTATTAATTCTTTACTTTCGATTTAACGCAGAACCCAAATCGCTTATATATATATATATATATATATATATATATATATATATATATATATATATATATATATTATATTTATTACTTGAGCTGTCAAATATAATTTAATATTTTTTAGACTGATTGTTAAATAAATCATCTAATACAAATGTTTATTGATTTCAAGCAATGGATTGTAAGAAGAGATAAGTAAGACTGTCCCATTTAGTAAACATTACTTACATAGATAAAGGTGATAGCCAAGGTAAGCCATGATATACTTTCTATAAAATATGACGGTAAGATCGAACCAACATGACTTTACAGCTTCAAAATATTTCTTGAAGTCCCAGGCTAGATTGACCTAAATACCTTTTAACTAAAACATGACCGAGTGTAAAATTTACTAACAGTTTTTATTTATTTTTTCATCTTTCTCATTATATTATCAAATAGAAAACATAATTACAATTATAAATAAGTTCATAAACTAATAAATATAAATTCCCCAATACAGACCATTAAAAATTAATGTAATCAAGGACTACATTTGCTTAGTTAATCTTAAGGTTCCTGGCATCATAAATCGGAGAGTTTGACATTACAGTTTTACTCATTTCACTTAGGAAATAGTTTAACTCAGTTTATTGAACTTTATTTTTTTCGTCAGTTATTACGTTGCTGGATGGAAGTGTTCCAATACTTAAGTTAACTAGCATTATATATTGATCTTTCGAATACTTAAGTTAACTAGCAATATATATTGATTTTCCAATACTTAATTTATTTAGCAATATATATTGATCTTTCAAATACTTAAGTTAACTAACAATATGTACATGTATGTATCTTTCAAATACTTAAGTTAATAAGCAACATATCTTTCCAATACTTATGTTAACTAACTATATACTGAACGTCCCAACATTTAGGTTAACTAACTTTATAACGGGCTTTCCAATATTTAATTAAGGTAAAATCTAGCCTATCCTCTCTTGGACAGGAACTTCTGCCAAATCTAATAGAGCCCATTCGTGGTGCACGATTCAAAAAGTGTGCCCAACCCTGTTCTAGAATAAGTAATATGATGATATAATCAGTATGTGTATGTGTTTGTGTGTTTACATTAGATTGTGTAACAATCCACAACCCGTTTATGGAGGTGTCAACTGCGAAGGGGAAACAAGCCAGTCTAAAAATGTGCCTTGTTCAACTGGAGTTACATGCCCAGTAAGAATTATCATTCTGATTATTGTCATTTTTTCTTTCAAATCCCTCATTTAACTTAGTTCTATTCATCCAGGCCCACCGACAGAAATTTTGGGCCCCTGGGCAGGGCTATCATTCTGATAATAAAATTTTCAAAAGTTGATTTACCAGCTCAGTCCGGGCCATAAAACTTGCCGGGCCCTGGGCCTTTGCCCCCCTCTCGGCGGCACTGTATCCATCTCTTCCTTCTCTTTTAAGCTCGTCACTAATATATTCATCCATCCACCCATTCGCTCATGCATCTATCCATCCAGTGACGTAATGACTAGGGCGTGGAATGGGTGCTTCGAACTTATAGGCGCCACTGACTTTTTCAATCACTACGGGAACTGGACGGCATTTCTTTTTGAGTCTACCCAGGACGTTGCCAGCGTCAGCCACGCCCACCGTATCCATCCATCCACACGAAAAAAAAATCAAACCGCTTAACACAATACGGGCAAGTTCTTAGCGTATAACTCAGTAAAATACTGACATCATTAACAATAAACAAAACCATACAAGCAATAATTGATGTTCGTTAAAATGATGCAGTCCTATTCGTTTACAAGACACACTTCGTAAATGTACAATCTTTATTTTCTTTTTGTTTCAGCTTAAACATTCTGACCCGAGTGCACCTTGAATATCTGTGAATGCACTAGTACAGTGATGAGCAACCTTTTTTTGGGGTCGGCCGGTTTGAATTTGGTTCTTAAATTAAACCGATTGTCGATTAAGAGCTAAAACTGTATACAATGTGAGCTGATATGCATTAAATAGACATAAAACAGTCATAGTTTTCGCATGTAGGTGGGTGAAGTTGCCCATGTATGTACTAGTAGGTGGGTAAAGTTGTCCCTTTATGGACTAGTAGGTGGGTAAAGTTGCCCATGTATGTACAAGTAGGTGGGTAAAGTTGCCCATGTATGTACTAGTAGGTGGGTAAAGTTGCCCATGTATGTACTAGTAGGTGGGTAAAGTTGCCCATGTCTTTACTAGTAGGTGGTTAAAGTTGCCCATGTATGTACTGAAGTTGGTTAAAGTTGCCCATGTATGTACTAGATGTTGGTTACAGTTGCCCATGTATGTATTAGAAGTTGGTTAAAGTTGCCCATGTATGTACTAGTAGGTGGTTAAAGTTGCCCATGTATGTACTAGAAGTTGGTTAATGTTGCTCATGTATGTACTAGAAGGTGGTTAAAGTTTCCTATGTATGTACTAGAAGTTGGTTAATGTTGCCCATGTATGCACTAGAGGTTGGTTATAGTTGCCCTGCTTTTTTCCCTTCCATCTGTATATTCATAAATTTATATTTCTATCCTTTACTTATATATTTTTTGTTTTCTCTGTAATAATCAAAAACTAATTGGGCTTGCTTTATATTGCCCCTCTTTCATTCCCACATTACCTGAGCGCACTGTAATCAACACGCTTTCAGCTGAATTGTCTGTCTCTGTCTGTTTGTATGTCTAAGTCTTTAAGTATATATCCTTTTTTATCCACCTATCTCTACTTATGTGTCTTCATCTCTCAATATCGTTCCATTCAAACATCCTGTTTTTCTATTATGCTACCTATATATAAATAAATATATATATATATATATATATATATATATGTCATACGTAAACATATTATATCACTGCATATTGTGCAGCGTTTGCCTGGGGTATCGGATGCAATGGCAGCTGTAAGAAATGCAAGACAGACTGTAACAAAGTCGACGGATCCTGTCCCGGCTGTATGGCGGGGTTTCTAAACCCAGTCCTGGGATGTAAAACTGGTATTACTAATAGAACATAAAAGTTGGCATAAAAAAAAGTAAAAGCAGGACCGTATCCAAAGTGACAAAAGATGGCATCTGAGCATATACTATGAGGGCGATGGGTGAAGTGACTCATGGTTTGACATGAGCCCTTCTTATGGACAAAAAATCTGCCTAGTGCGCCCATTGCTAAGGGGGACACCTGCTGGGATTTTTACTTTCCCGCTACCTAAAAATATTTTATAACTAAACCTACCAGGGAGGTCAGAAGTGCCCCCTTTTAATATTAGCAAGGAGCGACGTTGATTGTGCTTCATGAAATTAAACTGTGCCGAAGGCTCTCCCCTATCCCCCCACCCCCCACTGTAACTTACAAGAACTGGTCTGGGCTTACGACTAGTGGTTCAAGTTCATATTTTATGTTTGACAGATTGAGTTAAAAAATTTGCGGACTAGCACACCCACATAATGATAAAGGGAAACTACATCAAAGATATTTTAAAAATTGCGGCTGATACACCAAGGAAAATATAAACGACATACCTAATTAAATGTACATTATCTAGTACTAGTACAGTATTGAATAACTTTCAGTTAGGGTTTTCCCAATTTTTAACATTTCATTACTTGCGATTTAGCCTACCATCAAAAAATTTAGAGAAAAGTGGAAAAAAAAAGAAATTTAAGCTAGAAGTATAGATAACATTTATAGTAATTCTTGTAGGATAGGTAGTTTGCTCTACTTAACTGGGTGTGCCATGATTGCAGACATATGCTGTATTAACTCTCGTAATTCTAATCGATTAATGTTGTTTTTTTTGACGACACACACTTCGAGAAACTCTGATTTAGATTAATCGTAGAATGAAAAGTTGGGGATGTGAGGTGATATCTTGTCCTATTTGTCTCTCCTGTTTATAGAGTGCAAGGCGTTCCATTTCGGTGAGGATTGTCTCGGAGACTGCAGGATTCAATGTGACGGAACGGAAATCACCGACTAATCCACGGGGGCATGTGAAAGCAAGTAACATTCTATATGGGGAATGTAGGGGGTAAGGGTTCGGGGTCTTGGGGAGAAAGAAGTTCATGACATAATGAAATCAAAATCTAGTGGCCCATTGTTAGGAGAAGCCAATGGTCCGTGATCTAAATGACGGGGTTAATATCTAGGGGAGGGACAGGCTCATGATCTGGGGGAGGGGATCAGGGATTTAAAGAGGGAGAGGTTAATCATCCAGGAAGTCAGAATTTAGGGGTTAAAGATCTAGAGGCTCATGATGGAAAGGGTTAAGGATCATGGAAAGGGGGAAGAGGGCGCTTGAGATCTTGTGGCTGCTTCTTAATCTGGATATGGGTCTGGATCTTGGGATGAGGTAAAAATATAGGGGTTAAGCACACAGGAGGAGCTAGAGGCTCATGACCTATGGAATTTACGATCGGGGGGAGGGGGGGGCAGGATCTACGTGTTTCTACAGAATCTATGCAAGTCTCATGTTAGGGTCTAGGTGGTAGTAATGTAATTGATAGATCTACACACATATTTGAGCTTTTCTTCATACAGAACTAAAATTTAAATTATCTAATGTTTTTCTTGTCTTTTGCAGTTAATATATGGAAATACGTGCCTATTCTCGACCCATTGCTATTCATACCGATATGCATCTTATTTTTTCTATAGGTAGGTGGGGAGTTTTAAAACATGTAGATACGTTTTTTTGAAAAGTAAAAAAAATAAAAAAAAATAGATAGACAAAATAATAAATAAGTTTAAGCAAAGGTAGAAAAAACCCAATAAAACACAGGAAGAGAGATGAATAGAAATATATAAATCGAAATATGAATTTATAGTTTGGAATTAGATTTCCTATATTGTATGTTTATTGACGTAATTACTACAATGTTGGCGGTTATTGGCTATTTTGTTTTTTACTTGAATAGGCAATGTACGTCAATAAGAGGTGTACTTAGTTTTAATAGCACAAATAAAGAACAATAACATGTTTCTTTTATATTTTCTTGCACTTTATCTAGTTAAAACAATGCCCTTTGCTTTTGTTAGTCAAGTTTTATGTACAACATTAGAAATAGCTCACCAGACTAAAAACAAAGATTGTTGTCATCGAAACTATAAATGTGTTCAAAATTTCAAATAGATTGGGCTCCGACAAGTTGGTGTTTGATGATTTCAAATTACCCGAAATATATAACTCAATTTTGCCAGAGTGACTGTAACAAAAGCCTATAATAAACAAATCGGTGCATCCATCTACTTCGTTATACCCATATTTATCGGTTTGTAAAGTATCTGTAAAAATATGTATATCTATATCTTCAGTCCTATAAATTACTAATAGTGCGGTTTTATAGTGCAATTTTTTCATCACAACAATAACCAATAGTGCAATGACCTTGCAGACACATATCGATCATTGAAGGGAAAACTTTGCCTATGTCCTGAAAAAAGATATATTGGTTCTCGCAGCAGATCGAACCTCGGACCCGCAGTTAGTATGTCACACAGGCATTGTGTGTTCACATAATATTACATATATATATATATATGTATATATATATATATATATATAACGTTTTATGCCTTACTAGTCTAAATCAGAAGTTGTGTTAGGCAAGTCTGGCCTACTAAGCTTCATTAATATTTCTACTTTTTTAAAGTGTAAATCAAATACGATTGATATTTGTGAAATATTGAATAAATATAACATAATTGGATTAAAATCTTTACTTGATGCATTTGTTTCTAGTTCTTTATTTTTTTCATTTATTATTGAAATAAATTCACAAGAAAAGTTGCAGACTCACTATAAACCAAAGTCTCTAGCAGCGAGTTTCTACAGGCCATAATTTGTTCATCTCTCCAGATTTTTTTTATAATACAGGCCCCAAGAAAAATTCTGAATATGAGGTCTATCAGACCTCTTTCTACAAAAATCCCCAGCACTATAGCAGAAAAAAAAAACATGTATCAGCTTTCCTTATCTTCAAACCAAATAGGTATGTTTCAAACCTACATCATTTAGTTAATTTCAAGGCAATGTATCCTTGTGATAAATTAAAAATTATTCTTTAAGAAGGGGAGTATTAATCTAAGTCTTTTTAAAGTCTTATTGTTGTATTATGAGCACATAATTATCTGCCCTTCAGCAATAGTTTAATTAAAATTTAAGAAAATGTATATATAAAAAGTGATAATGACATTGACATTCAAAAAAATGCAATTACAATAAAAAATAAACGAAAGATTTAAGAATGAGTATAACTGTTTATTTAAATTAACATTAAAAAAAGCATCAACAGTATTAGAAAAATTATATGAACAGTATATGCATTATAATCAGGCTATGTCTTGAAAAGATCTTCCTAATCATAAATTAAAATATTATTTTCTTAAACAAAAAGTTTAAACAAAAATAATTAAAAGATTATTTTAAAGAAAATATTCATAAACACTGATCTATTTTATACAAGGAGGAAAATTGAAACAAAGTATAAAGTAAAAAAAAAAGTAATGTCTAAGGTTATTAAAAAAAATGATTTAAGGCTTTAATGTTTGGTAATAAATGTCTGGTTCCCCATATAGATGCATTACAATGTTTTGACTTGGACAATACAAAATCATGGTTTGACTCTATGTTCATTTATAAGAATTCAAATTGTGTAAAATCTACCAGTAAAAATTAAAATGTACAGCAAGAATAAAAAAATTAAAAAGTTCTTAACTAATAAAAATACAAAATGGTTTTTATTTTTCATGAAAATTTCATAAAAATCTTTTCAATTTGGGAACCTCTGAGTTGGCAAGTTTGGTAAGCAATGCATTGTAAAAGATCTATTGGTGTAGACAGTCTAGAACAGTTGCATTATTTGGCACACTTCTAATGAAATGAATATGGATGTTGATCCAAACAACTTGGTGGACAATCAACATTGTAAAATAGAAAAAAAATTACAGATTAGAATCAATTCAATAAATAATTACAAAACAAAATGGATTAGTTATGTTAGTACATATAAAATAATTTTATTTAAATTAAAAAGTAGAAATATTTTGATAAAGGAATAAAAATACTTAACTTGAATTGAGAAATTTAAACTACAATACTTTCCCTAAACATGGTAAAAGAGTTTGATTCTTTTCTTGAGGTAACTACCATTGCCAACACCTCTCAGTACAGTCTGTTTAAATCTGTCAAAGAAGTTACAATTATTTACAAGAAGATAATTTATATTTTTAACTAATTAAACTTTAAAATGTTTTTTATAATAAAAAAATAATTAGCATTTATTTATGAAGACATTCTCTAGACAGTCTATAAAATTTGGGAACCTCTGAGATGGCAAGTTTGGTAAGCAATGCATTGTACAAGAACTATTGGTATAGTCATTCAAGAACAGTTCCAGTATTTGACTCACTTTTAAGGGGCATGAATATGGATCTTGATCAAAACAACTTGTTGTGCTATCAGCTCTGTAAAGGAGAAAAAAATTACAGATTAGAATCAATTACCAATGCCAACACCTCTCAGTACAGTCTGTTTAGATCTGTCAAAAAATTCACACATATTTAGAAGAAGCTAATTTATGTTCTTAAAAAAATAAACTTTAAAATAAAAAAATAAAAATACTTAGCATTTTTTTTTAAGTCAATTTCTTGACCAGTTTTCAATTTAGGAACCTCTGAGATGGCAAGATGTGTAAGCAATTCATTGTACAAGATCTATTGGTGTAGTCATTCTCGAACAGTTCCAGTATTTATCTGGATCCAAACAACTTGTTGGACAATCAACTCCGTAAAGGAGAAAAAAATTACAGATTAGAATCAATTCAATGAATAATTACAAAACAAAATGGATTAGTTGTGTTAGTACATATAAACTAATTCTGTTGAAATTAAAAAGTGCAAATATTTTAATAAAGGAATAAAAATACTTAACTTTAATTGAGAATTTTAAACTAAAATACTTTCCCTAAACATGGTAAAAGAGTTTGATTCTTTTGCTGAGTTAACTACCAATGCCAACACCTCTCAGTACTGTCTGTTTAGATCTGTCAAAAAATTCACACATATTTAGAAGAAGCTAATTTATGTTCTAAAATACTTAAACTTTAAAATGTTCTTTAAAATAAAAAAATACTTTGCATTTATTTATGAAGACAATCTCTAGACAGTCTATTAAATTTGGGAACCTCTTAGATGGCAAATTTGGTAAGCAATTCGTTGTACAAGATTTATTTGTGTAGTCATTCTCTAACAGTTCCAGTATTTAGCTCACTTCCAATGGACATGAAAATTTATCTTGTTACAAACAACTTGTTGGACAATCAACTCTGTAAAGGAGAAAAAAATTACAGATTAGAATCAATTCAATGAATAATTACAAAACAAAATGGATTAGTTGTGTTAGTACATATAAACTAATTCTATTTAAAATAAAAAGTACAAATATTTTAATAAAGGAATAAAAATACTTAACTTGAATTGAGGTTTTTAAACTAAAATACTTTCCTACTCAATGGTAAAAAGAGTTTAATTCTTTCTTGAGTTAACTACCAATGCCAACACCTCTCAGTACAGTCTGTTTAGATCTGTCAAAAAATTCACACATATTTAGAAGAATATTTTTTTTTTCTTAACTAATTAAACTTTAAAATGTATTTTAAAATAAAAAAAATACTAAGCATTTATTTATGAAGACAATCTCTAGACAGTCTATTAAATTTGAGAACCTCTGAGATGGCAAATTTGGTAAGCAATTCATTGTACAAGATCTATTGGTGTAGTCATTCTCGAACAGTTCCAGTATTTAGCTCACTTCCAATGGATATGAAAATTTATCTTGTTACAAACATCTTGTTGTGCTATCAGCACTGTAAAGGAGAAAAAAATTACAGATTAGAATCAATTCAATGAATAATTACAAAACAAAATGGATTAGTTGTGTTAGTACATATAAAACTAATTCTATTTAAAATAAAATGTACAAATATTTTAATTAAGGAATAAAAATACTTAACTTGAATTGAGGTTTTTTAACTAAAATAGTTTCCCTACTCAATGTAAGAGTTTAATTCTTTTCTTGAGTTAACTACCAATGCCAACACCTCTCAGTACAGTCTATTTAGATCTGTCAAAAAATTCACACATATTTAAGAAAAGCTAATTTATGTTCTTAAATAATTAAACTTTAAAATGTTCTTTAAAATAAAAAAAAAGTACTTAGCATTTTTTGTGAAGTGAATCTCTAGACAGTCTATTAAATTTGGGAACCTCTGAGATGGCAAGTTTGGTAAGCAATTCATTGTACAAGATCTATTGGTGTAGTCATTCTCGAACAGTTCCAGTATTTAGCTCACTTCCAATGGATATGAAAATTTATCTTGTTACAAACATCTTGTTGTGCTATCAGCACTGTAAAGGAGAAAAAAATTACAGATTAGAATTAATTCAATGAATAATTACAAAACAAAATGGATTAGTTGTGTTAGTACATATAAAACTAATTCTATTTAAAATAAAAAGTGCCAATATTTAAAAAAAAAAGGAATAAAAATACTTGAATTGAGGAATTTAAACTAAAATACTTTCCCTACTCAATGTAAGAGTTTAATTCTTTTCTTGAGTTAACTACCAATGCCAACACCTCTCATTACAGTCTGTTTAGACAGTCTATAAAATTTAAAAGAAGCTAATTCTAAAATAATTAATCTTTAAATGAACCTCTGAGGCGAGCAAGTTTGGTAAGCAATGCATTGTACAAGATCAATTGGTGTAGTCATTCTCGAACAGTTCCAGTATTTATCTTGATCCAAACAACTTGTTGGACAATCCACTCTGTAAAGGAGACAAAAATTACAGATTAGAATCAATTCAATGAATAATTACAAAACAAAATGGATTAGTTGTGTTAGTACATATAAACTAATTCTGTTGAAATTAAAAAGTGCACATATTTTAATAAAGGAATAAAAATACTTAACTTGAATTGAGAATTTTAAACTAAAATACTTTTCTGAAACATGGTAAAAGAGTTTGATACTTTTGCTGAGGTTACTCCCATTTTCCAACACCTCTCAGTACTGTCTGTTTAGATCTGTCAAAAAATTCACACATATTTAGAAGAAGCTAATTTATGTTCTAAAATACTTAAACTTTAAAATGTTCTTTAAAATAAAAAAAAATACTTAGCATTTATTTATGAAGACAATCTCTAGACAGTCTATTAAATTTGGGAACCTCTTAGATGGCAAGTTTGGTAAGCAATTTATTGTACAAGATTTATTGGTGTAGTCATTCTCGAACAGTTCCAGTATTTAGCTCACTTCCAATGGACATAAAAATTTATCTTGTTACAAACATCTTGTTGTGCTATCAGCACTATAAAGGAGAAAAAAAATTACAGATTAGAATCAATTCAATGAATAATTACAAAACAAAATGGATTAGTTGTGTTAGTTCATATGAACTAATTCTATTGAAATTAAAAAGTGCAGATATTTTAATAAAGGAATAAAAATACTTAACTTGAATTGAGAATTTTTAACTAATATAATTTCCCTAAACATGGTAAAAGAGTTTGATTCTTTTGTTGAGGTACTCCCATTGCAAACACCTCTCAGTACTGTCGGTTTAGATCTGTCAAAAAATTCACACTTATTTAGAAGAAGCTAATTTATGTTGTTAACTAATTAAACTTTAAAATGTTTTTTAAAATAATATTAATACTTAGCGTTTATTTATGAAGACAATCTCTAGACAGTCTATCAAATTTGGGAACCTCTTAGATGGCAAGTTTGGTAAGTAATTCATTGTACAAGATCTATTGGTGTAGTCATTCTCGAACAGTTCCAGTATTTAGCTCACTTCAAATGGACATGAAAATTTATCTTGTTACAAACATATTGTTATGCTATCAGCACTGTAAAAAAGAAAAAAAATTACAGATTAGAATCAATTCAATGAGTAATTACAAAACAAAATGGATTAGTTGTGTTAGTACATATAAAACTAATTCTATTTAAAATAAAAAGTACAAATATTTAAATAAAGGAATAAAAATACTTAACTTGAATTGAGAATTTTTAACTAATATACTTTCCCTAAACAATGTAAATGAGTTTTATTCTTTTCTTGAGTTAACTACCAATGCCAACACCTCTAAGTACAGTCTGTTTAGATCTGTCAAAAAATTCACACATATTTAAGAAGAAGCTAATTTATGTTGTTAACTAATTAAACTTTAAAATGTTTTTTAAAATAATATTAATACTTAGCATTTATTTATGAAGACAATCTCTAGACATTCTATTAAGTTTGGGAACCTCTTAGCTGGCAAGTTTGGTAAGCAATTCATTGTACAAGATCTATTGGTGTAGTCATTCTCGAACAGTTCCAGTATTTAGCTCACTTCCAATGGACATGAAAATTTATCTTGTTACAAACATCTTGTTGTGCTATCAGCACTGTAAAGGAGAAAAAAATTACAGATTAGAATCAATTCAATGAATAATTACAAAACAAAATGGATTAGTTGTGTTAGTCCATATAAAACTAATTCTATTTAAAATAAAAAGTGCAAATATTTAAAAAAAAAGGAATAAAAATACTTAACTTGAATTGAAGATTTTTAACTAAAATACTTTCCCTACTCAATGTAAGTGTTTAATTCTTTTCTTGAGTTAAGTACCAATGCCAACACCTCTCAGTACAGTCTGTTTAGATCGGTAAAAAAAAAATCACACATATTTAAAAGAAGCTAATTTATGCTCTAAAATAATTAAACTTTAAAATGTTTTTTAAAATAAAAAAAAAAATTACTTAGCATTATTTTATTAAGACAATCTCTTGACAGTCTATTAAATTTGGGAACCTCTTAGATGGCAAGTTTGGTAAGCAATGCATTGTTCAATAGCTATTGGTGTAGTCATTCTCGAACAGTTCCAGTATTTAGCTTGATCCAAACAACTTGTTGGACAATCAACTCTGTAAAGGAGAAAAAAATTACAGATTAGAATCAATTCAATGAATAATTATCAAAACAAAATGGATTAGTTGTGTTAGTTCATATAAACTAATTCTATTGAAATTAAAAAGTACAAATATTTTAATAAAGGAATAAAAATACTTAACTTGAAATGAGAATTTTAAACTAAAATACTTTCCCTAAACATGGTAAAAGAGTTTGATTCTTTTAATAAGGTAACTCCCATTGCCAAAACCTCTCAGTACAGTCGTTTAGATCTGTCAAAAAATTCACACATATTTAGAAGAAATTTTTTTTCTTAACTAATTAAACTAAAATGTATTTTAAAATAAAAAAAATACTAAGCATTTAATTTATGAAGACAATCTCTAGAGCAGTCTATTAAATTTAAGAACCTCTGAGATGGCAAATTTGGTAAGCAATTCATTGTACAAGATCTATTGGTGTAGTCATTCTCGAACAGTTCCAGTATTTATCTTGTTACAAACATCTTGTTGTGCTATCAGCACTGTAAAGGAGAAAAAAATTACAGATTAGAATCAATTCAATGAATAATTACAAAACAAAATGGATTAGTTGTGTTTGTACATATAAAACTAATTCTATTTAAAATAAAAAGTACAAATATTTTAATAAAGGAATAAAAATACTTAACTTGAATTGAAGATTTTTAACTAAAATACTTTCCCTACTCAATGTAAGTGTTTAATTCTTTTCTTGAGTTAAGTACCAATGCCAACACCTCTCAGTACAGTCTGTTTAGATCGGTAAAAAAAAAATCACACATATTTAAAAGAAGCTAATTTATGCTCTAAAATAATTAAACTTTAAAATGTTCTTTAAAATAAAAAAAAAAGTACTTAGCATTTTTTATGAAGTCAATCTCTAGACCAGTCTTAAATTTGGGAACCTCTGAGATGGCAAGTTTGGTAAGCAATGCATTGTACAATATCTATTGGTGTAGTCAGTCTCGAACAGTTCCAGTATTTGGCTCACTTCCAATGGACATGAATAATGTATCTTGATCCAAACAACTTGTTGGACAATCAACTCTGTAAAGGGGAGAAAAAAATTACAGATTAGAATCAATTCAATGAATAATTACAAAACAAAATGGATTAGTTGTGTTAGTTCATATAAACTAATTCTATTTAAATTAAAAAAAGTGCAAATATTTAAATAAAGGAATAAAAATACTTAACTTGAATTGAGAATTTTAAACTAAAATACTTTTCCTAAACATGGTAAAGAGTTTGATTCTTTTCTTGAGGTAACTCCCAATGCCAACACCTCTCAGTACAGTCTGTTTAGTCTGTCAAAAAATTCACACATATTTAGAAGAATATTTTGTTCTTAACTAATTAAACTTTAAAATGTTCTTTAACAATAATAAAAAAGTACTTAGCATTGTTTATGAAGACAATTTCTATTAAATTTGGGAACCTCTGAAATGGCAGTGCATTGGTAAGCAATTCATTGTACAAGATCTATTGGTGTAGTCATTCTAGAACAGTTTCAGTATTTGGCTCACTTCCAATGGACATGAAAATGCATCTTGTTACAAACATCTCGTTGTGCTATTAGCACTGTAAAGGAGAAAAAAGTTACAGATTAGAATCAATTCAATGAATAATTACAAAACAAAATGGATTAGTTGTGTTAGTCCATATAAAACTAATTCTATTTAAAATAAAAAGTGCAAATATTTAAAAAAAAGGAATAAAAATACTTAACTTGAATTGAGGATTTTAAACTAAAATACTTTCCCTACTCACTGTAAGAGTTTAATTCTTTTCTTGAGTTAACTACCAATGCCAACACCTCTCATTACAGTCTGTTTAGATCTGTCAAAAAAAATTACACATATTTAAAAGAAGCTAATTTATGTTCTTAAATAATTAATCTTTAAAATGTTCTTTAAAAGAAAAAAAAAAATTACTTAGCATTTTTTATGAAGTCAATTTCTAGACCACTCTTAAATTTGGGAACCTCTGAGATGACAAGATTGGTAAGCAATGCATTGTAAAATATCTATTGGTGTAGACAGTCTAGAACAGTTGCATTATTTGGCACACTTCTAATGGAAATGAAAAAGGATCTTGATTCAAACAACTTGTTGGACAATCAACTCTGTAAAGGAGAAAAAAATTACAGATTAGAATCAATTCAATGAATAATTACAAAAAAAAATGGATTAGTTGTGTTAGTACATATAAACTAATTCTATTGAAATTAAAAATTGCAAATATTTAAATAAAGGAATAAAAATACTTAACTTGAATTGAGAATTTTAAACTAAAATACTTTTCCGAAACATGGTAAAAGAGTTTGATACTTTTGCTGAGGTTACTCCCATTGCCAACACCTCTCAGTACTGTCTGTTTAGATCTGTCAAAAAATTCACACATATTTAGAAGAAGCTAATTTATGTTCTAAAATACTTAAACTTTAAAATGTTCTTTAAAATAAAAAAAAATACTTAGCATTTATTTATGAAGACAATCTCTAGACAGTCTATTAAATTTGGGAACCTCTTAGATGGCAAGTTTGGTAAGCAATTCATTGTACAAGATTTATTGGTGTAGTCATTCTCGAACAGTTCCAGTATTTAGCTCACTTCCAATGGACATGAAAATTTATCTTGTTACAAACATCTTGTTGTGCTATCAGCACTGTAAAGGAGAAAAAAAATTACAGATTAGAATCAATTCAATGAATAATTACAAAACAAAATGGATTAGTTGTGTTAGTTCATATAAACTAATTCTATTGAAATTAAAAAGTGCAAATATTTCAATAAAGGAATAAAAATACTTAACTTGAATTGAGAATTTTTAACTAATATAATTTCCCTAAACATGGTAAAAGAGTTTGATTCTTTTGTTGAGGTTACTCCCATTGCAAACACCTCTCAGTACTGTCTGTTTAGATCTGTCAAAAAATTCACACTTATTTAGAAGAAGCTAATTTATGTTGTTAACTAATTAAACTTTAAAATGTTTTTTAAAATAATATTAATACTTAGCGTTTATTTATGAAGACAATCTCTAGACAGTCTATCAAATTTGGGAACCTCTTAGATGGCAAGTTTGGTAAGTAATTCATTGTACAAGATCTATTGGTGTAGTCATTCTCGAACAGTTCCAGTATTTAGCTCACTTCAAATGGACATGAAAATTTATCTTGTTACAAACATCTTGTTGTGCTATCAGCACTGTAAAGGAGAAAAACATTACAGATTAGAATAAATTCAATGAATAATTACAAAACAAAATGGATTAGTTGTGTTAGTACATATAAAACTAATTCTTTTTAAAATAAAAAGTGCAAATATTTAAAAAAAAGGAATAAAAATATTTAACCTGATTTTTAGGAATTTAAACTAAAATACTTTCCCCACTCAATGTAAGAGATTAATTCTTTTCTTGAGTTAACTACCAATGCCAACACCTCTCATTACAGTCTGTTTAGACAGTCTATAAAATTTAAGAACCTCTGAGATGGCAAGTTTGGTAAGCAATGCATTGTACAATAGCTATTGGTGTAGTCATTCTCGAACAGTTCCAGTATTTATCTTGATTCAAACAACTTGTTGGACAATCAACTCTGTAAAGGAGAAAAATTACAGATTAGAATTAATTCAATGAATAATTACAAAACAAAATGGATTAGTTGTGTTAGTACATATAAACTAATTCTATAGTAATTAAAAAGTGCAAATATTTTAATAAGGGAATAAAAATACTTAACTTGAATTGAGAATTTTAAACTAAAATACTTTCCCTAAACATGGTAAAAGAGCTTGATTCTTTTGCTGAGGTTACTCCCATTGCCAACACCTCTCAGTACAGTCTGTTTAGACAGTCTATAAAATTTAAGAACCTCTGAGATAGCAAGTTGGGTAAGCAATGCATTGTACAATAGCTATTGGTGTAGTCATTCTCGAACAGTTCCAGTATTTATCTTAATCCAAACAACTTGTTGGACAATCTAATTTCTGAAAAGAGTAAAAAATTACAGATTAGAATCAATTCAATGAATAATTACAAAACAAAATGGATTAGTTGTGCGTTAGTTCATATAAACAAATTCTATTGACAATAAAAAGTACAAATATTTTAATAAAGGAATAAAATACTTAACTTGGAAATGAGAATTTTAAACTAAAATACCTTCCCTAAACATGGTAAAAGAGTTTGATTCTTTTAATGAGATAACTCCCATTGCCAAAACCTCTGGGTACAGTCCTTTAGATCTGTCAAAAAATTCACACATATTTAGAAGAATATTTTTTTCCTTAACTAATTAAACTTTAAAATGTATTTTTAAATAAAAAAAAATACTAAGCATTTATTTATGAAGACAATCTCTAGACAGTCTATTAAATTTGGGAACCTCTGAGATGGCAAATTTGGTAAGCAATTCATTGTACAAGATCTATTGGTGTAGTCATTCTAGAACAGTTCCAGTATTTGGTTCACTTCCAATGGACATGAAAATGTATCTTGTTACAAACATCTTGTTGTGCTATCAGTAATTTAAAGGAGAAGTAAATTACAGATTAGAATCAATTCAATGAATTATTACAAAACAAAATAGATTAGTTGTGTTAGTACATATAAAAAACTAATTTTATTTAAAATAAAAAGTACAATTATTTTAATAAAGGAATAAAAATTTAACTTGAATTGAGGATTTTTAACTAAAATACTTTTCCTACTTAATGTAAGAGTTTAATTCTTTTCTTGCGTTAACTACCAATGCCACACTCTCTCAGTACAGTCTGTTTAGATCTGTCAAAAAATTCACACTTATTTAGAAGTAGTTATTTATGTTTTTAACTAATTAAACTTTAAAATGTTTAAAAAAAATACTGGTATTTATTTATGAAGACACTCTGGAAAATATTTTAAATTTGGAACCTCCGAGATGGCATGTTTAGTAGCCTATGTATATTACTAGGATCTTTTTGTGCAACTTTTGCACTAATATTCACTCAGTCGTTTTAAGTAGACAATTAACAAAACAAAAGAATTCAATATCACTAGCATTTCTTTAAATGTGTTGTCAGTGCATTGGAACAAATTTTCATAAACACAATGTCAGATTACCTCACCATATTAACTTCTAAATACTGCCATCATTTATGGCTGCAATTAAAGTTAGAAAAAATTCCTCTAGGATACATTGAATGTGTTGTCAATCCATTGAACAAATAAGCATAAACACAATGAAAGGCTACCTCCTCAAAAGAACTTTTAAATACTGCAAACATTTATGGAAGGAATTAAGTTTAATCACCAGCTGAATGATAGGTCCATTTCTTCTATATTTGCATTTTATTAAAAATGTTTTTATTTATAATTTAAGATAGTAACTTTACTATAGTACTAATGCCTCTTTTTTATTTATTCGGTCCGGTACACGTTTCTTAAATAGCAAATGGTTCAATAATGAAGAATAAATTAAAATTAAAACTTACTTGTTTAAAATCTTAGAATTATTTTATTTTAATCCATCTCAATAGCCAATTATATTGACACCTTTTGGAGAGAAACATATTTTCACCACTGTAATGCAACAATGTCTCCGATGAAATGACTGCTCCGTGAATGAAAGCTCACCTATCAAGAAAATATAAGCAACACAGATGACCACGCCAGGCACTGTTGATCGCGCCCGTCTCGAGGAGTGGTCGTCAATAATGTAATGATATTGATGTGTGTGCTGTATTTTCTTTCAACACTGTGACGGCACATCCGACACATTTTTGTTTCCACATATCACTATGGTCAAAACCGCGTGTGAATATTGAATGTGTAAAAAATAGTCTGGTCTCACAAACACACACATGGTCAAAACTGCGTGTAAGCATTGCATATAGAGAGAACAGCCGGGTCACACACACATACACACACACTGACATAAAACAACTCACCAATTGACCCATCCCGTTTATACAAATAATAACAATGTCGTATGCAGTGGCGGTTTAATCATTCTTAATACCGGAATCCTATTATAGGATGACGCCTCAGACACCCATTTGTGTGTGTGTGTGGGGGGGGGAGGAACCGTGTTGAGGAATTATGTGATTGAGTATATATGAATGTGCTACACTTATGGCCCTAGATAATCGTCCTATGGCCCACATGACAATTGCCATATCGCCCACATGATAATAGCCCTATGGCCCACTTGAAGTAATTGCCACTGATAACATGATAATCGCCCTATGGCCCACATGATAATTGCCCTATTGCCAACATAATATTTGCCCAATGGCGCACATGATATTCGCCCTATGACCCACATGATAATTGCATTATGGCCCACATGATCATTGGCATATCACCACATGATAATTGCATTATGGCCCACTGATAATCGGCATATCACCCACATGATAATCGCCCATGACCCACATGACCAGTGCATTATGGCCCACTTGATAATCGCCCTATTTTCCACATGATAATTGCCCAGTGGCGCACCTGATGTTCGCCCCTGGGGCCCACATGATAATCGCCCTATAAACATGATAATCGCCCTATGACCCACATGATAATTGCCCAATGGCGCACATATTCGCCCTATAGCTGTGATAATTGCATTATGGCCCACATGATAATCGCCCTATGACCCACATGATAATCGCCCTTTGGCCCACACATAATAATCGCCCTATGGCCCACTGATAATTGCCCAATAGCGCACATGATATTCTTTCATAATTCCCACATAGTCGTGCATTATGGCCCACATGATAATCGCCCTATGACCCACATGATAATTGCCCAATGGCGCACATGATATTCGCCCCTTATTTGCACATGATAATTGCATTATGGCCCATGATAATCGCCCTTTGGCCCACATGATAATTGCCCTATGTCCAACATTATACACGACTTAGGCCCCAGAATAGCCCTGAAGATATCACCAGAAGTGTTTTTTGTAAATGCCTTTTTTGCTGAAAACAGTTTTTGACCTATTGACATACTCGAGTGATGGGGTACTGTATGTGTACTACCCTAGTACATTGTTGGAGAGCTTGAGCGCGTACGTGCACTCGTGAGTACATTGTACCTATAGTCTTATTTGTAATTTAAAAAAACGTATGTAATTATATATAAACTTGACTCAACAATTGAGTCATTTTAGGGGTGAAGGGAAGGATTTGGAGAAGAGGGGTGGAGGACGACGAAAACCCGCAACTGGCGGCCCTTGCTATGAACACAGGGGGCCCATGATGATATCACCCAGGCGCCAGAATGGGTACTTTTGCTTTCGGAGAATCTTTAGGGCCCCAGAAGCCCTAAAACGGGCATGTGGTATCTGATGATTCATAATAATGGTTAACAGGTCTTGAAAGCCGTTACATAATGGGCGGGAGAAAGACGGTTAACTTACAACTGACCACCTTCAATGCAACTTTAAAGTTCCGTCGTTCTCGTTGTTCCACTTTTTTTTTTCAACATTGTGTCCACTCTAATATGTGACAAACAACTGGATCATCGAGCTATAAGTAGATTGAGCGCACTGAGTGACTTTGCTCACACTGCATGGCTAAACAACTTTTTTAGTATGATTGGTCAGGGTAATCAGAGGCTGGCAGGCAGAACTGACCAGATCACGGAACACGTGCGTGTCGTAGCTGGACTTTTAGCAACAAGATGCGTACAGCTTGACAGTGAAGGTCGACATGGGGACAGGACGTATTGTGATCAAAGAAAGTTACATATATTAAGACCGTCTAGTTGGACTTAACGTATGCGTGTGTATTCCACAGTGTAAAACATTGTCGGTAATAAAAAGCATATGAAATGTCTAATACATATTCTTTGTTTATACACTGTTGTTGAGTTGTTGTTGTTTTTTTGTTGTTTTTTGTGGGGGGGAGAGGGGGATTCAGTAAATAGTTCGTTTTACTCTAAGTAACAACCTGCCATTATACCCAGGGGAGAAGCGGTCAGCACTGTAGTATTTTTAGGGCAGGACCTTTTACGAGTTTACTGCGACGAAAACTTGGCTTAAAAACCCTTAACCCCACTACCCATTAGTACGGCTCGGATGCCAGGGCCAAAGCCAGAAAATATGGGGCCCCTAGGGCCTAGGGCTTCTACAGACATGGAAATCCGGGGGACAGTCAAACTTAAAATCTTGGGTCCCCTTTGACAAGTGTTTAAAGTTGCTGCATCCCGGTTTGTGGGTGGTGGGTGGATGCAATATAGGACTCACTTGTGGGTACATTAAGTGTTGGTGGATGATGGGAGTAAAGTGTTTGTACAAAAATTACAAAACAGTTTGTAGTTTTTAATAAAATGATGGGGGGAGGTTAGAAGCATTTGAGAGCTTATTAAACATACATAAACATAGTATATATAACATGTGAAATCAGGGAGAGTATTAAAACCGCCTAAAAATTATATTTGCATAATAAATTCCCCCCCCCACTTGAGTTGGAAAATTAACAGGTTTTTGGTTATGAAGAAGAACTAAAAATGAAAACTTCTTGCTTTGTGCAAGAGTGGTGGAAGAGGGGTAATAGGGGAGGGTGCGTAAATCTAGATAAAAAGAGAAAGCATATGATGGGCCGGATATAGAATTCATAAGGCCCTAAGCTATTTGAGATATGTGGGCC